>JANRMT010062813.1:45102876-45176551 GCA_026402145.1 Polypterus bichir lapradei | reverse complement strand
AGATAGATAGATAGATAGATAGATAGATAGATAGATAGATAGATAGAAAAAGAAGTCATTTGGGTAGCACAGCATCCTAAATTTGAATCTCAAACCCCATCATCATCTGTGGTATTTGCACATGCTCTTATTCATGTATGGTTTTCTTCCAGATAATCTGGATTTCCTCCTACATCCCCAGAATTCCCTAAAATATGTAGATTGGGATGACTGCTAAACCATAATTGTCCCTTTGTGAGAATGAGTGAGGGTATGTCAATGAGTGAGCCCAGTGACAGAACTGACGCCCTGTCCAAATCTAAATCCCATCTTGGCCCAAGTGTTGCATGAATAAACAAATAACTTTTAATTCATTTAAACAGGTCTGAGAATGCAAACAAAAATCAAAAATAAAAAAAATAAATAACTTTAAAAAAAAATCAACATGTAACCAAAAAATTATATTTTGGACACTTGCCTACTGTACACCAAGATGTCACCTTACTACACTGGCTAGTGCCGACAGCACATTTTAGATATCTGAAATTAAGCCTTTGATATACTGTAGGTAGTTAACAGCTATAATGAACTCTACCATTTTCTTAGTAGTACCCACTTGTGTGTCTGATTATTTCCATGCTAATGAAATTGAATAAATCTCAAGTCCTGGGAGAATACTGCTTGCAGAATTTGGAAAATGAACTGTTGGGCCAGCCAGGATGTAAAGCAGGCATAATTTAGATCTTCTGTCACTAAAAAAGGAACACAGATTATTTTTCAAAACATTGAAAAATTTAGATAAAGAATCAATCTACAAATAACAAAGCAGGGACAGTTTAAAGCCAGAGAAAAACTTAAATCAGTTAGCCTAAAACATCAGGTCCACCTTTACCTTGACTGCTGTAGTTTTTATTTTTAGAGCAGTCATGGTTCATCGTTAAAACTGGGATGAGACTGTAGACGAGACATTTACCCAGGTAAACCATGTACATAATAAAATAAAAATGCAGTTTTAAAACAGACTTGCAAATCGCAATATACACACAAGAGCAAGAAGGCATTCATTAAATGTTGGTGGGTTTAGATGACAGGAGCACCTAAGTAAATGGAACCATGTTGACACACAGATTGCAAAAGAAAACACATCTTTTTGGGTGCCAGAGAATACAAATTT
The DNA here is from genome assembly GCA_026402145.1 of Polypterus bichir lapradei. NCBI lineage: Eukaryota > Metazoa > Chordata > Cladistia > Polypteriformes > Polypteridae > Polypterus > Polypterus bichir. Next base: position 45,175,398 of record JANRMT010062813.1, on the reverse strand, counting down.
CAGTTTAAAATCCCTTATAATGTATGTGGAGATGTCTAAAATATATAAGTTGGAAAGCTCTAAAATTTCCTTACTGGTTATTTTACGTGTGTGTTTATATACAGTACACAATATATTTGATATTCAGACATTCACTATAATCAACTGATTCTAATCTTACAAGAAAATACCATATGTTTTGTTTTCCCAGTATATCTGTAAATAAATAAAGGTCCATTTTAACTAAAGATATGCTTGATTTTTTCCCTCTGGTGTTATTTTATTTTAGCACAGCTGTTTTCTAATTAATTTGATCGAAAGCACATTTGAAATGAACAGCAGCAATCCGTAGTCATTCACTTTCTGTTCAAAGTGCTACCCGAAAGAGAGATAGAGAAAGTTAAAATTTAACTCACTGGGATTGTAAACCAACCCCTGGACACTGAACCTTTGGAGTCTGATATGATGATTACAGAATAACTAAGAGGAGATGTGGTGAACTCAGTATAATCAACGTAGGAGGCATCTGGCTGGTGATCTCTGAAATTGCTCAGGTAATGTCTTCAATTAATTGCTTTTATATGGCAGGTTTCTGTGGTTGTTTTGTTTTTTTTAGACAGAAAGAATCAAAGTTGTCTGCAAGGTTTGTTGCTTGTGAATTGTAAGCTACAGGTGGCCCTGTTTGTATGTGAAATGACTTATAGAAAATACATTGAGTTGAATTACTGTGTGTTTGGGACCTGAGGAAGCACTGTATTGCAGATGGAAACCCCCATTATTGATGCACAATATATTCAGGCACAACTACTGGATATGGTGTTAGCATTTCTAATATACAATGCTTAAATGTTCTGATAAGAATTAATATTAGTCAACATACAGTGAACAGACGGTAAAGGCAATTTACAATATTATTCAAATGGGGGAAAAAGGTCATTTGTTGTATGAGAGGCAAATCTGCTTTTTGATACATTTTATTCTTCATTATGCACATAGAGGTCAGTTCATCATGAACAAACAGCTTCCCACTGCTAGTTTTAAACTGTAATGAAAGTTAAAGCCTGCAGTGACAGATCGATTCATTATTTGTGCATTAACTTGTCAACTTTAAGGTTCTTGGATTTGAGGAACGCGCTTTGGCTAATTATCTGCTGCTTAACCTAGGCAAAGAACGCACTTCTTCACTTGAGGCAATTTTTCACTGCATTTTAAAGACATGCTTTTTTTCTATTACAATTACTTGAATTAGACAATTAGTACTAGATGTTTATTTGGAGAAAATGACGCTAGTTGTATAAGAAGCATTTACCAACAGACATGAAATAGAGTGCATGAAATATGCTTTCTTAAAAGCTATTAGAGAAGACAACAGTTTCTGTCTTTCTGCACCTTTAAATATCTAGTTTTACAACCACTTCAGTACCCAGTTGTTTCTTGTAATGCTGCTGGCTGCTTTAGATCTGAATGACAAACCCTTGCTAAACTTACTTCACAAAATGCTGAAATATTGCAGCCAAATGTGATTGTCGTTGTCTCGTTACTTTAATATTTATACCATACCACACAGCAAAAGAAGGATTGTAGACTATTTCCATAATTAAACCATTGTCCATTTTATCAAGTCTCATTCTGAGGGCTATCCTTGGAATCACAATTTCAGATAACACAGATAAACATCTAATAGTTTTAAAAATGAACTATGGGGCAAGAAACAGAGCAGTTGCACACAAAATTACTCTGCATTATTTATGATTAACTAAACTGTGGTCATCACCTTCAGAAGACGCACTCAGAAATAACAAATTTTAATCCTCAGGAAAAAAAAAATTATGGCTTTGTATAAGCAGTAAGGTAGATACATATTTTTTAAATTATCAGAAAAGAAAAAACTCAATTAAAAGGACTAAAATATCCAATGACAAAAAGGTTTCTTTTATTCTAGTTACATTTTGTAAAGTTTAATAAATGACTGCATTTTCTACTTAAAGTTTATTATTTTTACTTAATTTCCATCCAAGCCGATGGCCTGTTCACCTCTGTGCTTCTTGGCTACACTACAAAAGCCATGCTTGCACAATGGCCTTCATCACCATATGTGTTTAGCTTAAGTCAACAAGCCTCTGAAAAGCATGTATTGATTTGTGCAAGATAAGTGTCCATCTAGTTATCTTGTTTATGCAAACTGTAACCAGGATTTTCCAAAGAGCTGGTGCTGCATAGCAGAAAAAAAAAAAGGGGCGCAAATGGACAAAACACCAGGTGACTGCATTTTAGGCACAATTTATATGAATATAGCTACATAATGTTTACACCTAACCTGCACAGTATAGACATAACATTCTGTAACTGTATCATTTGATACTCATTTGATATAGTACCCCTTAAAATATATTAAATACATGATCAATTAAAGTACGTTACAGTAAATACTTTAGCAGTAGGAGGAAAATATTTCAAAGAGGCAGGGATACAATCACAGGAGAACAGAAACTTGTTAAAGATTATAGAATGTCAGCATATATTGCAAAGCAAATAAAAACAATTATTAAAACACTACTATGAAAAAATACCATCAGAAAGTGTTGATTGCTTTGTCTTACAAGCGTAATTATATGGTGGTCATTATTGTATCTGGACACTATCTTTTTTGCTGTATTTGAAATTGTACTGAATATTTTATGGCAGTAATCTAATAATTCAATCCCGTTTCATTAATAAACCGCATGTGCTATACGCGCTATACAGATATAAGTTTATGTATAGAGTATATACAGAGAGTTTAGTTAGATTTGAAGAAATTGGTACTTAATAAAAAACATGAAACACAATGGGATATGTACCCAGATAGATAGATATGTATATTTACAGGTTTTGTATTTAGTTTCATGCACTTTTGAAAACTATAGTCTTTTATTACAACAGTCTTAGGCCAACCATATCTATACTACAAAGTACAATAAGTGCCAGGATATTAGGAAGTGTATTAGGAATTCATCTTAATAGTATTGGTGCAACATACAAGGACAACACAGAATACAAAAGATAAATATAAAATGACAGAATATGATGCAGCATCTAATCAGAGCATGCCATGTTAAAACAATGAGTCTTCAGCCTCGATCTAAATACTAGGACAGAATGGGCGGAATGGGTCACTCGAATGTGATAGGGAGAGTTCAAAGGCCTCTTACCTGAATATTCTGCCTCCCACAATAGCTTTGCTTATCCTTGGACTTTTAATTAACCCTCCATCTTACAATCACAGTGTCCACTCTTTAATATTGGCATTATTAATTCTGTAAGGTACAAGACGTATTAAGCCATTTAAGAATTTAACTTTTCAAAGAAGGATTTTAAAGTTGGGTCTAAATTTAACTGGAGCAAGGGTTATGATATTAAAACTGAAGTTAATCTGGCATACACATTAGTTGTAGTTATTATTCTGCTGCAACATTTTGAATTAACTACAGAGTAGCAAGCAGATTTAAAGGGTTGACAATAAAGCATTACAATCATCAGTTCTACTTGATGCAATGTACCAACATATTTTAATTTTAATATGTGATGAGTTAATGTTACATATGGAGCACAAATAATACTTAAAATTGTAAAATTGCTAAATTTCCACTTAATAAAATAACTTATTTTTTTCCAAATTGAAATCATTTTCACTCCATTGCTTTGTTTCATTAAAGCACACAGAGGAAACATGCACCTTTATAAAAAAAAACTTGCTGTGTAATAAAATTGAATAAAACTGTAAAATGAAAATACAATGCGAAGACAAGGGTACAAATGGAAACAGAGAGGAAGAGAGAGACATTGTGGTTAAAGCAGGGAGTGTTAGGTATGTTAAGTTCAGTGCACGGATTTAACTATGGAAAGGCACAGCAGATCTGTTTAAAGTACCATTACTAAACCACAACAGCAACAAAAAAGAATCACAACACAAGTTATCGTCTTATATAATAAGCTACCGTGGCTGTTTGTTTGTCTGTCCAGGATTTTAAATCACCTGTACCTCAAAAACCATTTGACCTATTGACCTGAACTTTGGTACACGTATACTACTGTCCCTTAACGGGGTGATGATTGACCTCCAAGGTTATTCCTCTTTTTATTTCTATTTTATTTTATTGTAGTAACTCTCGGCAGTGGCCAGCAGGGCGGTCATGCGGCGCATGTGTACGGGCGGTGTTCTCATCCCTGCCACCTTCGCCGTCACTTCCCCTACTTTTTCATATGTTAAATCATTCTTGAGGCAGATTGAAGACTTAAGTGCCAGCTTAAGTGAAAAAATGAGGAAAACGTACTAAGTAATTGCAACAGAAACACTGACTTAATCAGTTTTAACGCAAAAAGATGCCGACGATAGAAGAGAAGAAGCGGGCCGCTGGGGTGGAGAAAAGAAGAGCTGCTCAGGGAGCAGCAAGCGCATGAACCTCTGAGCAAACGAATGCTAAATGTACAGAGAAAGAGCACGAATTATCCTTAAATTAATGAAATCCTTAACTCAATTTTTCTTTTTGTAAAAAATTGATTGATTTGTATGGATTGCAATAAAATTAATATAACTTCCAAAAAAAAAAAAAGAGAAAGAGCATGAAAACTATGAATGCTCAAGTCACGTGTATTCACGGCACGTTATCGTGCAGTGCGCCATTACTGGTAATTTTATATTTAGTTATTACTTATTAGAGAATCATTCAGTGCACAATCCACATCAGGCTTTTCCCGGAGACCCTCACTAAATATTGCCAGAAGGAAAGTTAGTGCAGTGGTTAGGATGCTGTCTTCCTCTTTGTTAGCTTAGGTGTGCTGGCTGTTATCTTGTTTGGGTGCTGCTACAGCATGAAGAAGCTTGGAAATTGGGAGGCTATGCAGAGCTACAACTTAAAAGTCCTTGTTTTGAGCTGGTTGTGATGCTTCAGTGTGTCCAGGTTGAGTGGTTGTGGAATTCTCAAGTGCAGTTAATACTTCTTTGGAACTTTAATATTGCTTTGATTCAATAAACTAAATCTGTGTTAAATTAGCAAAAAGCTGTAAATCTCAGAAATCAAAGAATTTTCTCAGTATTGCACATGGCAGATGAGGATGACACTACTACTACTACTACTAATAATAATAAAAGCAAGAATGTATATCAAAAAGAAAATGCAAAGAATGTAAATATATACTTTAGACAGATGGTATATGTCCCAAATGGAAATTTAGCTATTACAGACCCTCAAGGAATATACTAATATTATAACAAGCAACAACCAAAAAAACAAAAAAACAAGAAAACAAAGAACAAAAAACAAAAAAAACACATCTGACTAGGATACAGATGAGAGAGCACAGAGAGGCTTTAGAAGGGTACATTTCAGTAGGGAATAAAAAGTCCCAGTAGATTTTCCTGACACACTTTGGCAGATTGAATCATTAGCTGAAAGTCCTCAGTGTTAGTTTATCATAGAGAGGAAGGCATTGTTTAAAATAGTTTTGTCTTCATTCTCTCCATCACTGCTACCTCCAAGGGGTCCAGAGTGTGTCGTATAACTGAGCCTGCCTTCTTAATCAGCTTGTTAATTCAGTGGGCCTCTCTTCAAGTGATGTTACCAGCCCAGCACCCCACAGAGTAGAAAATTGCTCTGGCCATCACAAAGTTGTAGAAAATGTAAAGGATGTCACAATTCACATTGAAAGAGGGAAGTCTCACAAGAAACAAAATAGTCTGTTCTACCTTTTCTTATATATAGTTCTTCTGTATCACCAGACCACTCCAGCTTGACACTGATGTGGATCCCCAAATTTATGTATCAGTGCATCATCTCTGCATCCATTCCCTGAGTCATGACTGGCCATAGAGGCTTTTTAGTGCAGTGAACATTGGTTTCCTGTTCCTGGGTTTTACTGACGTTAATTTAAAAACAATTATCTTTGCGCTAAAAAACAAAGTTCTCAACCAGATTCCTGTTCTCTGTGTCATCCTCCGTATCAATACACCCCTATAAATACAGAATCATTGGAGACTTTTTGCAGGTGATATGACTTGGTGTTATATTTACAGTCCAAGGTGGTCAAAGTGAAGAGAAAAGGGGACAGGACTTCTCCTTATGGTGCTCCAGTGTTGCCCACATTCTCATAAACTGTGGTCTGCCTTACAGATAGTCCATTAACCAGGGCACCATAGGCTCATCCACCTGTATAGCCCTGGGGGGTAACCTCTGGGCTATACACGCATGCACCTAGGGAGCATTTTACAGGCAAAAAAGTTCCAAGCTGGATGCTATAAGTCCAGCCGCAGATTTGAAGAAGGTGTAAATCCAACAGACACATTGATGGGAAAAGGACTGAGACAGAATATACAGAAGGATACGCAAAGAGAGTGATGGAGGCTATTATAACTTGTTTTGTTTTGTTATTGCAATTTTTGAGCTGCATATCAAAAGAGGATTACAAGAATGGTATCCCAATTCTAGCTCTGAGTCGTATAGCTGGATGGAGATGAAGGTACTGGAGACATTAAAAAAGAATACAAAAACAGTCCTCACAGTGCTGCCACTTTTGTCCAGATGGGAATAAGCCTTGTGGAGCAGATAAGTAATTTAATTTCTCAGTCTTTGTCCAATATGCAAATTGTAGTTGGTTTAGGTCAGGGGTGCCTAACTCCAGTCCTGGAGAGCCGCAGTGGCTGCAGGTTTTCATTCTAACCCTTTTCTTAATTAGTGATCTCTTTTTGCTGCTAATTAACTTCTTTTGAATTAATTTTAATTTACTTGGTTTTTAAGAAATGTTTCCCTGAATTTCTTTATCGTTCCTCTGAATTGCTTCGTTTCTTTCCTTAAATGGCACCCAAACAGAAGTGAAATATGAAGTGAGTGAGCCAACAGAAGAACAATTAAGTCAGGGCCTCAAACTCCAACCAGTTGCTTAATGAGGTGCTGATTCTTGTCGTTAATTAAACCCGCTCTTTAATTTCATGGCCTCTTGCTGCTCTCATTGTGCAGTGCAATAGCAGACATTTCCGAAATTGTGGATTTTCTCTTTTCTAAGAGCAGATTAGCATTCCTGAGACCTTCACCTTTCTTTATTTTCAGATATTGTATGATGGTCACAGTTTGCTGGTCCTGTTTTGGCTCATTTTGTATCTCATTATTGTTTGGCTGCTAATTAAGGAAAAAGAAACATTTAAGGGTTCTGAGTCTTCAAGAGCAAGTCAAATAAAAATAATTCAAAAGAAAGTTAATTAGCAGCAAAAACAGGTCACTAATTAAGAAAAGGGTTAGAATAAAAACCTGCAGCAACCTGGCCCTCCAGGACTGGAGTTGGGCACCCCTGGTCTAGGTGGTCTACCACAAGAGGACTTATATAGGTCAGGACCAGTCAGTCTGTCAAAGGCCTTCATGATGTGGGATATAAGGGTCACTGGTCTGTAATAATCATAAGCAGAAATTATATTATATTAAATATATGAATATTATATACACTGCTCAAAAAAATTAATGGAATACTTTGAAAACACATTAGATCTCAATGGAAAAAATATCCTGCTGGATATCTATACTGATATGGACTGGGTAATGTGTTAGGAATGAAAGGATGCCATATCATTTAATGGAAATGAAAATTATCAACCTACAGAGGGTTGAGTTCAAAGACACTCTGTAAATCAAAGTGAAAAAAATGATGCAGCAGGCTGGTCCATTCTGCCGTAATTTCATTGCAGCAACTCAAAATCATACACAGTAGTTCATATGACCCCCACGTGCTTGTATGCATGCCTGACCATGTCGGGGGGTCATGCTCCTAATGAGATGATGGATGGTGTCCTGGGGGATCTCCTCCCAGATCTGGACCAGGGCATCACTGAGCTCCTGGACTGTCTGAGGAGCAACCTGGCGGCGTCGGATGTCACCACCAATTAAACCATTCCTGTTTTTGGGGTCATTTCATTGTTGCCCCTCTAGTGCACCTTTTGTTAATTTGATTAACACCAAAGCAGCTGAAACTGATTAACAACCCCCTCTACTACTTACCTGACCAGATCAATATCTCAGAAGTCTCCCTGGCTTGATGCTATACTCTGATTAAAAAGTGTTCCTTTAATTTTTTGAGCAGTTTACACGAAAGAATAGCATTTCATAATCAGGTTCTCTCTCTAATACTGGTAAGCTTTTAAGAACAAAGAAAACACTGACTTATTAAATGCTGACAGAACATTAAGGCCACCTACAGCTTGTTAGGCACAAGCAAAACAACAGGAAATATTTCACTACTGCAAGTAAAATGTAATTATTGTAAATTGACTGAGAATCCCAGAGCACTCTTGGTGTCGGTCAGTTATATTGTACAGGAAGCATACTCTCTTATTCAGACTTCTTCCCATACCTCAGACACTTGTGATACCTGCTATCATTATACCCAGGACTGGGTTACCCCTTGGACTGATTCATGCCACGCTCCAGCCCCCTGCAGTATTTACTAGAAAGATACTGATGTGAAAATAGACAGAACAGACTCTGAATTACTTTCTACCACCAAATACTGACAACCAAAATAAAGGGCTTACAGCATTCACAAATTACAGAAAAAAAAATGATTATAGCGATGTCCAGAATTGAACTTGGAAATCTGTGAATTTGTTTAATGAAAAAAATACTTAATGTAATAGGAAATAATTAAAGCTGAGATTTTATACTTAGCATTACATGGTGATAAAGAATGTTTAGTTATGATTCAAATTGTACAGATTTATTTTTACATTATGCTAAATTAATTTACTTCAGCTATGATACAAGTCTAAATATATTTTGTATTTAGTACATTTCTGGATATTTAGACTGACTAATGCTCAAGACCGGAGGATAAAGTACGGCAGTGCACAGCAGCTGGATTACTGATACTCATACAACAAGCACAGAAAGAGTTTCGTCTTGACATTTGCTTTTCCACTTGTACATTTTTCCAAAAGATGGTAACCATATGGTAATTTGTTTTGATTTGATTCTAAGCAGTGCTGTTTCTTAGTGTTAGAACACTTTTATTTTAAATATTAATGCTCTATACTGAAAGTTGCACTACTGAATGCTGGCCCTGTCGTTTTGACTGTTCTCCCTCTGTCTGTAAGGACATTTCTCTGTGTATTCCCACATCTCAAAAACAAGCAGACTAGGATAACTGGCAATCTTTAACTTAACATATGGGAATATCATCTGCAATGGAAGTGACCCTGTTCAGGTTTTGATTTCTTCTTGGTGCCCAGTGCTGCCAGTGCTGCTCTATCTCCTCCGAAATGAATTAAGCAGAATTAGAAAATGGATGAATGTTCTATATTGAAATGAAAGAGAATACAAGTACAGCATAAATGTATATGGCCATTGGGCAATTAAAAAAGGGGAAATATATGTACTTTCATTTTTTTTTAATTTACATGCATGCAGAAACATCTTTTCCAAATTATGTTTTATGAGTTAATTCTAAATGTCTGAGAATTGGCAGCTAAAAGAATGCTAATATTTGTGCTCAAACTGAAGGTGAAACTAGCCTGCATTATGCCTTGACTTTCAGCAGCATGGGTGTAAAACTAAATAATGTTACCTTATCTAAAAACTGTCAAAAATTGCTAATCACTGCACAAAAGACTATATCCCTTCAGGAATTCTAATAAAATACAAGGAAGGGCTTCTTTCTTTATCAGCTAAATTCTTTATATAGCTTCCAAAAATGCACCAGTACATAGCTGACAAGTACGACAATGAATGCAGTCAAATAAACCCCACTAAAGATTTGTACTGTGTCACATTTAGTGCTTCTCACCTTTCAAAAGAGTAACAACAAATTCAGCTTCAACTAGAAACAGGTTATCGTTTCCAGTTTAAGTTTCTGTGCTTAGTGGTCATCTTCACTGTCAGGGGCATAGCGAGAACAAACGTAATTGTGTTCGTAAGAAATACTTATGAATGTTTTTATCCAGCGTCTTCTTGACTCACCTGAATGAGAAAACCCTCACATATGATACACCATTTTATGTGTCTTGATGTCTAGTTATGGAAGATGTCGACTTTTTTAGGGTTCCCCCATTTTCTGCCCTCCAAACTAGAAAAATCCTCATTTTTTTGTTCATTTTTGAACCATATTTTGCAAAGGAAATTACACTTTTGTGGTAAAACCAACAAACCAATAGGTGTCTTCAGCAGAAAAAAATGATCAGAAGGACTTGAAATTGTACATGCCACATCAGTCGACCCCAGGGGTTCATCCCCTAATGGGGTATGAGGGATCAGTGTTACTCGCTTTCACAAAAATTTTAAAAAATATGGATGGGTAATAAAGGCAATGTGGAGTGTCATTTTATGCTATTTTGAGGTTGCTGATCATGAACGGGATAATATTTTTAATATCTGATTCTTTAATGATGACCCCAGCCCTATAAGAGCCACTCCCAGAAGGTTAAAAATAAACATGTTCAAACATAAACATATGCGGTTATCTTTTTACACTATTTTAAGGTCAGCAATTATGAATTTGACGTTATTCCTGATTTTTGATCCTTTACTTGGTATCTAGCCCTCAGTGGACCTCTGTCCAAGGGTGAAAAATGACACATTTCTATTAAAATCAAGAATATACAGGCTTGAAATGTTTAAATCAAAGCACCTATTTTAATATTTCAGATATGTGACACAACTTTTCTTGTTTATTTTGTACTTCTACCTCATGAAGTAAATCGTTACATTTCGTATGAACACCCTGAATTAGGATGGCTTATGTCAATTCAGACTTTTTCTTAATAATAACCACCTCCCATCGTACCTCGGCACGTCTATTCTGCACCACAAAAAAACATCAAATCACACTTGCATTCTGTAAATCAATCCAACCATTTTCTGAGTTTGCTTTTTCCATTCCAGGGTCACAGAGTGTCTGTTCCATGAACGTTTGACACAAGACAAAGGCAGGGGACAGTCACAAAATCTCTCACACACAGTCCTATAGGACCAATTTAGCATCACTTATTATGCTAACAATCACCTGTTTTGGATGTGAGAAGAAAACCAGGGTGATTAGAGAAAAGCCACCTAGACACATGAAGAATGTGCAAACTCCAAAAAAGCAGTAACCAGACGGAGAATCGAGTAAAGCATAATCTAAAATGGAAAAAATGGGAGACTTTCATTTTGACGGTGTTTGTTCAGTTCAGAGAGTGTTCTCAAATATGAGAGCATGCGTCAGTTACAAAAGCGGTGCATATGAATACAACAAAGGGTGTGGTCCAATATGACAGAGGGCTCCTGATTTAGAAAATGCAATGCCATGTTGCGCCTTTCTATTGTCAGTCTAATGGCTAAAATAAGCCTTGTGCTTACATTGGATATTTGATACAAAGCATTTAAACAAAGTGAGTTATCCTTTCAAGCGGGTTTAACCAGTGAATCAAATAATTGAAACAGAAATAGAAAAGCACATATTGTGCACTTATTTTCTCTTGTTTTGGCTGAATATATGTGAAGAGTGTCTTAGATTCAAGTGAAGCAGAGAGATGAGGCGCTCAGCAGTTACACCCAAACAGAGAACCAATTGAGAAATGACAAGTGATCTCGCTTCAATTATGCGGGCTGTACTTTGTAAGTGAACGCAGATGGCATGGACAAAAATATATCTGTAAACACAAAGGTGTTTGTTTCCTTGGCCATTCAGAAATTTTTTTTCTTTTTCTCTGAAAATAACTTCTGTTGTTCTAACTGTTGGTTTTGTTATTCAAAATGTCTGATTTGTAAAAGTGATCATAAATCCTTTTGGAACAGTTCATTAAGCTGACAATATTGCTTATATTGTAGTCAGGCCTCAACTTCCAGTTCAGTCACTGATAGTTCACTTTGGGTTCAAGTTGTTTCTTCTTTTTGAACTCTTACCTTAACTGGCAACTATAAATGCTTCTTATCTGAAGAAATACAGTCAGTCAGTCATTTTCCAGCCCGCTATATCCTAACACAGGGACAATCCTAGTCAGGACAGGGTGCAAGGCAGGAACAAACCCCTGGGCAGGGCCAATCCCAGCCCACCGCAGGGGGCACACACACACTCACACACACACACAACAAGCACACACTAGGAACAATTTAGGATCACCAATGCACCTAATCTGCATGTCTTTGGACTGTGGGAGGAAACTGGAGCACCCGGAGGAAACCCACGCAGACATGGGGAGAAAATGCAAACACCATGCAGGGAGTACCATTTTGTAATATAAAAAGGTATAAAACAGACCAAAAGATGTAAGAATTAATTTTGTAATTCATAAAAAAGTTAATTTCTGTTCCTGATCAGAATAATTTCAGCACGTTACAAACTTGTGTTATCATCATACTGTTCATTTAAAATTAAGAGACAAGATATTAGTGTTTTAACAGTCCAGTGCACGTAGGAGATGTGCAAGACTCAGCCTGACATGGCACACATGGGAAGATGCTGCTACAACTTTGGCCATGTCCACACTACTACTACCTCTGTGTTTTTAACCATCAAAAACTGAGACTTTTAAAAATGTTTTCCAGAGCCATAAATTTCTGAAAATGTGTGGATGGGTGAAAAAGCAGAATTTTGAAAACCCAGATTCTAATCACATTCTGATTGGGTCCTGGTCATTACAAAATCTCATTCCCTGATTGGTCACCCTTCACAGAAGAAAGCCATACCCCAACAGAGCGGAAACACTCTTATATGTATGTGTCCAAATTGTGGTTAGTACAACTTGAATGGTGCATACATTTGCAAAAGGCAAATAATTTACTAGTCACTACAGTGGTGTAAACATTCCTTCGTGGAGGAGACTTCCTCTGTCTAGGCCAAAAGCATTTGTCATATGTGTTTTCAGGCATTTTAGTGTGGGCAGAGATACTTTCATAAAACAATGTGAAACTGCTAATGTGATCATTTTTGTTTAAAAATATTTTTAAATGAAAACATAGTATTTTCGACTTAGAAACAGTCCCATCCCAAGAGTAGGGAGAGTTCTCCTTTTTTTACTGACTGAGTTGAAGGAGCTTCTTTGTAAGGCCACCATTTGTTGTGTTTAGCAACGTCACAACAGAGCAAATTCTGGGACTGAGACAACTTCTTTCTGAAAACTTTGGGATATGCTTAAATTTGACTTTGACTGTTAAGAAAATAACAGTTACATCATTCTTAAAATAATGGCCATGCTTCATTATGAGAACCTAACAGTACCACTAACTAAGAGTAAACAACTGCCTGTGAGATGCATGGGGTAATTACATTAATAAGCCCTTGAAACAAGCTAGGATTTTAGCAGGTTGGTGAAGACACTTCACAGCCTTGTATAACTTATGGCAATACAAACTGCTTCATTTAAATCAGTGCATAAGATGTTACAGTTTTTCAATGACCAAAACCTCGTTCTTTTTTTAAAATTTACATAAATTGTACTTCAGCATACACTTACATTAATTCGTACATGTGAACCACAAAAAACAAACATAACAGGGAGTCATCCAAACAAAAGCCTTGAAGAAGATTCTTCTCGGCTCAGAATAATTTTGATAACAAAATTATTTAGATAAAACCTATTTAGATTCTAAATCATACTGATTAGACTAAGTGGAGCACAGGTTTAGCTCACTGTGGCTCAAAATTGTAAAAATGCATTGCTGTCAGAGCTCTTTAAAAATTGTTATAATAGAAATCAGGTTATTCAAACTAGTATTAAGTAATAACAAAATATCCTGATAGTTTAGGAAGAAGCAAAGCAGACGTTAAAAAAAACAGCCACACTTGTGAAATCTGACATCCAATCAATCCGACAACATGTTTTTAAAGCCAAGCCAGCTGTACCAAGAAATTCTATTGGATGCTTCATAATCTTTCCTTAAAAGAAACTCACGGAGACAGTTGAATTTTATCTGGAATGACACAACTGAGTCTGTTGATTTCACTGAGTAGTTACTGACAGCAATTAGTGCATCCAATGCCATAATTGGGAGTGTAATAGCAAGGATTGAATGCTTAGCTATTTTTTTTCCAAATTAAAAAAGTGAACCTGTATTCTGTATAGCATGGTGATCAAAACAGTTTTAAATTAAACTTATTTACACATTTACAGTTTCCAAGGTTGTAGGATTGAGTTGTAACTTTTATATCAGTGCATTCACATGCACACATAATCGCGTTAAGGTGAATAACCTGGTTAAGGCAGAAACCTAGTTTCTTAATAATCCATGTTTACACATGTTACACAAGTTATCCTATAGATGTTTGCTTCAGGAAAACACTCCAAACTGCACAAAAAATTGTTAAATGTCATCATCGGCCACCGTGAATTTGAAAATAGGCATGACACATGATAATTTTCTTGTGTTTTATAAACATGTTTTGTCAAATTGATGGTTCATTTATAGGTTTCTGTTTCCGGATTGCACACTGCACACTTTTTTCCTCTTGGCTATGCGATTGAGCATTGCAAAGGACCTGGTACGTTTGTTTCTTGCCTTACACCCAGTGCGGCTGGCAAAATAATATCACTGGCATTTATATTTCAGTAAGATACCCATTAGGTTACTTGTTACTTTAAAAAGTGATCCGACTACTTAATGTATGTTACTTTTAATGTGTTACCCTACAGATGTCGAGGATGTGTTGTGGAGCTTAGTACTGTACATTCAGCTCATCAATATACATTTATTGATTTCTCAAACTTCGAGACAGATTATTTCAACCAGGAGAAGGAATAATGTAATCAACTCAAACATTTGCCTCCGGGAATGTACTTTGTAGACACATCTTCCCATGCCTGCTGAAAGTGTGAGTAAAGAAGGTAATACAGTACATGCAAAAGATGACAGAGTGCAATGAACATGTGCAGACTACAAAATCCTTAACAGTTACCTGGCTTTGGGGCTATTCATGAAGAAATCTACGTCTATTAATCAGGCTTCTCAGAGGCCAATAACCCGACTTCTCTAACCGGAATAGAGGTTTACATGACATTTTAGAAATCCAGTTTCTGGAAATAACTGAGTTATTGAAGTGCGTGCAAATGTGCTAAATGAATGATTATGTGAACTTATCTCTTGCTTCCTATATGCATGATTAGGATTAGGGTAGGGTTAGAGGCATAGATTTTAGTAGGCAATTTAAGCTTCTTCTTACATGAATTTACTTATTCCATGAAAATATCACAAGCAGATTAAGTCTGCTCTTACAGCCTTGGGAGCAAAGACCACTTCAGGATGAGATACCAGTACACATTCACTCATACCAGGCCAGTTAATAGTAGCTTCTAAAATTGAGGTGTGCATTTTGATATGGAAAAGAAAACTAGAGAAAATTCATTTGAACTCTGGGGTAAAATATTTCTTCATAAGATACAGCATATAAATTTTTTAGTTATCAAAAGAAGGTATACAAGAATAACAGTACAGTTATGGGAAACATTGCAAGCATGTTAGCCTTGGCAAATAGAGTACAGGATAAGAGTGTCAATTAACTTCTAAATTTTGTATATAAGGGAAGTCTGACCTTCGAATTACCAGCCTCATCAAATACTCTCAAAAGAAGGGAATGACCATAGGTTTCAAGGACTGCTGTGGGAACTCAGAGAGTGTGGAAGTGCAAGAGATCATACAGTTAAGCACTGGAAATTAGACAGAATAATTTCATGTATTCAGTTTTCATTGCAGGGGCAGATCTCAGCATTGTACACAGAGCAAGAACCAGTGACCGCTTTTATTACATGGACCTCAATTTCTTTAACAGACATCTTCATTATTACTTTTTATAATAACTGATCCATTTAAAACTAACACATGTGTAGGGCAGGATTTAGACAAAATAGGTCCTGATGCTGCAGTGTAAAAAAGGCCTACTTTTTCTCGGCATTGGTGCATGTGCATTCGTCACTCACCATACATGTGCACTCAGACCGACCAAGGAGCCTTAACTGCTTGTGATGCAACCAGCCAGCCTTTATTGAACATGAATAATAATACCGATGTAGTATTGTAACAACTCGAGATTAACATCAAACTATGTAACATCAACATTCAGTAGCAATTGTCTGAAAAGTGCACTTAATGCAGAAAACCTAACAATGAAATACACAAAATTTTGCAATTCTCTTACGAAACAGAGTAAGAAAAAATGAATTTGCAGAGACATTGGGTCAAAGTGACTCAGTTCAGGCTCTTGAGGGTAAAAATTTGTCCACAATTTAAATTTCATAATAGACCAGAATCCTGTTGAGGATTTAAAAAATTCTAAACATCCATGCAAGGCCTGCGGGCTGGCTTTTAGTTTTACCTTTACAGATAACCATTTAAATTGATTTTTACTGTACAACTATCTTTCAAGTTGAAAAGTTTACTACGTGGCACTTACCGAACAATAATAAAGTGGCAAGAATCCCCAAGATATTGTAAAAAATGCAGGTAAATTACTAATTAAACTGTTTAATGTAAAATTGACAGCATTAACTTGAAATCTTCGGTTAACAATAAACACAACGACATTATAGTTACGTCACAGCGCAAAGAACAAAAATAACTGTATAATAAGTAATGCTGTGTCTAGGCGTCCGAAAGTCGGACTCCAAATTTCATTCTTATTTTGAGGTTAATATAGCAAAGGAAAACTATTCAGCTTCCGGAAAATTCTCGTCTGTTTTCATCTGGGCCTATTTCAGGAATGGGCCTAATGCTGCAGCATCAATAGCACCCACCTTAATCCAGCCCTGTACATGTGTGTACATAAAATTGTTACTCTGGCTGGTAAGCTCAGGCATCGAACAGTATGTGAGATGTAAGAGGTGAGATGATCCAGAGGCCACCTAATTTTGAGTAATGAAATTAAATATGTGAGTCATTGTTTCACAGGTTTGCAGTGTCTATGGTTAAAGGAAGTGAGACTGATTGTGAAGAAGGGCATATAAGATTAAAAAGCAGTTAAACAACAAGATATCATTTTATAGGAGGAGAAAGTAATACATAAGATAATTTCATGAGAGAAGATAGTGGGAATGTGTATTGTTGTTGCGGAAAGTACAGAAATAAATAAAAAATAGTCTTGAGTTATCATTACAAAAGAAATTCAAGATGGGCACTCTTTTATTACACCAGGCATTGGAGCTTTCAAGTTATTTTGTTCAGTGCAACACGGCAGCCAGAAGAAACTTATACATATAATAACATATAATGCTAGAAAGCATTTCAATTGCACCAATCAGCACAAAGGTAAATGGGACATTTCTTAATTATCCTCATACCATTAAGTACCATTCAAAAGGTCTCCAAATAGCTAATTATTAAAAGTTGTGTAAATATCTGGTTAAAGCAAATAATGTCTCTAGTATGTAAACTGTTTTCAGAGAATAAAATATAAAGTTAAAATCTTATTTACAGTATATATTTAAATATAATGGCACAAATTATTTCGGGAAGTCCTAGTTAAACAGGCAGGCAGTTTCAAGCACATTTTCCCTTAGAAATGGTTAACCTGGAATTGAAATTATGGCACACTAGTCTTCTCTGTTAAGAAAAGCCTCTCTGGGGGTGGTAACCTATGATTTATAATGGATAAGGTTTACTTGAATCATGATTTCATGGACGTGGAAATATTTTAAATCTGAATGTGAATGAGCATGAGGAACTACTGCTAAAAGTTTAAAATTGATTAACAAGGTTAATGTATCCACAGTTGTTTCTAAGCATCAGGAGGCTGTGTTGTCTCAAAAATATCTAAAAATTAAGGAGAGTGAAGAAGTCCTTTATGCGAAAAATGGTAATAGCTAATCAGATGCTCTGTTAACAACTGAGGCCTCCTTGTGGTGTTCCATTCATCTATGGTCCAATATCTGAACATGTTATGCTACATTGTAGTGTTTTGATTATTTAACTGCTTTAAGACCACTCATTGCTTTTTTGATGTTAAGTCTTCTCCTTTAAGATTGACCCCAAAACCAGCACACATGGTTTGGCCTACCCTGTGTAATGGAATGCTCTTTGCTCTTGGAGCTCTGCATCTGCTTGCCTTACTGAAGTTGATTTTGGAGCATAACATTTAGTAGAAAACCCATCTTCAGGGCACAGTCAGTTAGCGTGAATCTCCAATTAAAACATAAGAGGTTGGGTACCCTTAGATTTAAAGAGAAGGAACTGCTCTAATAGTCCAGGAATGTAATTGCTTGGCCTTCTTTGAACAGCCTCTACAGGCGCTTTTTTTGTGTGAAGTCTCAGCAGTCGCACAAAACAACTTGCAACCATTCTCTGGTGATATGTCTTATGTGCCCAAGGCCTATAACATGTCCTTGAAACTATCTTTGCATTCATTTTATTACAATATAGAGGATATACAGTATTAGTTTATTTTGTAATTTTGTGATAATAATGAATTTGAAATATTTTCCATAAAGACAAATAGTTTTAGGTGAAAATTTAGTGTAAACTATATTTATGTGTATTGTAAGTTTTCGACTCTGCACATGCTATATACAGTAATTAAGAAATGGGCTAAAGTGTATGGATTGCTGTTCAATGGGCTAACTAATATGTATCAGAGTGCATAACCAACCAAATCCCCGTAAATGACTGATTTCACTTCACTGTGATTTCACTTGCTTAGACTTTCCTTCGCTGAGAATAAGAGATTATTGAAAATTAACCAAAGGATAACTGGACATAGCTAGTATACGCATGTTGGTCTTCTCCAATGGGACCTCTGTTATGAAGCCAGTGACATTTTTGGAAGTTACTTTGTTGTAGTCTGCACCTTTACCCTCATACTTTTATTAAGAAATATAATGCAGAACCAACTGTGGGTGCACAACAATCAATCAAAATGCACATTTACAACAACACCCAAAAATATGTCAATTAACATAGCAGCTATGTCTCTGAGATGTGGAAGGAAATTGCAGCACTTGTAGAAAACCCACAAACACCTGCAAACTCAAGGCCAGAATTTAAACCCTCGTTCTGGAACTAGGAGATAACAGCACTGTCCATTGTGCCACCAAGCCCTCCTCAATTATATTCTAGGAATAAGAGAAGCTGAATTAATTTATTAATTAATTGACTGGGTAATATCAATAACTAGCTCTGATTTTAAGGGGCTTTTCATACCTAGCTTGACTGCTTTTTGCGACTGACAATAAAACCCTTTAATCTTACATGGCAAAAATGACAAACACAAGTGGGACGTGATAGTAGGCTGCTTATCGACACATTTACGTTCTCTCAATACAATCGCATGAGCTGGACACTATTAAGTAAATGAGAATCAAACATTCCAAAGCGAACATCATTAACAAATATTTACAGGCCTAAAGACAGCCGACATTTGATTTCAGACCATCAAAATAGAGGTGATGCTCAGGTAACATAAATATACAGCATCACGGAATGGAATTAAATTCACCAAATACGTCTACTGTGTAAATGAAACTGAGACACATCAATCTATGAACTCAACAGAGTTTACTATAGAATCACCTACATGAAGTGTGTCCTTTCTGTAGCTTGCAAAGTAACACATTTTCATTTTCTTTTCTTGTTATCAGATAAAAGACATTCTGCTCACAGAGCTCCGTATAATCAGACTATCACGATAAATGAATAAAGTGAGTAACACATCCCAAGGAAGGTTATTGTTCCTTCTGTTTCACTTGAAAATTTGTTCTGTGAAATTCAACCAAATTAACTGGAGATTGAAACAAAGTAAATACTCATCTCTCAGTTCGGCACAAAGACTATGAGTGTGAAAGGGCCTCTTTAACAAACACTGGTGAAGTCTGCTTATACTAAAGGAAATTTTACCTAAACTCTCCATCCAAGAATACCAAATAGACACCACTTTTTTCAATATAAACAGCTAAAAATGTTCAACTGATTTTTTTTAACCAATCGTGGCATAGCTGGTTGCAATGCATTCTCCCAGTGTCATTTGCTTAGACCCAGTCCAGTTCCCCAGTAGGTTTAGATAAACTTTAAAGGGACTGAGAGAGGCCGAGCTTACTGTGCTTAAATGTGTTCTGTGATATAATAGCTTCTAAGCCCCAGATGGGCTTTGCTCTCCGTGACTCTAATCAAAAAAAAAAATAAAGCACAGGAACTGAGATTATAATTTAAATTTAAAATAACCAATTTCAGCTATTTAATGGAGCTTTCTACTGAGTTCATGCTAAAGTGAAATTACACTTTTATTATGACGAACACAGCGTGAGAGCTACTTCAAGAGACTCGCAGAAAAAATTATACATCTGCACTGCAAATAAAGGTCAAATTCTTCAGGCTCCAGGGTTAAAAGCAACCTGAACTTTTGAAGTGTCAGCTTCTTCTGCAGCGCACAGCTATTTCTGTACAGCATTGCCCAATTTCAATCTATACAGAAAGTCGACAACAAATTATGCCATTATGTCAAATTGTTTTACCAAGGGAGACGGCCGGAAAATAAAGCCCAGTGTTTGTGTCCCTCACAAATCATTTGAGCAGGTAGCATTTCATGAATCAGCTAACTAAATTTTAAATCACTGAGCCTCCACTACCTCGTGTAGTCATGTACCTTGGCTCCTTGCTCAATCTGAACAATCTCTTTATGACACATAAAAGTGGATACCCAGATTTAACTAATGTGTGGTAAAAGTGACTGTTTAATGCAGCACATTTCATAGCAAACTACTTTACATAAAGTGCTCATCTCTCTCACAGAGTTTCTGTACCAGCAAAGACTATACCTAAAATCTGAGAACTGCCAGCCTCCCAAATGAAGCACACAAACTAAGACATCATGCCAGTGACGACTAGCCATAAGGTCAATTATCCATCTCAAATGTTGGCTGATCTTCTAGAATTCTTACACTGAAGCGATTCTAGGAACTCCGGGGTCCCCAGTCAAGAAACTCCTTGGGGCTCTCCAATGTGCTCCCTAGGGAGGCTCAACATGGTAAAATGTATTTTAGTGTAAATTGTAAGTTAAATTGTAAAATCAACAGGAAATGTTTAATAAACACAAATCCTTTATTTTAATTTTGTTAAAAACAGATTAAATAAAACCTCTCGATAAATATATTTGTATAGAAAATAGAAAAACAATAAAGGAATAAAGTAAACTTTAAAAATCTAAATAAATGAAAAAGTAAATACAATGCAAATACACATAAGGTGCACATGGTAATAAAAATAAACACGAATTGCACATTTGAGAAATAAAAAAACTACACATAATAGAAATTTAGAAAACAAACAAAGTGGCTTGTAAATTTATTAGTGCAACTTTCGAAGTTGTTGTTTGCAGGCTTTGGCCACAGCAAATGCAGCCACCAAGTCCATAGACCTTTGAACGCTGTGCGCTTTTGAAGTCAGAGCTCAGGCTGAAAGCCTCTCCTGACACATAGCAGATCTCAAGTAAGAGTTAAACAGCTTTAAAGATAGAAACCTCTCTCACCAGAGGCAACAGTGGTAGGAACAGTCAGGACTATCTTGAGACGACATTTTGACTTCTTAGAACCCCATCTCACTGCTACCCACTCGCCCTGTAGCTGAATTGGTGCTGCTGATTTTAGCCAGGCACTGACTGCAGTGGGGTCTGGAGAGACTGATACTGAATAAGAAATAGCCAAATTGTCTAAACAAACTAAGGCAATCCAATTTTTGCTTCCATTAGAACATTAGAACAATCTAGACGAGCCCAACAAAGCTCGCCAGTCCTATCCACTCTATTCCTCCAAAAAAACATCAAGTCGAGTTTTGAAAGTCCCTAAAGTCTTACTGTCTACCACACTGCTTGGTAGCTTATTCCAAGTGTCCATGGTTCTCCGTGTAAAGAAAAACTTCCTCATGTTTGTACGAAATTAACCCTTAACAAGTTTCCAACTGTGTTCTTGATGAACTCATTTTAAAATTACAGTTCTTCATTAAACCATTTTAAAGTAACAGTCTCAATCCACTCTTCTAACTCCCTTCACAATTTTAAACACTTCAGTCATGTCTCATCTTAATTTTCTTTTGCTTAAACTGAAAAGGCTCAGCTCTTTTAATCTTTTTTCATAATTCATCCCCTGTAGCACTGGAATCAGCCTAGTCGCTCTTCTCTGGACTTTTTCTCCAGCAGTGCAGACATGTTAATACTCTTTGTGATTCGTGAAATCGGCTTTGATTACATTTAACTGGCGAAGTGGGTCCTCCTTTTGGGTGTTTCTGACTGTGTTGTTGTAGTGTTTCAATGCTAGCTGTAGATTTGTTGTTGCAATGAGTACCTATGAAAATGGACACCCTCGGGGGGCAACCTCCCAGTTTGGGCTCCCAGGCAATTGCGTGCCTTGCCTATTCTGTCACTGTGCCTCTGTTCCTAAAATGTACAGTAACTTTTACAAACTGGTGTTTTAACTGACTTTGCAGGAAGTATGCCATCATGCCAAATGTTTTGCACAGTAACACACAAAGATGCACTAGCCAAATATGTTTGACTTGCATGTGCTTGTAAACAATTGAACAATGTATAAATAGAGTTTATAATAGAAGGACACAACATTAAAGAATGACGATTTCTTTAAATAATCACTACAACTGAACTATTTGCTATGTCAATGTGTAGACAACTTGTCAAGTTCATGGTGTAAAACATAAACCAGATCCATAGACCACCCTGCCACCATTAATCCGTTTACACATTGCAGCTGTAACCCCTTTACGAACTAAAGTAATAAAACACATTGAGAGAGAAAACGGGACAGTTGCATTAGATATTAATATAAATGAATCCCACATAGCACCAATTATATTCTTGTCTTGTGTTCTTATATTGTATTCATATTGCAGCATACAGAAAAGGAATGCATTTTAATTGAGTTCAGAGGTTTTCATAGACCTGCTTCTTTCCACGTGTATGTAATCCCACTCCTAACCATCTGAAAAAGAAGTTTATGAAAATATTGATAATTACACAACCCACCTATTCAAGAAGTCAAAGTGGATAATAATAATAATACTTTTTATTTATATAGCGCCTTTCCCATGCTCAAGGCACTTCATTGAATTTAAAAAAG
Organism: Polypterus bichir lapradei; assembly: GCA_026402145.1. Lineage (NCBI taxonomy): Eukaryota > Metazoa > Chordata > Cladistia > Polypteriformes > Polypteridae > Polypterus > Polypterus bichir. Next base: position 45,152,384 of record JANRMT010062813.1, on the reverse strand, counting down.
AATGGCAGGGTATACAGTATATAGCATTGTCCAAACCAGTTAGATAAATAAAGAAGATTAAAACAGTAAATTCAGAGAAAAAGCCTAACAGACAACATAATTGATGGTCTAGCACACACACACACAGGTTACATGAGTATCTTGACAGAGAGGTAAACAGAGAGCAGGATAGTAACGTCAAGTTGAGCTAAAAGCCTTCCTAAAAAGATGAGTTTTGAGTTGTTTTTAAAAGAATTCATGGAGTCAGCTGACCTGATTAATTTTGGTAGGTCATTCCATAGTCTGGGTGCTATCTGTATGCAAGTAATGAAAGCCACAGTGAACAACAATGGTAACTCAGTTTAGTGATGATGATAAAGGAAAAACAAAAGTCTGTGTATTAATGTGCACAGCTAGCTTTACCAGATTGAAACAGTTAAAAATAAAATTGTAAAGGATGAATCCCCCAACATTAAAACATGAATAAAAGTTACACTAGTCTTTTTATTTACAGCCAGAGAAATGTGTGAGAGGTTCCATTAATAAAATGTCATAATAAAATGTCACTCCATGCCTCCGTGTCTTGTGAAAACTCAACATAATATTTTTTGATTACATTGCAGCATGACGTGTTTAAAATTTGAGTCTTATTGACACAATCTGATTTAACATTTTTGCTTTTTTTTCTTTACTAAGGCTTGCAGAAACATCACACAGATAGAATCAAAGGGTTTATTTTGCATTTATACCATGATTCCAGCAGACAGCACTGAAGAAACTATTAAATTTGTACTTCCCATTATGCAAAGTACATACAGTTTTCAGAAACTTTAGGTAATTTCCAGGAATCTGTAGCTCATATTTTACAAATGTACTGTATTTTTGATATACTGTTAATATAATTAGTAGTACTGATAAATTTCACAATTTATTAAATATGGGGACTACCACACCAGTCTGCCCATCCAAGGATACTTTACCACCCTTCTGTTTGGCATTGACAAGAAATTTTAATCATTTTATCCAAAAAATGTCCATTGCTTCCACCATCTCCAGCTGGAACTCATCCACCCCAGCAGCCTTGCCACCATGGAGTCCTTAGACCACCATAGTGACTTTAACAACACCAAGGAGTTAATCAACATGTTCCTTCTACTGTTCAACAATTTCCCCAAAACACATCAGCAACTCTCCATCCCTTCTTAATACAGTGTGGATGAGGTCACAACTTTCCCTCCTGAGGCGTTGAACTATGTGCCAGAACAGCCTTAAGGCCATCTGAGAGCCTTTCTCCATGGCCTCTCCAAGCTCATTCCATGCTTGAGCTTTAGTTTCCAAAGGGAGACTCCATCTAATGGCTGACCTAAAATACAGGACAAACAAAGTAGATTCCATCATGGCCGTAGGACATCTGACTACCTCTCCACCCTTGTGCAGTTGCTGAAGGGTGTATGTATAGGATAACCCAGTCTATATGTGCTTTGTATTTTTGGAAAAAGCATATGATCATGTTCCTTGGCATGTGTTGTATAAAGGCTGCTCTTGTATGCTATTTGTTCCCTATATGAATGCAGTGAGAGCCATGTCAGAATAGTTGACTTTAATTCAAATTCATTCACTGTGGGTGATGGAATTTGTCAAGGCTGTGTTTTGCCACTACTCCCATTTGTGGTTTTCATGGACAGGATATCAAGGCACAGCTGAAGATGTCAGATCGTCCAGTTGAGGAGACTAGGGGTAACATTAATGCTTTATGCACATGATGTTGTTCTCTTTGCCTCATACTATTGTGACCTTCATCACGCTGCTCAGTGTGAACTGGCTGGAAAGATTCATCAGCAAGTCCAGGTTTAACGATATGGTTCTCTCTTGAAAAATAGTGTATTGCTCTCTCCAGGTGAAGCTGGCACAACAAATCTTAGTTCAAGTATCTCAGGAGGGGAGTTATGGTAAAGCCAGAGCTGAACCTAAAGACAAAACTCTCTGTTTACCAGTAGATCTACATCCCTGTCCTCGCCTGTGGTCATGAGCTGTGGGTAATGACTGAAAGAATCAGATTACAAGTACAAGCAGCGAAAATTAGGTTTCTTTGTAAGGTTGCTGAGCTGAGAAAGGGTGACAAATCTGCAAGAGTCTCAGAATAGAGGCATTGCACCTCTGGATCAAGAGAAGCCAGTTGAAGTGCTTTGGGCATGTTGTAAGGATGTCCTGCCGAACAACTCTCCCTTGAATTGCTCCAGGCACGTCAAACTGGGTGGAATCCCTGCAGCAGACTCAGGACACACTGGAGAGATTATATATCTCAGTTGGCTTTGGAACACCTGGGAATTCCCCTGGAAAAGCTGGAATCTGTAGATAGGGTACAGGGAAGTCTGGGTTGACCTGTAAGTCCTGCTTTCACCACAACCCTCAGTAGAAAAAGCACTCTGAGTTGAGGAGAGGAGTGGAGATGAGAGGAGAAATGTCCCAATTTTTTATAGAGATCTGTCAATCTATCAACATTTGTTTTGCACAGGTCTCTTCACCAAGTATAACAAAATGAGCACTTTACAAAGAGTTTACTTCAAAGAAACAACATGAAATACAAAATCATTCAGTACATAATAAATCAGAATGAAACAAACCTTGTATAATTTATTTAATGTACAAAATGGATTAATAATAGATGATGTGAAATGAAATGTGAAATAACAATACAGTAGAAGCAAAACCAGTCCAGACTCGCGGAGAAAGTTCAAGAGGGTAAAGGGGGCTAATTAAGTATTAACTAAGAAGTACATGGCACGGAACAATAAGGATTATCAGGGGATATCTGTCTATCAAATGTAAATATGTGGTGTTAAAGATAAGTCAGTAGCAAAGTTTTGAAGATAATACTATATCATACATGAAGCCAGTGTATTCAAGCCAGTTCAGTTGTGATTTGCTTGTTAAGTCTATTAAGAACCCTGGCAGTAGTGTATTAAACGTAAAGCCTCATGTTAATATTTTGTGGATCTAGAGCATTACATTATGACGTTATTTAAATATTAATGTAATTTGTAAATTTAATTGCTTTGTGTCCCAAATTGTGAATTAAATGCAAAGAAATATTCTGATTGGTTCAAAATTAAAAACAAGATTGGGTACGGAGGGTAGATTGCTTTCCAGATTTATCTGCAAACTGGGCAACAATTTTGTGTTCTCTTGATTGGCATGTTGTGAGGGTATGAATTTTAGAATGTCTTTTCATGGAATGACTGGCACATTGTGCACATAGATTCATTTTTGACACATATAAACATAAATTGGTAAGACATAGTAAGAAATGACTGGCTAGATGGGTAAAAACAATTTTATAAGTGGCCATGAGAAGTGGAAAAGCAAACTGTTGCGCTTATCTGCAACTGTATGATTCATATTCATAAACTTCTAGCTCATAGGAGCAATTCAGAACTTTAATCTCATTAATAATTTTTTTATAAAAGGAACGTATTTTAGAGATTGCTGATTGTCTGTAACATTGCAGACTGGGAGATGCTGTTAACAAAAACCACAGCCTGGTGAGGAGTACTCCTCACCAGGTCTGAAATTGTTCATGTTGCCAAGATAAATTTCACTGCAGAAAACCAATGCAGCTAAATCAGAATAAGCAGGTTCACTTAATGAATGAATGAATGATGTATACGACAGTATAGCTTATGTAATGGTTTTGTATTTTTGAGGGTAGTGGTTATAATGTCTCCAAGGCTTAGTCTCTAAATGGGTCACAGGATTCCCAAAATAAAAACCCTGTGGGAATGAGAAAGACATTTTTATTTTCTCACTTATCCTTGAGAATATACAACTTTTGAATCAGAACCCAGTGTCAGCCTCCATTAAGTATTTAACTTAGATAACCTTTTAAAAGAAAGTTATAATCTAGAAGAGGTGTCTTGGGAAATGTGCGAAATATAAAACAAAATAGACACGATTGATGTTGTGTTGAGTGCTGCTGCCTCGTAGTTATGAGACCCAGGTTCGATCCCGGGTCCTCCCTGCGTGGAGTTTGCATTTTCTCCCCGTGTCTGCGTGGGTTTTCTCCGGGCGCTCCAGTTTCCTCCCACAGTCCAAAGACATGCAGGTTAAGTGGATTGGAGATCCTAAATTGTCCCTAGTGTGTGCTTAGTGTGTGTGTGTGTGCCCTGTGGTGGGCTGGCACCCTGCCCGGGGTTTGTTTCCTGCCTTGCGCCCTGTGTTGGCTGGGATTGGCTCCAGCAGACTCCCGTGACCCTGGAGTTAGGATATAGCAGGTTGGATAATGGATGGATGGATGGATGGATGGATGGATGATGTGTTGTTTTGTTATTTAAATTTTTTTGAACTTTGGTTTTAATTGCAGTGAGCACCCGTAATTAAGCTGATTTTTTCCTGATAATCACTCACAATGGAATCAAATCAAAAATCTGGGGATGGACTGACAGGCACTCAGAAAGAAGCAGCCCTTCGAACTTTGATCCAGCGCACAGGATATAATTTACTTCAGGTAGGACCACCTATTACAGCCCATGAGTACTTACCTTTTGTCTTTCGCTAGCCACTTGTCAATATGAAGTCAACTCTTGCTACCATGAAATAGCTCAGCAAAACCAAAATTGAATTAAAAAGATGGAAAAGTGATCTTTTTCAGGTTAACTTATGGAAGCTTTTATTTACAAATTTTGTTTCCTTTACTTCTTGGGTATGAGCTATTATAGCTTATTATGATCCTTGAAAGAAAGAGAACACTAGAAGAGACAGAGATGATGAGTCAAAAAGACAGGGAAGAAAGGTTAAAGACAAGAGACAGCAGGTTTATAAAGTATGGTGTACTATGGGGAAAGTCTTTATAATTTTAAGGTGCATCTGCAATCCTGCAAGCAGCAAGCAGGAGATTTACTGACAATTTCCTCATGCAGAAGTTGGAATAATAATGAAACTTTTAGCCAGCCTGTTCAAATTACTTGCTGAGCTTATTTGGCCGACTACCACTCTACAACAAGGGGCTGCACTTCCTTTAAATCCTCTATTAATGAGAAGTAACTGCAATACTCAATCCTTTACTTCTGCTTAGCTGCACATAAGGCAAAGAACCCCATGAGCCATCTTCTACTTACTACTCTTCTTCTTACTTTTAAGTTATTCTATAAATAATTTGATTGAAAGTTGACTGTCTAATTATATAATGTATATTTAATATGCAGCAGGGAAGGGGGACAAGCAGCTAACAGCACTGAATTTTCATGACATACTGAAAAATTGGGGGCGATCATTTCAAGAGCTAATGTTGGACATGTTAAAGCTGAAGTGTGACAAACTTCACTACTACAACAACCGATCAGATATATTAAGCTGTAATACTTTTTACATCTGGCAAGATGCTAATATGTTACAGTGTGATTATCACAACAGTCTTTGCAATTGATGTACACTTTTTTGAAAAAAAAAATATATTTTTATGTTTTTTCTTGAACAAAAACCAAGTTGTTTTGTCTACTTACCCAGGAAATTTACCAAAGATCAAATCATAACTGTAATCCTAACTTGTTACCTAGAGACCACTTTCCATTACCTTTTTCACTGACTGCCTTGATGACATGTGTATAAATAGACTAGTGTAAAATGAGTAAAAGTAATAAACTGTACACCCAGCAGAAGCAAGAATCACACTATCTAAGGAGCTGTCTGTTTTTTTGCATTAAAATCCTAGTCTACGCTGTCATCTGTTTTCCCTGATCTAAAAGATTAAGGTTTATTAAAAAGTGGCCTGCAAAAATACTTTTATATTTTTATTTACATTTAATATCAGTAATAGATATATTTTTCCATTGAGTACATGTGCACTTGGTTTTATAGAATAACTTCTTTACTGATGCCTTATAACCTAATTAAGACTTAAAGAAGACTTTGCTGAAGTCTAGTCACATAAGAGTAAATGAGTAATTGATGCATTTTTGCAGTGTTACCTATTTTTTTACTGTTCCAAGGAGATATGCAAGTACAACATTTATTATACTATGTACAGATAACAATAAACTTGAACTTGAATACAATTAGCTTTATTACAAAATATGCAGAGGTCTCATTTTAATTGGTCTCAGTATAACGGATAGAACTTGACTTGGCTTCACTGGACTATTTTCTTAGTGTAGGCAGAGACAAGCAGTCAGTTAGTGGATTACAACAAATAAAGAGGACTAAAACCCTGCTGCATGCTATACTGATGAGCCTACACGTCATTATAATGGTAGTTGGGATGCAGTCATCCTTTGACCTGTCACCAAATGGTATGCCAGGCTAATCAAGTATCATTCTGAGGAAACAAAGAGTGCACTTGTACGCATGCATGCATGTCTCAGCAACATTCTTCTGGACAGCAGTGGAATGGAGAATTTGATAGTGGTTTATGATTTTTATGTGCTGTGAAATAAAAGAAGACTTTTGCAAGCTATAGGAAACAAAGCCAACAACCGACTAAGCTCATTTTTAGGACTATTATAGATTACTGATTGCTTTTGTTACAGGCCCCACAAGTGGGCCACAGCAACAAAAATGACAAAAATAGCAAATCCCGAAGTGCATGCGAACTTCGCCTCCACCAGAGGATGAGCTACATTAACCAGGTCCGAGTCCTCTATCTGTGGAATAGGTAAAGTGGAGCAGCAATGAGAGCACACCGCTTTCAGTTCGTTGTCCAAGTTGCGTCTGAGGGGCTGGCAGAAGTTCGCTCCTTCACTTGAACCCTGACGGAACCACTTCAGTGTGAAACACATTCCTACTGATTACTATGCCATTCCACAGTCCGTTTTCACGGTCCACTCTATAACAGAAACCCTTTGTTTCCCAAGTTGCAACATTTTCGGTGATTTATTACATTAATAAAAAAAAACTATTGTGGCCACTCTTTTTTTTTTTTGAGTGCGCCACACTTTAATTAAGTTATGATTTTAAAGGTGATGATTTATAACCCCTTAGGTGGTGAGGTATGAAGTAAAAACAGTATGGTCCCAATTAAATTAATTGATTTGTTTGTGCCAAGATACTGTATGTAACAATAAGAATGGTAACTTTTATATTGCAATAGAAAACAGAAAGCAGAAAGCTTTTGCCATGAAAATTCAAGTGGGGCAATACCAGAATTTTCTTTTATGGGTGCAGACTCCTCTAACCATTTTATGAATACACCTAACTAATCCAATCTGTCCCTCTTTTGTAAATGACTAGTGAAACATATATGTTCATGCATCTTTCACATCAAATTTAGCAATCAAAACAATAAGATGCTGTTACCTGGTCAGTGTTGATTAGCATCAGATCACTGTATTACCCTCTGACGTCTTCATCATCATCATCTGACAAAATACAGACATACAAATTTAAAAGCTAAAAAAGGTGAGTGCATCTCAGCCACCAACTGCTCAGGAAAGACTATTGGCTATGAACTGATCAGACCGAAATAGCAACACCTGCAGTTTAAAATCAAACAAATTTTTTTGATGAAAAATGTCAAGCCACAACAACATGAAAAAGAACATGAAGACCCCACACACTCTGGATATTTAGTAGCAGTGTTAACTATCATGGTTACTGTTGGAGGTTCTTGCCAGACTAGGATTCTGTGGTTCTTTTAAACAGAAACATCATACTGCTGGCTTCTTTTCCATGCAATGGAAGAAGCTCACGTAAATCTCCCTCGGTGGCTTTTTCAGTTTAGCACAGTCCTCCTAAGCGGTGGGTGTAAATCAAGATACAGCATAATGTGTTGTGAATGATGCATTCCCAAAATTAATCTCCTTTTTTTTTAAATTATTGTGACTACCTTCAAGGATGTTGAGGGACTTTACTAACCTTTGCGCCGGTATGTGCTTCATGGAAAAGCTTAAACCAGAAGTGCAAACGTGCAATTAGGAAAAAATAACAACAGGCGGTCATCATTTTAATATGGATGATGACCTTCAAGCCACATCACTAAATTGGAAAATTTAGGTTGCACATGCACACACAAACCCAACGGTATCGAGAACACTGCAGGGCCAATTAAAATCAAAATCAAAAAAAAAAAAAAGGAAATTAATTTTAGGAATGCATCGTTCACAACACATTATGCTGTATCTTGATGTGCAGCCACCACTTAGGAGGACTGCGCTAAATCCCCTCAGCCAGAAACAGGCTCACAGCACCCAGCACAAGGACAGTTTCACATACCACCAGAGTATTTTTCTAAGTAAGTTGTTACATTGAGCAGATAATAGAAAATTGGATAAATTGTTTAAGAAGATAAACATTAGGGTTATTATACAGTAAATATTTTAAGAATAAGTTAAATTACTGAGGGAAGCTTAATTAATTATTTTGCTGTGCCCATTGACCATTAATGCAGAAATTCTACTGAGAGACAATATTCTGAGGTAGGCCCTGTGCACAATACTATAAGAAGGAGAGTAAATGCAGATTACTACATCTCCAGCTTCATTTCATTTTACAGCCAGACAAATGTGTTAAACAAAGAAAAAGCACACCATTCCAACAGCGGCAAGGGAATTTAAAGTAATGTGTATTTATATCCAGAAAGTGGCTGCACAGTGCACTGCTGCAATAAAACTGACCCACTTTCCTAAAACTGTGTCATTCCTTTAAGCATTGTGGATGTAAAAAAGGCTTCTTATTCTCCTGAAAGCATCCTGAATATTTCTGTCCATGTTTCTAGATGCAAGCCACGCTCCAGAAGAAAAGAATAATTCAACTTGTTTAGTGAGCTTAAATAACATTCCCTCAGACTAGTGATGTTTTAGTCTAAGTTGACGTTATTGGAGAAAATACTGATAAAGTAATTTGGACATTTAAAAATGTAGCAATAATATATAATCTGTTTTGTTCTCTGTCACATAACAAGATCCATGTGACAAGTGCTAAATACGATATGAAAACCATGGTGGTTTAGAATTCAGGACAAATAAAGGAGTGTAACCTGTAAACTGAGAGCATCAAACAGCTAATCTATAGAAATCGCTGCTCATCCTGTTTACTGGACTTGCATGTTTTGTCTAATTGTGTCTCAGTTAAAAAGACTTTTTAGCAAAACTGCACATTTTACATGGCATTGGTACCTGCTTGCCTTTCAGTTCTCCATCATCTATCCAATTGTATAGCCTACCTTCTTCATTACAGGGTTGTGATGAGCCAGGGGCTATCCCAGGTGTCATCTCTGGATGGGATAGCACTCCAGCATAAGGTACCCCCATGCACACCCTCACACTTAGCTACGCAATGCTAGTAAAGCCACCAACAGAATGAACTGCTACATTAAGAGGATGTGGATGTAAACATGCTCGGGAACTGAACTAGGCGATTAAGCAGTAGTGGTGACCACTGTCCCACATGGGCCTCTTTATTTCAGTCAGTCTTTATTTTACATTGCCCATATTATTGTGAGGGCCTTTACAACTTGCTTTACAAGGTAAGATTTTGGTCATATTTTTGAGTCACTGTCGCTTAAATGTGTGCATACACATACATTGAAAATAATAAATGAACTACTAAACCTAGCAAAGATGGAACCTTTTCTTCTACTAAGTAAAATGGTTAAGGTTGTCTTTCATTTTTATAACTTAGCCAATACAATGGCTATAAACATACTTATAGTACTCAGTATTTAAAGAATTTTTATGCATCACATCCCTCATAAATCTCTTCAGGAAAGTATACATAACACACAAAAAATAAATGTTTCTGCTAGAATCAAACAATACATTTAAAAATTCATGCTGCGTAGTGAAGTAATTAAATTTCAATAAATGATTAAATAATATGAAGAACATCGTTTTAGAACAAAAGGGAATACATACAAATTTTGTATTGAATCGCATATACTTAAATATTTAAATACTGATAATTTTCCACAAGCTTATAAAGGCATGGGCGGCACAGTGGTAGCGCTGCTGCCTTGCAGTTAGGAGACCCGGGTTCGCTTCCTGGGTCCTCCCTGCGTGGAGTTTGCATGTTCTCCCTGTGTCTGTGTGGGTTTCCTCACACAGTCCAAAGACATGCAGTTTAGGTGGATTGGCGATTCTAAATTGGCCTTAGTGTTTGTGTGTGTCCTGTGGTGGGTTGGCACCCTGCCCAGGATTGGTTCCTGCCTTGTGCCCTGTGTTAGCTGGGATTGGCTCCAGCAGACCCCCGTGACCCTGTTCGGATTCAGCGGGTTGGATAATGGATGGATGGATTATAATGGCATTATACCAGTACTCAGTACAACATGATTTAATCCAGTAGTTTCTAACACTAGTCCTGTGTTTACTCTGCTTGTTATTAATTGTCATATTAGGAAATAATTAAGAGAGCAAACTCCAAAAAAGAAAAAGAGAACTAATAGGAAAATGACAAAGGAGAGTTAAGAAACTAAAAACTATGGCAAACCGTAATATCTCTAAATTTCTTATAAATGTAACTCTGCCCTTAGTGCTGTTTTCTAAATGCACAATAACAGAAGAATAGTTAAACAATAAGATCAATTAATGAGAAAATGACTGACTGATTGGGGAACTATCTGGAAGAAAAACATGTTGCCATGGGGGTCTTCAGGACTGGGGCTGAGAACTACTGATTTAGTAGATTGTCATTCAAAAGCATGTATTTTACATACTGTACTCTACAAACTACAGCTGCATTCTTTTACTGTTTTCATTTCTGATTATGCCTCATAGTCATACAAATATTCAATACAGAAAGAAGTGATCTCTCTCTTTAATGAAGTAAGCAAAATTAAAAATGCTTCAATGGTCAAAACAGTTAATTAAGTCCTTGAATTAACTCAAATGTTGTGCAATACAGACATTTTCTAACTTGTTAGAATGAGTAAGAGTTCAGAATAGAAATGTTTCTTCTGCATTGTAAGTTAAGTGAAAAGGAGTGAGAACCATGGAAATGCAATTGCTATGGGGGGTCATTGCAGTTGCTAAATTCCCTTCACTGTTCAGTCGCTTCATTCCTCAGTGAATTGCAGGGTGTGACTACTTACAAGGTTGCTTCTGATTTTTCACATTGATTAAAGTGGTGTATTGTGCCACACAAGTAACACATGTTTAAGGTCACTTTGGTAGGCAATCAGAATAAAGAATGGCAGAGTAAGAACTGCAGCTCTGCATGAAAGTAAACAAAGGAACATGATAGACAAGCTGAAGAATCATTGATAGGTTAGTTTAATTTACTTCAAGACTGGATGCCACAGTATCTTTATTAAACCCAGTAATCTGTAGATCTCAACTTGGGGGAGGTAAATATTACTTGGTGGTTCAACCCATGCATTTCAATAAGTGAACCACTGGTATCTCCAATAGGCACTGTAAGAGTGAGTATTCCTTGTGATAAGTAGGTACCCAGAGGTCTGAAAACTGGCTACGGTCAAAAGGCCAAAGAAAGAAAACTATATAGTCTGCTAAACCCGAAACACAAATTAAAATCACAGTAAGCAAAATGATGTTCAAAACCAAAAAATCCCGACACTAATTTGGTCCCCCAATACTACTACTACAAAAAGACTGCTCAGATGCCAGAAGCAGATATATAGTTGGGGAGCGATAACTCAATATGTCATGTGACGTCTGTGCCATGTGACCAGGAAAAAGCCAAGCAACTGTAAACCACATGGCTGCAACCATGCAGAAACTGTCACAAAATGGTTGTAACTATCTAAAACATCCAAAAAATGAAAATAAATTAGTAGGATAGTAAAAACCAATAAAAGAAATAAAGTAAGTCCAAAGCAAATAATACCTGCAAAACAGGTACAAAAATGGGCTCCCGTCCGATAGTACACCAAATATCATCAGTAATGGATTAGGAGTGGTTGTGACATTAACGCTATTTGTGAAGTATCTAAAGATTTCAGTCCAAAATTATGTTAATTTAGTTAATTCCCAAAACATATGAGCTAGTGATGGTGGAGCTAAATGGCAGTGCTCAAAGGCTGGGCCTTTTTGGTACATTTTATTCAATTTTTAATGAGATAAATGTGATCTATAATAGACCTTTAGGAGAATTATGGAGTGCTTGGTGCACATTCAGCTAGAGAGTGTCTTCTTTGTACGGCTGAGTTCCATTCACTTTCTAAGATTCCAATTGAACGGTCCATTTTCCAACATTCCCTAGGATATCTGAAGGTTAAATTCTTTTAAATATTTTTATATAATTTTGAAATGTTATCTGTGTCTTCATCAAGGCTTAACCAGTAAAACCTCTGGAACTGATTGGAAGGTTAGGTAGGTTTACTAAAAAAAAAAAAATCTAATTTGCATATAGGAAAAAAGCATGCATCTATAAAGGTATATTTAGACCATAACTGTTCATAACATGCAAATGTATTATCTATATAAAGATCTCTGTGTCTTAATACTTAGTGTTTTGCATTAGATAAACACAGAATAAGTATGAGGACATGTAAAATAAAGTGATTGTTCTGTATAGGAGCAACACACAAGAGCTACTCTACCTTGAAATGTGTCCTGGATTGTTTTTTATATTTGACGTAATTGGTGGATGACTGGATTGCTGGTAAACTGACAACAGTTAATATTGGCTGCAGCACAGAGCATGGCATACAAGGAAAATTTACAATAGGAATAGATTTTCCATTGCTTGCTTGTCAGGAATTTATGATTTTGGACCGATTCTCACTGTGGTTTCAATGCTTATATCTGCCGCTCAGTAAAAAAACTGAAAGTTAGGTAGTGCCATGCCATGTTATGATTTAGATCTTTGTAGAGTTGCCTTTAGAATACATGGCAGTTATGAAATCTAAAGGATGTGAATTATATGATTTTTTATGTACAGTATATAGGGAAACTCTGGAATAGATACAGCAGCTAAGGGAGGATGTTAAATTTGACACTATTAATTCTCCCTGCTAAGGTGATATGGACAATGGATCAGGGCCATCGTAACAGCATTATCGGCACCCTGGCAAAGCAGTGCACTGGGGCCCCTACCTACACAACCACACAGCAAGTCAGAACATACATAGATTATCATGGAGCCCCTGGCAAATGTCCAGCATGTCCATGCGTTAAGACGGCCCTGCAACGGATGATCTGTTAACTTCTTGCTTACTTGCATAGTACTAGATCTTATTTAATACCAGAGCCAACCATCTTAAAAAAGAAGGTGGATCTGCACTTTTGAAAATTCTGGACATTTTAAGTAGCCTTAAATGTGGCATGTGCCTGTAAAGTGCAAAGAAATTTACACATGTCTCAGAATTTATAAAACCAAATATATTTAAGTTATATAACATGAAAACTATACCTATAAAACCAAATACATTTAAGTTATATAACATGAAAACTATACCTATTAGAAAGAATGTGGATTTTTTTTTTTGAAAACTGAAAGCTAGTGATTTGATAATGAAAACTATGGACAGTCATTTCTATATAATGATATCTTATTATTCACCAGGAACCTGTGACTATAAATCCCACTTTCAAAGAGATCAATTCAAACTTAAGTCTAGATGATATACTAGTTTTAAAATGTCAATAAACTTTTTACATATTCTTTTTAATTTTTTGGCGTTGAATTTTTTTGTTTCATGTAAAAGATGAGGGTATACTGTCACTCAGGGGTGGTGCCTGTATTGGCCCAGGTGGTAGGCCCACCCACTTTCCTCACTGGCATCACCCAAGATCCCCAGACCAAACCCCCCCATCTAGCTTAGCCTTTTCAATTTTTTTTCTTTAAATGAAAATTTGCATACATACATTTCAATACACATCTTTGTTGAACAAAATATCAGTTGACTATACATTTACACTGCAAAAATCACCAGTGTTAACTATATCACTAGAAATGTTTGTTTAACACTTAAAAGGTAAGGTATTTGGAAGTGTATATATGGATGACGATATTACAGCTTTCAAGAGCAAAACAAGGCTGCTGTGTCTCACATATCAACAAAGAGTAGGCATTCAATTTGTCTTCACCATTTACAGGTGGATTTAAATTAGTGTTAACAAAAACCATTCAAACTAGATGTACCAAAAAAAACCACAATTTAAATTAGTATTACTGGACATCTATTTTTTTTTAAATAAACAGTAATAAAAATAACATTAGGCCCACCCGTGACAAATTTAGGACACCCAAATATGAAATGCTGGTGCCACTACTGCTAACGCCCCTGCCTCAGCAAAGTGACTGCAACTTATAGTGTGGTAAAACTTATGAGGCCTCTTAAATTTTCACTAATTTTGGATGAATTGTTAAGTTCTACCTTTATGTCCCTGAAAGCAGAACTACATTGATTTTCATTTACCTAGTGCCATAGCTAAAGGTGCTGATAATAAATTACCAAAATTATAAACAGGATCCCTAAATCACTGCACAGTCAAGCCTTTATTCCTACTAAAAAGTTTTATGATATTGAGAATGATGTATATATGGTGTTGCATGTACGATAGATAGATAGATAGATAGATAGATAGATAGATAGATAGATACTTTATTAATCCCAAGGGGAAATTCACATAATCCAGCAGCAGTATACTGATACAAAAAAACAATATTAAATTAAAGAGTAATAAAAATGCATGTAAAAACAGACAATAACTATGAATAATGTTAGCGTTTACCCCCCCGGGTGGAATTGAAGAGTCACATAGTGTGGGGGAGGAACGATCTCCTCAGTCTGTCAATAGAGCCTGCCTTCCTAACAAGTTTGTCCAGGTGTGAGGCGTCCTTCATCTTTATGCTGCCTCCCCAGCACACCACCGCGTAGAAGATGGCACTCGCCACAACCATCTGGTAGAACATCTGCAGCATCTTATTGCAGATGTTAAAGGACGCCAACCTCCTAAGGAAGTATAGACGGCTCTGACCTTTCTTACACAGAGCATCAGTATTGGCAGTCCAGTCCAATTTATCATCCAGCTGCACTCCCAAGTATTTATAGGTTTGCACCCTCTGCACACAGTCTCCTCTGATGATCACAGGGTCCAGAAGGGGCCTGGGCCTCCTAAAATCTACCAGTTCCTTGGTTTTGCTGGTGTTCAGGTGTAAGTGGTTTGAGTCACACCATTTAACAAAGTCTTTTATTAGCATCCTATACTCCTCTTCCTGCCCACTCCTAATGCAGCCCACAATAGCAGTGTTATCGGCAAACTTTTGCACGTGGCAGGACTCCGAGTCATATTGGAAGTCTGATGTATATAGGCTGAACAGGACCAGAGAAAGTACAGTCCCCTGCGGTACTCCTGTGTTGCTGAGCACGATGTCAGACCTGCAGTTCCCAAGATGCACATACTGAGGTCTGTCTGTAACATAGTCCATGATCCATGCCACCAGGTGTGAATCTACTCCCATCTCTGTCAGCTTGTCTCTAAGGAGCAGAGGTTGGATGGTGTTGAAGGCGACAGAGAATTCCAAAAACATAATTCTTACAGTACCACTGCCTCTGTCCAAGAGAGAGAGGGATCGGTGTAGCATATAGATGATGGCATCCTCCGCTCCCACCTTCTCCTGGTATGCGAACTGCAGAGGATCGAGGGCGTGGCGGACCTGTGGCCTCAGGTGGTGAAGCAGCAGCCGCTCCATGGTCTTCATCACATGTGACGTCAGAGAGACAGGCCGGAAGTCATTCAGCTCACTAGGACGTGATACCTTTGGGACTGGGATGATACAAGATGTTTTCCAAAGCCTCGGGACTCTCCCCTGTTCCAGGCTCAGGTTGAAGATGTGCTGTAGAGGACTCCCCAGTTCCAGTGCACAGGCCTTCAGCAGTCGTGGCGATACTCCATCTGGACCTGCTGCATTGCTGGCACGAAGTCTCCTCAGCTCTCTGCTGACCTGCACTGCTGTAATTGTGGGTGGGGATGTCTCACCTATGCTGGTATCATCAGAAGGATGGTTGGAGGATGCAGTACTCCGAGTTGAGAGTGGGTTAGGGTGGTCAAACCTGTTAAAGAATCGCGTGGTTGTAGGTAGCGCCTTCACTCTTGGTTTGTAGTGAGGCTGAAGCAGAACCACGTTATGATCTGCTTTCCCAAGCGCAGGCAGTGGGGTGGCGCTGTATGCGTCTTTAACGTTTGCATACAGTAGGTCAATAGTCCTATTTCCCCGGGTGTTACAGTCCACATACTGGGAGAAGGCAGGTAATGTTTTGTCCAGCGTCACTTGGTTAAAGTCTCCACATATTAGCACAAGCGCCTCAGGGTGCTGCGTTTGTAACTTAGCAACTGCGGAATGGATGACGTCACTCGCTATCTCCGTGTTCGCCCGAGGAGGGATGTAAACAATAACAACAATGACGTGTCCAAACTCTCTGGGCAAGTAGTAGGGACTCAAACTTACGGCCAACAGTTCGATGTCCCTGTAGCAAGTGGAGATTTTAACGTTTACATGTCCTGAGTTGCACCACTTTGTATTGACATAGAAAGCGACACCCCCTCCTTTCTTCTTAGCGCTGGTATTTGCTCCTCTGTCCGCTCTAACTGTGTTAAACCCGGGTAGCTCCACGTTAGCATCTGGGATGGTAGTTGTTAGCCAAGTTTCACTAAAACACAGCAAGCTGCATTCTCTGTAGGTTCTGTCATTTTTCACCAGCACGGCTACTTCGTCTATCTTATTTGGAAGTGAGTTCACATTTGCCAGGATCACAGAAGGCACCATTTTCTTGCAAGCCCCTTGGCTTTTATCTTAGTGTCGGCTCGGCTGCCCCAATACCGTCTTCTTACATCGTCAGGTAAATAGGAAACCACACCGGTGCGGGCATTTCTTCTCAGCGCTTGAAGATGTCAACTTGAATAGGCGAGTCTCGGCGTGTAAAAATCCATGTCAAGTAGTAAAAGCACTAAAAATGTCCAGGGAGCAATTCCACATAAAAAAAAGTGGTAGAAGTGATCAGTGAAATAGAGAATAATAGAGAAAAAAGGTAAAAAGATAAAGTCATAAACGGAGCTGCTGGAATAGCTGCCACTGTGTACACTGTATACAAGTACAAATTCAAAGGCAATACATTAAAGACTTTGAACAGCTCAGCAGTTACTCATAATAAACCTAAATAAACCACTGAAAGTGATGGATTGTTCACTAACAATAATACACAAAATAAAAATTGTAATACATTATAATCAATCCATCCATCCATATCCTAAACTTGCTTAATCCAGTGCTAGAGTCGTGTGAATCCATAGCTTATTCTGGCATGATCAAGTGCCAGTAAAGAACTACCACTAGAGTAGGTTTACATTAAGTCCATCATAGGACAAATCTGTTATTAAGTTGAACCTAAATAAAATGCAATATATCAGCCCTCAAAGATGTTCTGAAACATACACCTATCATTTGGTTACAATGATTAAGTAATCTGTCCATTTCCCCAGCTCACCCTGCAGGTCTTGCATATGGGCTGAGATAGAAACAGGTACAGTCCACCTCTATATCTCTCATTTTATCCTTTACATTCACCAGGACGCTCGGAGATGGACCTTCATCTTCCAATACACCCTCCTCAGTGTCTACAGAATCCCTAGGTGTCCTCACAATCACAACTTCTCCTCCAAACTATTCAGTAGGGGCCAATACACTCCTGGAGCACCACTCCTCTGGCTCCCTCACGGGGCTATTGAACACTGGCATTCTCACTACCATGCTGGTTCACACTCCTGATTCTGTCTTTTTCTGACCTTTGGTTTCTCTTTCTCCCCCTCTGTCCTACTCAGAATCCTTTTATGCTTCAGTGGGCAGAGGTACTTAATTATGCACCCCAGAGAATTCATAAGGAAATCGGTTGAGCTGTGCATGAACACAAGTTACCCTTTCAACACCCCAGGGGTCAGTGGTCTGTGCTACACCCACTCTGAGCCTGAGCACTTTGTTTTTACTAAAAACCTGCACACTGCCATGGACACCTATCTGAAAAACCACACATGAAGTACCACTGATAGCTTAACCACCTTGCCTTAGCTAGTATGACCATACTCTCAGAGTTTGCTGGCTTGCAAATTTGCCCTCAACCATTAACAAGTTGTTGTGTGCTTCCATTGATTTATAACTTTTAAACTCAATCCCAAAGTTCCCACTGACACTTTGCACTACCTCATTTTTGGACTCCATGCATGTGATCAGAGATAGCTTTCAGGTGCTTTGTTCAATTCTTGGGTGGTAAGTCATACAGATGCACAGATGCTTATTATGCTCAGCTTGTTTAAATAGCGTTCCTCTATCCTGATTGAATTTGTCACTGTGTAATTCTTTCTCTTTTTTTGCATCCTTTGTCCATTTGCTTTGCTTTTTTTAAACAGTTTTTCACAATATAACATTGCTAATGCCAGGAAATTGCATTTGTACTAATTTTTACTTATTCAGCTGAAAACTAAAAGTGATATTTTTTTGCTGCTTTTGGCTGAATATTTTTGGTGGTGGAAATTTTGGTGCATCCCTAATAATAATAGATTTTATTTCTAGAGCACAATAAAATAAGGATATGTTATGATTTTTTTTTATACTGTATATATTTCTACAGCTGGCAGATAAAATGATTTGCTCAAGGTCAATTTGTGAGCAAGTCCTAAGCCTTGTAGGACTGGCTCTTTGAACAAATGATATACAATATCAAGGCGTCAAGGGTCTATTAAGAAGAATCTAAAAAATGTCATTTAGATTGTAAAATGCTGAGAGAGGTGGAATTCCCCTCTGGGCGGGGTGATTCGTTTGGTGATTATGACCTGATCTGGTCATTAAGGATAAAAAAAAACTAACTACACTGCTAGGAAAAAATGAGAAAAGAATTATTTAATAAATTTAAAATTAAACACAAGGAAGAACAAACAGAAAAAGAAGAACTCTGGTGATAGAAAGTGATATAATGTAGCATAATCCTGAGGATAACCGAGTTGGTTTGAGTTAAGAATCTATCCAAGTAGACAGTGATCTCGAATGACTCTAGGAATGCTCAAGAGAGGCCTCATCTGATTCTGAATTTCCCTTTCTTGTGTTTCTGTTGAACAAATTAAGCACAACCATTTTTTATTTAAGGAAGTTAAGAAATGATTCAGGGCAAGATCCAACCTGTGAACGCTGCAATCAAGTTCCAGCCTCACTGGGCCACATGTTTTGGGCCTGCACCAAATTAACATCATTCTGGACAAAAATCTTTAAATGCCTATCAGACAGCCTTTGTGTCCCAGTTCCTCCTAATCCACTAACAGCTGTGTTTGGTGTACTCCCAGATAGGCTTGAAGTGGAGAAGGACAAACAAACTGTAATTGCCTTTACCACAATATTGGCACGTAGACTTATCTTGCTCATTTGGAACAATTCTAACTTACCTGTTCTAAGTCAGTGGGTAACTGATGTTTTATACTATTTGAAACTGGAAAAAATCAAATTCTCACTTAGAGGATCTGTGCAGAACTTTTTCAAAACCTGGCAGGATCTAATCAATAACATTTTAGAATATGCTTTTAAAGTACTGAGGAAGCAGATTCTCTACCCTTTTTTCCCCATTTATCATTATTCACTTATTAATTCATCTACTTACTTATTTTTACTAGCTTTAAGTTTTACTCTTTTTCGGGGGTGGGGGTTGATTTGTTTCCAATCTTATGCTTGTAAAAATTGATTTATTTGTCTGGAATGTTGAGTGCTTCTAATAAAATCAATAAAATAAAAAAAATAAATGATTCATTTTGGTTGAACAACTTTATTGTAGGAAAAAAAAAAACCCTGAATTTTAAAAGCACACCTTTCATTATTAATAATGACAATTGTTAGAATGATGGAAATGTTAATGTTTGCCTTTGTTTTGTATTTATCAAATTTGGACATGGCTTATCTTAATCATACTGTACAATGATTGGTAGCAGGTGAGCTTTTATAAATGTTTTAGTCTTGCATTTACTAACCCTGTACTGCTTCAAACAGGCGGACTGAATTGTAAAATACAAGGTTTTCTTGTACATTGACCCTCAAAGTGATGATTAGTAATTACTGCCTTATGTAGGTCATTGTGAAAGGCTGTCGTCTGCTGTATTTGAAGCTGCAATCAATTCACCAGGGTTAAGTAAATATTTTCACAGTACTAGATAAACAGGTTTTGGAGAATTCTGCCGATTTTTGTGTTTTTCACAAGATAATACGTGAGGGTATTAAATAATGAGGCTAGAATCAAAAGATAATTAATAGAATCATTATGTATCAGTGTATTTATAAGATTATTATAGTCAGTACATACAGTAGATGTTAGCCCTTTTTGAAATCATTTCAATCACATGCAGTGGCTAATATACCTTTTTTGGGCCCTGAAGCTTGAACTGTTATGGGGGCCTATTCACAACCAGCAATGAGGTCTGCAGAACCACTTTTTTCTTCAAAGAAGATGTTTTTATTACCTTTCCATTTTTCTTTTAATTGTACATAACTAAAACTATTATTTACTGCATTACTATTATATGATTATTAGATTTTAAGTTTTTATAAGACTATTTGTGTAAAAAACTTACTGAAATGTTGTTTTTACAATGACACAAGCAACAAAATATAGAATATTTCATTTCTTTGATTAAACTACTAGTCTAAGATAAATAATTTTAATGAAAACTGTAATATTTGTTGTTAGTATTTTAAATGAATATTTATATCAAATATATAGTATTTAGAATGAAACATCCTTAATTTAAATGTTTTTTTGATATTTACAGTTAGTCTACAGGATACTTTAATAACCTTTCAATTTTTATTTTATTTTGTATTAATTTACATTATATTATTATTTTTTGAAAGCCCTTTTTCATACTGTAGACACACACAATTTTAAGCAATGTGGACTAAAGTCACTTCTGGGGCCCTGAAGCTTAAGCTTTATTACTTTCATAGTAGATCTGAACCTGATCAGAAGCATTCTACCACTACATGCAAGACTTCCATTTTTGGGGAAGAAGGAAGTAAAGTAACATATCTTCTGGAAAGTACCAGATGACCTGTAAGCTTTAGAACAATTGTAGTTGAAATTTGTAGTGGTCATGGCAAGAAAAAGAAACAATCTATTCTAAAAATAGTACTCTAGATTCTGGAATATAAGCTGAAAATTTCGTCCTAGATTTTTGGCTTGGAGTTTGGGGGTCGGCTTATACAATGAGTATCGTTTCAGATTCAAGATTTCCAGCGCAATGCTGGTTTTGCCGATGAATTCGGAAGTAATTAATGGTGAAACCACAGCGCCATCTTTCAGATGAAGAAGTAACTTTGCATGCCGGTACTTTAAATTAAATAAAGAATTTATTCAAAAAAGTGTTTTAGTTGTTGATATTATTAATAAAATTTATAATAAATTATTGGGAAGTTTAAAAAAAATATATTTGTTTTGATTTATGACCAACATCTTGCGTTACGACCCGAATGCAGTCACGTGTATCCGCTTGCGCGATTGTAAACAAACAACCGAGAGCGTTAGTAAGCGTCAGTCTGAACCCAGATACATGTGTTTGTGGATGTAATTTGGGTCATTGCAGTGATTTACCTATATATATAATTCACTAAGACCATGCAAGCAAGACACATAATTGCTAAGGAAGGAAGAGAAGGTAACGAAGGTAAAGAAAGTGATCACAATCGAAACAAAGATGGAAATTGTGTGAAAATATGAGAGTGCTTTTCGTGTGACAGATCTCGCTAATATGTACAGCATGTTGAAATCCACCATCTCGACAATTTTACGAAGAAAAGATTTGCATAAGGAGGCTCCTTCTAAACAATAACCACCTTCCGTTTCATTCTCCTCCTCCTCCCTTCCTGCAGCCCAAAGATGTCAAATTAAATGGTGAGTACAGTATGAAATAGTTGTTTCTAGAATAGAATAGAATAGAAAGCCTTTTATTGTCACTATACACATGTACAATGAGATTAAAAGCAGCTCCTTCAGTGCAGACATATGTGTAGAACACAACAAGTAAATAAACAAATAAACAAATTGTGCGAAAAGATGCAAAGAAGTTGCAAAAAAAAAGTTCTGTATAGGGCTTGTATGGTTGTTTCTTTAGCCTTAGCATAACGCCGGATCTGCGGCCCCGCTTCTGCTTTCTTTCCCTCCTCCGTCTGCGTCGTCTCCTAGACCCGACAACAATCCACGGAGAGCCTGCTGGTCTCGTTATGTTGTCTGGGATTTTGTGCATGTGATGAAAAACACTTGAAACAGATGTCTGGCTCTGGACACCGATGTCTATAAGGTTCTGACGGGTGTAGCGGAAGTTCGCCAAACCGATCGTGCACAAACAAGCAAAAAAAAAAAGTACAAAAACAACAAAAAAGTGCACGGAAAAGGAGAGCCCTGAGCCGCTGCGACCATGCATGCCGCCATGCTCCTAGCTTAATCTAGCCTACTTCTGGTAGGCTAGGCACTTTTTATAACTTTTTGGTTAGTACATTAGAAAAATTATTGGTGTTTTGGTAAATTATGCACATTGTACAACCCTTTTTTATTATGAAAAGGTTAAGTAAGTGTTGCAGTGGGAGGTTCAGAACGCATTATGGGTATTTTCATTATTTCTTATGGGAAATGACTTACAACCAACTTGAATTACAACCAGCCCTCGCGAACGAATTAAGTTCGTAAGTCAAGGGTCCACTGTATTGCGTATTTAAGTTAATCAAATTACTAAAATTAATAAAGAGTCTCCGGAAATCCACCCGCCGATGTACCGTATTTGCGTATATAGTTTCAAAACAAAGGTTTCATTTTACCAAACTTCTCCGCAATCACTTCCTGGTTTCCATCAAAAATGCCGGCAGTCTCAAATTCTCGCCGATGAACATGATAAATATACCTGAAGAGACACTTTTAAGGAGATTTAGAAAATTTTGCTTGGAGAAGGGGGTCAGCTTAAATACCGGTCATCGGC
This sequence comes from Polypterus bichir lapradei, assembly GCA_026402145.1. Taxonomy (NCBI): domain Eukaryota; kingdom Metazoa; phylum Chordata; class Cladistia; order Polypteriformes; family Polypteridae; genus Polypterus; species Polypterus bichir. The sequence continues at coordinate 45,129,522 of JANRMT010062813.1, read as the reverse complement.
AAATACATGTAATTTAGTAGGTAGAAAAGGGGGTCGGCCTATATACCGAGTAGGCTTACATTCCTGTGATGTAGTGCCAGGCTGGCAAGAGGTTACCAGAGCAGGGACACTACCAGGTTGGCCCAGGGCAGAGTTAGGCTCATCAGACAGCCACCAGGCAGAATGGCAGCAGGAAAGGTTCTGCTTATGCCAGTGTGGGAATGCATGGGCCTCTAGGGGATGGTGAGCCCTGTGCCTGTATGTCAAGGTGTCTAAAACATACATGGGAGTGTCCAAGTGTGAGCCAGGAGGTCTGGGAGCCGATAGTCATCAAGGTATAATGACCTTTAAATTGCCCTGACATGTTATATATTTACTTAGGCATTTATGTGTAACATCAAGGCTGCTAGTCAACTTTAGATTAGGGTCAATGCACATTGTCCAACTTTATTGGGGATGGTAACAACTTTGGCTTCAACTCCAAGTCTTCCTGCTCTACTCCTTTTTTGCTTGTTCTTATTATTACCAATTATTAATAATATTTTTATTTCACTATCCTAATCTACTCAAGGTTCTTTACTTAGGCAGTGGGGAACCACCTCAACTGTGCAGCATTCACCTGGATGATGTGACAGCAGCAAGTCTTGTGGCAGTACACTCACCACAAAATAGTTATTAGGTTGTGAAGGGATGAGATATAAATAGTTAGCCAGTTACAGACAAGGGGTGATTAGGGGACCAGAATGACCAGACTGTGGTGGGCAGTTTAGCCAGGACATTGGGAAACATCCTACTCTATTTTGAAAGATTCCAGGGGTGTTTTTAATGACCTCAGGGCCACAGGGAGTCAGGAACTCTGAAGGACAGCTCCAGTTTTTACAAAACAGAATCCCTGTCACTGCACTGGGGCATTGGTTCCACACACAGACCACAGGGTTAACCCCCATCTGAAGGCCTAGTCAGCACCTCTAACAGCAGCAGTCCTAGATGATCTTCCATCCAAGTACTGGCTGTGCCCAGACAAGCTGGATTAACTATTCTGAAGTGCAGGTGGTGTGGCTGGCTGTGCCCTCTGCAGCAACCTTACATCTCCAGCTTCCCTTCTATCCAGTCATTCTCAAACACTGTGCAGGTCTCTCTTCTAAACTCACTTTGATGTGAAAGCCCTGGAGAGCCCATGTCTGGTCATGGGAGTCATTTAACTCCATGCCATCGGTGACTCACTCATCAGTGAACAGTTTGCCAGTTGTTAAGTGATTTTTATGGCTAAGGAATTATTATGAATCAGTTACTGAAATCAGGAACTTCTAAAACATAAATATAGTAACAGTGTAATTACCCTTTATAAAATAAATCTGGGAAATGTAATCTAGAATTATACTAAAGGGTGACTGTCAAACTCAAGTGGTCTGCAGTTAGATATGACTTTAGCAAAATGGCTCTCAGTCCAAAACATTTACCTAAAATCAAGGATCCAATATTTGTTCAACACACTGGAGCACTCCAACATTTGCTAGGGTCATCTAACCCTTTTTTATGAAAAAAAAGAGAGTGAGGTCAAGAACAGAATACCAAAAGTGGCAACACTTATTGGTCACTAAAGGATAAACTATACTTGGAGGTGTAATTGGGGATCAAAGCCACCTCTTAGCAAGAAGCCTATTGAACGCAGGGTTGGGAGGCAAGTAGAAGAAATGCTCAACTGGCAGGAGTTTGGAAGGCCAGGTTCTAGGAGAGATGAAGAGACATCTACAGAAAAAGAGATAGATGAGAGGAGAAGCAAAGGACTTTTGTGTGGTAATGTAGCAGGCCATCCTATTAGACAAATCAACAGCAATTTATTGAGGCCCACAGAGACTGTAGCTTTGTTGATTTTCAGATATGTCTAGTCACCCCCTGTGTTCATCTTTACAAGTTACTTATTTTTGGTAATTCTTACAAGTTAGTTATTTTTGCTTAATAAAGATGGCATTTTTACTCACATTTTGCCTGCTGGTTATTTTTCTGAAAATTAAGAGATTCCATGAGGGACCACTCTATAGCACAATTTTCACACTTACTTTGTGTTAAACCATTGGAGTTTCAGCTTCAAAAACTAACCAAAACATTCTTAATCTAACAGAAAGAGTGGAGTTGACTCCAGGATACCTTAACAATATTATGCAGATGACATCTAAAAAATTAAAAAGTATAGTCAGTGAAAACCCTCCCGAAGGCTCATTATATGTACATCTGACCGAAATACAGTTTACTTGCATACTAGGCAAAGATTCATGGGATGTGTGGGCCATTCTTCGTGTTTTTTTCCAGTTCTCACATAGTTCATTACATGGACATGATAAGCCAATAGAGCTGCACAATTGTGTTTCTTAATTGCATATAAGGTAAAATGTGAAACTACTGCACTTATTTTTTTACATTGTCAAAATTCTAATGCATATTCTTATATGTTACAGGAAAATGGCCAACGGAAATATGGTGGACCTCCACCGGGATGGGAGGGGCCACCACCCGAGAGAGGAAGTGAGATCTTTGTTGGAAAATTACCTCGGGATCTTTTTGAAGATGAACTAGTACCCCTGTGTGAAAAAGTAAGGAAAATGTTGAGGTGGGATGTTGATACAACAATTTGATGACATGTCTCTTCGTTTCAAGAAACCTTCTTCAAGACAACTTTGTTGAATGGAACTTTTAAAATTTCTACACAAATACAACAAAAGTTTGGATTGAAATTTAGAAAAACAAATTTTTACATAATTCAGTGCAAGCGAAGTTTTAGAATTTATTTTTGTTATTGATATTTTATTTATTTTAGCTCTCATTTGATGACTTGGCCATACACTTATACTGATGTGGTTTTTCTTTCAGGTACTGCAGCTTCCTTACACATAAAAAGATTTGTGTGTTTTAGATCAGCTTTAAAGCAATGCTGCCTGATCAAATGTGAATGTGTTCATTTGCGTGCCCAATTCGAGGCTCACTTCCCTTTCAGAAATGGTTATTTCTTTAACACCCATTGTTTTTCTCTCTCCAAACCCCAAGATGGAATAGCAGGTTTAGTAACTGTATGAATGGATAGCTAGATGACGATTAAATACCTTTCATTTAACTATATAAACTAGAAGAAAATAATTTATAAAGTGAAGTCATTATATTTACTGCTTAGTTATATTAGCTAAAATGATTGTCATTAAATGATGAAACAAAAAGAAGCCTACATTAGGTGATATAAAAGTCCAACACAACATATACATTTTACAGTGAATTTTCTGAAAGTTTATGGAAACTTTATTTTAACACCCGAGTAAAACATGTTTAGTGTAAAAAAGAAAGTCAAGCAAGACATTCTCAATTTGTTTAGAAAAGGAAAGTGTGCATTCACCAGAATTTGTTCTGAAAAATTAAGTAGTGAGTGGATGGTTTGTAGTATTAAATAATTTTTGGACTTGGGCAATGCCTGAAAGGTATTGGGCTGATTAGCATGTGCAAGTGGCCCTTGTACAGTTAAATCCATCTACTCTGAAGTAAAACACTAAGGTACAGCATGTGAATGTGTGTCCAGCCCCTCAGAGCAATCTGACTGGTCAGTTTGGCTTTGGTGATGTGATTGAAAGAGGAAGTGCAACAAACAAGAAGGAGAAACAGCATGGGAGGTGCAATGAGAGAGTCACCTCGAAAAACGGGTAGTATAAAACTAGACAGGAGACAAAAAAAGGTGCCTCAAAAGTAATGACAAAGGGTGAGAAGCAGGCTTTACAGGGACATGCTTAAGAGAAGGAGTGCCATTTAACAGAGTTTCAGACACACATGGAAATCAAGGAAAGACACTGAAGTACAAGTAGGGCAAGATATAGCAAATATTTTTAAATTACTGTATGATTTGTTTTACCTGTAGCATAGCTGTAATGTAGCTAGCATATTATAAAGTGCATGAAGGATCCATCAACAGTTAATGTACTTAAATATGAGAGGTAAAAATTAGAGAAAAGACCAAATAGTTGGACATGTTAAAATATTACTGGATTACTTTTACTAGAAAAACATCTTTATAACTTTGTTTTGTAGTTTGGCAAAATCTATGAAGTACGAATGATGATGGATTTTAATGGAAATAATCGTGGTTATGCCTTTGTGACATTTTATAACAAACAAGAAGCAAAAAATGCCATGAAACAACTAAACAACTACGAAATCAGGTAGGTCTTCTTTCATTTTCAGTAAATGACTAGGGTTGTCATTAGAGATATAAATGTACTTTATAAAAATCATTCAAAATTTAAAGCTCACCAAAATGTAAATGGTTTCTTGGAAATAATAACTTGTGCTATGAGGATATTAGTAATGTATTCTTTGAAGACAGCAATCTCTCAGAAAGTTTCTAAGTGATCCTGTGCTCATCAGCCAAATGTCCAAAAATGTGATATAAGTCTAAATGTCAAGCTGGCTCTGACTTTTTTTTAACATTTTATTTTCAACCAGAACGCTATTGTATTCTATTTAATCAAACATATAACAGTAACATAACTGATACAACCATTTACTTGGAAATTAATACAAAAAAAAAAGAAAAAACAGAAATACAAAGAAAAAAAAACAAAAAAATCAAAGCAAAACAAATTCAGTCTCCACCCAAAAGAAGGAGAATGATAAAACCCATCTATCGTTTTTAAAAATAATAAAACAATAAAATAAGAGAGTCGATCACAGGCTCAGCATGCTTATTCTAAATAACATTAATGAATTATTGCCATGTTTTAAAAATGTTTTAGACATATCCTCTTATAGATAATTAGATTTTTTACTAATTTGAGATAATATAGAATGTTGTTTACCCCCTGGGTTATAGAAGGTTGGTTGGGATTTCTTCAGTTAAGCAAGAAAAATCTGATTGCTAATAGTCTGGTGTAGGCATTAAAATTGACTTATCTGATTGCACTTTAACCCCATCTGTTAGTACACCAAATGTGGCCATTCATGAATCAGTAACGATTCATACACCAAGGCTATCTGACAGATAGTGCTTGCAGGTTGAGTCTTGCCGTGGGTACATTTTGGACAATTTTAAACAAGATAAATGCAATTGATGGAAGACTTTTAAACAAACTATGGAATGCTTGGAAAATATAGAACTGAAGTATGTTCTATGAATGGCCAAATTCTGGTACTTTTCTGAGATGCCATTTGAAAGGTTCCTTTCCCACAATTCCCTTGGATCTCTGAAAGATAGATTTAAAAAAAAATATATTGCTATATGCAGTATAATTGAAATGCTCTCAGAGTCTTCATGAAGACTAACTAGTATGGCCTCTGGAATTGATAAGGGTGAGAGATATGAAAAGTTGGATGTGTTTATTTTAACAAAATGTACAATTTGTATATTTTTGTGAAGAATGTGTGTAGCTCTGGAAAGTTACATTTGGAGCGTAATCATTCATAAGATGTCAATACATTGCCTATACAAAGATCTCTAAGTGTCTTAATCCCTTGTGTTTTCCAGAAGTCAAAGACAGAGTAGGTATGAGAAGGTTGAGAATGGTGATTATCGTGTATAACAGCAACAGATAGGAACTACTCGACCTTGAAAACTGGTTCAATATTTTGGATTGCTTGTAAACTCACAATAGTTAGTCCTGAGTGGAGCTCAAAGAAAAGCATACAGGGAAGATTTAGAATAGGATTTAATGGTGTAAATTCATGAAATTCTGCTAATTTCCAAGATTTTAGTCATGTGTTTGTTGTCCACTAGTAAAACTGAAAGGTAGTGCCATGACACCCTCTGCTTTATATCTTGGTACAGTTGTCATTTAGATATAAGGTTGCTTTGAATTCTAGATGAACAATGTCATGATTGATTCAGATTTTTAAAGAATGATTTGTTTATACTATATGTAATGGGATATTCAAGTATTGATAGATAACTTTGGGGAGGTTGTTCATTTTGTGAGTATTAATTCTTCCAGCTAGGGTGAGATGGAATGTGGACCATCGGTTAACCTCTTCTTTCATTTTATCCATGGTACTCCCAAAATTGTACTGGGAAAGTATATTTACTTGTGACGGTTATCTCCAGATATTTAAACTGTTTTGATATTATGAACGAATAGCTTTCCAAACTATATGATGTGCTGGGGAATTCACTAGGAAACATGCACTTTAATTCAGATTGATTTAAATTACAGAAATCTTATGAAAGTCTCCTAACATATTTAAGACTAATTTGTGGAGATGATTGTGTGTTTGATATATAAATCTCCATATTATCTGCATATAGTGATATTTTCTTCTTTTTTTATAATCTCCTTTATCTCTGGCTGCTTCCAGAGATGAATAGCTAATGGCTCCATGGCTATCACAAAAAATATTGGTGACAGTGGGCCCCCATATTGAGTACCTTGTTCTAATTTGAAGTAGTCAGAGTTTGCATTATTAATGCAGACTAAGTCTTCTTGACTAGTATAAAGTAATTTAATCTTTACGGAAATATTGAGGCCATAAGTCTTCTTGACTAGTATAAAGTAATTTACTCTTTACAGAAATATTGAGGCCAAACCCAAATTTGTGCAATATAGTGAACAGATAATTCCATTTGACTCTATCCTGCATCCAAGGATATTAAAACTTCTGATAAGTCAGAACTTTTTTATACGCCTCAAGTCCATCTCTTTAAAAAATAAATGGGTGACTGAATAAATATGAGTAAAAATATATATTTTAAGAGTTAAAAGAGAATTGAGAATTTAATCGAGCTCCATATGCGCAAAGCATACAATTATACCACTTAAAATTATTTATCGAGCACATCTGTCTCGACTAAAACTCTCCAAAATGTTTCCAGGGCATGATCCAACCTGCGAATGTTGCAACCAAGTCCCAGCCTCACTGGGTCACATGTTCTGGGCCTGCACCAAATTAACATTATTCTGGACAAAAATTTTATTTACCTCTCAGACAGCCTTGGACTCACACTCCCTCCAAACCCATTAACAGCTGTGTTTGGGGTTCTTCCAGAGGGGCTTAAAGTAGAGAAAGACAAACAAATTGTGATTGCATTCACTACACTTTTGGCACGCAGATTTATTCTGATAAACTGGAAGAACCCAAACTCTCTTCTTTTAAGTCAGTGGGAAACCGATGTGTTATATTATTTGAAATTGGAAAAAATCAAATACTCAGTTAGAGGATCCGTACAGACTTTTTTCAAAACATGGCAGGATCTAATCAGTAATACGTATATTAAAATAAGTTCATGAAGCACAGAGAATTTATTAATTTAGGTATGTTTAAAAGCCATAAAATTTTTACGCCGTTTGGCTTGCTCTCTCTCTCAAGGGTGGGGATCGATCTGTTCTTAACTCAATTTTTCTTTTTGTAAAAACTTGATTGCTTTGTATGGATTGCAATAAAATTAATAATAAAAAAAAAAAAAAAAAAAGAGTTAAAAGAATGTTTTGTATCTGTTAGGAAAAACCTGTACATTTGCCTTCAGTGACCAAGCTATAAAAGTTAACTTTTTTAGTTATGTTTAAGCAATCAAATGCATATTTTTGAAAATGTCAATTCAGTCAGGAATGTCATCATTTTCAGAACCGGACGGCTTTTGGGAGTATGTGCAAGTGTTGACAACTGTCGCCTTTTTGTTGGAGGGATCCCAAAAACAAAGAAAAGGGAAGAAATTTTATCGGAAATGAGAAAAGTGACAGATGGGGTGGTGGAGGTCATTGTCTACCCCAGTGCAGCTGACAAAACAAAGAACAGAGGATTTGCTTTTGTAGAATATGAAAGCCATCGTGCTGCTGCAATGGCCAGAAGGAAATTACTACCAGGTAGGTGCCATTACTTTTCATTTTTTCAACAAGTTAAACGTCTCCAATTTAGAGAAGTGGATCCTCTCCTGGCAGAATTAGGCAGAATACAGGGTGCCAGTCCATTGCAGGGCATTCTCATGTAGACACCTTTACTTATTTAAACCAAGGACAAACTCTTAATCATCTGTTAAGCTGGCCATGTTTGGCATGAGGAAGAAAGTCTGTTGTATCTTTATAGAAATTAAGATACGGATAGGAGAGAATGTGCAAACCTTACACTGATAGAAAGCAGACCAAAATTCAAAACCAGCTCCTGAAGTTGTGAGGCACTAACTGTTCTGCCCTTTAGGTTGAAGGTAACACTTATACTGAATACCAATAACCTCTTTAGTGTGGATTTGGGGATTCTATTCATTATAACTAAAATGATGATAAAGAACTTATAAATGTACTTTAATTACGAACAAGCAACTACTATTCTAGTGGTCTCCTAACCTTAACACAATTATGTAAAATAAAAATATCAGCAATCTGTTTAATGTTTTGATGAAATGTCAACTTGAGGTGCAGAGATAAGGAAATGGTGAGATTATTTGAAGGGGAGATTATGATTAAATATTTTGCCAAGTGAGACTTCATTGACCATCCCTTCATCAACTTTTCATAACTGGGCTCTTTCCAGCAATTATCTTTTTCTTATTTGATGCCATTTGTCGGGCTGTGTGTGAGTTGTAAAGCTTTTCATTTACATCGCACCAAAGACACTGATTGACACATGCAGTATAGCAGATTCTATAACTGTATAAATACATATCAGTATGACCCATTTACAAACTGCTACTGCACATTATGAGGAGATAGGGTATATGATCATTTTGACTCTTCTCTACAATTACAGACAAGCATTTAAATGCAAATGTAGTGTGAAATCCCAAAGTAACAAATTTCTAAAATTCAAACTAGCACAAGTTTTATAATAGTTATATGATTATTTATCTAATAATACATAGCCAAGGTTTGCATATACAGTAACATCTTTACCAATGCTATATTTTAATTGGTTATAGTGAGTGTTTTAAGAGTGAAATGAATGCAGTTCAATATACAATGCCCATAAAAATATTCATCTCCTTGGAAGTTTAAAAATTTTATTGTTATGCAACATTGAATCAGAGTGGGTAAAATTTGGAGCTTTGACATTGATCAACAGACAAAGAATCTTTAATGTCAAAGTGAAATCAAATCTTTGCAAAGTAGTCTAAATTAATTGCAAATATAAATCACAAAACTTGGTTGCATAAGTCTTTACCCTCCTCAAGTCAATATTTAGTAGATGCAACTTTGGCAGCCATGACAGCCTTGAGTCTATTTGGACAAGTCTTCATCATCTGGTGTGAAATAAACACTGCAAAAAAAGGTTTGGGGCAGCCACCCTGTATACTTGAATAGTTTGCTGAAGGCAAAATTTTAAAAGGCAAAAAAGTTTAAGCAATGGTCTTTACAGATTTGAGTCAAAAACAGAACTGACAAGACAGACAAAACATGACGGTTTTAAAGCTGGGCAGGGGAAATGACGTCAGCAGGGCAGGAACCGGAAGTGACCACATTGGGCACAGGCTGAATTTCTCATGGTTGGTCTGCAGAGGAAAAATGAATGGATCAGTGCCCTCTGCCATCCTCTGGTCCAGCATGGAATTATCCTTTTTTGAGCCTTTAGCTGCCTTCCATGCACATGTGCGCGACACTGGACACTTCTCAATCTCTGTCAAGCGGCATGAAGATGATAGTTGAACAGCCTTTGTCAAGTCTGGACACAGATTCTCAATTGGATTGTGATCTGGATTCTGATTCTACCATGTTGGGGCATTAACATTGTTGTTTTTAAGCCATTCTTGTGCGTTTTTTTTTAGCTGGGCTCGTGTCCAGATTCCTGTTGAATAGATTTTTTTTTCAGTTTTGATTGTTTTGTCTATGTTAATATTGTTACTTTTAGTATTTATATTTATCTAAGCTTTGTGTATTATTTAATTCCTATGTGTCAATGCTTGTTCAGTTATATTCCATGTGTTTTGCTGGTGGTTTCCCAAGAAGCAGGGCATCACCGATACATCTCCATCAAGGAACTATCCTCAAACCTTTAAAGGCTGAGGAAACAAGCAGTCCCTTGTGGTTCATTGAATGCGCTTAGTGGTATAGGTGAGTTGTCTTGTGATTATTGTATATTGATTCTCTGGATTTTTTTGACGTCTGAGCTCGGTTTTTGACTTTGTCTTCTGGATTTGTGTTTTTAGGATTTCTTTACCTTAGATTGCTTTTTAAGGCAACTTCGTCTAGGTATTTGGTGCTCCTCAGAGCGTCCTTGTTTCAGAGCATGTTTGTAAAATGAATATTTTTTATTTATGTAGAAAAAAAGACATTAAGCAGGAATTTAAACATCAGTCAGGTAAGGAACCCTGGCTGAAACATAAGAATTTGCAGCTTTGGCCTTATATTTGGGGTCAATGTCTTACAGGAAAAAAAATCTTCTCTCAAGTTGCAGGTTTCCTGCAGACTGCATCAGGTTTTCCCTTAATATTTCAGTGTATTTTGCTGCATTCATTTTATCCTCTGCCCTCACAAATCTACCATGGCCCGCTGCACACAAGCATCTTCACAGAACGCTGCTGCCACAACCAAGTTTCATGCTGGAGAGGGTGTATTTGATAATCTCCAGAGTAGAGTTTGGCTTACACTGATGGCCAAAAGCTCAATATTTGTCTCATTGGACCACAGAACCTTCTTCCTGTAACTCCAGAGCCTCCCATGTGCCTTCTGGCAAAGTCAGGTGGAGATTTCTAACAGTTTTGTCTTTTCCACTCTCCCATACAACTGTGACTGGTGAAGCACCTGGTCAGCAGCTGTTGTCTGCACTGTCTCTCCATTCTTGGTCACTGTATCTGGTAGTTCCTTCAGACTTCTCATAGTTCTCTTAGTGGCCTACTTCACTAGTTTACAGCTTCACAGCCTGCTCTATACAGATTAACAGCTGGACCATGCTCTTCCCATTTTGTATTGATTGATTTAACTGGACTTCATGGGCTCTTCAGTGACTTGGATATTTTCTTGTGTTTATCCCCTGACTTGTGCTCTTCAATCGCCTTTTCACAGAGTTATTTGGAGTTTTCTTTTAAACATTAACTAGGTTAGACCACCATACTGACCCACACAAGTTGGCCCATTCAGATACAGGGGCATTTATATTACAATCAACTGAAATCCGTTGAATACAGACAGATGATCTCCAATGAACTAATTATGTGGCTTTTAAAGCCAACTGGCTTCACCAGAGATGATGTTGGTGTGTCATATTACAGGGGTAAACATGTGATCAGTTATTTAGTGTTTTATATTTGTAATTAATTTAGACCCCTTTGCAGAGATCTGTCTTCAATTTGACAGCAAAGAGTCTGTTGATTAGTGCCAAAAAACCCAAATTAAATCCACTGTGATTCAATGATGTACAATAAGAAAATGTGAAAAAGGGGTGAATACATTTTATATTTACTGTAGGAGGTAGCAAGATACAAATATACTTTTGTTACATGTTTTTTTTTCCAGTTCCTTTTTTGGCACAGTGCATTGTTCTCAATTCCTAGTGTTTCTTCTTTTATATTTCTCACAGTATCCATATTGCTTTCTTATTTCTTTCTAACATACAATTTTGATTATATTCAACTTTTGGTTTTACCAATTCGGTGGTGCTCTGCCTTGCACTGTAATGATGTTTGTTATCTGAAAGTACCAATTGTTAAATACATGCTTCTTTTTATAAACTACATTTTTATCACAAACTTTTTCCCTCCGTTAATTTCCTGAACCCACTTTTTCCATTAAGGGTCACAGCAAGCCATTTTCTATCCTCATATTGGATAGCAGTCCCTCACAGGGCTTGCACTCTTACATATATCTTCTAAGAGTTATTTTTTTAACTACCTCAGTGCATCTTTTGAATGTCAACAAAGACTATAATACACAGGCAAAAACCATACAGTCAAGGATTGACTGGGCTGAAGTTAACTTTGGGTGTTTGAAACTGTGAGACAGCAGCTCCAAACACTGTATCACTGAGTCACCCCAAAATAAAATAGAAAAGTCAAAAATCACTAAATATAAACACTGAATTTTCACATATGCACATATTGTATTGTACAACCAACAGACTTGGACTGAACTTGTTAGATCTCTAACTGAATTGATGACTAACAGAAACTGGTGTCAGAAAGGGCATCCAGTCTTAGGAGCGCAGGTTGGGTACAGCAGACAAGAAATCTACAAGCACTGCCTCACAAAGGGCACAAAAGTCGATGAACACTGTTTTTGAGAGTAGATAAGTGTGGAGGTCTGAAACTTCAAATTCTGACATGCAACACAGAATGATAAAATGAAATGAAAAACATAAAGGATGAGAAATAAAGTAAAGAGGGCGAGAGCGAAACCACACGACCAAACACCAGCCCAGAACCCAAATCTCTGGGAATCAAACCAGTAGAAGAGCAGTATGAATGGTTTCCAGCTTTTTCTAATTGGTAGTTCAGCTAACATTTTTCACTACTGTACATTTTATGGCTTCATAAAGGTATGAAGACATGCCAGCAGTGCAAAAATAATGCTAAGGTGAGAAAACATTAATAGAGTCAGATTGAAAGAGAGGTGCTAAAAGTAATATCCATGTTTAGACTTGTTGCTCTCAGTGAATTGCTGTCATCTTCTAAAAAAAACTGATAAAGCTGCAATATTTCCATTATAATCTGATGAACAGGCTGGTAGGAAATATAGCAAAACTGAATCAGAAAGTGAAATATGGAATCATTTCACTGATGCAAATGGACTTTATAAATTCAGGAGAGGATTACCTCTTGGTCATCATTAAAAAATCGATTATTTCACATACACTGTCACTTTTCCTTAACCATGCCATTTGAGGTTAATTTTTTATATTACAGTCATTGCATGACAAAAGCTTATTGCAGCTATTGTTAAGCATCTAGTTAGACAGTTATGATAATGCATTCTTGTCAGAGCTGTGCTAAATACTGAAATATATTGGCTAGGATGTTTCCTTTATATTTGAAGTTAATCATCTGGAACTGAAAAACACAATATACTGTTGTAAATAATCAGTTTTTATGAATGGAACAAGATAAAATAATGTCTGGCTGCACAAGATGCACCACTTTGACATACTGTATACAAGAGCAGCAACTTGCAAAAGAAGAATGGCTTTATGGAATTTCTGCCTAACACAGCATTTAAACCCACAGAAAGCCTAGTCATGTATTGAACAGACGGTGGCATTTCTCACTTTCTCCCAGACCTGTGGAGTTCACATAAGCCTTACATAACAATGACTGTTGCAACAGAAACAGAGACCTTTCACATTTTCAGGATACATAACATGTGCTTTTTTGAATGCTCAGGAAACTGATCTTGACATTCAGTTGAATTCCATTGTATACAGTGTTTTGCCAAAACTGAAACTGGTCAGAACGTTAATAACCCAGGAGGGCCCAACAGGAAAAGATACAGTGAGAAGTTACATTTAAATGAGCATAGCAATTAGAAGTGAAAGCCATAATAAAAATAAGCTTTGCACACAAACTTGTTTTCATTATCAGAGAATGGGATGTGCAATCATAAGCTAAGACCTTTGGAACATTCCTGAGATGAAGCATGTATTTATTATTACGCCACTGCCGAGGCCTGCATCACAAGAACTTTATGCCTTCAGCACTCTGGTTAGTTTCCACATCTCTCTGGAACTGTAGATGGTTTATTACTAACTACCAAAATACCCGCGCTTCGCTGCGGAGAAGTAGTGCGTTAAAGAAGTTATGAAAAAGAAAAGGAAACATTTTTAAAATAACGTAACATGATTGTCAATGTAATTGTTTTGTGACTGTTATGAGTGTTGCTGTCATCAAGGATTTGGTTATCATTATTTCTTTCAATCAGGTTCGTATTTGGAGGATGTGTTGTGTTCAAGTTACATTCCGTGTTTGTCAACCGTTGTAAAATAACAGGTTTCATTCATCGAAGTGTTCACTACCCAAATCGGTACTCGTGAATCTAAGATGTTTAATAGGCATTCCCGGTATTAAGTTGTGGATTTGCCTGTGAATATTTAGCGGCAGCGTCTCTATTAACTTGTGGATCTGCCTGCGAGTATTTAGCCGCAGCATCTCTATGAAGTTGTGGATTTGCCTGCGAGTATTTAGTGGCAGCGTGTCTATGAACTTGTGGATTTGCCTGCAAGTATTTAGCAACAGCGTCTCTATGAACTTGTGGATTTGCCTGCGAGTATTTAGCGACAGCGTGTCTATTAACTTGTGGATTTTTATTTGGCGGCAGCGTCACAAAGTTGTTTCTGTCTAGCTGCATCAGAAAATGTACCACAACGTCTGACACGCCTCCTTTTTACTGTTTTCTCACAGCTTGGATTGCTGCTGTCATAATCGGTTTGAGTTTCGGTAAGTGACAGTTCTTTGATCGATGGTGATCACCTCGATAGACATGTTAATGGGGGTACGGTTGGAACGGTAAAGCAAATGGGTACCTGAACAGTGAACTAATTCTAAATTACCTACACAATAACTATAATCATAATAAACGAACAAAAAACAGCGGAGAAGCCGTGGATTAAATAAAAAGGCTGCAGTTATCAGCAGGGAGACATGAATACCGTGGAGAAGCAAGGAAGGGAATGAAAAGACAGGAGCGACGGATGGCCTTCTATGGGCAGGCAGCCAACTATGTGGGAGGCATGGGGATGGGGGACGTAACACCGCCTCACACGGCGACCGAGCTGCAGGCTATGGACGTATATATGTACGTAAGTAGGATTCAGTTATGACCGTTATGCGTAGAATTTCGAAATGAAACCTGCTTAACTTTTGTAAGTAACCTGTAAGGAATGAGCCTGCCAAATTTCAGCCTTCTACCTACACGGGAAGTTGGAGAATTAGTGATGAGTAAGTCAGTGAGGGCTTTGCCTTTTATTAGTATGGATTTACAATCAATGAGATGTCAACACTGAAAAACATTGCATTCTGCACGCTGTCGGTGTAGTTTTACTTTGACATCGTTACTACAATATTATGTAAAATTATTTTTTAAGATACAATACAATACAGTTTATTTTTGTATAGCCCAAAATCACACAGAAGTGCCGCAATGGGCTTTAACAGGCCCTACCTCTTGACAGCCCCTCAGCCTTGACTCTATGTCATATTGTTCGCAATAAAAGGATTTAGGAAGCAACTAACAATAAAATACTTTCTATTTCGAAGGTATAAAAACCACATCACTGATCCAGCATCCAGTCACCATCCTTGTTATACTTGTAGGTTTGCCCCATGCGTTTATTTTTTACCCTATAGGTACTCCAGTTTTACTCCCATATACTCAAAACATACATGCTAGGTTAATTAGCTGGCCAAAATTGACCAGTGCTGTTTCCCATCTTGAGCCCAGTTCTGCCAGAATAAGCTCTACATGTCCTGGAACCCTGAACCTTGGACTAAGCAGTTTGAAGAATGTTACATCTATTAAGACAAAACTCAATAACAAAGTAACTAAAAACAAATACTTTTAAAGACTGAATTGAATATTCTATCCAAATTACAGAAGTATAAATTCACTTCACTTTATATCTCAATATTACTCCAATAGCTTGTGAGCACCAGAAAAAATCTGAAAAAAGAGAAAGAATTATGAGTGATCACTTGAGACAAGACCAGTGTCCATCAAGGTTATATTGATGATAGTTGCATGATGAACCTCTTCTAGCAAACATCTTCTACCTAGTGATGTTGGTTCTGCTTTAACTCTGGTAGGAATACAGGAAAACCTTTCTTCTTCAAATTTACAATCCACTGCCTTTGCCAATATCAGAACTGAAATTTGAAATTTTTCAAATTTCAGCAGATTGAAATTTACCTTAATTTTGTGTACCTTGTTTTACAGTAAAAATCATGACATGAAGTTTTACATGATTGCAATACAAGGTTATCAGTTGGATCATACAGTGTTAGGTTACACAGAGCATTTTGCCAATGTTTTAGTTAAAATATTATCCCTCTTTATACAGTACAGTATTTTGTTACATTATAAACACAATGCACTATGAGATGATTTCAGGGATGGAAGGCACTATATGAAATCAGGACAATCCATCTTTGTTTTGTCACAGGGCACAGCTCAATGGTGAAGAACTAATGAGTGCAGGAAAACAAACAAATATACAAGGGTTATCGTTGACTTTCAATCCTGAACTTTACAAATGATGCGTCAATATTGTTAGATGTGGCGTTCTCCATTTGTTTACTGAACCTGAATGCTGAACTGTTTGTTATTTAGTGGTTGGAAAAGTTGTGTAACATACTGTAGCACATTCAGTGCAACTCAAACCTGACAGTTTAATAAGATTAGTAGCAGGAATATATCATTCCCACTTGTAGTTCTAGGATAGACTGTGAAACCGAACTGATTAACATCCTTAACTGAATAAATGAAAGTATAAGCAAAAAGAGAAGATATTCAATTATATTTATAATACAAAAAATGTGTAATTTGTTTTGCAGGACGAATTCAGTTATGGGGCCATGCCATTGCTGTTGACTGGGCTGAGCCAGAGGTTGAAGTTGATGAAGACACCATGTCAACAGTTAAAATTTTGTATGTCAGAAACTTGATGCTTTCAACCACCGAGGAGACAATTGAAAAAGAATTCAATAGCATCAAGCCAGGCAAGTAGACAGTCTTAAAATAATTATGTGTAACAACAACATTTATTTCAATTGCACATTTTCATACAAACATTTTACAAAATGTCAAAGAAGTTGTTACATGCAAAGAAAAGCAAATTAAAATTCGATAAGAATAATATTGAATAAATAGTATGCAAAAAAGTAAATAATGCACACTTACATAAGATGGACAGATAATTATAAGAAGGAGAGTCCTTAAATATAGAAGGGTTAGGGTTAGAAAGTATGTACACTGTATACTGTAAACTATAGGAGCGTCTAAGTGAAATGTACTATTGTGACCATAAGACTAGGATTTTTGCACTGAAGAAATTAATTATTTATAATGCATTGCTGATTTATAACTGATAGTGTTACATTGCAAAAACCATCTGGCAGTATTTGAACTCTAGGTCAATGCTCAGTATGGGAAATGGCTCTCCTGTGGTAGAACGGACAGTGATCAGGCTAGAATTTAAATCTCTGGGGCTGGGAGGCAGCAGTATGAAGTATTAATCACTGTAACATTGTGCCACCCTGAAATATGATTTGTATGATTGTAATACACTTCACTGGATTTAACAGTGGTTGCTAAATTTCATAGCTGTTGTGAAAAACATTTTAAAAGAGTTAATATTCAAAGTTGGAAAAGGGGGGTTCAGTGCATATGCTAAAATAGCACATTTAACTGAGAATAAAAAAGTATTAGAGTATGACTGCCACAGATTTAACTTTTAAAGGGGGGGGGGGGTGGAAGTAAGAACATTTCACTAAGAACCATGAACTTAAAGATTATATGGCTCTTTTAATGCATTTATTCATTACATAATAAATGTAAATTAATATATATTGTAATAACTGGTAGTTTAAGTTATTAAACTTCCTAGAGCTGAATTTTTGCTAGCGGGGTGCTAGCACCTACATGCAGCTATACCTAGCTAATTAAGTAGGCGAGCACTTGTGTCCAATACACCGCACGACCCCGAGTGTCTCCGTACATCATTGCATAGATGATAAATCTAGCAAGACACAGCTCTGTCCTTTTTCTTTACCTCTTTATTAGAGCAGAGAGTCAAAACAAAGCTTAACACATTGCAAGGCCATTGCCAAGGTCATTCACAAAGACATCTTTCTCCATGATGGTAACTGTTACACTTTTATATAACTGGGCTGCAAATGAACCAAACCCACCCAAACTAACTTGACATAAACCTAAACATTTCTAATACAAAAGAAATCGACTGCCTTGCTTAATTAACATAAACAAATAAACTCTAAAGAAATACCCATAATGAACCATGCTGTTAGCGCTGACTGCCGGGTCATTACAATATAAAAATGTAGAGAAAAAATATAGTACCTGAACATGATAAATGTCTTATTAAATGATTGCAACTCACTGTAACAAAGAAAATGTGAGCATTTTTATGCCTTATCAAAAGAAAAAATTACAAATACCTATATGGAGTCATATGATGTGTGCAATGAGTTTTCTTCCACTACCAAACATTATACATTTATAAAAGAACAGAAAATGAAAGAGTATAATGGTCATAATGATTGTAAAAGCCTACCACCGGTTGCAAGTTATGCAAGTAATGCCTTAAATTAAAGCGATTTTAGACATGTTTTGGAAAAAATGTAATATTCATATGCATAGAAAATTACTTAATTTACAACATGTTTCCGTATGCATTCCTACACATACCAGAGAGAAAAAGCAGAGAAAGTTAGTAGAGTAAAGAAGGACAGTGCTAAAATAAATAAACCTTGCATTAATATTTGATAATCAGTACACCACATAAAACAACTAGAAATAAACACAAATTTCTAAAATCTGCCTGATTCACATACAGCCAGTGGAGAAGGTTGTAGTGCCAGACACACTTTTATAAAATCATGGGCTTGCTTGCCATTATTTTCTGTTAAAGAGACATGAGGGAGTACTCTCGTATTATACTGCATCTAATTTATATAGAGTACTAGCAAAATACCCGCTCTTCGCATCGGAGAAGTAGTGTGTTAAAGAAGTAATGAAAAAAAAAAGGAAACATTTTGAAAATAACGTAACATGATTGTCAATGTAATTGTTTTGTCACTATTATGAGTGTTGTTGTCATATATTATATATATATATATATATATACACATATATATATACACATATACATACATATATATATATACATATATATATATATACATACATACATACATACACATATATATATATATATATATATATATATATGTATATATATACACATAAATATATATACATACATATATATATACTGTGGAGACTGGCCCAGACACAGACAGGCGGACAATCACGTTTATTTATAATATTAAGTTCACAAGTGCACCACAAAACCCCCAAAAGTCCCCAAAGTCCTGGCCACAACAATGCCTTTCTTCCACTTCAGGCCGCCTCCTTGCCTCCTCCAGCAAGCTCAGTCCTCTCTGCTCCCGACTGTCGCCCTGAATGAAGGGAGGCGGCCCCTTTTATTATCACCCAGATGTGCTCCAGGTGGGCTCCGGCAATCACCCGCCGACACGCCCCTGTGTGGCGGAAATGCCGGCTGCATCCCCAGAAGCACTCCGGGTGTCCCTGCTCTTCTTCCCCCCAGCACTTCCTGGTGTGGCGGAAGTGCTGAGGTCCAGAGCTCCCATATATATACATATATATACATACATATATATACATATACATCTATATATACACATATACACACATATATATATGTATACACACATACATATATATATACACATATATATACACATGTATATACACACACACACACATACATATATATACACTGTAAAAGATTTAACAACAGGCAACATAAAGGTTTGGGGTTTTCCGGCCCCGTATATTGTAGCTGCTCCACAATAACAAAGAAAATTACGGTCTGTAAATATAAACAACATTAGTTCATATGCGCGACGCCGAACATGGCGTCGGCGGCCATTTTAATAGGGAGGAGCCGGAAGTGTAGGAATGCTGGGAAGGAGCCGTGAGGGAGGATGGGAATGATGACGTCAGGGCAAGATGGCGGAGGAAGGGCGGAAGTGCCGTAGTGCGGTCAAAGTTGGGTTATGGCGGCGGAGCATCTTTCTTCCTGCAAGAATAAAAAGAGAGAGAGTTAGTACCCCGCCATTCCCTACCGGCGAATACCTTTTCAGGTGTGTTTAGATCCATCCGCGGTCTCCTACTCGCGCGTGCGTGACAATACCCCCCCCTTAGCCCAGAACCGTTCGGTCGGGCGGACCTAACCGAGAGGTCGTGGATACGCGAGAGGGCATCGGCATTGGCTTGAAGGGTGCCCCGGCGATAAGTGACCGTGAACTTATACGATTGTAACTCCAGAAACCACCTGGTGACCCGCGGATTCGACTCTTTATGTAGGGACATCCACTGAAGTGCAGCGTGATCCGTCACCAGAGTGAACTCGCGACCCAACAGGTAATAACGGAGATGGGTCACCGCCCACTTAATGGCCAAGGCCTCCCTCTCCACTGCCGCGTACCGGGTCTCCCGGTCCAACAGTTTCCAGCTTAGATACGTTACGGGGTGTTCGACACCATCGACGCTTTGGCTCAGCACGGCACCCAGGCCTGTGTCCGAAGCGTCGGTCTGGAGGATAAATGGGAGTCCAAAATCGGGTGTCCTTAATATAGGTGCCGTTGTAAGGGCGTTTTTCAAGTCACTGAATGCGTATTCGGCCCTATCATTCCACACCACGTATAAAGGAGCTCCTTTTTTTGTCAAACTTGTCAAGGGTGCGGCCCTCTCGGAGAAACGGGGCACGAACCGGCGGTAGTACCCCGCTAACCCCAAGAAAGCTTGCACCTGCCTCTTGGTATTCGGACGGGGCCATTCCAAGATGTCTTTAATTTTAGAACACTGTGGTCTTACCTGTCCGCGACCCACTAGGTAGCCTAAATATTTGGCCTCCTTTAAGCCAAAGAAACATTTTCGGGGGTTGATGCGGAGGCCGGCTTTAGCTAGTGTCGTGAGGACAGCCGAGACCTGCAATAGATGTTCCTTCCAGGTACCGGAATAGATGACAACGTCATCCAGGTAGGCGGCACTATAGGACTGGTGAGGTTTTAGCACTCTATCCACCAGACGTTGAAAAGTTGCGGGAGCCCCATGCAGCCCAAATGGAAGGACCCTGTATTGCCAGTGTCCACTAGGGGTGCTAAAGGCCGTTTTCTCTTTAGCGGATTCCGTTAAAGGAATTTGCCAATACCCTTTTGTCATGTCGAGAGTAGTCAAGTATTGAGCCGTACCCAGCCTCTCAATGAGGTCATCGATGCGGGGCATCGGGTAGGCATCAAATTTAGACACCTGGTTTAAACGTCTAAAGTCGTTACAAAATCTCCAGGAGCCGTCTGGTTTGGAAACGAGAACGATTGGGCTGGACCAGGGACTATGGCTTTCTTCAATAATGCCCATATCCAACATTCGTTGTACCTCTAATTCCACTTCAGCACGTTTTGCCTCCGGGAGTCTGTAAGGCCTCTCCCGGACGACAACTCCAGGGTTCGTTACGATATCATGGGCAATCAGCGAGGTCCGGCCAGGCAACTCACTCACTACTTCAGGAATGGCTTGGATCACATACGTTAACTCTTGCCGCTGTTTGGGGCTTAGCTCATCACCGAGATTAAGGGTAGGCGTACCAGCAAAAAGGGAGAGGGACCTATGGGAGTCAGGCAGCTCCTCCCGATCTTTCCAGGGTTTCAGCAGATTTACATGATAGATCCGCTCGGTTGGTCGACGATTGGGCTGTTTCACCAAATAATCGACCAATCCCTTCCTTTCTTTAATCTCGTATGGTCCTTGCCAATGTGCGAGTAACTTGGAATGGGAAGTAGGAACGAGTACCATAACTCGGTCTCCCGGGCAGAACTCCCGAAGAACAGAGTTGCGATTGTA
Organism: Polypterus bichir lapradei; assembly: GCA_026402145.1. Classification (NCBI taxonomy): domain Eukaryota; kingdom Metazoa; phylum Chordata; class Cladistia; order Polypteriformes; family Polypteridae; genus Polypterus; species Polypterus bichir. The sequence goes on along the minus strand of JANRMT010062813.1, from coordinate 45,108,007 downwards.
GCACCGGGCCTGCGCTGCCTGCGCACGAGTCACGTGTTCCTTTAGGAGGGGTCTGATTTTTGTGAGACGGTCACGCATTTGCGCGACGTACTCCAGCACGTTAGAGGAGGGAAGGGCCTCGGCTTCCCAGCCCTCTTTTAATATATCCAATATACCCTGGGGTTGTCGACCATACAACAACTCGAAAGGGGAGAAGCCCGTAGAAGCCTGAGGTACCTCCCGGTAAGCAAAAAGCACAAGTGGAAGGAGTTTATCCCAGTCCCTACCGTCCGCGCTGACTACTTTGCGAAGCATCTGTTTGAGCGTCTGGTTAAATCTTTCTACCAGCCCGTCAGTCTGAGGGTGATAGACCGACGCTTTCAGGTGCTTTATCCTGAGTAACTTGGCTACTTCCTTGAACGTATCCGAGGTGAAAGGCGTACCCTGGTCCGTAAGGACTTCTTTAGGTATTCCCACTCTAGAAAATAAATTAACCAATTCCCGTGCGATGTTTTTAGTGTTAGCGGAGCGCAGGGGAACCGCCTCTGGGTAACGGGTGGCATAATCTACCATAACTAATATGTATTTATAGCCACGGTTTGAGGGCTCTAAGGGTCCTACTAAGTCGACCCCTATTCTGTCAAAAGGAATATCAATTAAGGGAATAGGGACTAGGGGAGTGCGGTCCCGCCTGGGAATCTGGCGGATCTGACACTCCGGACAGGATTGACAGAAACGCCGGACCTCCTCATTAATCCCAGGCCAGTAAAACCGGAGCTTGATCCTCTCCAAGGTCTTTTCGGCCCCTAGATGGGCGCCAAGGAGGTGGGCATGGGCTAAGTCGCATACCTCCCGCCGGAAGGTACGCGGAACCAGCAACAACTTCCGCACCTCGCCCTCGTGAGTCGCCACCCGATACAACAGATCATTTTCTAGGACAAAAAAGGGCTCGTGTGGAGTGGAATCCCCAGCTTGTGAGCTATTAGGCCAGACTACTGCATTCCGGGCAAAGCGCAGGGAATCATCGTTCCACTGCTCTCTCTTAAATGAGGCTGGTGTGGACCTGAATTGGTGGTCCAAATTATCTAGAGGGTCTTGTGGCCTGGGCCCCGGTTGAGTCCCCTGGCTTGTCCCTTCCCCGGCGTCTTCTTCCGGGTCCAGGTGTAAAGCCGAAGAAACATTCCCCGAGGTGCCAGCGCCAGAGAGGCCTGCCCCAGTGCACGGCGTGGAGACCGCGGGAGGGGTGCCTTTTCCCCTCATAACCAGATCCAACGCGGCCCCGGGAGCGGTGTTTGTTTTACCGCAGTTTCTTTTTGACCAGTCTTGTCCCAAAATCACCGGATAGGGGGGTTCAGGTAACACAGCGACCATCAGTTTGGTTAATTCCCCCTTCCAGGTGATATAACATTGTGCGGAACGATATGACTTGGTCCCTCCATGTACACAAGTGACTTGTAAATACTGTTTCAGCCATTGTTGCGGTAACACATAACGGCGAGCCACAATGGTAATGTTGCTGCCGGAATCGAACAAAGCCATCACCGCATGCCCATTTAATAACACCTCCCCCTTATTTGGACTCGCCAAGGGATGCGACGGGGTACAGTACCTCTCCGTAGTTGCCCAGGTGCAGTCCATTGGCTCCGCCGCCACATTCAGGGGACAGGTTGGTAAGAGATGGCCGCTCTCCCCGCACTTGTAACAGCGCGGAGAGAGCGGTTTTTCCTTTGGCCTGGCGGGCGCTTCCGCAGCGCGTCGAGAGGGCTCGGGGGTGGCCACCCGTCCCTGTCGGTTCCCACGAGCAGACTTTTCTGACCCCCCAACTCGAAGAACCGCGAGCTGACGCTCAAGTACGTCTAGGAGACCTGGCATATCCTTATAAGGATGTCTCCGGACTTGCTGGGCGAGGGAATGTGGCATGGCATTAACGAGGCCTTCACAGGCCACCTGCTCCACTACCTTGCGGGCTTGGGGTCCCTCTGGCCGTAACCAGCGGCCCATTTTGCCCCAAAATTCAAAGGCCTGAGCGCGGGCAGGTTTATCGGGGTCAAACTGCCAATTCCGCCACTCGGAAGCCTGCTGTCCCGGTGTGATGCCGTAGCGGGCCAAGATCTCCGCCTTGAGGAGGTCATAGTCCGCGGCCTCCTCCTCGGGAAGGTCATAATAAGCCCGCTGCGCGGGTCCCTTGAGGTAGGGTGCCAAAATGGACGCCCACTCGGACCGCTGCCACTCGTTCCGGGTGGCCGTCCTTTCAAATATCCCCAGGTAGGACTCGACGTCATCGGCTTCGGACATCGGAACCAGGGGAGGTGGTTTATATTTGGGAGGACTTACTTTTGCTTTCTCCGCCTCGGCCAATTTGTTTTTCGTTACCTCTAACTCCCGATTGGTGGCCTCCAACTCCCGATTGGTAGTTTCTTGTGCTAGCTGGAGAGCGTGTAGTTGTGCGTTCATGCCCTGTAGGACTGTATTTAGGTCCTGTCTTTCTGTCATCTTCAGACTTGTATCCTGCCGACTACGCCACTGTAAAAGATTTAACAACAGGCAACATAAAGGTTTGGGGTTTTCCGGCCCCGTATATTGTAGCTGCTCCACAATAACAAAGAAAATTACGGTCTGTAAATATAAACAACATTAGTTCATATGCGCGACGCCGAACATGGCGTCGGCGGCCATTTTAATAGGGAGGAGCCGGAAGTGTAGGAATGCTGGGAAGGAGCCATGAGGGAGGATGGGAATGATGACGTCAGGGCAAGATGGCGGAGGAAGGGCGGAAGTGCCGTAGTGCGGTCAAAGTTGGGTTATGGCGGCGGAGCATCTTTCTTCCTGCAAGAATAAAAAGAGAGAGAGTTAGTACCCCGCCATTCCCTACCGGCGAATACCTTTTCAGGTGTGTTTAGATCCATCCGCGGTCTCCTACTCGCGCGTGCGTGACAACACATATATATATATATATACACACACACACATATATATATACACATACATATATACGTGTGTGTGTGTATATATATATACTAGCAGAATACCCGCGCTTCGCAGCGGAGAAGTAGTGTGTTAAAGAAGTTATGAAAAAGAAAAGGAAATATTTTAAAAATAACGTAACATGATTGTTAATGTAATTGTTTTGTCATTGATATGAGTGTTGTTGTCATCTCTCTCTCTCTCTCTATATATATATATCTATATATATATATATATCTATATATCTATATATATCTATATATCTATATATATACATATATATATCTATATATATATATATATATTTATATATATACATAGCAAAATACCCGCGTTTGGCAGCAGAGAACTAAAAAGAAAAGGAAACATTTTAATAATAACGTAACATGATTGACAATATAATTGTTTTGTCATTGTCATGAGTGTTGCTGGCATATATATATATATACACTCACACATACACACATATATAAACATATATATACACATCATATATATATATACATATAAATATATATACATATATACACATATATATATACACACACACACATATATATACATATATACACATATACAGTGGTGTGAAAAACTATTTGCCCCCTTCCTGATTTCTTATTCTTTTGCATGTTTTTCACACAAAATGTTTCTGATCATCAAACACATTTAACCATTAGTCAAATATAACACAAATAAACACAAAATGCAGTTTTTAAATGATGGTTTTTATTATTTAGGGAGAAAAAAAAATCCAAACCTACATGGCCCTGTGTGAAAAAGTAATTGCCCCCTGAACCTAATAACTGGTTGGGCCACCCTTAGCAGCAATAACTGCAATCAAGCGTTTGCGATAACTTGCAATGAGTCTTTTACAGCGCTCTGGAGGAATTTTGGCCCACTCATCTTTGCAGAATTGTTGTAATTCATCTTTATTTGAGGGTTTTCTAGCATGAATCGCCTTTTGAAGGTCATGCCGTAGCATCTCAATTGGATTCAGGTCAGGACTTTGACTAGGCCACTCCAAAGTCTTCATTTTGTTTTTCTTCAGCCATTCAGAGGTGGATTTGCTGGTGTGTTTTGGGTCATTGTCCTGTTGCAGCACCCAAGATCGCTTCAGCTTCAGTTGACGAACAGATGGCCGGACATTCTCCTTCAGGATTTTTTGGTAGACAGTAGAATTCATGGTTCCATCTATCACAGCAAGCCTTCCAGGTCCTGAAGCAGCAAAACAACCCCAGACCATCACACTACCACCACCATATTTTACTGTTGGTATGATGTTCTTTTTCTGAAATGCTGTGTTCCTTTTACGCCAGATGTAACGGGACATTTGCCTTCCAAAAAGTTCAACTTTTGTCTCATCAGTCCACAAGGTATTTTCCCAAAAGTCTTGGCAATCATTGAGATGTTTCTTAGCAAAATTGAGACGAGCCCTAATGTTCTTTTTGCTTAACAGTGGTTTGCGTCTTGGAAATCTGCCATGCAGGCTGTTTTTGCCCAGTCTCTTTCTTATGGTGGAGTCGTGAACACTGACCTTAATTGAGGCAAGTGAGGCGTGCAGTTCTTTAGATGTTGTCCTGGGTCTTTTGTGACCTCTCGGATGAGTCGTCTCTGCGCTCTTGGGGTAATTTTGGTCAGCCGGCCACTCCTGGGAAGGTTCACCACTGTTCCATGTTTTTGCCATTTGTGGATAATGGCTCTCACTGTGGTTTGCTGGAGTCCCAAAGCTTTAGAAATGGCTTTATAACCTTTACCAGACTGAAAGATCTCAATTACTTCTGTTCTCATTTGTTCCTGAATTTCTTTGGATCTTGGCATGATGTCTAGCTTTTGAGGTGCTTTTGGTCTACTTCTCTGTGTCAGGCAGCTCCTATTTAAGTGATTTCTTGATTGAAACAGGTGTGGCAGTAATCAGGCTTGGGGGTGGCTACGGAAATTGAACTCAGGTGTGATACACCACAGTTAGGTTATTTTTTAACAAGGGGGCAATTACTTTTTCACACAGGGCCATGTAGGTTTGGATTTTTTTTCTCCCTAAATAATAAAAACCATCATTTAAATACTGCATTTTGTGTTTATTTGTGTTATATTTGACTAATGGTTACATGTGTTTGATGATCAGAAACATTTTGTGTGACAAACATGCAAAAGAATAAGAAATCAGGAAGGGGGCAAATAGTTTTTCACA
>JANRMT010062813.1:45039994-45097876 GCA_026402145.1 Polypterus bichir lapradei | reverse complement strand
TAAAATGATCTCGCGGGCCGGATATAATTACACGCCGGGCCGGATGTGGCCCGTGGGCTTTGAGTTTGACTCATATGGACTAAATTGAACTTGAAAAGAAATATTTTTTGGAATGTGATCGCGCAAGTCAGTACATCGAGCCCGCGTGCTATTGTGGTTTTGCTTGTGTGCTTCAGTAAGTTACCGTCCCCTCGCTCTTACTTTTTTACCGTTCATCTAATGAATACACTGAGTATGGCTTTACCAAAACAATCATTGATCGCGAATAAAGTATCCATTATTCATGAAGCTTCAATAGGTGAATAGGTGATCTGTCTTTCTGCGTTAACCGCATGCGTTTTCATACGTCTCAAACTAAGGGGATGCGAGGTTAAAATAAATCGAGAAGCGCGCGTACATACTTAGTGCATCCCCTCTCGGGAATCGAACCTCGGACGTGGGCGCTACAGGCGAATGCTTTACTATCACGCCACTGCGTCTGGTTTATCTATTTGAGCATAGCAGTGTAATTCGGTTTTTGTTCAGCACTCTTTGGAACTGTTACTTTTTGTCTGCGCACTGCGTCAGTTCACGTGAGCCCCTGAATATGGTTTTATATGTCAGTCGCTCGCTTCTAATTGTTTCGCTGCCTTCTTAATTATATAATGCACGTTTTCTAAAGCGCGTTTTGTAGCTCTTCCTGGCTTTCTACGTAATGCGTGATTACGTGAGACGCGTGATGATGTCATACGAAACTCCGCCCCTCCAGCTGAACTCCATTACAGTAAATGGAGAAAAACAACTTCCAGTTATGACCATTACGCGTAGAATTTCGAAATGAAACCTGCCCAACTTTTGTAAGGAAGCTGTAAGGAATGAGCCTGCCAAATTTCAGCCTTCTACCTACACGGGAAGTTGGAGAATTAGTGATGAGTCAGTCAGTCAGTCAGTCAGTCAGTCAGTGAGTGAGTGAGTGAGTGAGTGAGTGAGTGAGTGAGTGAGGGCTTTGCCGTTTATTAGTATAGATATATATATATATATTTTGGGGTGCGAGCAGCTGTTGCTGGGGGTGCCAGAATCCATGGAGGAAGAAAAATGAAAAACGTTATTTGTACAATATCTTAATTTATCTATCCATTCCTAAATAATTAAATGGGCAGGCTATGTCGTATCAGTGCAATACGCTGCTTGTTAAAACGGATGACTTCTGCTCTTACGTGCACTTAGTGCTGCGTGGGTATTATGAATTATTGAATCTGTTCAAGTTTTATTTATATTTTAAATATAAGTAATTTTTATTTAGTCAACAGAAATATGTTTGGTAGGAATGTAAGGTAAATCGCTCTTACTTTTTTACCGTTCATTTAATCATGGCTAGTCGCGAAAAAAATTAGAAAATGGAAGGAGGATTACACTGAGTATGGCTTTACCAAAACAATTATTGATGGCGAATAAAGTATCCATTATTCATAAAGCTTCAATTGGTGATCTGTTTTTCTGCGTTAACCTCATATTTTTTCATACTTCTTCTCAAACCAAGGAGGTGCGAGGGTAAAATGAATCGGGAAGCGCTGATTTATATATATTGAATATACTGAAACAGTTTTACTGTCAAATAATGCAAACAATACGCGGCACGTGTTTCGCCCTAATTCTGGGCTCATCAGGCGTACACACTCACCGCACCCCCTGTCGGGAATCAAACCTCGGATGTCAGTGCTAGAGGCGAAGCCTCTTGTGTTGCGCCACAGCGTGTGGTTCGTTTATTTGACAGTATGTAGATCGGGAGTATATATATATATATATATATATATATATATACAGAAAAGATAACTCCTGTAGCCACAATAAATGCCTTTATTGAATAGACAAAGTGGGGTGAACAAGTTCCTTTCTACTGCAGCCACAGCCGCGACATCACATAAAAAACATCAATAATAACTCATAAACTTGCAATATTATTTAGGAAAAACGCAACATTTTACTCACCAAAAATTCAGATTATTTGTAAACAAAATCCATCCTCCTCTTTTTCCTCAAAAACAGTTCAATTACTCTGTCCTACGGATTATCCGTACGCTTCACTTCCATCAAAACCTCACTTTCTATCGCCATTGAAGCTAATGCTGAAAGGCGAACCCACCCTATGGTATTTCTGGCATAAGCTTGAATTCGCTTTAGGGCTGAAAATGTCCGCTCGACAGAAGCAGTGTACACAGGAATGCTCACCGCCAAATATACCAATGTGAACAGCTGCCCCATGCTCTCATTCAGATTTTTCTGATGAAGGAAGTCAAGGAGATCAGTGGGAGATTCTCCTGCAAAATCATCCATGGCATACATTACAGTCAGTTCTGTTTTTAGCTGAGACAGATCAAAAAGAGCTCTGTGGCTCTTGTGTTAAACTGGAGAAGGCTGCATGCGGGAAATTTTTCTTGTATTCCCGAAACTTCTGGGTCTCAAGGAGCGTGACAAACATCAGGTTTTCGTGGTCTTGAAATCTGGTCTGTGTCTGGCAAATAATATTGTCCAGAATCCTGCCATGGAGTTGGCCGTAGTGCACACGATGATCTTTCGCTCGGAGCATTTGCAGTGCGTTCAATGGCCTCGTAGAGCTCCTCATATCGGCTTCTATCCAATCAATGGGTCTGAATACGGTGACGTTGCCGTACGCTTGCTAGAGGGCCCTACTGACACCAACTTAAAATCTGATTGGTTGAAGCAACAGGTTAACCGACATTTATTCTGTGTTAGAGTGCCTCCACAACAGATTGTGAAAGCCTCTCTGCCTGGCAACAAATAATGGCTGAAATGTGAGTGGTTAAATGCTTTAATATGAAACTCCGCCTCCCACGACTATCGAGCTGCAGTCTATTCTCTCTGCCTGGCAACAAATGACGGCGGAAATGTGATTGGTTAAATATTTTAATACGAAATTCCGCCTCCCACGGCTATCGAGCTGCATTCTATTACAGTATATGGACAAAAATACGTTCCAGTTATGACCATTACGCGTAAGATTTTGAAATGAAACCTGCCCAACTTTTGTAAGTAAGCTGTAAGGAATGAGCCTGCCAAATTTCAGCCTTCTACCTACACGGAAAGTTGGAGAATTAGTGATGAGTGAGTGAGTGAGTGAGTGAGTGAGTGAGGGCTTTGCCTTTTATTAGTATAGATATACATGGCACTTATGGGGCTCATTCTTCTAAATACATGCAAAAGAATATTTATTTGTAAAATCAAAACATTAAAACACCATCCTAACAAATTAAAATAACATGTGAAGTACATCTGTATGTTTTGAAAACAATCCATGAAACTTAGCATTCAACCTGTATGTGATGGAGAGAGCTATATGACCAGAAAGCCAAATCTAGAGACAAAACATCAAATAAAATAAGTACGTTATCACTGCAAAGGCACAGTGTGCTTACTTTTATTAATGATTGCTTCCAGAAAGGGAGAGCTAGTCAATAAAATTAATATGGACCGAGGCTTTCAGACTAGTATCATGTAAATTAATCTATGCAGATATACAGAGCAATACTCAGGTTTGTGCACTGTGGTAAGCAGATACCCCCCACTTGACACTATCATGACAGTAAGAGAGATTCAGATTCTGTAGGAGAATATATCATGTTAAACAAATGTCAAAGATTGGATACTATTTGTCTTTTACAAATCAGATATGATCTTATAATATTACAGATGGAAGCCCTTCCTTTGTTCTTTTAGCTAAACTTTATCATCAATATTTAGAAGTGGAACTGGTCTATATGATGCACATTCCAGCAAGGCTTTATTTTTGTTTAAAAAGACAGTAATTGACACTTGGCCTAATGGTTTTGGTAGTATTTTATTTTCTCTAACTTAACTAAACACAGTGCTAACTAAGTTGAATTGAAATTTAAAGAACCTCAAAGGTTTATTAAAAAGCTCTTCTACGCAGATAGCATCAAGATGTGGTATTTCGATTTAATCAAGGAAGTCCTTAGCTTAAGACTCACTTTCTTAAAGACTTACAGTTTTCCTTGAATGTATTAGTCAACTCTTTGTGCTCCTTAAATTTACTACCCACAACATTGTCAGTCTCTGTAATTTGTATTTATTGCATTTCAAATTGTGTTTATGTATTTTTATACTAAAATTTTTTTGACCCTTACTCCTTCCATATGCAGTAATTATAGTGAAATGGCTTAAAGATAAGTCATTCTGTTTCTTTTGTAGTCAAAAGTTTAAATTCCAACTGTAGATATAACTTCTCCCCATCACAGGTCTTAATTGTTGACCTGTTATATTCCTGATCAGTTGCAGAAATTCAGGGAATTACATGTAAAGCCCTTCTAGACTGCAATTTACTTTTATGTGAGATATTGAAAATAATGTGTCTTTTTAAAACTGTCTTCAGTGCTTTAGGGTTTTTCTTCAGAAATGTTAATGTATGAGCAGTCGATTGCCCTTAACAGCATATATTAATGGAATATGTCACTAATTGCAAATTGGGCTTATGTGACATAATGATTTGAACTTTAAAATAATAGCAACATGGTTAGATATAGAAATAGCTTTGTATTTGCAAGGCTTACTAGAAGCTATTAAGTTATATTGCTCAAGTAGTGTAGTATAATGTACTGAAGAAAAGAAGGAATATTTGCTCAAACATGGATATAGAAATCTCCATGAGTCAGATTTAATTACCACAGCAGTTTTACATGTTATATTTGCAGGGGCGGGCGGCACGGTGGCGCAGTGGTAGCGCTGCTGCCTCGCAGTTAGGAGACCCGGGTTCACTTCCTGGGTCCTCCCTGCGTGGAGTTTGCATGTTCTCCCCGTGTCTGCGTGGGTTTCCTCCGGGCGCTCCGGTTCCTCCCACAGTCCAAAGACAAGCAGGATTGGTGATTCTAAATTGACGCTTAGTGTGTGTTTGTGTGTGTGTCCTGTGGTGGGTTGGCACCCTGCCTGGGATTGGTTCCTGCCTTGTACCCTGGGATTGGCTCCAGCAGACCCCTGTGTTCAGATTCAGCGGGTTGGAAAATGGATGGATTTGCAGGGGCTGAAGACGTATCTAAGATTGGATTTAATACACAAAGTGTCCATCCATTATGAGGTTATGAGTCCTCATACTGGGAAATGATTCAAATACCCTAAATTATATATAATCCAAATTTGGTTAGTAAATTTGAGCCAAAATTAATTTGTATTTTTGTATATGTGTAGATTCCCCACCATCATAATATATCACCCTTAAGATTTGCACACTACATTATTGCCAACAAATGGAATTATTTTGTGAATAAAATTTTCCACATCTCTGGTTTTGTTATTATATTTGTAATAAAAAATAAATTGATCATGACGTTTTAAGTAAATATCTTCCCTAAAATGATCTGAGAGAAATTTTTTCTCTTAAGGTAGTGACTGAGACCTTTAACTTACCAGTATATAAAATGTATTGATTAATCAGTATTATACTCTGTCTGCCTTCATGAAGCATTTTCTGATATTAGATGAAAGCAGTTTTAAGATGTTTTAAATTTAAGCTATATGACTACTTTCACATTTGCTGATGATAACCCTTACAACTAGTAAAATAACCAGTAAATTACTGAATAATAATTAAGGTTGGGTAATAATAATATCCTCTTTCTCCCTTCTCTTCCCCCAAAACCACCACCATTAACATTCGGGTCTCTAACAAACTAAACTGCTATTAGTTAAGGGAACAAAACATTTACCTTATACAGTAAAAAACTGAATTCCAAAATATTCAGACCCCTATTCACATTTTTCACATTTTGTTATGTTGTAGCCTTCACAAAGAGAAAACCGGATTTTAACAAATAATACCAAAAATGAAGTATCACAGTGACACAAGAATTCTAACTCATTACTCAGTAGTAGGTTGAAGCAGTTTTGCCAGCGATTACAGCCTGAAGTCTTTTTGGGTCTGACATAACAAATGTCACACATCAGGATTTGAGGATTTTCTGCCGTTCTTCTCAGCAGGTCCTCTCAAGCTCTGTCAAGTTGAATGGAGATGTTCAACTGGGTTCAAGCCCTGGCTTTTTTGCAAAGCGATTCAAAGACATTCCAAGAGTTGTCCTTAAGCCACTCCAGTGTTGTCTTTGCTCTGGAGAAGGTTTTCATTAAGGATATCTCTGTACTGTACTTTGCTCCATTCAGCTTTTTCTCCACCCTGTCTAATCTCACAAACTCTGACACTGAAAAACAATCCTACAACAAGATCCTGCCCACCATGATTCACTGTTGGAATGGTATTACATAGGTGATGAGCAGTGCCTAGTTTCCCTCCAGACTTCACACTAATCTTGCTTTCATCAAAATACGCAGTCTTTTTGCTCATAGTATGAGAGTCTTTATGTGCCCTTTTGCAGTCTCCAAGGGGAATTCCATATGTTTTCTACTGAGAAGAGGTTTCGCTTTGGCCACTGCATTATAAAGCCCTGATCGGTGGAACGTTGCAGTTTTGGTGGTCCTTCTGGATTGCCCTTCTTCAATGGTTGCTCAGTTTGGCCAGCTCTCGGGAAAGTAGTGGTTGTTCAAAAATTCTATCATTTAAGAATTATGAAAGAAACTGATCTCAGTACTGCAGGAATTTTTTAGGGCCTTTCCCAAATCTGTGCCTTTACACAATCCTGTATCTAAGCTCTACAGGCAGTTCCTAACACATCATAGCTTGGTTATGGCTCAGATACACCGTCAACTGTGAGACCTTCTACAGACAGATATGTGCCTTTCTTAATCATGTCCAGTCAACTGAACTGACCACAGGTGGACTTTAGACAAGGTGTAGATAAATCTCAATGATCATCAATAAAATGGGATGCACCTAAGCCAGATATCAAGTATCATAGTAAAGGGTCTGCATACTTGTATCAATGTGGGATTTCAGTTTTTAATTTTTAATACATTTGCAAAAAATCCTGTTTCTAAAATTATCTTTTCACTTTGTCATTGTTTGGTATTAAATGTTGCTTGATGTGGGGAAAAAAATAAGTTAAATGATCCTAGCACAAGGCTGCAACATAGCAAAATTTAAAAAAAAGTGAAGAGATCTGAATACTTTCAAATCCACTATATTTATCATTAATGTATACTCTCCAGTTATATACTAATATATGCTAATATAAATGATTATTAACATTTGCTATATACTATATAATAATCTAAATATGCAATGTCAGTTAAAACAGCAGAAGAGATCAAGATATTATATATGTGTGAATATACTGTGACAGATAGGGGGTGCTATTGTCCCCTTGAACCCTCAGACCACGCGCCAGACACCAGATAAAAGTCCCAATAATGACTTTTTTATTATAATAAAGTGCACAAAGCACCTCCACAATCCTCAATAAACAATCAATAATAAATACAATAACAACAATCCTCCACTCCCAGACGCTTCGTCACCCTTCCTCCCAGCTCAGCTCTACTTGCTGGGGTTTCCCAGAGTCCTTTATAGTCCTTGACCCGGGAGTGCTTCTTTTTCTCAGTCCACGTGATTTCATAAAACTTCCGGGTCAGGTGAAAACTCTTTTTTTCATGCCGGAAGTACTTCATTATTTCCATTCCCATGACTAGAAAGTACTTCCGGGCTATAATAAAAATCCTTGTGCCTTCCTGCAGCATCCCCTGGCGGCCCCCATGGTATCCAGCAGGGCTGTGATATAAAACTCCACTGTCCATGATGCCCTGCTGGAACTCTGGGCACCTCCATGTTGCAAGAAGGGCTCCACCTGGCGGCGTGGGGGTATTGGCCGGGGTGAACTGCCGGCCATATACCACATTTACAAATGCACAAACACAATGAAATAGCAGTGTTAGCAAATTTTGCTCCAATGCTTAATGGTAAGTTTTCAAGTTTAAAAATTGTTTTTAACTCTTTAGCTTCTGGAGAGTGACTGTGGCAGGGAACAGAAAGGCTATATTTGATGTCAGCTTCATTCAGATGCTGTTTAATGCTATAAAATGCAGTCCTCTTGCCAGTAGCTAATCAGAGAATTTTAGAAATATATGGATTTTACGGTTTTTAAACAAAATCTCCTTCGTCTTTCTAATGCGATGTAACAAATTTTCTTAATGTCAGAGCTTGTCAAATGTAAAGCATTGAGGGTATCAATTTCTGGGCAGGGTGTAAAACACTTTTACTTTCAGTGTCTGCTTTGAAGTCATCACACAGAATTTTACAAAATAAATTCTGCTGCAAACAACTGAATTAGTTGATTCTGACTTTATTGGCGGTGCTATAATTCTGGTATTTTTCCTTGTTGGTCTGTGTTCTGTCTCCACAAATTTAGTACATAGTGGTGCACATTCAGTTTCTAAAGTATCCATTTGTCATTCGTTTCAGTTGTTTGATTCAGGTTTCACATCAATAAAATGAGCTCCAAATGCTTTCATTTAATTTAAATTTTGCTCATTGTATTCTCTATATCACCTTCTATTTGCCCTGTATTTTCCCTCACCTTTTCCTTGAAGCAATTATTTGAGCATATTTCCTGCTCTTTCATCTCCTGATTAAAATTGTTTAGACCCTTGTGTAGCTTAACATTCTTGCCTTCATATCCATCCCAAGTGCAATTATTAGCATCCTCAATTCAGGAGTTTCATTTATACAATCATCTGCACTGTGCTCTGATGGCACTGTGTTCCCAGTCGGTGTCAATGCTGGGGTGACGCATGGTGCGTTTGTCTGTGGAATGAGTGTAAAAAGCTCTCACTCTCTGCTCACTTCCAGACTCCAGACTCGGTAAAGGCTGGGCTGAAGTTTCTGTCAGATGCTACCCCAGAGCTCTCCCTATTGGAGGAGTTCATCTCATGAGTACCTCTACGTGTCTCCTCTTCATTAACTTGTGGCAATGACAATGACAATTTGCTGTCTTTGACTTCAGAAGTTCATTAATTTTTTTTTGCTTTTAACAGTTTTCTTTCCTCTGTACTCCTAGAACTCCCACCAAGAATGTTTTAATAGAGGATGCACTACATATTATTAGAAGATACAAAAGAGACAGCACTTTTGCAGGGGGAGCGTAGTCTCAAACAGCAGACAAGACCATATACAAGAACTACATACTACATATAATACTACATATAATACTACATATGCATATTTGATACCTATAAGTATGTGTGTATGACTCCAACCAACTTATTGAACACTTTTGCTATAAATTATACATAAAACTATCAAACAACAAGAAGGATCCAGACATTTCTAATGATAATTTATTATGCGGCATGAAAGTAAAAAAGAGATTCTATTCAATTTTGTTTGCATCAAGGCTTTAAACTGCTCACCATTTTAATAAACTATATCTTAGCAACGATGACCTCTCTTTTGTGCTGATAACAAAATGTTTCCACATTATCTTTGATGGTCTTTCCAAGTGTTTAAAACATTTTTCCTTTAAAATCAGTAATTTTTATGTGGTTTGGCTGACTTTGTTAGTGCCAAACACATGTGCACTTCTACAAAAAAGAACTGCCGTAATTTAGGATTCATTTATACAGCTGCTTAGAGATCATCATTGAACTATTTAATGGATCAGCTGGATGGGAGAAGCTAAGAATATCCTTTTCTAACACTGTGCTTTCAGGGGCTGTTGAAAGAATAAAGAAGATAAGAGATTACGCCTTTGTACACTTCACAGAACGAGAAGATGCAATAAATGCAATGAATGCTTTGAATGGAAAGGTAATTCAAACAGGTCAGACCACTGTGAATTAATTAAGCTTTACAGTTAAAGTAGTGGAAAGGTACTTTACGCTGATTAGCTTGGTGTTTTAGATGGAAGGACTGTGTCTCAAATGTTGTTTTTCTCTAACGTGACTTGATACAAACTAAAAATGCAGTGAAAAAATAATGAAACTGGTATCAAGTGAAACACCACACAGATGTAACATACAGCCTTTGGGGTTCAGCTACAGCTACTGACATTTTGGTTATTACCTCAATCAAAATGCTGTTACTGCGATTAATCCACAGTGACTGCATTGGTGTGGCCTTGTGCATCTTCTGGGTTCAGTTTTTGAGTTTTCCTTATTCATACCAGAGTATAGTCAGTTTGCAGAGTATCCAGCCATCCATTTTCCAACCCGCTGAATCCGAACACAGGGTCATGGGGGTCTGCTGGAGCCAATCCCAGCCAACACAGGACACAAGGCAGGAATCAATCCCAGGCAGGGTGCCAACCCACCACAGGACACACACTAGGGCCAGTTTAGAATTGCCAATGCACCTAACCTGCATGTCTTTGGACTGTGAGAGGAAACCGGAGCAAACCCACGCAGACACGGGGAGAACATGCAAACTCCACGCAGGGAGGACCCGGGAAGCGAACCCGGGTCTCCTAACTGCGAGGCAGCAGCGCTACCACTGCGCCACCGTGCCGCCCATGCAGAGTATCCAGAGACATTTAAAATATGATGTACTATTTAACACTAGAATTCCTGAAGCCTACGAAAAATGTTGTAATCCCGGCCCACCTTAAATTCCTTCGCACCTCTCTATTAGCGTCTTTTGTTTTGTAAATGTGTCGATCAGCACAAGCAGCAAGCAGCCTGCTATCCCATCCTCCACCTTGACAGAGCTCATCTCGGGCAAAAACTTCTCCCAGTTCAAGGCAAGGCTCCTTATCTGTATGTGAGATCTGGAGTTGTACTGGGTAAATAATACAGTATATCGCTATTTGGAATACATGCATTGTGTGTGTGTTCCATGCCTACAAAGATCTGGGTAAATGTAGGATGAAAGGAAATGCAAGAAATGCTGAACATGTACCTAAAGCAAAAACTTTTTCAATGTTATACTAATAATGACATGAAGTGTATAATGTGTGAAGACTTTAGTCCAAATATCAAATCAACACGTGCACGTACAATAGTGAGTGAACATGTATTCTTGAATGGTGCAGAGGTAAGAACTGCTGCCTTATAACCCGAAGGTCCCGGGTTTGAGACCGAGCGCTCCACGTGTTGAGTAGTGAGCTGCAATTATTATTATTATTTCTACAATATAATAAAAACATTTGCTTTGAGTTTGTAACACCCTGTGAAAATTTTGGCTACTTGTAAAAGTTAGCACTTGTTTTTTTATTATTCAGTTTTATTCTCTCAGTGACATTCATGTGGCACAACAAAATTGCTTCTCCCTCTCTGAGTTGAAGGCGTTTATCTCCATTCTTTTCACAAGAGTAGCGCAGTGGCTGATGCCTGCTCAGAACTATTTGTTGTACCAGCAATCAAAGATACAATGTCCCGTGACTGCTAATAGACTGGACAAAGGTAGGACCATAACAACAGACAGCTTCTTAAACAGAGCTTTCACTTTTTCTTAAATACCTTTTGTGAAATTCTTCTTTCTGGCTGCGGACTCTTCATTTTGCAAGAACTATCAAAGGACCCATTTATTATTATTTTAATAGAAACAAAGTACCTTTTGGTGTTAGTCATCAAGAATAAATAAGTACCTTAGGAATATACGAAAATAATTAACAACTGGAGGGAATTATGCAAAGGTTTAAAAGCTGGAGTCTGAAAGGTTATCATTCCTGGTGGAGTTTCAGCAATTCACAGGCACAATATTAATGTACAAGAGTAGGAAAATTCAGTTTTCGCATTTTGAAGGGAAAATTGATGCCTATCCATTTCCTTGATACAATTCTGATTCTAATAGATACATCAGAGATCTTTGGAAGTTGCTGGAAAGCTAAGAGCTAAAATAGTATACAGTATGAGGACATCTACTGCGTAGGCCATTGTAATGAACTCTAGAGCAGTGACTACCAGCATTTGTTATTTTTATTGAATTTATTCAATTGCTCAGTCTATTTATTGGCAGAGCAGCTACTTACATGTCCATTTAAAGTTACCTCAGATTTTATGAACATTACTAATACTTGTGCAACAATTATGGAGTTAAATATATAGATAAAGAATTTACTAGGATCTGGAGATCCATCTGCTTTACAATAAATATGTCACTTATCCAAGCCACAGAAGCAGTCACTCAAGTTTGACAGTCTGTAAAATGGTAGTATTCCTGTATACTCACATGTATACTCGGACCTTTGATATTATATCACTGTTAATCGTTTCAGTTTATGTCTGAACAAAGCTACGAAGGGTCTGGAAACACATTACACAACATAAATGAATGTTAAGCTTGTGAGCTGGTAGCCCAATCTTAGGTGATGACAGCAATTTTCTTGAACAAAGCACAAAACTTAGTTTGTGTTTTTGTTTTTCAAGACAGAACTTTGAAAAACATCTGGAATTTGGATTCTGAGTTAATAAAACTACTCTTATATTCAGCAGAGTGGGAAATTATCACACAACTTCCTGGGCCAGCACAAAAAATGTAAAGTATGTCACCAAATTACAAAGGCGCTAAAGACCCTAACCTTTACCAAACACCCCTCACAAAATTATGAATAATCCTAGGGTTGTCATTTGTAAATATCATTAGATGTAAAAAGCAAAAAGAGGTCCTTCAGAGTGTGGATAACAAATCACACCAAATTAATGGGAGACTTATTCAGACAATCTCTTGCGTACTGTGTTTTAAAGTGTAATACTAACATGCATGTTTGGATGTTGTGATGGCTTCATTAGACTGTCAGGTACAATCACAAACTGTCTGTCCTCGACCCTATGTATCTGCCATTTATGAAGCATTCATGTGACAAGATGATACTGAGAAATAAAATTGGATCATTATCTCAAACCACCGGAGAGTGCCCCATTCTCTTTTGTGTTAACCATGTGTGGATGAGATGTTGGGGCAGCTTAGCTATTTACTAAAGTGGTGAGCTTGATGGACTGAATAGTCTCCTCTGCTTTGTTGAAGTTCTTATGTTTTTATACAGTATATCCTAGGCTGACATGGTGGGACATTAGTGTAGTGGTTTGTATTGCTGCTTTGTAGTACCAGGTCACTGTGTTCAAATCCTGGTCCAAGTCCCTCTTTTTGTGAAGTTTATACATGCTATCCATGGTATGTTGGGTTTTATCTCCCAGTACTATGCTTTTTTCTCCCAAACACATGAAGTTTAGGTTGATTCACAGTTCTAAACGGCAAGCCCAGGGATGGTTCTTGCCTCCCACTCAGTTTTGCAGAGATTGGTTAAGCAGGATTGCACTTCTGTTTAGTGTGCTTTGAATGATGCCTGTCTGTTGCTTTATTTGCCTCAAAATTACCATCTTAGATGCTTTAACTGGATTTTTACATGTCTGTATTTTTCTTTTTCTCTTTGGTTATAGACTTTAACAATTATGAAAATATTTTGCATTTGGTATATTATAGCCCTGTTGCAAGTTCTACATCTGCAGTTCAGCTTGTGCCAAAAGCTGGAAAAACTGACCCATAAACATCAATTCATTTAGATGTTGATTATAGACACTTTCATGCTGTACTGTTTATTTATGATCACATTTAAGTTGGCGCTTTTGTAACATGACTAATCCATGACACAGACTATCCCACCTTCTGAATGCACACTCAGGATCTCCTTACCCTTGTAACAGGCCCACTCTCAGCTCTGCTACATTGGCTGGACTCTACAAAGATTTTTCGGTTTGGATGTGAAAGCCTATAAATATAATTTAACAGTTTTACAGTTTCCAACTTAAGTTTTTAGTTTAGTTTTTTATTTTAAAGACATTTCAGACTAGATACTTAAAATAAAAAAGATTTATGTGAATGAATTTTGAACAAAATGAGTTTCTTATATGGTTTATTAAATTGACCTTACAATTGCTGGCCAAATTCTTTAGCCATAAATCCTTATTGGCAAAATACGACAGAAGTGAGTGCCTGTCTTGAAAGTAGAAGCAAAATGTACACAGTGACTTTTAAACCATTTTGATTGAAATTGTAAGATTCGGATTGTGTTCCTTGTTTTTTTTCTTTTTAATAGACCATAATACAGTATACCATAAGAACGATATTTTGTTACTGCAACTTTCTTCTTAAATGTTAATGCCTGGTTATGTATTAATGTCAAAACAAAAATAGGTTTTAAGTTTTGAAGTCAATGTGATTTAATTAGTCAGAGCAGATTTGTACCACAAAGATTTTTTTTTTTTCAAACTACACGTGTACTTTTCTTTGACAAGCTGGTGGACGGATCTCCAATTGAGGTAACTTTAGCCAAGCCTGTTGACAAGGACAGCTATGTTCGCTATACCCGAGGCACTGGGGGCCGAGGGGCAATGATCCAAGGAGAATACGCCTACACGCTGGGTCAAGTGTACGAACCTTCAGCCACTTACCTAGGAGCTCCAGTCTTCTACGCACCCCAGGCTTATGCTGCTATTCCAAGCCAACTGCGATTTCCTGCCAACAAGGCTCACATTAGCCCGCGTGGCATGGTCCGGACTCCCTCCATCAGAGGTAAATAAAAACTGTGTACATTTCCTTTGTTTGAGAACAGGTTAATCTGATGAAGAGACTTTACCTCCTTCGACTGGTTCCCACTGAGCATGATATACTTAATATTAGATGAAAGACAAGCTACAAGTTTCTACTAAATGCTTATCACTTTTCTGATTTGATTATGAAGAATTTAGCCGGAAATCACTGAGAGCCATTGAAACAACCACAAAGAAAGTTCACTACAGGCATATCTAACATGACGATTTTAAAAATGCTGATAAACATAGAATATTTTATTGAATATTATTCATTTTCATGGTGCAAAATGAGACTGACAATAAATCCATTTGAGCAGCAGTGCATTTGGGCACATTTACGCTATAGATACCAAAGGGAGTGTCGCTTTCTGATTAATGATATTCTTTTATTTGCCAAGTTTGACTTCTTGTCACTAAATGATACAGCTGAAGTACAGTATATTCTCTGTCCTTAAGGTGCAAGAATTTACACTTTACACTATTGCTACCTTCAGGCTCTAAAATATCAAAATAATGTGTTTTTTACATGTAGACAAATTAAGGGATGACGATAGCGAAAATATATCAAAGCTAAAAAAGTGGAAAAAAATTTGCGGGCCCATTCTATCTGTCTTTTTTATTTAACTCATTAATTTACCATATAATAAAATACTGTGCATGTGTCCTGTCCCTTAGAGCAATATGATTGGTCAGTCTGGCTTTTGCGACGCAATCGAAAGAGGAAGTACTAGAGTAAGACACATGAGGAGGAGAAAAGACATAAGGAGGCAAGCTGAGAGAGTCACCTTCAAATATGGAAAGCATAAAAGTGGACAAGAGGCAAGAAAGGCTCCTCAAAAATAATGTCAGAATCACTGGTCATGAGAGGTCCAGACACACATAGACGCTGAAGAAAGCTGCTAAAATAGTCCATGTATGACGTGGAATAGAAAATATTTTTAAATAATTCTATTACCCGTCTTTGACAGGTAGCATGGCTAATCCCTTATGAATTGTTTCCAACTCTGAATTCAGTGTTCCCCAGGCAGGTAGTGTCATTTAAAGTTTATTCTGGGTCAAGGCCTAGAATCACGTCGTGCTATCCTATAAAGCCCCAGGACCACAAGTCTACAATGTCCGATAATGTTTCCTGGCCTATGAGAATCATAACAAAAACCAAACCTGAAAGAAAGCTGCTGTACTGCATATTTTGCTTCATTGTTAGAGCTTAGATTCCAAATGTTTCATGGCAAATATCTCTACTGTAACCTCTTTGCTCAGAGGTATTGTGCCAAAATAACACATCCTTTTGCTTTGTAATTTAGAGAACCATGGAATTTGTTGGCCTGCCTGTTTTCTACTATAAGCAACAAGGTCCATATATTAAACCTACAGAAACCTGAGGTCTACATACCTCTAGTGATTTTTTAAAGGTCCTCTGTGACCCTTCTTCTCAAGCTTTTGCCCTGTGTTGTGACCCACACAGGACATACAGGGTAATAGGCATTATCCTCATTCAACACTACCCAGATTCTACCTTTACCCTTGCCAGCAACTAATTGCAATGCCCTAAAGCAAAAATTAGACTTTCATTCTTCTTCTTCCAAAAAGAGAAGATTTTGTTTATTTTGCTAAATATTATTATTGTTCAGCCCTCACCAAAGTGAGCTAATGTACTTACAGATTAAGCTTAGTCTTTATCTGCTTTACATTTTCGCCCCTTGAGGTAGCTAACACTTGCTGAGGGTTGTGTTGGTGTTACCGGTGTTTCATCTCGCAGGGCACCCTGGATATCATCGAGAGGAGTCGCAGCGCACGGCTCAATGGCAACTCTGGTCTGTACCTGGAACTGAGAAGGACGGCTGTGAGAGCTCTGAGGGCAGATAAAGAGGCGTTTGTTAGAGGAATCTGTGAGCAAGTGACACACCATCTGTGGTCTAGCGACCCACGTCCTGCTTACAGAGGAATCAAAGCATTACGCACATCTGAATCTGTTCCTTGGAGAGTCGCAGTCAGGGCAGCTGATGGAATGGTCCTTACGGATGACACTGCAGTTGTGACCCACTTGCCTGGCTACTTTGACCAGTTGTTCAAAGCTGATCCTCCAGCTTGGATGTTGGATATCTCTGGGTCCACGGTTCTTGAGGCTGATCCTCCAATTAGCTGTGAACCACACAATCTCACTGAGATTGCACAGGTGGTGAACCAGCTGAGTGGGGGAAAGGCTGCAGGGATCTGTAGTATCCGGGGTGAACTTCTCCAGGCTGGTGGTAAGGCTGTCCTCCTGGCATTGCAAACAATCTTTGCTTCCATTTGGGAGACTGGCATCATCCCAACTGACTAGAAAACGAGACTTGTCATCCCTATCTGGAAAGGGAAGGGTGATCGCCTGGATTGCAGCAACTACAGGGGGATAACACTGCTCTCGGTGCCGGGTAAGGTCCTTGCTAGGATTGTCCTCAATAGGATCCGTGATCACTTGCTCACTTACCAGCAACTGGAGCAGTCTGGTTTTACGCCTAAGAAGTCTACCATTGACCGCATCCTGGCCCTGAGGGTTCTCATGGAGCACAAACGAGAATATCGGCAGAGTTTCTTTGCACCCTTTGTCGATTTTCGCAAAGCGTTCGACTCAGTTGATCGAGCTGCCCTGTGAGACATCCTGAGGATTCACGGGATCCCCTCGAGGTTGCTGGATATCATGGCTGGCCTGTACACTGGTATTGTGAGTGCTGTGCAGAGTGGAGGCAGGACTTCTGTGTTTTTCCCAGTTGATTCTGGGGTTCGTCAGGAGTGTGTTCTTGCTCCTACTCTGTTTGTATGGACTGGGTCTTGGGCAAGGTCGTGGGGTCCAGCAGCTGTGGGGCATCTGTTGGATTAAGAAAGGTTCACAGATCTTGACTTCAATGGAGGCTCTGATCGGGACGCTTGAGAGACTGAGCGAGGAGTGTCTGGGCTTGCGAGGATCCTGGATAAAAACCAAGATCCAGGCCTTTAATGACCTCTTGGGCACAGCCATCAGCAGTGTGTCTGTTTGTGGAGAGAGTGTTGACCTTGTTGAGAGGTTTACATAACTTGGCAGTGACATTCATGTCTCTGGTGACTCTTCCTGTGAAGTCAGTAGACGGATTGGGAGAGCATGGGGGGGTCATGAGGTCGCTGGAAAGGGGTGTGTGGCACTATCTATGCAAAAGGACAAAGGTCCAAGTCTTTAGAGTCCTGGTGCTTCCTGTCTTGCTATATGGTTGTGAGACATGGACGCAATCCAGTGACCTGAGATGAAGACTGGAGTCCTTTGGTACTGTGTCTCTCTTTGGGTAACGTTGGTTTGACTTTGTGCCAAATGAGTGGTTGCTCATGGAGACCCGAATAAGGCACATTATCCGCATTGTGAGGGAGCATCAGTTACGGCACTACGGCCATGTGGCGCGTTTCCATGAGGGTGGTCCAGCTCGTAAGATCCTCAATGTTGGGGTCCCGAGTGGCTGGACCAGGCCATGGGGTCACCAACATAACACAGATAGAGGATGGGACTGGACTGGGACTGCCTGGGGGGTTGCCAACTGGGATCCCGAGTTGTTTTGTTGTGTAGTGGGTGCAGCAACGCACTGTACCAGTGCATGCTCCCCAACTTGATTTTCTCCACACTTTTAAATTCTTTCATTAGAAAAAGCATATTAAAATTCTTATACACAAACACATTTCTTCGGATTGTTAGAATTTTGAAGCCTCAATTCTGTCAAATAAACCATTGACTGGATAGTACAGTTGTTATCACTGCTGCTTCATGGATCCTGTATCCTGTGTTTCCAACCTGCACTAGGTCACTGTTTGTGTGAACTCTGCGTATTTTCCGTTTTTATGTTGTATTTCAACAGGCGTCTCTGATTTTCCACCCATATCCCCAAAGTCGTGTAGATTAGGGTCAACTGTCAACTAAATTGACCCCATTCTTGAGTGTAAGTTTGGCTGTGTACATGCCTGATAGATCGGCTTCATGTCTGGGGCTCTGTCCTGCCTTGCACATGAGGCTGTATGGATAAGCTCTGGCCCTCTGCACCCCTAAATTGGTATAAACTGGTTTGAGAATTGCTTTTTACCTTTTGTTAATTCATTCAAAAGAAAGAAGTGCTTCAGTGGGTCCAGGATTGTAAGAGAGGTATATTAAAGATCTCTGTATAAAATCTTGAACTTTATCATAACCTGTATCTTTATTACCTTTCAATAAATTCAAAAAGTAATCTTAACATTAATAAATAAGTCATTAATTGCTAGCACAGTAAACTATCAGGATCTCAAAAAATCACATTAATCTTTACTCCAAATCTATATTACCACATTTGCACAGTACTTGATGAGATTATATCTTTCATAATACAGAAATGCAAGATACTATAGCTTAGAAATTATCATGGCAGGCTAATGAAATTGTCAAAAGAAGAGAAAGTTGACTGGTTTGCCATCATGCTGCCACTTGTCATAAAGCCGACATGATGCATGCTGAATAGCCCATGCCAGTAATCATTTACCTGCACTATATGCACGTGGCAATAATGACCCTATAGCTTCTTCTTCTTCTTTAGGCTGCTCCCGTTAGGGGTTGCCACAGCAGATCATTTTTTTCCATATCTTCATGTCAACTGCATCTTGCTCTTTCACACCCATTACCCGCATGTCCTCTCTCACCACATCCATAAACTTCCTCTTAGGCCTTTCTCTTTTCCTTTTGCCAGGCAGCTCTACCCTTAGCATCCTTTTCCCAATTTACCCACCATCTCTTCTGAGCACATGTCCAAACTAAGTCAATCTCACCTCTCTGATTTTGTCTCCAAACCGTCCAACCTGAGCTGACTCTCTAATGTACTCGTTTCTAATCCTATTCATCCTTGCCACACACAATGCAAATCTTAGCATCTTTAACTCTGCTTCCTCCAGCTCTGTCTCCTGTTTTCTGGTCAGTGCCACCGTCTCCAACCCATATAACATAGCTGGTCTCACTACCATCCTGTAGACCTTCCCTTTCACTCTTGCTGATACCCGTCTGTCACAAATTACTCCTATCATTCTTCTCCACCCATACCACCTTGCCTGCACTCTCTTTTGCACTTCTGTTCCACAATCCCCGTTACTCCGTATTGTTGATCCCAAGTATTTAGGCTCATCCACTTTTGCCTGCTCTGCTCCCTGCATCCTCACCATTTCACTGACCTCCCTCTCATTTACACACATGTATTCTGTCTTGTTCCTACTGACTTTCATTCCTCTCCTCTCTAGAGCATATCTCCAGCTCTCCAGAGTCTCTTCAACCTACTCCCTACTCTCGCTACGTATCACAGTGTCATCAGCAAAAATCATAGTCCAAGGGGACTCCTATCTAATCTGTCAACCTGTCCATCACCATTGTAAATAAGAATGGGCTCAGAGCCAATCCCTGATGTAATCCCATCTCCACGTTGAATGCATCCGTCACTTCTACTGCAGACCTCACCACTGTCACACTTCCCTTGTATATATCCTGTACAACTCTTACATACTTCTCTGCCTCTCCCGACTTCCTCATACAATACCACAACTCCTCTCGAGGCACCATGTCATATGCTTTCCTTCTGGCCTTCTCTATACCTCTCTGTCAACACCCTCAGAGCAAACATCGCATCTGTGGTGCTCTTTCCTGCCATGAAATCATACTGCTGCTCACTAATTATCATCTCCCTTCTTAACCTAGCTTCCACTACACTTTCCCATAACCTCATGCTGTGGCTCATCAGTTACTACAGCTTTGCACATCCCCCTTATTCTTAAATATCGGCACCAGTACACTTCTTCTCCACTCCTCAGGCATCCTCTCACTTTCCAAAATTCCATTAAACAATCTGGTTAAAAAGACCACTGCCATCTCTGCTAAACACCTCCATGCTTCCACAGGTATGTCATCTGGACCAACGGCTTTTCCATTCTTCACCCTCTTCATAGCTGTCCTTACTTCCTCCTTGAAAATCCATTGCACTTCCTGATTCACTATCACCACATCATCCATCCTTCTCTCTCTCTCTCATTCTCTTCATTCATCAGCCTCTCAAGGTACTCTTTCCATCTGCTCAACACACTCTCCTTGTTTGTGAGTACATTTCCATCTTTATCCATTATCACCCTAACCTGCTGCACATCTTTCCCAGCTCAGCCCCTCTGTCTAGCCAATCGGTAAAGGTCCTTTTGTCCCTCCTTAGTGTCCAGCCTCTCATACAAGTCATCATACGCCTTTTCTTTAGTCTTCACCACCTCTCCCTTCACCTTACACCTTATCTCCTTGTACTCTTGTTTACTTTCTGTATCTCTCTGACTATCCCACTTCTTTTCGTCAACCTCTTCCTCTGTATACTCTCCTGTACTTCTCCTTTCCACCACCAGGTTTTCTTTACCTCCTTCCTCTGTCCAGATGTCACACCAAGCACCCTTCTTGTTGTCACCCTTACTACTTCTGCTGTAGTTGCCCAGCTATCTGGTAACTCTTCACTGTCACCCAGTGCCTGTCTTACCACCTCCCTGAACTCAACCTTGCAGTCTTCCTTTTTCAACTTCCACCATTTGATCCTTGGCTCTGCCTCACTCTCCTCCTCTTCTTCTTGATCTCCAACGTCATGCTAAAGACCACCATCCTATGCTGTCTAACTACACTTTCCCCTGCCACCACTTTGCAGTCTCCATTCTCCTTCAGATTGACCCTCCTGCACAGGATATAATCGACCTTTGTGCATCTTCCTCCACTCTTGTACATCACCCTATGTTCCTCTCTCTTCTTAAAATAGGTATTCACCTCAGCCATCTCAATCCTTTTCGTAAAAATCCACTATCCTCTGACCTTCTTCATTCCTCTCCTTGACACCATGCCTACCCATCACCTCCTCATCTCCTCTGTTCCCTTCACCAACATGTCCATTGAAATCCATTCTAATCACCACTCTCTGTCCCTTGGGCACACTGTCCATCACTTCATCCAACTCACTCCAGAAATCTTTTTTCTCCTCCATCGCACACCCAACTTGCGGGGCATATTCACTAATAACATTCATCATCACACCTTCAATTTCCAGCTTCATAATCGTCAATCTGTCTGACACTCTTTTCACCTGCAAAACACTCTTGGCATACTGTTCCTTCGGAATAACCCTTACCTCATTTCTCCTCCCATCCAAACCATGATAGATCAATTTGAATCCACCTCCTATTCACCTGGCCTTACTCCCCCTCTATTTAGTCTGTTACACACACAATATATTAACCTTCCTTCTCTCCATCACATCAGCCAACTCTCTCCCCTTACCAGTCATACTGCCAACTTTCAAAATTCCTACCCTCAGTTCCACTCTCATTACCTTCCTCCTCTCCTCCTGCCTCCGGACATATCTCCCCCATCTTCTTCTTCTATTTCGGCCAACAATAGACCAATTTCCGCCTTCACCCATGTTGACTAACGCTGCTGGTTGCGGCTGTTGTTAACCCAGGCCTTGGCCGATCTGGTATGGAAATCTACATTGTTGTCCGCATATTGATCTGGCAAAATTTTACACCGGATGCCCTTCCTGACGTAACCCTCCCCATTTACCCAGGCTTGGGACCAGCACAAAAAACACGCTGGTTTGTGCATCCCCTGTGGCTGGATTGCAATAATGACCCTATAACTGTATGAGTATAGTGTTGCTCCAGCACTAATGCTCTGCTTTTACCAAAGATGTTTGTGATATTTTAGTAAAAAAAGTCTAAATTACCATAAGCCATCCTAATTTGGGGTGCTCATAAGAAATGTAATGTTTTACTTAATGAGGTAGAAATACTTAAAAAGAAGAATAGTTACATGAAATATCTGAAATATTAAAATGTGTTCTTAAAGTCTAAGTATTCTTGATTGTAATAGAAATTTGTCATTTTTCACCCATACGGTGCCATAGAGGGCTACATCCGTAGTATAGGATCAAGATCAAAAATAATATCATTCATAATCACTGACCTTGAAATAGTCTAAAATGATACCCCACATGATTATGTTTGAAATTTGTCATTTTTAACCTTATGGAAGTGGCTCTTACAGGGCTAGCACCTCAGGTAAAGAATCCAATATGTAAAATATTATATTTGTGATCAGCAACCTCAAAACAGCATAAAACTACACTCCGCATGCCTATATTACCAATCCTCATTTGATATCAAAACAGAATATACATAGGCATCAGAAACAAAGTGGTTCCCTACACTCTTGGTGTCCCCAGCCAGTGCCCATTGTGCCCATATGTTAAGTATCCCATTAGGGCAGGCATGCGCAACCTTTCCGCTATTGACGGCCGCACTACAGACTTTTTACTTTAATAACGGCCGCACTACAGACTTTTTACTTTAATAACGGCCGCCAGTAAGTCCAAGTAAACTTAATAATGTTTTATGATTTATGTAAAAATTTACAGATTACACATTAAAACAGAGTATGATATATCTGACAATATTCAATTTACTGGTCTACATATGTAAAAAAATGTCTACGAAACGTCATATAGGACAAAAAACCTTTACAGCAATTGTTTCAGGAAGTTTGGAAAACATCGCCATTAATGGCTTCCTTGCTCTTGCATGCTTGCAGACAGACTTGCAAAGTCAGGGGACTCGCTGGAGACCATTAGCCGTATTCCAGACTCTAGATTGCTGTCTACCAATCAGGTTCGGTACTTGTTTTTCAGATATTTCATTCTGGAAAACGCTGCTTCGCACAAATAAGTGCTTCCGAAAAGAACGAGAATGTTCGGCTTTCGGCGTCACCATACCGACCCGGCCGACAAAGATTCCGCGGCGTTGAGACCCCTTACTCGCTGGAGTCCAGAGACCCTACACCTGCACGGCCGCCATTACGTACACTTTAATATACACGTCCACGGCCGCCAAAGTCCTTGCCCACGGCCGCATGCGGCCGTACGGCCGCAGGTTGCGCACAGCTGCATTAGGGGGTAAACCCTTGGTGCCAGACACCAATTGGTGTAATTTTTATCATAGGGTGTAAGAATAGGTTTTGGGTGTAGAAGGCCAAAATTAGAGAGAGAACCTCAAAAAGTCCAACATCTTGCATAACTAGACATAGATATCTGAAAACAGGAAAAAAACGGTTAATATATTTACACACCCCTTACCAAACAAAAGTGCATGTGAACTTTATTTTGAAACAAACTTTAAAATGAACTCTTCAACTTGTATATTTGGTATACATTTTCCTCTTTTATAATTCAGATAACCATTCATGTTAGCAAACAGATCAAAACCTCAGTAGACACTCCAAGCTAATTAAACACCTTCTGAGTCGTGTGTTTATGCTCGCGTGCCCATGACTTATGCCTGAATGTGCCCCTTGTGCAAACAGCAGGGTGGAGGTCAGAGCAAACATCTATTGTATGTCACATACACAAAATATTTAACAAGCAAGTGTCTCTTTGATGAAGAAAATAAAAAAATAAATCACGACTATCAAAATAGGCAACCCAGTCCCAGAATGCACCCAAAATGTAACATAAGCTTATTATTTTCTAACTTGTTTAAAAAGTCAGTAAGTACTTTTTGTAATTATGGCAAAATAAGTAGACAAACTAACAAAAAACTAAAAAAAACAATGTTTTCTGTTATTTACATATAATTAACAGTATTTTTTAATTTACAAATTTTAAGTGTGTTAATGTGATATTTTTATTATAACTATATATTAATGTGATATTTATTTTATAACTATATTACAAACATTTTATATGTGACTTGGGATTTTGTAAATATGTAAAATGCAGTTATTTTTTATGGTTCATCAACCCCAAATGTCGTATAGTCAAACTCTGCCCAAGTTCCAAATGTCACATTTTCGTACAGCTGCTAGACATTTTGAACACTGCCATGTCCATTGGGTCAATTTTGACCCACCATTTACTTTAGTGGAGATTACAATCCGTTTAGGGCATCTTGTAAAACACCAAAATGTCATCCATATACTGTAAAATGTATCAGCAGTATTACAGATTAATCAATATAAAATAGGTTTGGGGTAAAAAATAAATCTGATGTTCAGGCACCTAAAAAGGGAACGGATCAAAAAAAAAACATTAATATTCATCGAGTCAGCATTTGCGGACATTATAAGGGTTAAATGATGTGTCTAAATTAGCATCCACAAATTCTACAGAAATACCTCTTTACTGTGCAAATGTGGGAAACATTCATATCAAATGACTCTGGGTGATTTCTGGTGATTTGATTTGATTTAATGCCTTCTTGCATTCCTAGAAATTTACATGAATGTACCTGTAGGGGCTGCGGGTGTCCGGGGCCCAGGCGGACGAGGGTACCTGGCATATGCTGGTGTGGGCCGTGGATATGTTGGCTATCACCTGAAGGACAAGCGAGGAGATGACAAACTTTACGATCTTCTGCCCGGAATGGAGCTGACACCTATGAACTCAGTAACCATAAAACCTCCCAGTATCAAACATGCTCCTCAGGTACATGATTTATGAGGCATCCTGGTCTAGTCTGCCTTGCTTTTAGTCGATTCATTTTTTTCTTTCAGGAGCCTGGATATTAATATGTTTGTACTATGTTACATTAAATGTTTGGCTTTAAATATGTTTCAATGACTTTACAGTAAACAGATCATATACAGTTAATATGCTTTAAATGTACAGAGTGTCTTCAAAACAGTTTTTTAAAACCTCCATCCATCCATTATCCAACCTGCTATCCTAACTACAGGGTCACGGGGGTCTGCTGGAGCCAATCCCAGCCAACACAGGGCGTAAGGCAGGAAACAAACCCGGGCAGGGCGCTAGTCCACTGCAGGGCACACACACACCCACACACCAAGCACACACTAGGGACAATTTAGGACCTCCAATGCAACTAACCTGCATGTCTTTGGACTGTGGGAGGAAACCGGAGTACCCGGAGCAAACCCACGCAGACACGGGGAGAACTTGCAAACTCCATGCAGGAAGGACCCGGCAAGCGAACCTGGGTCTCCTAACTGCGAGGCAGCAGCGCTACCACTGCACCACCCTTTTTAAAACATTCAAATCACAATTCAATAAACTGAAAAATATCTATAAAGAAGAGCATTCAAAGGAAAACATGTTTCCAGCAACCACATTCTCAAAAGAACAGATAAGTTACTGACCCGTTACGCTATTTCTTTCAGCTTCGAGAGTTGATTTTTGCAATGCTTTAAAAAAATTAGCAATTTGAAATAGCTGAAAATCAGAATTGAAATATTTTAAAGTGTGATGTTTCAATAGTTCAAATGCCACAGGTGTAAGAGTAAATATCCATAGCTAATTTGGGGGAAGCATTCCCAACCAAGGCAAGATGAGTATAGACTGAATGACAAGAGCGACTGTTTAATTAACATTGAGCTCCCTGCCCAACAAGAGCAACCATCAACTGCAGATGAATGCATCAGAGCATCGCTCAACAAAAATTAGTTTAATTAAATTAAATATGGGAATATATCACGGCAAATCTAAAAGTGAAGACAAATTACATTTAAAATTAAAAGCCCCATTTCATACATTCTGCATTGTTAGGTAAATACAGATGTGCCTCATCATTAGCATTCACTATAATAAAGTGTGATTACTATTTGCGCTATTAATGAACATCTTGCTCTAATCACATTTTTATTATCAGAACAGTGGCATTGTTGGGGGGGGCTATTGGAGCTTAAGCCCTTGATCTTTGAGAGCCCCCATACAATAGATTTTGGCTTCCATCCCCTTATTTTCTAGAGCTCGGCTCTTCTTCCTCCAATTCTGCATTCTGACATGCATGGATGAGTTCACGAAAATCCTGCTTGTTGTTGAAGTAACGATATTATCAAGTGCTAAGCCCCTAATGTGTGCCGAAGTTAGTGATGCCCCTGGATCAGAGGGCACAAATCCTTCCAGAGACCAAAGAGAATATTCACACA
Source organism: Polypterus bichir lapradei (assembly GCA_026402145.1). Classification (NCBI taxonomy): domain Eukaryota; kingdom Metazoa; phylum Chordata; class Cladistia; order Polypteriformes; family Polypteridae; genus Polypterus; species Polypterus bichir. The sequence goes on along the minus strand of JANRMT010062813.1, from coordinate 45,071,505 downwards.
AGATAAAGTGAAATTTCTATGTCAAAGAAAGACTTACAAGGGGAAAGAAAGAAATGTGATAGTATTTGTCCACTTTAGGAGCAATAAACAATGATGAAGAAAGAAAGACCAGGCATAAATTTCTTTTTCTTGATTCAGTTATTAGTAAATTGCTTCTACATTTTCATTTCCCACATTCTTGTTAAATATCACTTATTTCCACCAGATTCTAGAAGATATCTGCCAAAAGAATAATTGGGGACAACCAGTCTACCAGCTTCATTCTGCTATTGGACCTGACCAGAGACAGCTTTTCTTGTATAAAATTGCAATCCCAGCACTTGCTAGCCAGTATCCAAATATGTAAGTAATACATGTAAAAACTTTCATATATTTTGCAATGTTTCATGCAAAACATATGATAATTTGTCATTTTCCATTATTGTTTCAAAACATGAAACTGTAACATCACTTTTAAAAGTGCACTACAGAAGCATGCTTTGACGGGGACGAGGCAGTGTCAACATCAACCGAGTCCACATTTGTTGCCTTTTCATTGAACAGCAATTATGTAAGAGCAGGCTTGTCCAAGTAAACCCCATTTTGTTGGTGACGCTCAATCAACTGCAGACAAAAATGGTGCAAGATGTAAACAACAAAATAAGCAATAGGAGACTGACTGTACAGTATGTGTGCTTCACATCACTATGCCGATTAACTCAAATCCAACCTCATTTTGTTTTCATGTTTGCATAACTGGTGTAAAGCAGAATAGTTGGCCGTGGTCTTAACGCCTGTTAGAAGGTACAATGAATGCAAATCGAGACTACACTGCAACGTGCTGTCCAGGGTTGGTTCCTGCTTACTGACGAAGATACCAGGACAGGCCCTAGTCCCTTACTACAGTACATGCAATAGACTAAGCATTTTTAAAAGATAGATGGATGGGTGGGTAATTTAATATACGGCATATAAGTGATAGTCAGCCATAGGATTCTCAAGCTTCCTTGACACAATGTTGGGTCACAGAAGTCAGAACTTATATCAGCAGCCACGGTTATAAGGCACGCCAGTCCATCACAGGGTGCACTCAAGCACATAGGGCCAATACGTTGTCATGAAATAAAGTGGGACGCAATTTTTTGAGAGAAAAACTGGAGCACCTTGAGGAAAGCCAATCTAGACGGGGAGAACATGCAGACCCCTGACAAACAAAGACTCCAGGACTTGAACCCAGGACTTTGGATGCCTGAGGCAGCACCGCTATCCTCTGCTTAATTCATTTTGTCTGACATTCAAACAATAGTATTTTATTTAAAAAAACAAATTACAACAGCATTATTAACTACAGTATATCACTAAGGACAGGGTAATCGGTCATCAGCTTTGTATCTTTGTGTCGCCTTCCTCTTAAAACAACCATTTACACCTCCACTATAGTTTATCACCAGCATGTAGCTGTTCAAAAAGTCATCTGCAGCAATGGTTAAGTTATTGATCCTCATAAAAAAACTTCTGTGCAGGATAGTGACGATGTGACTATAGGCCGATACTGGTTTTCTGTAAGTACTAACAAACACTGAAACGTTCAGTAAACAATTAATCCTTAGGAAGAATGAAACAGTAAATTCATGGAGACTGATCAGCATCCAGTGAAAATGAAATCTAGAGGCTTCGGTTATAAACGTCTCCAAATGGCAAAAGGACGTTAAATAATCCATCACTGTTACAATACAGGGTGGTCCAGATCGTCTGGATGACTTTGATTTATGCGGGGACGATTCCAGTTTGGTGCGATACGATTCTTCATGTCATCAGTTCACACACTTCTCGATGGTCCGGGATTTTTTGGGTGACTTTCTATGTAATAAACTTAATAAGTTATAGCGTAATGAAAATTGCATAATTAGATCTGGACCACCCTATATAAACATTCCATTAATGCCACTGCAAAATGAAAAGGCTGCTTCTCCTGGTAACAATTTATCAAAATATTAAAAGAAAGAGGATAAAAACATCTATTAGCAAAAACATTTTAAATTACATTTAAATATATAATTTATATACTGACCAACTGTTCTAATTCAGACCTTTCAGAGAAATATGTTTCAATGAGTTGAAACTGTACAACTCAACTTAAGCTTATTTTTATTCTTTTCAGAAACAATGTGTGTATTTTCCAGTAGGAAGACTTATGCTTTACTGTAAATTTTCTTATTTGTCTGCTGCCTTCTCCTTTTTTATACACTCATTCTTTCAAAAATCAGCACTGGTCTTTGTTCAAGATTTCATCACTACTTGTTTTACAAGTTTAAAAGACAAGGCAAATCAAATTTATTTTGATGTGTTTCTGGTACAATGAAATTCTTATTTTCATCGGAGCAGTTGGCAAAATATATCACAAAATAAAATGAAGAAATAAATAAAAAGCACAATGCATGGCAATGTGATTCCCAGTGCACAGGAAAAGGGAGTCAATTAGCTTGCTAAATGTAGCAATTCTCCATTAACCTGGTAGGCTATATTTACTGTGGTTATGTTCAGATTATTGGCTTTATTTATCCTTTGTTATAACAGATCATCATTTTGAAAACCAGTGTATGAAAAACAGCTAAAAACAGGAGAGGATCTCCAATTAAGGGATCACAAGGTTTCCAAATCAGCTTCATCATGATGCACATCTGGTTTAGTTAATGTCAAAAGGAAACCTTTAGTGATGACCTGAAAGTGCAACATTGTCTAGACTTGCATCTGTGAACTACACATTTACAGTCCTCTAAAGTTCATACTCATGCTCTGTGTATACAGTATGCGTGTTTAACATTTATTCATCAAATCCCGCATGGGAACACCTAGATACCTTGTTCTCTGTTATCTCTACAGACATCCGTTCACCCCAGCAAAGCTTTGCACATCAGTGGATGACGCGAAAATCATTGCTGCTGAAAATGTTTTACAAATCTTGGGCTTACATACAGAGAGTGCAGAAACTGCGTCAGCACCAGCATTCACAGGTATGTATGAAGTACACCACAGAGTTTGTCAAAAGACCACTGTATGTATTTAAACAGAAACAAACCTATTACTTTATAATGCATTTTGATATCGTTTAGTATGATTGCTTATTCATTAATTACAGATGAGAATCTCTAGCTGCCGTACTAATTTGTTAATGTGGTCATGTCACAGCTCCAGGGTTTACTTCCCAAAGAAGTCTGTGTTGGTATGAAATCTCTGTAAAGTTTGCCCCTGACACTAAAGTTTCCACCCAAAGGCATATATTTAATTTGAAATATTAGCTGTAAATTGACTGTTGGGTGTGGGGACTGGGCGGTTTTTTGGTCTGGAATCCCTGCAGATTTTATTTTTTTTTCTCCAGCCGTCTGGAGTTTTTTTTGTTTTTTCTGTCCACCCTGGCCATCGGACCTTACTTATTCTATGTTAATGAATGTTGACTTCTTTTTATTTTTTATTGTGTCTTCTATTTTTCTATTTCTTCATTTTGTAAAGCACTTTGAGCTACATTTTGTTTTGTATGAAAATGTGCTATATAAATAAATGTTGTTGTTGTTGTGGGTGTATAATAATTAGACTGGAATCCCACCACAGCTGGCACCTAAGGGTAATGCTACTAAGTTAAATACGGGCATTCCATTGTCTTTTTAAAGAATTAGAGATTTATTTTTTTAATTAACTAAGGGGCTCAGCCCCCTGCTCGCTTCACTCACCAAGCCCCATGCAGGCGCTACACGCTAGCCACTTCGCGGATCTGCTGCTCGCGTATGGGGAAGTGGATGTATAATTTAAACAGATTGTTATTTTCATGGAAATTGTTACATATGCATAATAGACCTAATTATGTTACATTACAGTGAGTAATTAAACATAGTAAAAAATAGTAAAACGTAATAAATGTAAACGTAAGAAAATAATATTTCATATTGCGTTAGAGGTATTCGTTGTGTTATATGTTTTTGTTCTGTTTGGCTTTAAAATTAACTCACAAATACTTTTTAAACTTACACTTTTATTTTAAAACCTCAGTAAAAACTATTTTTTGAATTAACTTTTCATCAATATCGCATTGAATTTTGATTCCGTACGTCATCACAACGCAATATATAACTACCCGTGAGTGAATATTGTTTCTTTCTCTCTAATAAATAAAAATGTTTGTCTCTGTGATTTGTTAACTGTAATAGCAAAAGCTATTGTAATGGGAAACTGTAAACGTTTTAATACGAACGGCATATCAAGATCTCCTTTGGTGTCTAATGTTTTCCGTGGAAGATGTACTACATTACCATTCACGTCGGCTGTTAAAATTTTACAGTCATTGCTGTTTAACCGATCAACAATTTTCACACTAATTTGTTTGACTTCATCGTTTCTCTGTGCTAGGATTGCCCGTGTACTCATTTCTTCTGTTAATAACACTTTGGGATGAAATTCAATAAGATTCGGACATAATAAGTCTTCTTTTATTGGGAACTTAAAGTGAGGAAAATGTAAAAATTTATAAGAGCTGAGAGTGCAGGAACTGTGTCTGACAAAAGTATTCACACAAATGAGAGGTGAGAGGACCGTAGGCGTGGTTGTAAATGGTTGAGAGGAGGACATGACTTGAAAAAATCTCTTGGAAATAGTCTCAAGATTTTCTTTTATAATAGAGAGATGTTGTTACGTATTGCATTTCAATATGATGCCTCCCTATCTCGGGCTGTTTCTGGCTTTCACACAGCACCACCAGGATAGGCACCAGCACCCCATGACAGACAACTGACCTGAGAGAGTCTGAGAATGATATGTCATGTCAATATATGGAATCAGATTACAATAAATGAGACGGAAAACAAACAAGAATTCACTCAATACTTCCTACCACACATTTTTAGTACAGCATTCATAAATTCTTGCCAATTTCTGAAAACACTTTTTTGTTACATAAAATTAGAAAGGAACAACTTTTCCAAGTAAGACTAAGCTACTGTATAAGGGATTCTTTGAGTTACACAGGATTAGACAAATTAGTGTGAGATATTACAACAGATTTTTCACAACAGTATTGTTCCATCTGGTTTTATACTGAAAAATTCTACTAGAGAATTTTGAGTACCCTATATCAGTGTTGGGCGGCACGGTGGCACAGTGGGTAGCTGCCTCGCAGTTAGGAGAGCCGGGTTCGCTTCCCGGGTCCTCCCTGCGTGGAGTTTGTTGGATAATGGATGGATGGATGGAGTAGGTAGGCTACCTAAGAGAGAGCCTTATCTGTGTAAGCTGGCCTGCTTCTGGGCTACGTTTTGGAGGACTCCCACCGTTTTGCCATTTTTGGGTGTAAATCACAGCACTTCAGGTGGCTATGGCTTTGATGCCATATTGTGCTTTCTGTCATTGATCTAATAAGTCTATTAATTGAAGTTAAATTAAAGCATGGCTTCCAGAGTAGAGTTGTCTGAACCATTCATTCATGTCATATAGACAAAACAAACTACACATATGGATGGTAACTACAATTCTTTACCTAGAGGACAAAGAGGAAAACTTCAATAAAGCTCAAATTTGTGAATTCACCAATCCATTATTTAAGCCTGCTTAACCCAGATGATACGGTTTAGAGACTATCCTGGCAACAGCAGGTGTAAGACAGGAGGCAAACTTGGATGGGGTGCCAATTCTTCACAAGAGCGCATTCATCTACACACTCTCACTCACTCACTAAAGCAGGAATTAGACTGCAAAAGTCAAAGTAACAAAGCCATAGTTCCTAATATTAACTAAATAGCTTTTTCTTAGCTACGCATTACGAAAGATTTAATTTGTTTTATCTAGATATTGTACAAAAACTGATGTGCACTGCCGGCATTTATGGTATTTAAGTGATGACAAAATAAGCAATGTGAATGTCAGATCATGTGTGTGCCAACCAGGCACTTTTCCCAACAGCAGGGCAACTCCCACAGATATTGACCAGGATTCATACTCAGTCTTCTGGAGCTGTGGGGAACAAATGTTAATCAGCGCTTCACTGCATTACCCAAAACTCTTCAAAGAAATTGAAAATGTTGATTATTTGATCAAGAATTAATACATTAATTCTGAGAATGACAGAGCAGATGAGGTTTTCCAGTGAACTGTTCAAAACGTATTTTAACTGAGACATTCAGAATTAAAATTGATGTTCTGTATTCTTTTACAGGCTACACAATAGCTAACACTGCTGCTACTGTGACAGCCGGGCAGCTTAAGCAAGCTGTCACCTTGGGACAAGATGTTGCTGCATATGCCACGTATGAAGCCTATCCTGCATTTGCCCTGGCAACTCGAGGAGACGGATATGGAGTTTTCTGAGGACTGTAAAAACACTGTTTGGGCTGTTATGTCTGGTGTTTTATTATTTCTCTGCCAGTTATTGTGTAATCTTCTATCCTTAGATTTTGTAATTCCTTCATAAATTAACTAATTGAAATAACCTTTATTAGTTGCACTAGTGATACACAGTGATGGTGAATCTGTATGTAATAAGGAGTTGTAGTTAGCTTTGCCCCAATATTTCTAAGGAATAAGCCTTATGTTTACATAACATGTTTGCACAGGGAGAGTTACGAGTTATATTCTTACACAAAATACTATCATCACCTAATTGAACCCAGTATAATTAAAAACTTCTTCAATTAAAACACTGAGATCGAAGCTGCTTATAATGTATAAAAGTGAAAGAATTTAAAGAAACTCTCTGAAGAATCTGTCTGAAATGAAAACTGCAGCAACATATAAAATATACCCCACACTTCAAATCTCAATAGGCAGGATGATTAATCCAAGTATTTATAAGGACGTTTAGCTTTATTTTGTTTTTCTGTTTTTGATTTGGTATGTTTAAGTATATATATATATTATATATATATATATATATATATATATATACACACATCTTTTTATCTTTTACAGCTGTGTAAAAGAACATTTACAGGAAATAGTTTGTTCCTTCTGTCCAAATATTTTATACTTATGAGAAAAGTTTTTTTTTTTTTATAATGTAAATAAAGTCAAAATTCACTAATTTGTTTTTTCACTCTGGAATTTACTATGAAAAACATAAATCTGCATATCAAGCTGGTAAATTAGAATCCTGTTAAGTTATTATTCAAATTTATGTGATTGAATTACAAACATGTCAAAGAATAATCTAATTATATTGTAGTTACAAGTTAAATAATGAATCCTACAACACGTACATTTTAATGTATAAACTTTCCATACACAGTATATCAATAATAAAGTCAGCAGCCTTCCCTCACGTTTACTTGTAGGGTTTTAAGATTAAATAATGACTATTGAACAAGAAATTAATTGACTTGATTAAAAACCACCATAGCTTGTAATTGTCGCGACACATGTGAAAGTGTGCAGATAAAATGAAGTGGAAAGCAGACAGTTTTATTGTTATTTTTTAATGTAATCATTTCAGAAGAGTTAGGCATTCGGCACAAAGAATGTTGCTTAACAGTTTGTTGAGTTTTTGTTGCCATTTCGCTCAATATATTATATTAATAGACCACAAAATATGGGTTTTACACACTTCTGCGTTCCCCTTAATGATGCTGTTCTCAGTCAATCCACCCACTATTTTGATATGGCACCTTTCACAGACCCCATACTTGTGTATGTCTACAGGCTGTAAATTCCAGAATGCGAGATCACACACCAGTTCATATGGTCTATTATTGTACATTTCTATTGGATTGTGATTAAAATAATTTAGCTAGCAGTTTACTCATCAAAACCTCAAATAATAACCACAGCCCATGTCATCCATATGCTGGCTATAAATATTAAACAAGCCGTATATCGAAATTGCTCGCATTTGAATAAAAAAATAATCTAGCATCTGACTTTTTGGCAATGTGACATTTGTGCAGAGCTAAATTACACATTTTGGATAGAAGGAATAACTATTACAAGTATAAGAAGAAACTTGTTTAATTTACGTCACTATGATGACAGCTGTATTAAGAAGAAAAACATGATTTTAATGTGTCATAAACAGTAGTTAAATAGTTAAGAGAGTTTGCTTCTGTAAAAATGGAAATAAGCCAAGGCAGTAGGTGACATTGACAGTATTAAAGTGTGCATATAGCACTTAGAACTTATTTTTATACCAGTCATGCAACATTATTTGTACAGAATTCTCAGAAATGAATTGAATTCCAATCAATTGTACATGTCTATTATTGTTTAAAAATAGTGGGAAATAAACATTTTGGGAAAAAAAAAAATATAAAGCAAATATCTTTCAATGTAGTAGAGCTGTACATGTTTGATTTATTCAACTGTGATTTCCTAAATACAATACAATTTTGACACAAGAATACTGTCTGTTTCTGAAATGACTTTCACATTCTACAGTATATATACTCTTTATGTTCCAAAATGGGAAAAAAACGTGAAAAAAGTATAGACTGCACACTCACCGGCCACTTTATTAGGTACACATGTTCAACTGCTTGTTAACGTAAATATAGATAGATAGATAGATAGATACTTTATTAATCCCAAGGGGAAATTCACAAAACATATCTAATATCATAAATATCTAATCAGCCAATCACATGGCAGCAACTAAATGTATTTAGGCATGTAGACATTGTCAGGATGACCTGCTGAAGTTCAAACCAATCATCAGAAAAGGGAAGAAAGGGGATTTAAGTGACTTTGAATGTGGCATGTTTGTTGGTGCCAGACGGGCTGGTCTGAGTATTTCAGAAACTGCTGGTCTACTGGGATTTCCATGCACAACCATCTCTAGGGTTTACAATGAATGGCCTGAAAAAGTGAAAATTCAATCAGTTCTCTTTGCAAAAATGCCTTGTTGATGCCAGAGGTCAGCGCAGAATGGACAGACTGGTCTGAGTTGATAGGAAGGCAACAGTAACTCAAATAACCACTTGTTACAACTGAGGTACACAGAAGAGCATCTCTGAACTCACAACACGCCGAACCTTGAAGCAGATGAACTACAGTAGCTTGAGACCACACTGAGTGCCACTCCTGTCAGCTAAGAACAGGCAACTGAGGCTGTAATTCACTTGGGTTCACCAAAATTTGACACTAGAAGATTGGAAAATGATGCCCAGTCTGAAGAGTCTCCATTTCTGCTGCAACATTTGGATGGTAGAGTTAAAATTTTGTGTCAACAACAAGAAAATATGGATCCATCCTGCCTTGTATCAGTAGTTCCAGTTGCTGGTGGTGGTGTAATGGTTTTGGAGGATATTGTTTTGGCACACTTTGAGACCTTTAGCACCAACTGATCATTGTTGAAATGCCACAGCCTACCTGAATATTGTTGCTGACCATGTCCATCCATTTATAACCACGGTGTACCCATCTTCTGATGGCTACTCCCAGTAGGATAACTCGCCATGTCACAGAGCCCAAATCATCTCAAACTGGTTTCTTGAACATGACAATGAGTTCACTGTACTCAAATGGCCTCCACAGTTACCTGATCTCAATCCAATAGAGCACCTTTGGGATGTGGTGGAGCAGGAGATTCACATTGTGGATGTGCAGCTGACAAATCTGCAGCAACTGCGGGATGTTTTCATGTCAATATGGACCAAAATACCTGAGCAATGTTTTCAGCACCTTGTTGAACCTATGCCATGAAGAATTGTGGCAGTTCTGAAGGCAAAAGGAGGTCCAACCTGGAACTAGCAAGGTGTACCTAATAAAGTGGCTGGTAAGTGCATGTCAAATAGTAACAAATATTGGAGGAAAGAGTGCAGGAAGAGCATAAAGTCTCAAATAAAACACAAAAAAGCTTAGACCTGCTGTGCTTGGCTTACCACAGTATAATTACAAGCTGACACAATGTTATTATCGACCCACCTCCAAACAGCACCACACCCTCTCTCTTTGACCAGCTTTATAACCTCCCCACTTCTCTGTCAGTCATGACTTTGCCCAATGTAACCCCCTCATTCCCAGGCACACAGGAAATCAGACATGGACTACGTCTTAAATCCTCCCTGGACTGACTTTCAATGCCATCCTACTTCAGTGGTCAGACATGCCTTTCAGAATCTCCATCCCAATGGAGCAAAGGGCACTACAGCAGTCTAATACACCAGCTGAAGGAAAAGGAGCACCAACAGGGCAGCTTAACCATCCCACGCATGACTTCTTAGTTACTACCTGTTAGAGTGGGATACCCCTGATGGCTTCCTCTCTCTAAGAGGCTCACAGCTTCTGTGCAGTGTGGACAGTCCTCCTGGGTATGCATATTGGTTTTCTCAGATTATTTTGCTTTCCTTACCAAAGACAAGGAATCTTTGTTGACTAGAAACTGTAAGCTGACCCTTTTACTTGTGGGTTTTCCAGACTTTTTTCACATACCAAAGACACACTCACTGTGTGTGTGTGTGTGTGTGTGTGTGTGTATATGAGTGTGCCCTGGGATGAACTGGCTTTCTGTTTATATAGCTAGTTCCCACTTTGCACCTAGTCCTCCAGAAATAAGCACCCTGAAATCATCAAGTGTGTTAGACAATGTATGGATGAATGGATTATTATGAATTTGGCCAATGTGTTTACCCAACTCAACTTATAAGATCAGAATGCATTACAATGGTTTGCAAACATTTTCTTTTATAACTGAAGCACAAGTTAAATGAGCAAATTGCTCAGTGCCACAGTCAGCTGAAACCTCGTGACAGCAGCCAAGTGGTTTCAAGTGTAATACCTTAGCCTACAACCTATAGGCGTAAACAATTTTCAGAAATGATCATGTAATAATAAAAATAATTTATTTCATTTTGAGATTGATATACTACAAACTCCAGTAAGGTGTGATTCATTTGGTGATTGTCATTAACAATCCTGGGACCTCATGTATAAACGGTGCATACGCACAGAAATGTTGCGTAAGAACGTTTCCACGTTCAACTCGCAATGTATAAAACCTAAACTTGGCGTAAAGCCACGCACATTTCCACGGTACCTCATACCCTGTCGTACGCAAGTTCTCCGCTCGGTTTTGCAGACTGGCAGCACCCAACGTCAAAGCAGTGCTACTGTTCCTGTGTGGTTAACCTTTCTTTTCCTGACGCGGCTTTCTAAATACACTGAAATTAACCACATATTGTTTATTATTTTATTGCATCTGATTGTAATTAACCTGTAACAATAGAATGGTCCACAGAATAGTCAAACTATTCCAAATACCATAACTGCTTTAGTGTTGTTACTCTCGCTGCACTTTCTTTTTCTTGTTTCAGCTGCTCCCGTTAGGGGTTGCCACAGCGGATCATCTTTTTCCATATTACTCTCACTGCACCACTCGGAGAAGCTGATCGGAAAGAGAATTATCGGTATACAGCATCAAGCACACGCTGCCTCAGCCATGCTTCCTATTTGAACTGCTTCTCATATGACAAACACTTCAAACCTATCCTGTGCGGACCTCATGGTTCAGAAACGGTTTCATCCCAAGAGCTCTAAACGCACTCAATCAGTCCATCAACTGCTCGTTGTAGAACTGTTAGTACTTATTAGTACAGTTACCTCACTGTACAGTATACTTGCACTACTGTTATAATATTACACAACCTGAGCCACTTTATAAAGAGTGTATTTACATATTATGACGATATCAATTTTAAGATGAAATGCAGCAAAATATGTTTATTATACAGATAAAACTAACTTAATTTAAATAATCTGTATTGTTAATAATTAAAGGACACGGTGTTGCTACGCTAGCAAGGATCTGGCTCTCCGCTCATGATAGTTCCTGCCTCGCACTGTATGCTTCACTGGGACTGGCATGAAGGATAGAATAATTAAACATGTACTACGAAGATATTTCAATGTTCCTTAAAAGTTTTGAAGAATCAGCGTTATAAGCTTACAGATGGCTCCTCACAGGTGGCACAGTGGTAGTGCTGCTGCTTTGCAGTAAGGAGACTGTGGAAGATTGTGGGTTCGCTTCCTGGTTCCTCCCTGTGTGGATAGCGCTTTGAGTACTGAGAAAAGCGCTATATAAATGTAATGAATTATTATTATTATTATTATTAATGTCTATTACAGAGCTGATTGCGCAGCGGTTAGTTACTTGGGGAAAGAAAAGGAAGGACAAGAATTGGAGGTTAGTACGTCTGAAAGAGACAGTACTGCAAGGGTGGCCTTAGGCATGTGCAAACTGTGCACCTGCACAGGGCCGCCAAATCCCAGGGGCTGCCACACCAATATATATTGAATATAAATCAGAAAGAGAAAATAACGACACAGCTAAAAACACAGCGGCAAATTTCGGCAAAAGTTAAACGTTTGTGTCATGAGCATAAGGTGGCAATGCAGTGTCTGCAACGGACGTGGCCATCCGCCATGCATAAGATACCATATTGACATTGGCGGGCGAAGGAGCCACCATCTCTTCCTCTGCCCAGGGCCCCCACGAGCCTAGAGCCGCCCCTGAGTACTGCTGCAATAAATTATTTCATCGAAGGTCGCGCACAATCACTGGGCCACCGTGTTCCCATGTTTAATAACTTTAACTCCCATCATCATGAAAATGATATCACGTATACATCTCAGTATTTTAGTTATTCAGTGAGCTGTAATATCACGAATGTAATGGATTCTGTGTCCTGTCGGAGGTAGAAAAAGCCAGTTTAAGAAGCACTAATGACTCACACACATAGAGCACATAGAAGAACATATACAAAACAAAGCATTTAATGTGCTACTTTACTTACAATGTGATTTGAGAAACTAGTTAATTAAATGATTTTAAGATGAAGTTTATGATGTTCTAATTTAATGACAAAATAAACTACGTGATTAAAGTGGAAATGTCGAGATTGAAGTTGACATTTCGTGCTTTTTCCCCACTGAGTGCCTTTTATTTCTCTGTACCGTAATAAGCTTTCATATGACACTCAGATGGTGGGCTACGACTCGCCTTTTCACGGCAACTTCGATATGTGACAACTTCTTTTTTATTTCGGGCACTGTGCAACTTTGTGAACTTGAGCTTTAGAGTTTCTCCGACATGCTATGTCACTCGATCAGCTTCCTTTCGTTGTTTATACCACTGTTTAAACCAACAAATAGCACATTTTTCCTTGCCTCCACTTGGTATTCGCTGAAATTCTTCCATTTTCCTTCTTGCTTTTGTCATTGTCTTTTCACAGAACGCTGAGCTTAAGGGCTATTTATATTGATTTGCATAATTCTGGGAGGAACTGGGGCGGGACAGCAGGCGCCTGCACAAGCGTTACTTTTCACGCTGACCGGGATTTATGTAGCGGAAGAACTCGGAAGTTGGCGAACACACAGATTCCTGCATCTGGATTTTTCTGTGCGTAAGCACATTTCGGCATTTGCGCTTACGTCATGTTATAGTGAGAGTTCTACTCGCAGCATTATGCATGAGGCCCCTGGTCAGTAAAATAGCAAGTGTTCTGCTAGAAATAAAAAAACTCACTTTTATACATAACTCAGAATAAAACAAGGGGAAAAGACACAAAGCCAAGAAGCTACTTAGGTATCATAAAGGACTTTCTAATGTTAAAGAGAGCTTAAATGATCTTGGGAATGCCATGTTAGTTTGACTGAAATGTGTATTTAATTAGACAGTCACTTGAATGAAGAGTGTAGTCAGAGGTTAGTCACGTCAGTGTGACTTTGTGTGGTTAAGGATTTCTTAAGGATAACCTGAACGTTCTATGAAACTGTTAATAATAATAATAATTCCTTAAATTTATATAGTGCTTTTCTTGTCTGCTAATAATACCAAATATTGTTCAGGGAACCCAGAAGGCAAAGAATTTAGATTGAGTATATATTCAAATGGAAGCACACCCATAAAAGAGTTCTGTAACTCATTTTTCTTAAATTACGAGTTTACTTGATTTATGGTGGTTTCACACCTTGAAGTGTGGAATTTTTCGGCAATGGAGTGTGACTGTTTTTTTTGAAGGGGTTGTGGTATTTAGAAGAGGCAAATCACAGTGAGCTATCCTCACCCAAACCACAGGTGATGATGTTTGTTTGAAATTATTGATAAAAGAACACCTTATGTTGCCAGAACAGTAACGACATGTGCATGCTCACACATAACACAACAAATATTGTACACTTAGTCTTTCGTTACCTCTGGCTTTTGTAAATGATTTCAACTCTGTTCAACCAGATTTATTACTAAAAAAATAAGAAGTAGAAAGAGAAAAGGCATTCGATGCATTACAGCTGACTGCCATTTTGGAATCTGAGAACGATGCACTATTTTTGCATCTAAAATATATTGAAAATTAAACAGAACAGAGTTTTTCCCAGAAGGAAATTTTCATTTTACCATCCTTATGATTTACCTCAAATTAAAGTGAACAAACTGGTAAAAAAAATGCCCAGCCCAATATTTCCATTGCATGAATAAGTGAGGAGTGGGAAAGTGTGGTCTTTTATGCACCGCTGTAATGTCCAGGATTGGCTTCTTGTCTTGTGGTCAGTTCTGATGTCTCCAAAGCCCTATATTAGAATATGCCAGTTAACAAAAAATGAATGAAGTAATATTTTATATTATTACTCACAAATGCCTGAAAGAATAAAATAAAAATGTAAAATGTTAAAATGAAATAAATTAATGAAAAATGAAAACAGAGAAAAAATGTGTACTTTGATGTATAATTTAATAAAGCAGTAATTAGTACATTCTTGACTAAATAAGAAATGTTTCATATCCTTAACAGGATTTTCCTATAAAATCTCACACCAGGGTTAGTTATGAACATTGCTCATTTAACATTGAAGTCATTTATTTGGCACCGGCATAAAGACAGCAGACAGAAGGGTTACTGTCTGCCTGCTGTAGCCTACATGGAAATGACACTTAGTGAAGGGCGCTATACCAGCATAAAATGTACTTACTCAGGTACTCTTTACATAAAGAGCCTGTGTATCAATCTCATGCACATCATTTGCACTAAAATCAATTGTAATGGATTTATTTTTCCTTAAACTATCCACAATGAAACTTTTCATATCTGGCATTAACATAAAGTGGATATTATTCAGCTGGATATGTGTCTTCAGTGTCTGCATCAGTATCTGGATAAAGATCCGCTCTCCATTTTTGACCACCTTCAAATGTGGTCTGAATGATCTGACCACAAGTACATGTATGGCTGGTTTTTAATGTGGTCAAGTGTTATCTGATTGCTATCACATCACAGAAAATGTCAGGTGTAAGGAAGCCCAGTGACTCGCCAGCCAGAGATTTTCGAAAATGTCCACGTTGAATACTGAACCAAAGGAACAGGACTGCACAGCAGCAGAAAAAAGAAATGTTTTCATTTGTAAACATTAAATATATCAGATGATCCTTCATAAGGTTTAACAACGGGTTTTAGAGCCACAAGCTCTTTGTAATGGCCGAAGTGTCGTATTTTGTAAATGCCAGGCAGAGTGGAATGTGGAATGTGCCACTCAATGGTAGCGTTGCTTCTGCCCACTTTCTCTTTTTTCCAGTGAAATCTGTAGGTAAAGAAATCAAGTAGAAGGATTTAGTTTATTAAGCACACTGTTATGAAATATCTGGACAAGGTTTATTCTTTTTTTTCCTAGTGATATCAATTTCACTTTAAGAAATAAAAAATATTTTACATGGCCTTGATTTCCTTTGAAATAAAATCAAATACTGGAGGCATTGGTTTCATTTTGCCAATATCCTCATGCAGTTTTCTTCTATAATATTTAGTGACACCATTACACTGTACATCACACGCCAGAATTAAAATCTATTTTTACTGACAGGTAAATGCAGGAGCGTTTTTTCAGTTTTCATAAATGAATATTGCTTATTTTAGTGTAATTACTAGAATAAGCAAAAAGGAAAGATCCATGAATGATTTGCCTATAAGTAATGTTATACCTTTTTAAAATACAGTATGTATAAATGATCAGCTTTGTGAATGTGGAATGTAAAATATTTTTTATATATTAATTTTTGACCTTATGTCCAAAAAACATGTCCTTGTGGCTCAAAGTCTTGCAGGATCTGCACTGAGGGTTTAATGCCCGCAGTCACTGGTTATATTAAATCCCCACCAGGCAGATCGATCACCCAGTGGAACTAAAGGAACACTCATCTTGCCCAGGCGTTTTATTAGCAACGATTCCTGAGTGGAGACCCCTGCTCACAGTCTGGTCTGTTACAATAGCAGTGTAAAGATACTGTAATATGTTGGTAATATTTTACCTTGTTTCCCATGATGCATCATTGTGAACTACCTCCCATTTGTCTGTTCCATTATCATACTTCTCAATTGTAAGGAATGTTTTCTGAAATATAATCACAAATAATCAATCACCATATCACTTTTTATCATATTTATTTCTTTCACTTTTTCTCAGCTGAAAATGCTATTGAAGAATTCTGAGGCAAGTGTCACAGAAATGGAGATCAGGGTATGTGATTTGTATTCAGCCATTTTGTGAATATTTGGTTAGTGTCAGTCCACTTTGAATAAAGTTAGACTGTATTTAGTAAACCGTTCTCAGCGTACTACAATAAGTTGTGCCAAACTCCTTTCAATGTTTTAGACATATTATAATATAATGTTTTTTAAAGAGTAATAGCAAATCTAAAAACTAGTGTAAAGCATGTATAGTAACAACGGCAATCACTGTGGTCATTCAAGAAAAACAAAATTAAGCAATGTACAAAAAGAAAAAAGGTTTAGATTCTTTTCCAAACCATACATAAGACAAGTGGTTTCTCTTAGTCGATGACTCCTCCGTTTCTCTTCCTAATACTCAGCTGTGCTGCTGAAGTTTCAAGACATACGTGGATGTAGGTGTGGGTGGATATAGGGGCTTAGGAAAATAGGCTGGTGTCTATAGGGGAGAGTGGAGATACAATAGGTGGTTAGAGATGGGGAGGGAATTCTGGGTATTACTTTGCAAGACAAACTCTATGTAGAAATAATAGTTTATAGTAGAACCTCAATGTATGCAAATTCATCTTCATGCAAACAGTCTTTGGAAAATAAAAATGGAAAATAATCAGGTCAGGTTAAGTTGGGGAACATGCACTGGTACAGCATGATGCTGCACCCACCATACAACGAAATAGCTCGGTATCTTGGTTGGCAACTCCCCAGACACTCGGTCCAGTCCCACCCTCCAGAAATGACCCTCTATCTGCCACAGCCAGTTGTTACGTGGATGTTCCCTTGGTCTGGTCCAGTCACTCCGGTCCCCAACAATGAGGATCCTATGAGCTGGATAACCCTCGGTGAAACGCACCACATGGCCATAGTTACCGTAACTGACACTGCCTCACAATGCAGGTAATGTGCCTCATTCAGGACCTTATGAGCAACCGCTCATTTGACACAAAGTCAAACCAACAGTACCCAAGGATTCTCTGAAGAGACACAGTACCAAAGGAGTCCAGTCTTCATCTCAGGTCACTGGATAGCGTCCATGTCTTGCAACCATTTAACAAGACAGGAAGCACCAGGACTCTAAAGACTTGGACCATCGTCCTTTATTGCATAGAGGGAGGGTCACACACCCCTAATCCATCTACTGACTTCATAGGAAGAGTCACCAGAGACATGAATGTCACTGCCGAGGTAAGTAAACATCTCAACAAGGTCAACACTCTCTCCGCAGACAGACACACTGCTGAAGGCTGTGCCCAAGAGCTCCTCAAAGGCCTGGATCTTGGTTTTTATCCAGGACACTCGGAAGCCCAGACACTAAGACTCCTCACTCAGTCTCTCGAGAGCCCTGATCAGAGCCTTTATTAACTCCACGAAGATCACAACATCATGAGCAAAGGCAAGATCAGTGAATAATGCAAAATTAAAAGTGGCTATGCTCTTATTTCAAACTTTGCATAGGAAGGGCCTCTCATAGTCTCACTTTGTCACATTTACTGTGACATGCGGTGAGACAAGAAAGAGGTAGTTAAGTGTCTGCTGCATTCTCATTCTCACACATTTGCCGTGATGCATGGTAGCACAACAAAGAGTGCCACATGCTCCCAATATACTTTTCCATTGTCTCATCCACAGCAGCAAAGGAGAAATAGGGACGTGCTGCTGTCTGTACTCTGATTCGTATTCACACTTGCATTAAGTAGCCCAAGAATGAGGGAGATGTGTGCCTTCCATACTTCGACCACCTCACCTTCATCACTGCATATAGTAGTTTGAGACAGAGACAGACATACATCTCCTGTACTATGACATCATTTATCTTCTTCTGTGTCTCACCTTGTTTAGTGTGACTTTTGTGCAGTAGCACTCTATTATGTTTGTGGAACTGAACATATAAAAGTAGGAAGACACAGAAAAGTTGTCTGGAGCAATTTCATAATACCTGCTTTTCCAGTATACATGGTTGCCAGGAACAAATACTTTGCTGCAAAAATGTTTCGACTGTACTTTTAAATTGGTCTACTCAAAATAAAACCCAAATAAATAAGCCCTTCATTAATACCAAGAAATTCTGATTTATTATGAGTAATTACTGCTTTCTCTTGTTCTTCATTTTACCAGTCCCAAGATGATCATTAAAATGTTTTTTTTTTTTGGAATCTGCCACCACATTATCCACACACGCCAAATCAGAAAGTCAAGAAGTCCCATCCCAAAGCAAAAACCTGCCTAATAAATGATGTGATTCTGTTGAACAGCCTGCTGAATACACGAAAGAATAGACAGAATGCATACATTAAATGGGCCCTAGTTGCCATACCAAGTGTAAATTGGCCTATTATGAGGAATTGTAGGGGTGAGTGAGTGTGTCCTGGGGTGAATCTGCACCTTGTCCTGCTCTGAGCATGATGCTTTCAGGGCAGCTTCCCATGTATCTGGATTGGGCTAAGCACTTGTAGACAGATGGAGAGATGGACATCTGCTATAAAAAGCAATGAACATGGTAATTAGGAAAATGTCACAAGAGCTAGGAATTAATGGCACATGATTATTGTGATAATTATTATTCATACAGGTATTCAGGTACATTTATGACTAAGAGCACTTGAGGTGCAAGAGTGCCAGGGAAGGTAAATTATAAGAAGAAAAGAAATACAATCTTTAAAAACCCTAGGCAACCTACTAAGAATGGAGGCCAATTTGCATGTCCTGTTAATAATAAAAGGATTACAAGTGTTAAGCAGAGGGCCTCAAACAGAAATTATTTACATTGGGAGGCACAAAGGGCCATCTCAAAAGGTGGAGATGTCTAAAGTGACTAGATGCCAGATATATCATATTTCTTATCTGTGTATTCCTGTAATTTTTACAATGCCATTAATGCTAGGGTAACCTACTGTCTCATTTCTTTTCTGAAGGGAGTTCCTCACTTAACACAGACAAATAAAACAACTATTCCTTGTATATTTTGAAAGCCAACAGCATGTTCATTATTAAGAGGAACATATTATATGCTCAGAAAGTGCACTGTTTTGTCTTACCATCCTCGTTACAGAATTTCTGGGGTTGCCACTGACAAATGTCACATCAGCCACTTCTCCCTTTTCAGAAAAACCAAAAAAAGGTACTTAAAATTCACATATTCACAAATTCCATCATCATATATACTGTATAATCCTTTCAGCATGCCCTGACCTTACCTTGAGTTTTCTTCAGATGGCTGTGTCAAGCACACATCATATAGAAGGCACCAAGGGGGGCATACTAACTACATGCCCAAACTACCTCAATAGGCTCTTCCCACTTGGAAAAAGCAGCATTCCTTCACCAAGGTTGTCTAAGTATTGCTGAGCTTCTACAAAGTGCAACTCCCAGCAACCTTGTGTAGGAAAGTAATTTCAAAAGCTCTTTCAGCCAATATCCAGAGCTCATTACCTTAGGTGAGACTGTGGCTATCGACTCACTGGTAAAGTTAAAGCTTCACCTGAGGATGTAACTACCCCTTCTCAAACATGGTCCAGTACACCATTCACAAAACTGGTATTGTTGCTTCAATTTGTTTGTCAATCTCACAAGCACCTCTTTACCACTTATGAACAAGGCCGTGATATAAATGAACTCTTAAACTTGTGGCAGATGCTCATCCCATACCTGAAGAGAACAAGTCACTCTCTTCCAAGAAAGGACCATGAAATGATATTTGGAGGCGAGAACATCCAAACTCAACATGAGATTTAAATCCAAAATGTAGTATCTCTGAAGAAGCAGCATCAGCAACTGCGCTACTGTGCCATCTTAAATCAAAGCTGTATAATAGTCAATTTCCTATTAAACAACATTAACCATTGACAATGCTACCTGGCTCTATTTTTCATCCTGCCTTTTTTTAGTTGCAGTGTAATGTCTAATCAAGAAAATGTTTGGAACTGCAGTAAGCAATCAAGAATGTTTTTTCCCCCTTTTTCTCCAGGCTGCAAATAATCTTTCTGGGAAAAGTGAGCACCAGAAACCTCAAAAGAATTTCAATTGAGATGTTTAAATGTAATTTTAGTGCTACAGGTAATAACTTCAGAGCATCACCATTGCCATAAGGATGTCAATGGAAACGGTCCGTGTACTTTTTGGTATTTGAAATTTCATTTTAGAAGCAAAAACAGAAAAACGAAAATGAAAGGAATTTTCAGATTTAGATTTTTGATTAAATACTAAAATGAGGGAAAATAAGGTATTTTTTAATTCTATGGTAACAAATAGCAGTCATAAACTTAAAATTACACATACTTTTCTGGATTTATTTGTGATTCAAATAATGAAAGTGTAATAGCTCCAAAACAACAAAACAGATGCATTTTCGTTGTCTGAAACCAGAAGTACTTCAACTTCTGCGCGATTTTTGACAACACATGCGAAGAGTCCTCCTCACAACACATCGATCGACGGCCTTGAAGTTACACTGGCATCAGCATAGGATGGACCATTACATTGTTTTTAACAACAGTAAAAGAGTGACACTCCGGGACGAGGACATGACTGCAGAAAAACTGACTCGTGTATCTTTCAGGTAAAACTACAAGCTTTGCAAACTTTGCTTCATGGATGTAGCAATTCTTTTATGAATGTTATTGTTGTTACTTACTGTGAAACAGCTAACATTTGGTGATTTACAGATATAATTTTCGATGATAGGCCTTGTTTTGCCATCTCTAAAATCAGTCTGAGTAGTGTTCCAACGTCATGATGATGGTCCAGTCTACACACCAGTGACCAGTGTTTGCTGCAAGTGGCACATTACCTAACCAGGTTGTTGACCTACAAAAACTTCCTTTTCAGACAAAATAAATAAAGCATTTTTTCTCGTTCTCGTTTCTTGCATTTTTCTTTTCTGATGTGCGAAAGAACAAAAGGAAAAAGTAATTGTTTTGTGTTTTTAATTTTTCCCTCTTAAGTTGAAAATCAAATAAGCATCTCTTTTTCTTTTTTAAATTATATTTTCTGCAACAAAATTTCAAATACAAAAAGTACACTGACCGGAAACCATAAACACTTGACTGTTTCATTTTATTTTTCACATCCCAGATTCAGGCATTTTCCTACCATTTTAGTAAAAATGCAAGTTTGTGCTAAACAGATTCAGACACATGAGTGATTTTGTTTATTTTACTTGCTTATATGTAAGGAAACTCCAGCAACAACAGTTACTGTGAAAAGATACGGAATAGGAAACTACTTTTACCTCAGGAAATATAGTGCCAAGAATACGTAATAAAAAGTATTGCTTGCAATACTTTGTTGTCATAAACATTTAAAACTTTTCTGAATAAAAATAGACAAATTTGGTAACTTTTTAAAGCTTTTGTTTTCACATTTGGACCAGTGCCCTGTAGACTCCATTTCGAAGAGCAGGCATGATATTTTTTTTAATTATTTTAATTTGAAAATGTGATAATTTTCTTGTGTTTTACAAATATGTTTAGACAAATTGACACTTTATGTGTAGGTTTCTGTTATCAGATTGCATGCAGCAAACTCTTTTCTGCTTGGCTGTGTGATTGAGACCTGCAAACAACTCAGTATGTGTGCTTCTTGTCTTACTTCAGTAGGATAAGTATCGTGTTCGGCTACTCATTACTTTAAAAAGTAATCTGTCTACATAACATACGTACATTACTTTTAACGTGATACTCCGTACACTGTTCCTGAGGTTGTGCATCTGAGTTTAGTACTGTACATTCAGTTATTCAAAATAAATTTCTGAAGTATCGAGACAGAATTTTAGCTAGGAAAAGGAATAATGCAATCACTTGAACATTTCACCCTGAAAATGTATTTTGTGAATGCTTCTACCCGTGGCTGCTGAAAGCGTGTGCAATTCAAATACATGTGCAGGCTAACAGAGTGCAACGGACATGCTCAGACTACAACATTAACCAGGTTACCAGTAACCCGGTTAAGGGTTTACAAGGCCACATACTCAGGTTATTCTTGGAGAAATCTACCTCTGGTTAACCAGGTTTCTCAGAAGCCAGAAACCTGATTTCTCTAGCTGGAGTAAGGATTTATATGACATTTTACAAACCAGGCTTCTGTGAAAAGCATGTTATTGAGGAATGTGTAAACACACTATTTTCTAAATCCACAAGCAAATGCGGACATATCTGGCAAATTCCTGCGACCCCCTCAAATATCTATGCAATCACAAAACAGTAAAAAACATTTACTGTTTTCCAGCCAGCACAAATCTACGTTGTTTGTCCTGGATAAGCACTGCAATAGCTGCTGCGTTTTTGACATACCGGTAAGTTTCAGATCAAATCTGGAAACCCTCCCATTAACATTGCATGGAAGGCCTTCTTCCTCATTATGATAGCTTCCCTGTGTTACAAATTTGAGAGCTGAACTCATCCTCAACAGAGCTATCCACTGGTCAATCCTAGTAAAACCTCACTACCTACTTAGGTTTTCCTGGTCTGTCTACTAGGAATGTGTTCCTCACAATTCTTCAAAGGAACAATAATTGTTTAGTTTTCTATTAATACACAGTAATAGGAAATAGTGTGCACTCTTTCAGAAACGAAACATTGCATGTTATAATCTTGTTATAATACTAACGCAAAGCAAACGCACCACATATTAGTATCACTTCTTACAGTGCACAAAGAACATTGTTCGAAGTCTCCTTTCTTGACAGAGATATATATAAAATATGTTCCTTACCACTCTGTACGATGGCCGCACTTGCATTAGAACATCTCCAAAAGAAGTGTTAGTGGGTTTCTTATCAGGCTGGTTACTAAATATCAGGGTGAACAGCTGTTTGTCGCTAAAGAATGGAGGCTGTGGCCCTTTGGGCAAGTGATTAACTGTGTTCTGCAAAAGAAACCAAAGACAGCATCAAGCACATCTATTAAGCATGATATCTGCAATATAAGTTAGCCAGTTGAGCTGTTATTCCACTTTATGGCAGCATGAATACAAGCAGGACAACATATTCATTTTGTAAAATACCGCAAACAATTTAAAAAAACAAATACCATTCAGGACCCCTCTATCAGGTGTCTCTAGTCCCACCTTTTCAACTAACCTGGAAACCCAGTGGCCAGGCTTGATTTTTGAATGAATTATATACTATGTTCTATGTAAAATAAGAAACCAGTGTTTACTTTTAAGCTGGCAATTGAGGTCACAGACAAAGCACACTGCAACTCCTATGCAATACTGTATTAGGCTGGATATTATAAAATTATTTTTTAAGGAAGAAGTCTGAAAGGTATGCTTGGTAAAGACAAAACCTCAAATGTTACTGTTAAAGAGGTCTAATATTCGGACTACACTGGACGGCAGAAGTTTTGAATGGAAATGGAATGAGGAGATGTTTCCAACTTGAAATAACAAACCAACAAGGAAAACGATTTTGATAAAACACTTACGCTTTGAAAAGGTAATTTTGCAATTAAGCAATAAATATGTCTTCCATTTACTGAGTTAGCAGTGTCTCTACTGAACAACACGTCAACTGTTGGTAGCATGGCAAAAGTTTGTGTTTGTTTTCAACACTGGGCTTGGCGTGCTGTCTCTGCTGAGGAATCACTTGCTGTTCTTGTGTTGTATTCTGATGGCTGTCAAGTATAATTTTAAGCTTTGACATTCCGTACTCTGTCTGTCACAGCCATTTCTAAGTTCTGACATTACATTCTAGTTTTTACTGCGGTTCCCCTCAGTATAGTCACATGGGGCCCAAACAATGATTCAAGTCCAGGAACCCTCTCTTCACTAAGTCTGCCCCTGTTTGTCTCTGCTAAAGAATATCACTAAATATATATTTTAAAAAGAATCCATTACTGCATTTTTCTATTTAATTAAAACAAATACAGAATAACATAAGGGGTGATTTGACAGCAAATTAAGTAAAAATCCATAAAAGTCAATACACTGTTATTTCTACTATAATCAATTGTAGTATTTGCATAATAGGATATGCATTTCAACCAATGTTTTTCAAAAGCTGCAGAAATGAATTCTTTCATTTATACAGCGTGACAAATAACAGAGTGAACAAAAGAACAGTAAACTCTTAGAGTGTTGTTGTCCCCACACAGAGTAAAGGAAGGATATGACAGGTTAGACTCACAGTAGCAATTGCTCTGGCCAGGCCTCTGAAGAGCTGAATATAAGCAGAAAGTGTGTGGGGTCCATATATTGTTGATGCCCCCTCGTATCTCTGTACCTGCAGCAAACAAACATGCATCTCAAATGGTGAAAGCATTCCACAGGCACCCCAAATGTGTCAAGTTAGGTCCCACAACACACAATGTATCAGCCATTGGCCATTATTATTATATATTTTTTTTGACTGCCATAAAAAATAACAATTGATTAATGACAGCATTAACATATTTGAGCAATCACTTGACTTAATCTTTTTTTTTTGACTGCATTACATGGATGTATTGCAAACTGTGCTCTTCCACTTCCTTTTTGATTACATTGATTTGTAAAGGGCAACTGTGCACAAGTCATAAGTGATCCATGCTTTGTAGACACACCACAAGCATAATAATAATAATAATAATAATAATAATAATAATAATAATAATATACATGTAGCACCCAGAACATTTAACTTACAGTGGCTATAAAAAGTATTCACTCCCTAGGAAGTTTTCACATTTTATTGTTACACAACAATGAATCACAGTGGATTTAATTTGGAGAAAAAGTCTCTTTAGTGTCAAAGTGAAAACAGATTTCTGCAAAGTGGTCAAAATTAATTACAAATATAAAACACAAAATATATATGACACACACTTAAACTATCACTCAAAAAAACTGTGAAAGAAGGTTATCAAAAAGCACAAGTCAAGGGAAACTATCACTGATCAGAAAAAGTCCCTGACCATCCCTTGGAGTCTAGTTAAATCAATCATTAAGAAATAGAAAGAGTATGGCCCAGCTGTAAATTTGCCTAGGCAAGGTCATCCACAAATGTTGAGTGATAGCACAGGACTAGTGAAGTTGGCAACAGTTGCTCAAAAGTGGCATGAGAAATATTTAAAGTAAGCTGGAGAAAGGCTCTATGATGTATGACACGGCCCTACAAGTTACAGCTTAATGGGAGAATGTAAGAGAGAAAGCCACTGTTAAAAAGAGCACATCTGACATGTCAGCTAGAATTTCACAAAAGAAACTTATATATATATAGATATATGCAGGAAGAAGGTTCTATGATTTGATGAGACCAAAGAAGAGCTTTTTGGTGATCAGACTAACTCTAACCTTTGCTGCAAGCCAAACACTGCATATTATAAAAACATACCATCCCCACCATGAACCATGATGGTGGCGGCATTATGCGGTGGGGACACTACTCTACAGCAGACCTTGGAAGGCTTGTGAGGGAAGAGGGTTAAATGAATGCAATAAAATACAGAGAACTCCTCGAGGAAACCTGATGAGCTCTGCAAGAAACCTGCAGCTTTGGAGATTTGTTTCCAGCAAGACAAAAGCCCCTAGCATAGACCCAGAGCGCAAAAGAATGGCTTAAAAATAACAATGAAATGTCCTTGAGAGATCAGGTCAGTATCCAGATGTCAATCCAACGAGAATTTGTGGCTGGACTTGGAAAAAGCTGTTCATTTGCAATCCCGATGCAACCTGAGAGACCCTGAGAAGTTTTGCAGTATCTACTGTACATGTGTAAAGCTGACAGACACCTCTCTGTCACATAGACTCAGTTTGTGAAGGCTAGGAAAGATGCATCTACTAAATAGTGACTTGCAGGGGGAGACTAATTATGGGATGAATGATGAGAGTGGGATTTAAGGATGAAAAGTGTTTCTTCAAATTACTGCTAATGCTATTCTTCCGATTACTTTCAATTTAGGATTTTTTCTACTGAGATAAATTATACTAGTTGATTAGAAAACCAAGTTGCATAGGAAGGACTATTCTGTCTAGCTATTGTCTGATTCAATCACACCTACCCAACATTTATCATGTTATTTTAAAATGGCAACAAAGTTTTAACAAAATCACAAGATAAAGATTACTTCAGCATTCCAAAAATATACTCAGCATTAATTTCTGACACTGATTAGTACCTGATACTCTTCATAGGTGGAGATGTAATGTGTATAGACATTACATAATCCAGCAAGTACAACTTCCATATGCTCCATATTGCCATTGGATTCCAATTCCTCAAAAGACAATAAAAATGTAATAAATATTAGACATCAAAATGAGTAAAAATAAAAAAGGAAATGATGGTATGAATCTAATGCTTAAAATAAAATAGATAAAATGTTAAATAAATAATATGTTAAAATAATAAAGACTAAGATTAGAAATAACACACTTTCTAAAGAAAATGTTTCACTAATAACTTTAAGCATACAGCCAAAACGTATTTTTACTTTCAATAATTGTACATCACAGCTCAGTCCAGCATGTTGTTAACAGTAAATCTTACATAATTGAGTACTACTTTAGTTGCTCTATAAAATGTATTGTTGTTGTATGAAGATGAATGTTGGAAAAGGCCCTAAACCTAACTCTAACTTTTACTTTTTTCAGAATCAGATAATCACTTGTTATATTTCACTTTGACTAACCTACATATTTCAGAGGACTTCAGTAAGAGTAAAAGTAAGCTGATTCATTTTTGCTACATTTATTCACTGTATAAGTATTGACACAGTTAATGTCTGAAAGAAATAAGCTGGATAAGTCAAATGAAAAGTTAAGAAAAGGGATTATGAACATGCATAATTTTTGTACAAATTTCATATTAAAAATACATCTGCACTCGAGCAAATTAAAATGCAGCTCACTTTTTTGACAGCTTCTCTTAATCTTCTTCCTGACATGGTTCTGAAATGAAAAAGGTGAGTTAAAAACATCATATGAATTAATTTGCTGTCATAGAAAAAAAAACTACTTAGGAACCTTCTTTCAAGGTTATGCTCTTTATTCCCTTTGAAAAATGAGTCTTCAAGCTGAACACAAGGCAAAATGTCCTGTTTGGGACACCAACAGTAACCAATAAAAAATTTAAATTAAAAGTAAATAAAATTATATTTGTCTGCTGCTCCCCCCACATACCAGGAAATTGAGAATGAAGGATGAAACTGTAGTTAAAGCAGTGACATTTTCATACATGTTACAAAAACAATCTTTTCTTTCAAGCTCAAAGCCAAGCAGATTTCTATAATTTAAATGTAAGCTCTGCAGAATTCAACTGGAATATATGTGATTCAACCTCAAGAGGTAAGGACACGTCACCAAAGATATAAAAGAGTTACCTAGTGTTTAGTATTCCACTACATAAGAAACAGAAGCATTTAGAAGAATAATGCTTGCTAGCCTTATACATTTTATTCATCAAATGGAACAATTCACCACAAGTTGACTAATGGCTTCATATATGATATATGAAAATACGTTTGTAATTCCTGTACTGAAATAAAAAGTTGTCATTCTAACACCCTAGATTATCTTTCGTGGTTGTGTTCTTATACTAATTTGGCTGATACCTAAGATCTTCTGACATCTTTTGTTAATTTCTTGGGCTTGTTATGATGTTTGCAGTGAACTCCCATTTAGTTTTGTTGTTCCTAATCTCTGTTGCTTTTTTGCTAGGTCTATATGTGAAGTTCCATCCCTGGGCACATTAAAATCACACTTTAAAACTCACCTCTTGCCTATTATATGTTAATGTGTAATAATATTTTACTGTTTGATTGATTTTTTTGTGCCAACTGCAAGCACTGATACTGATATTACTGTACTGTCATCTTATATTATCTATCTCATTTTACGTACTACCATTTAATACTTACTAAAGCATGCTCTTTAAACTTTATTTCTTGGTAGCAAAGTGGCAATGGCTGATATCATGCCACTCCTAAGCACTGGGCCCAGATCCATGCTCTACCCGAGTGAAGTTTGCAAGCTCTTTCAATAGCTGCACATTTTTTTCCTTCATACTGTTTTCCCTGTGGTGGGCTGGCACCCTGCCTGGGGTTTGTTTCCTGCCTTGTGCCCTGTGTTGGCTGGCATTGGGTCCAGCAGAACCCCATGACCCTGTAGTTAGGATATAGCAGGCCTGATAATGGATGGATGGATGGATATTGTTTTCCTATGTACTCAAAATACACACATGTTAGGATAACTGGCGACTCTAAATTAGCCTCATGTGACAGTGAGGATGTGCGTCTATGGTTGGTTCCTGTCTTGTACCCAACCTTGTCAGGATAGGCTCTGCCCCCACCTAACCAGGTTAAGTGTGTTATAACATTAATGTATGAATCAAATAATGATCTTGGAACTTAACTATTTTGCTTCTTTCTTTGCCTGTAAAGAACACAACATAAATTAAATGGTAAATAATTCATTAATTGATTCTCACCACCTCTCCTGACAGCCAATAATGTGCTACCTGACTGAGCCAGTTCCAGTTCAAAGGGTTTACAAATAGTTGTAATGGATAGTTCAAATGCAATTTCAACCCACACACTTTTTTACTTTATTGTATGCGAAGTGTAGGGAACAAATTGTAATCGTCCTAAGATTCTGTGTCGAGATTTTGATGAATTCCGATGTTTTAGACCTCCCTGAGTCCGAAAACACCATTTTTGCAATTATGTCTGTGGGTGTGGGTGTGCGTGTGTGTGTGTATGTATGTAAACACGATAACGCTTTCACTTAGGTCAACGTAGATTTCTATCAACATTTGAGATATTTCCGTTAACCGGAAGTGGTACTTTACCTTTTATTCATGCCGCTGCAGACTCCAATTTATTTAACTTTACTTATATAATAATTGTTCAATATATTATTAATTTGATTTGATTTGTTGTTGATAGTTCTTTAATGTACATAATATAAAAATATAATCATTGTCTTTATTCCAGTTTATTCCTCAAATATCCATCCCCATATCTGAGTATATGAGAAAGTCTAGGGGAGACCACTCCCATTTTTTTTCCTTAGGTTCTATCAGAGTACATAACACAAAAGACATCAACCAAATGAGTCTATCTTCTGCTTATGAGGTTCAAAACACCAGTGATCCTTTTCGCACCATTATATGCATTGTACTTCTGGGTGGGCTCTCTTTGGTTGTCAGCTCTAATGCACACAGAGACCATCCCTATGACTTAAGACAAAATCAAACCAGTCACAGACTAGTTGGACTGAATCTCCCCATCTTGCTAAAATTATGTAAATGAAGTCTGTAACTGAAAAATCACAGGAAAAGTCGTGTAATGTGACATGGCCTTTAGATCTTGTTAAGCAGTCTGGTAGAGATCATACTTAAGTAGAACGCAACATCACTTTGTCAAACCTGGACCGATACGTTGGGGGCAGAGTGGGTCTTGTCCTTTAAAAGCCTACGAGGATTAGAGGTGTGATGTCTCCAGTTGTCTAGAAAGGGTAGTGATCCTGTCCTCTGGCTGGGATATAAATGGACACTTTCTGCTAGCAGCTGTTGGAGGCAAGGTGAAGGGGAACTAGAATGTTACTTCTGAACATTAAGTAACCAACCGAACAGCTGTTTACAGTATTTTCTGTCCTATGCGTGTGGGTATTCTTTTTTGAATTTTTTACTGGTATTCAGGACCCTGTGTGGTGGGTATCGATGGCACCATGATAAAAATCAGAGTTTTATTTTCCATTGTATTGCATTTTCCATTATACTGATTTATGCTGTAAAACAAATGTGTGGTGTAGGTTTGTATTGAACTTTGTTAAACAGATGCTAATCTGTATGTAGTTCTGTTGTGGAGGCTTTACCCTTAACTACTGGCCATCTCAGCTCTGGGTGTGGGGTAATCACTGGATTAATTGGAACTGAATAGCTCAGTTAGAGTTTTACTTTGTACTTCATACTCCTCCTTGTTTTATATGCACAAAATAAAAAGAACAATGGCTATCTGGCTCTCTATCTATCTATCTATCTATCTATATTTAAGAAGTGCCACGACTAGTTCTCACAAATAACAAGACATACACAATAGTCTGCTTGGGCATCATTTTGTTAGTTGAAGTTAGGAAAATATTAGCATCTTTTGAAGTTTTCCACAGGATTATAGTAGCAATATTAAAAGCCACCTTAGCAACCTAGTACAAAGTAGATTTAAAAGTCACCTACGTAAATTCTCCAGGAACAGCCACCACTGCCAAAGACCCTATGGTGATCATCTGGACGTCAACAATATCAGGGTGCCAGGGCAAGGGCTTATTCATCTACAAAGAGCAAAGTTTAAGACATAAAACAATACAGTATAGTATTTTACATTGTTCTTCTGTTAACTGAAATATGGCACAGATGATTAACAAGATTTTATGGAACAAGTCGGTGCAACTGAAGCTAATGTGATCTTGGTTTGCCTTGCTGAAACTGCAAATACAAAAAACACTCTAATATGTATAAGTACTAAGAAATTTTTAAAAACTCACCTCTCCTGTATTTAGAAGGATGGGTTTTGGACTGTGACAGTCCTTAGTTTCATTTGAAGGGACTCCTAACAATGCATCTCTGATACCATCCCAGAATGGGTCCCCCTCTAAAGAACCTGCCGAAGAAAATGAAAGGCATAAACATCTCAGAGAACATCACTTGTTTGTTACATTATAAATGCACTTTCTGCCTTTATGTTGGTTCTCCTTTTGCTCTTCCTTGGTAAATATTACAGGTTTCCTTGGTCTTATAAATGTGCACACTGTGGTATTTTTAATTTCTGCACAATATATTTAATTAAGCATTCAAAGAATCATTGGCAAATAAAATTACTTACAGAGAGAAAAGCCATTTCCAAAGCAACTGAGAAAGCACAGAAAAAAATAAAATGCAAAGGAACCAGAATATTCTGAATTCATACAAAAGAATTAACCCAAAAGAATTGTGCTTCTCGGGAATGTATATATGTATAATTATAAATGCCATGCTACTAGGTCTGTCAAGCCCAGCAGGTGCAAAACATCAGCAGGTGACTGTAAAACAAGGATGTAGTCAAAAAACTGTAGCGAGGGCTAGAATCAGGAGAACAACTATCAGAAACCAAAGTAATAAGCATGAGA
>JANRMT010062813.1:45026071-45039984 GCA_026402145.1 Polypterus bichir lapradei | reverse complement strand
ACTTGCTATTAACAATATTTTTAACACCAGTTTTACTTTCATTTAGATTTTTTGTAATAATCACAAGGTGCAATGCTTTTTATTATTCATCTTAAAATATTTTAAAATGTGGACATTAAATACAACTGAAATTGAATGAGTGAAATAATCTAGGTCATTATTTGTTTTAAAAAGATGATGTCTGGTATCAAATGATTTTTTAGAGTGGTATCTTGAGGAACATTGTAACATATTGTGCGTAGCTAACAAAAGATTGCCAGGGTACCACTAGCATGGTGCAGATCAGTGTTCTGTCTTACACTGAATCCCTGGGTCTAAAAGAGAGCATATTTATATAGTATATATTGTACATATATATTGTGGTGGATGGCCAGGACTTTTACATGGCCGGGATGCCTTCAAAAAGGAAGGACCAGGGGGAGAGAACCAGCACATAGCATTATCTTTCCCGGAGTGCTAGATTGCAGCCCCCCTTGGAGTTTGGCACAGCCCTGTTGGGTTCCATGGGCACAACCAGGGGGTGCTGCAGGGATTGCGGAGCGCTATTTTGTTGGGCTTCCGCCTCGCCTGGAAGTGCTTCCAGACCATGCTAATGGACCACCGGAAGTACTCCCTGGAGCTAGATTAAAGAAGCCCGCTGCCACTGCTCCAAGAGCCAAAGTCAGGAAGGAGAAGGTGAAGCTTGCTGAGAGGAGTGGGGGCAGAGGAGACAGAGACAGAAGGAGAGAAAAGATGTTGTGCTGATTTTATTATTGGTGCTTTTGTACTGTGCTGTGGGAAACAGTTTTGGAAGAGTTTCCCACTGAATAAAGCCCATGTGTGCTGCTGGACTTGTGCCTTTTGTCTGTCTGTGACGGATTTAGGGAGCGGAGGCACACCTTGCAGACCACAATATATAAACACAACCAACTAGGAAAGATCCATGCATTGCCAAAATATTAATAAATGTATTTCCACTTACATGGAAATAAACCTATTTTTTTGAACTATAGGTTCAAAATTTGATCTCATACTGAAACCAGGAATATTACACCTCAGACTACTCCCTTAGTTGAGTATTAGTATATGTATTTTATAACATGCTTACATACATAGCATCAAAGTGATGCTTTAATTATGAACATTTACTATTGTCCACAGCATAATTTTCTACAAGCAGTTCTCTCCATTAAACTGTAACATATTGTCCAAGATTTACACTTTTGTGAGACACGGGTAGCTTATATATGACCTCACAATTAATTGAAATGTTCCTGTGTGACCTCTAAAGTGCCATCCATATGAGAAAAGTTAAATATCCTTTGTTTGTTTTTTAAATGAGTTATCAAAATGTCTCCTTAGTTACCTTGTGTAAAGTTCAGGCCACCAACTCCATCAATAGTGCCAGCTGCAAAACTGTAGCCTAGTGCTGGTTTACAGGTTTTAGCCTAAAATTTAAAAAGAAAGCTTGAATTTACTATTTTATGTTGATTTCCTGTCTCACATAAAAGATACAATAATTTTATATTATACTGTACTTAAATCTGTGTTATACTATAACAAAATAAAGAAACAATGTATTGAATTTACTACCAATGAATACAATAATAAAATAATCTGATTTTCAGGTTTTGCCATGACTCTAATTTGCATTAAGGAGATCTGAGAAGGTTATTGAATATACAGTAGCGTTAAGTGCTTGCAGTGAACTAGGATGGCTCATACATTTTTTTGCTGGCTTAGGCTAAGGCACATTGGATTAAACTTGTTCATTAGATGAATGGATGAACGAATTATAAAATACGTTAAACATTTCTGAGATTTGCACCAGACAGAGTAAAGGCTCATGTTTTTCACCAAAAATCAGCAAAGTGCAAAGGAAATCCTTATCTAGTGCAAGATTTGTAAGAGTTTTACACATGAACGAGTATTTAGCAATGGCAGAGGAGGGTCTCAGGTAACTTAACAAGGCTAGGAAGTTAAAGCTAGCTGAGTAAAAAAAGTTGTAAATAGTCACACACCCAACTTGATGAATTTGGTACTAAATTTATGTTCCATCTATTCTCTGTGGTTGAGGGCACATTTGTATGTTGCACGTCATTTATCAAGCACAGTTTATGCTTTCCTGCAGACAGTATAAATAAGCTTTACTTGACCAAAAATATATTGTTAATTTAGAGTCAGGAGGAAAAAGAAATGCTTTGCATGGACTGCATTAGGAACCTGATAGTGATCAGCAAACTAAAATTTGGATTGACTCAGGTTTTGTCCATTTCTAATTCGGCTTCAGTCTCCCCAGGCCCCGCTGTATTCAGAGCACAGCCAAAATCAGCATCAGCAATTTAGACCCAGGGTGAATGGATAAAAGAAAGATGGAGGATCTAAGAAGTCCATCAGCACTCAGGTCACCAATTGTGGTACTGAGCACATAGAAAAACATCTGTTCAAGCCGACATTAAGAATGTGTACATAATTTATGATTCCATACCGTGGAATGTTATAATTCCAAACTATATAAACCTTTTAGTTAAATTAAAATGTCTCCCAATTACCAAAGTTTCTGACACTGAGGTCTGTAGCTGCCATCCAAAATCTGTGTTGCACGGTATCTCTGAATACCGTCATGTAGCAAAATTTAAATCAAAAGAAAAGCAAAAAATAGAAAGCATAATTAAACCTATTATTAGAATAAAAATATAAACCTGCCCAAACACATTTTGTAGTTTAAAATACTGGTCAATAAACATTCACTTACTTGGAAATAAACCTATTTTGTTGAACTATATTATACTAAGTTCAAAATTTGATCTCGTACTGAAACCTGAATATTACACCTCAGACTACTCCCTTAGTTGAGACAACACTAAATGGTTTACATTCTTTGGTAAATCAAGTAATAATGAGGAGGCGACCTTGGAATAATTCTGTGTGATGGTGTCACCTAAATTTACATCTGCTGAGGTGCATATATTAGATTTTGAAACAGAATCAAGCCCAGTTGTGGTACTACTTTAGAGACAACCTACGCCATATTCATTGTTCATACTGAATTTGGCAGCCTTTTTTTGACTTAGCTGTAAGCTATGATCATGTAGTGTTGATGGGGGATTTTAATATTCATATACAGTGCATCTGGAAAGTATTCACAGCGCATCACTTTTTCCACATTTTGTTATGTTACAGTCTTATTCCAAAATGGATTAAATTCATTTTTTTCCTCAGAATTCTACACACAACACCCCATAATGACAATGTGAAAAAAGTTTACTTGAGATTTTTGCAAATTTATTAAAAATAAAAAAATTGAGAAAGCACATGTACATAAGTATTTACAGCCTTTGCCATGAAGCTCAAAAATTGAGCTCAGGTGCATCCTGTTTCCCCTGATCATCTTTGAGATGTTTCTGCAGCTTAATTGGAGTCCACCTGTGGTAAATTCAGTTGATTGGACATGATTTGGAAAGGCACACACCTGTCTATATAAGGTCCTACAGCTGACAGTTCATGTCGGAGCACAAACCAAGCATGAAGTCAGGGGAATTGTCTGTAGACCTCCGAGACAGGATTGTCTCGAGGCACAAATCTGGGGAAGGTTACAGAAAAATGTCTTCTGCTTTGAAGGTCCCAATGAGCACAGTGGCCTCCATCATCCGTAAGTGGAAGAAGTTCGAAACCACCAGGAGTCTTCCTAGATACGTCTGCATAATGCCTCACTGGGAGATTATTTTCTCGGAAACGGTTTAGTTTGCTTACTTTTCAGGGCAGGAATGAACCTCACACCTAAGTCCTGCGGTGTGCTTATTTTTCCTGAGTGATTTTTGCACTGCTACTGTTTTTATTCTCTTAGGTTTCCTGCCAGGGCTCGGTGTAGTACTTGCATTGTTCTTAATGCTGCTTCTTTCTGTAGCTCAAATGGAGTGATAGTGATCAGTAAGGCATCCACATGGGCCTGGAAATTTTTTTTGATATGGCCTGCTGATCCCGGTACCACTGGCACAATCTTAATAGTTTTATTCCATATCTGGCTCATCTCAGTTTTATTGTCGTTTCAGTGTGTATTTAGGCCAAAGTGTGTATTTATTTATTTATTGAAAAAGCCAAATTTCCTACTGGGGATAAAATAAAGCTCTATCTATCTATCTATCTATCTATCAGATTGTCTATAAAATGCATTCAGCCCCTTTAAAACTATTTTCAATGACTCATTTTATAATTTATGCTCTCTAAAAGTGCCTGGTTCCTTTTTTCATATGTTATGCTCTTGCCCTTCCATTTCAGTTTTCTTTCACTTGATTTGTATGTTTTTATTCCTTGTTCACCATAGTATTTTATTTACTTGTTGACCAATTCTTGTAGTACTCCTTTTTGTCCATTAATAAAAAATTGATTTAATTGAGTTCTTTCTTTGCTAAGATCTTCCTGAGATCTTGCTAAGAAAAGCAAAGACTGGTATCTAATAAATTCCTGGAGGTTCTTATTTTCTAGTTTACTTCTTCAAAAATTTTAATTTGTTTGTATTCATTTCTCTTCTTTTTATTAAAAAAACCTTTTTTTGCTTATGCTGCTAGCACATTATGTTTCTGTTTATTTGTTTTCAGCCATCTCCAAATGAGGTGTTGCCAGTGGACTGGGGACTTCATTCTGTCTTTGATATTGCACTTTTTTTATCTGGTCATTCCCATTTTTCTTACCAAAAAAGAAGATAATTAAAACATAAAAAAGCAAATCAATATTATCCATAATTATTGATGATGAAAATAGTTATCAATGAACTTTGTATTCGATTGGTTGCCTTGTTATGTACATAACTTCATTGACCAACAGTAATGTAAATTACTTGTTGGGATTTGGCAGAGACAATGGAAAATATGAATGCAGTTTAGGGGCAAACAGCAAAGAAGGATTGGCATTATTTCAGCTTCATATCTGGTAAGAGATCTTGTTTTGCAATATCTATAAAAATGAGTGATGTGATGTGATGTGGAGGCACCATAAAAGAAATCACATTGGTGTGATGGTGATCCCTCTCTTACACACTCATGCATGGAGTTAATTCAGCGGTGTGCTCAGGGTCACTAACTTTTCTCTTTCTTCTGCCAGCTCAAAATTCTTATCTTTCAGTTCAAATTCCAACTCATATACAATGTGCAGAACTGCTGTTGCAGAGCATTTTTTGAGGATGTTGATGAAAGGTTATTTAACTATTTGAGGGCTGAATATTTTTTTCAAAAAACATAGTTTTCTGAGCTGGGGACCAGTCAGCTGAAGATGGAACCTCACATTCATTTTCGTTCACTTGTATCAAAATCGGAGTCTGACAAGTCATAGCCCACTTCAGAGATAACAGGCAAAACTTCTTCCACAGATTTAGGGATTCGCTTTGATCTCTTGCCATTATGTCAGTGCCATTTCTGCCATTGTTTGCGCCTTACTACTCACACGAGTGCAGAAAATCTTGGTCAAACCAATGAAGCTATGAAGCTTTCCTTCTAGCAACGAGAGTCCAACTAAAACATAACAGTTGGTTTCGTCACCATTTACAGCTGATTACCACTGTCAACTCCTCCTTTTGACAAAAGTCAACATCAGCCCTGAAACAGTTAATACCGTACTATAAAACAAGTGGAGGCTTCAAGTCTACAAATCTCAAAACATCTGAGGGTCTTTGTGACCGTCTAGGGCAGGGGTGGGCAAAGTCATTCCTGGAGGGCCGCAGTGGCTGCAGGTTTTTGTTGCAACCCAATTGTTTAATAAGAATCACTTATTGCTCTAGAAACACTTCTGCTTCATTTTATTATCTCCCTCATTAAGATTTTGAACCCTTATTGCTTACTTAAGTCTTACACAGCTGTATTCTCGGTTTTTAATTGCTCCTTATTAACAATAAGATGCAGATGACAAAAGAAACCAGCAGTTATCAATTTTGCTTGTTCCCCTTTACACCTGTGTGTATTTATCGTGCACTATTTGGTTTAACTAAATACTTGGAAGGAAAGAGAAGAGAAAAAAGTGAAGGGCTGAGAATTACCCATTCGTTTTACACTTCAAAGTATTTGGATGATATCCTTAGAATAGAAAAAAAATCTAGGATATGAGAATGACTTGACATAGCAGAGTTAAAGCACCAACAAGCCATGACATTAAATTATTGGCAAGGATTGTTTTCTAATTAAGCAACTGGGTTGGAACAAAAACCCGCAGCCACTGCGGCCCTCCAGGAATGACTTTGACCACTCCTGGTCTAGGGGATAAAATCAAACAATACATTCGAGAAAACGTTTGTAGATGCTTAGCCTTTTTACACCTTGAGGTCAACAACAGCCTTGAAAGTGTAACACTAGACCTTAAAGTTGGTTAGTTGGTTTTAGAGTATACTTCTGTTATTGTTATGAAGGAAGCATTGAACAAAGAATTATACTTTTTATTTTTGAATAAAATATGTGCATTTTATGTTGAATTTTTAAAAGCCTCTGATTAATCAAACTAAAAAGCAACCAACTAATCAATTACCAAAGTTTTTTGTCAGTTACAGCCATAGTTTGAAGTAATCGGTATTTTTAGGTGTGCGTTATGCAGTTTCTCACATTTCTAATTTATTTTTTACCTGTATTCTTGTTACAGAGCTCTGAGCCACTCCGCACAGAGTGCAACATCAAATAAAGTGAGCTGAATTAATGCGACTTGCAGACCTAATCCGTCACGTGCCTGGTCGTCACGCTCACAGTCACGCAAGGCCAACTGAACACACACATCTTTGTACAAGTGAGAGAACAGCCAGCGTACTCTGAGGAAAACCCACACAAACACAAGAAGAATGTGCAAAGTCCATATGGACAACAACTAAGCACGGGTTTCAAACGAAGAATGCAGCATCCATCAGCACTGCGCTGATCTGCGACTTTAGCCTTCTGCACTAAAGGCCATTTGCTTCAACGGCAATACAATAAAGAAAACCGGAAAAGGTTAAATCAAACTTTTGTTTCTCTGATACAATTTTTCTTGAAGCTAATTACCCAAAGTGGAAAAGACCTTCTGGGATTGTTGGAGAAATTTGTTTTTACTTTGCTGCCATCTTGTGACTAAATTAATTATTACAACAGGGTAACATTTTGTATTTGTGCACATTGTGATAAATATCAAAATGTATATAAGTACAATTGCTAACCTGAGATTTACTTTTCAAATTGCCTACATAAAATGCCACTTTTTAAATAAAAAATCTGTTGATTTATAAATGAGCTTGTATCCTGAATAAAGATCAATTCAAAAATCCCATTGCCTGATGTAGCTTAACCCAAGTCAAGACTGGCAGACAACTACCCTGACACGAACCAGCACCAAATACGCTGGCAACCAAATCCAAAAACTGTGTTCCATTAGTGCTTTTGAACATTGTTTGTTACATCCGTGTTCTGGAATGTTTTTTACAACTCGCATAAAAGTTTTTTTTCATCCTGATTTAATACTTTTAAGTAAACAGACTAGTATTTGCACAACAACCCTGCTTGATTTCGATAACTTATATTTTAACTATTCAAAATTATTCAGGGAATAGAATTCCATAGGTTCTTAAAATCAAAAGTGTCCCGACTCACAAACCAACATGCAAATTGACTTACTGTGTGAGTAGAATTGACCTGGACTGTTACATCAGTCATGTTGACCCACTGGTGAGCAAAATGGATTGGTCCACTTACTTCATGCTTTGCTGATCTGTATATTTCCTAGAAAAACATCAACATCAGCAGGAGTTAAAAGAAGTTCTAAAAGAGGCTACATCACACTCTAATGAGATTTAAGAAATGCATATATTTATCTGAACTGTGAACAAATCAGAAAAAAATTTCCGTAAGGATGAAAAACATATTTTTGATATCATCTGACCACAGTGATATATATTGTAATAGACAGCCCGGCCACAGACAGACACGACACCACATTGTCCACAACACACACATTTATTTCACTACTATTTACACAACTATTTAAAGTTTGCTCAGTGCTTGGTCCTTCACTCCTCTCTCGCAAGCTCCGTCCATTTCCACCCGACTCCGGCTCCCTGAATGGAGTGAGACGGCCCCTTTTATAATGCCCTGGATGTGCTCCAGGTGCCTGATGATGAAGTTCCAGTAGCACTCCCCAGTGTGGCAGAAGTGCTGCCCTTGCACCCGGAAGCACTCTGGGCGAATACTATCCCTGGTCTGTCTGCACTATCTGGTCTACCAGAAGCGCTGTCCCCCAGGGATCAAGGCCCGTCCAGGTGCCCAGGGAAGAGAAGTGACGCTCTCCCGGTCCATCCTTCCTCCAGGCGTCCTGGCGGGGCAGGGTTCCTGGTCATCTATCACTATATATATATATATATATATATATTGTCGCATGTGGCTGGGGGTGGAGCCCAGCCGGGACGTCCAGGAGGACCGGAGGAGGGCTTGTGCCTCCTCCAGACCACGAGGGGGCAACCGCCCTGGTTGTGTTGGGGGCCATGGTTAGAGGGCATGGA
This sequence comes from Polypterus bichir lapradei, assembly GCA_026402145.1. Taxonomy (NCBI): domain Eukaryota; kingdom Metazoa; phylum Chordata; class Cladistia; order Polypteriformes; family Polypteridae; genus Polypterus; species Polypterus bichir. The sequence continues at coordinate 45,031,505 of JANRMT010062813.1, read as the reverse complement.
AGCCCAACCCTGTAGAGGCCTGTGGCCACCGCCAGGCGGCGCCCCGGTGCCTGAAAAACCCTGGACCTCCGCACTTCCACCACACCAGGAAGTGCTGGGGGGAAGAAGACTGGGGACACCCGGAGGGCTTCCGGGTGCGCAGATGGCACTTCCGCCACACGGGGGTGTGTCTGTGGGGGATTGCCGAGAAAGCAGCTGGAGCCCATCCGGGCTGGTATTTAAGGGGCCGCCTCCCTTCATTCATTAGCAAGAGTCGGGTGGAAGAGGACGGAGCTCGAGAGGGGAGTGGAGGCGGCCAGAAGGAAGGCAATTTGTGACTGTGAGGCCTGGACTTTGGGGGATCGGTGCTGGAGGCGCTGGGTTTGTGCACTAAACCAATTGTAAATATTGTAAATAAAATGAGTGTGTTTGGTGCAAAACCGTTGTCCGTCTGTCTGTGTCCGGATCCAGTTTCACTATATATATATATATATATATATATCACACATCATATATATTTCTTCCATTTTCAATAGGCCTTCATTCCTTGAATCATAGTACTAGGGTGTTGTATCTTGTTAGCCATTATGAATGAGAAGTCAAGCAAAATGACACCTGCATCTTAAAGCCAATGTTGGATCTGTGTTACATAGATGACATCTTCATAATCTGGACTGCCAGTGAGAAGGGCCGCCTCCATTTTTATAATGAATACTAGGGGGGCTTTGCCTCCTGCTCACTTCGCTTGCCAGCCCTCTCTTGCTAAATGAATCTTAGCCTGAAGAGGTCTATTAATTTTTTTACATTTAAAATGTCTCACTTAAAGGTTTTCCAATGTTCTAGTGTCTATATAAGCACAGGGACCTCCAGTTTCTGGATTACATCTTGCCTGAAGAAGGGGCCTGAATTGCCTCAAAAGCTTCCATATTGTAATCTTTTTAGTTAGCTAATAAAAGTTGTCATTTTGCTTGACTTCTCACTGGAAATCACAGTCTAATTAATTTATCAATATGAAAATGAAAGACAAATAATCCACTTTAAGTTTACAGAGATGTTATGTGCTTAATTTGATACACAGACCATCTTCATGAACTGTACAATTCGACTTTTTTTTGTTCTGTTTTCTTCATGATGTCATTTTGTTTATCCAGGCTATGCAAAAGTTCTTTCAGCATTAAGTGTGCCTCAGGCTTAAAGGAGGCAACTGAACAACCGTTTACAATTCAAATTACTGCATACATTCAGAATAGGCTTGTGTCAAAGAAATGGAATGAATGGAAAAAGTTGCAACTAGCCATTTTACATCTAGAAGTGGTTCAGTAATAGGCTTGTACAAATGTTTAAAGTTTTGTTTTTACTTTAGAGAACTGCAGATATATTGAAGGAGATGCCAAGTAATGCAACACTTTAGGGACATTTAAAACTTGACATTCTTTTGGACAGAAAAAGTAAGCAGTAATGTTCTTAATAAGCATATCAAACACCCAAGCTAGTTTCGCAGATACATGCCTTCTAACACCTACATAATGTCACAGTCCCCAAACCCCGCTACGCACTCCACTTTCCCATGATAGGAACCACAGGATATGCAAGAGAAGGCACTAGGAAGAGGTTTAGTTATCCAGATGACAACTCCGAGCTTTTACTCCTTGATTTTCAGTTAGTGGCTATTGGTGCCTTAAGAAAGACACTGCAAAGAGGGACAACCAGATGACTCAAGAAGAAGATCCAGCTCAAGAAGGCCAGATGAAAAGTGAAAGAACTGCCTTGCTGGGTAATGTGGCTCCAGTGAGTTACCATGAGGGCCACAGAACAGGAAAGGCAGTTCACCTAGGACCAAAGAAAGCATTTGACAACACTCCAGGTAACAGGCCTAGGCACTACTAACCATGGATGAACATTGGATCTTTTTCTGGTCATTTAAAAATTTAAATTAGAAATTTAAACTTTTTAGTTCACCAATAAAAGGTGTCATTTTGCTTGACTTCTCATTGCATCCATAATGGCTAACACGGTACAACACCCTACTACTACAAACCGGAAAGTGAAATACTCAAAATACATCCAGCCTGACAGATATGATAACTAAAGGTCCTTGATTTCCTAAGCAGACCCATCAGTCACAGTTTACGTTAGACAAATGTCTAGAATGCAGATAACATTCAAAGGAAACTTAGCAAAGATGTGATGTGATTTTTGATATCTAAAAATACCATAGCTTTTGTCTTTTATCACCTTATCAACATGACAGAAGAAAACATTTCACGCTCACAGATACTGAAAGTAGGGTGTAAGTGCACTTTAAGCATCAGAATCTCACTATAAACTTAGTACACAAACATCAGAGGAAACAAAAACAGAATTAGCATAAATGAAGACAAATCAGACTTTGTCATCAATTATATATTCTATAAAGAGCAACAGACTAATTGTCTACAGTACTTATTAAAACATACATAGCATTTCTTGTGATAACCTACTTTTTTTGAAAATATTAATATAAATCATCAAATGCACACATTATGTATTTACCTTGGCTTTCCTGTAAATGTTTTCTCCAATGATCTTTGTACTTTCAAACATGTCCAGCCCAGGACCCATCGCCATGCACATATTTGGCTTCAAGACATAAAGAAACAAAAAAATGATATTTGAAGTATTGTACATTTCAATACTCTTAGCAAAGCTGGTATTGTAACAGTGTGTAACGCTGAGTAATCACAGTGCACCCACATATGCAAACCAGGTGGGGAACAGAAATACCAGCCTAACTCAGCCAGTTTGGTCAGTTGTTTGATCTCAGCAGGACTCCATCTTGGAATCATAAGATATACCTCTAAGTAAATATTCATGTATATGTATACATGGTGAAGGTAAAGATGATTGAACAATTAGGATCTAGTGGCCACAATACAGTAGATTTCACAGGACTTGGGCAAAGTTCATATTATTTAAATAACAAAAACAATTCAATTTAATTTTGAGCAGATGTAGAAAAGCCTCAGTAAGATAAATTGGGATAAACTTTCAACTGTAGAAACAGTTGAGGAGATGTGGGGCAGGTTTAAATGCGTTTTCCCATTCCAAATTTTAGAAACGGTAAGCAATTAAAGAAAACAACATGGTGGATAAGTAAGTACCGTATATACTCACGGATAAATTCCCCCGTGGATAAGTCAGGAATTGATTTTACCGTATAATTTCTGGCATTTTATAATGTTGGTCATACAACTCGAATGTGGAAAACTCACGCTATTGATCCAAGAGATTATGATATGCTAACGCCCACCTGAGAGAGTAACCACGGAGCACACTCAACGTCATTGAAGTAGCGAAAGAAATTGGTACCTGCACTGCTGCAACAAAATTCGATGCATCTGAGAAACTGATGCAAGATTAGAGGAGGCAAGAAGATAAAAAAAAAAAAAAAAAGAAATTTAAGTGTCGTATTTTTGAACAGGCGTATAAGTTGGGGTCTGATTTTATGATCGATTTTTTGCGTTTCAAGACATGACTTATATGTGAGTATATACGGTAGCTGAATGACGGAAGAACGTGGAAGTTTGCGTATGCACAGATTTATGTATCTGGATTTTTTTGTGCGTAAGCACATTTCCGCTTTTATGCTTACGTCATGTTAGAGTGTGAATTCTATGCACAGCGTTATGCATGAGGCACCAGGAGTACTGTGTGTAGTTTTGGTCTTCATGTTATGACAAAGAGGTGATCAACTAAGCTGATTGAGAGACTAAGAGATTTGAGCTATAAGGAGAGATTGATGGAATTGAATATTTTCCACTTAATCAGAGATTAAGAGGTGACATGGTTGAAGTGTTTACAATTATGAAAGGAATTAGTACCGTAGATCCCGGTTGTTACTTTTAAATAAATTCTGCACGAAGAATGTAGAAACATGGTTGGAAACTTGAAAACTTGTTAAAGACAGATTTGGCATGTTAGAAAACCTTCTTTCATGCAACGAATCATACACACATGGAATGAATTACCGAGTAGTGTGTTGGAAAGCAGGACTTTAGAGACCTTCAGATTTTGACTGATGTTATTTTGGCACTCTAGATGACTATGATGGACGAGCTCATTGGGCTCGAAGGCCTGTTCTCATCGTCTAATGTTCTTATGTTCTAGACTGTCATGATCTGCTGCTACTGGCCATCTTACGGTTCAAGGATACAATTTCACAAAATTCAGCTCGCAATTGTTCAAATTTGCAGCTCCTACTTAATATAATTTCTTCCAGGATGTAGTCCAATTGTCTTGATGTTCAAATACAGATTCCAGACCCACCTGTTCACTCTTTTATGTATATTTTCTGTGTATTAGCCCATCCTGTACCCTATGATACCATCATACCCCACTCTAATTCACACTGCTTCATGTTAGAAGCTCTACCTGAAATGTATTGATTTATTTTATATTCTAATCTTGTTCATACCTCATTATTACTAATACAGTAACTTTTTGACTTGTAAAGATTCTTCTCGTAAAGATATTTCATGTTATATTTTAATGTGTCTGCTGTTAATAGTCAATATAAGATAAAGACTGATCGACTTAACTGTGCCTTCACTTTGTGTAGAGGTTGTGTGTTTTCCTCTTTTACTGTAATCTTGTATGTTGTTTTGTAACACGCTTTATAATTGTGCAGACAAATACTGATTATTAGTAAGATATTGTACTCACCCCGCCTACTGGGCATGAGCTGTCGAGTGAGTCACATGACTCTCCAGTGTTGATGCAATGAGGCCCCCTGGTATTAGGCGAAGCATCACCCAAGTTTGAAGATGAAAATGCAGCAACAAATGGTCCCTGTAGACATCAAGAGGAATTTACACCTTTAGTGGAAGTGCATTTCAGACGGACCGCAGGCATATTCATATGGTAGCAGTTAGCACAGAAGAACTGCACAGGTTCAGCCATAGGATCATAATAGCATTTCAATTTCTAGATGTTCATACCTCCCCAGGAAGTGAGCCGGTATTCTTCTCTTCTTCAAAGAGATAAGATGCATAACCCATGTTATCACTGCTTATCATAAGGTTGGTGTTGTTCATGCTGACAGGATGAACTGCAAACCAACTAGAGATAACCACCAGGAGAAAAATCAGAACAAAAATGAAAATGTGATGCACAGTTTCAGCTGTAAGTAGTAAGGTGAATCTGCAGGCCTACTATACCTTAGTGCTGCAATACCATCGCCATCCATATCAGTAAACTTCAGCACAATAAGATCTTTGTCTGTGTTAGATGTATACCTAAAAATGTTAACAAACAGAATTTTCAAAGCAGATCATTTTAATTTAGATAACCTGATAAGCTAAAGTACTTTGTTACAGCAACATAGTAATAGGCCATAGTAGGTAGATAGATAGACAGACAGACAGACAGACAGATAGATAGATAGATAGATAGATAGATAGATAGATAGATAGATAGA
>JANRMT010062813.1:45013227-45026061 GCA_026402145.1 Polypterus bichir lapradei | reverse complement strand
AGATAGATAGATAGATAGATAGATAGATAGATAGATAGATAGATAGATAGATAGATAGATACTTTATTGATCCCAAGGGAAATTTAAGAACCAGAAGATATAAATTATGCCAAGTTAAATGCAAACATTTAAGTACACACTATACAAATAACAAATACTATACAAATAATGCAGTCACAAGCTGGTGCATACAATAATACCAGTGCAATGAGAATTACGCAAATAATACACTACTACCAAAGTGACAGGTGGCACCTAATATTAAAGAGACAGATACAAAAGTTACATTAATAATAAAGTGACATGGCTTAAGCTGACAGGATAACATGTTTTAAGTGGCATATTCTGAAAAGGTTATACAGTAGTGACCAGGAAGTGATATACAGTATCAGATGTAGTGCATAACTAATACTGCTAATATAACTTATGAGCAGAGAAGTATCATCAGGCCCAGAACTCAACCAGGCCCTGTCCCTGTTGGAAAGAGTTAAAGAGTCTAATGGCTTTGACCACAAAATACAATTTTACTGTGATGCTGTATATAGCAATAAACAGTATACAGGCAAATCTGTAGACAAAACCAATTTTACACACAGTCATAGAAGAGACTGTTTATTAAAGGCAAATAAAAGGCAAGTCGACAGAGTAGAGAGCAAAACTGGAAACAGACTCACAAGCATTGGAAATGTCTCTTCATAACTACCCTTCCATTTTTGTAAGGCTTTTTCCTGCCAAATACCTCTAGCAGCTACCTGTAGTTCAACACACTAATTCATGACAGTGCATACCCATCACACCAGGTCAATTCAGTCAGCCTGACAGAATATTCTTAGGCCAATAAACTAGGCCAGCACAGACATACACAGGACAAACGCTCAGAAGGGGGCATGTGGCCAGTTGGCCGTGGTCTCCAGGGCTCTGACTGTGTCTTATAACTGACTGTGGGACCTCAAGAGGTTTATTTTCTCAAAGGACGTTGCTTAGTTTTAGTCTTCCTCTCTTCTGCTGTTCATAGTGCAATAATTAAATTAATGGACAAGTACTGTTAGGTTGTATTTTATGTTAATCAGTTTGAAAATGACTTTTCCTTCCTGTATGTTTAAAAATATCTGTGTCTGTATGTATATTCATTATCCATTCATCCATCATCCAACCCGCTATATCCTAACTACAGGGTCACGAGGGTCTGCTGGAGCCAATCCCAGCCAACACAGGGCACAAGGCAAGAAACTAACCCTGGTCAGGGTGTCAGCCCACCGCAGGGCACACACACACACACACCAAGCACAATTTAGGATCGCCAATCCACCTAACCTGCATGTCTTTGGACTGTGGGAGGAAACCGGAGCACCCGGAGAAAACCCACGTAGACACGGGGAGAACATGCAAACTCCACGCAGGGAGGACCAAGAAGCGAACCCGGGTCTCCTAACTGCGAGGCAGCAGCACTACCCACTGCGCCACCGTGCCGCCCTATATTCATTATGGAATTAGTAATTTATAAAGTTAAATACTGTACTGCATTTACCTGTGAACTTGTTACAGTGCTGTGAGCCTGCACTCATAACAAACAAAAAAAATGAAAGAATACAGTACATAAATAGGAAAAACGTTTACTTGAAATATTTCATATTTTACAGTTCTTGCTGAGTTAGCCTTTATTATTGAACATCCCAGATGGTGAAGGTAAAAAGAATTCTATGTATTGTGCTGCAGGTAATTTACATTGCAGGTTCTACCGCCTACCAAACTGCTAAAACACAAATTAGAGAGCACAGGATATGCCAGCCATACTGCACGTGTGCCACTGGCACCTAACCTTAAGGGAACTATCACAATATTTATTTTGAATACCACATTTTATGCCACACCAAGGCTTGTTTTAAGGGCGGTTATCATAAGGACAAAATTTCAGTTTTTACAGGGGGATTCCCCCACATGTAAAAATAAACCAAGAAAATGGTGGTGGTGGGTTTTCTGCACAAGTTTTAGAAAAAAATGATATACAACTAGAAATGGGGTTACCCAGCTTTGTGCAGGAAATCCTGTAAGAAAATGGGCCTCAGTAATGGTGGTGTTGGTTACTCAGGAGGACCCAAACCAGTTTTGGGGAGGCTGCAATCTCTCTTCTTTAGTGTGGGACGTTTTCCGAGCTTAACCTTGAACCTTTACTAAGCTTAACTCTGTTTTAATACACCTAGCACCACTTTCTGGCTCCAGTTATCCAAAGCTAGTTTCACTCTGTCTTCATATTACCTGTTTACGTTTTAACAAAACATGGAAATAGAAAAGATAAAGACAGAGAGAGAGAGAGGGGGAGAGATGGATTAAAAGAGAGCATCCACTGAGACACAAACATTTTGTACTGAGCATTATGTCCAAGGTGTTTGCTTTTTTTCATTAGTCTTCCAGTTCACATGGATCCTGGTTTGGTTTCTAAATTTTTCTTTTTGTCTCACCCGGGCTGGTTTATGATCTCAATAAATGAACAAGGAAAACAAATACATGCGATTGACTAATAAAAAGCATAGAACATACCTCCTCCTTTCCTCGGCTGGGTTATTCAGATAAGCATGAGGACTTCTATTTAAACTGCTACTTTCTTCTCTTCCTTTGTTAATGAAAATTCTACCTTCTTTCATATTATTATGAGCACGATCAATGCTCTGAAATCAACAGAAACACAAAAGCGAAAGGGAGGTAAAGAATTGTATAGCAAACATGGGAATAACAGAAAACACATTTAAAACATGAGCCTCTAACGTGTCCAGCCCAGCAAGCAGGTCCTCCAACTTGGCGGGGAAAACTTGGGTGTTGGTGGCAAAAGTGGCACTCCAGCCACCATAAAAAAAATTTGATGCATCTGAGAAAGTGTAGTGCTGAGGTTTCACCCGTTGGACGCCTGCACTTGGTTCTCAACTCAAGGGGGTTCACCATATGGTAGGTTTGGCAACACACTGTATCAGCGCATTCTCCCAACCTCACTTTCTCTAACATGATCTTCTCGTCCCTGAAGTAAGAGTTACTGCTGTTCCCATACCAACAGTTTATTGCTAATGAATTGCCAATGACCTTCTTTGGCTTGAGTTAAGATTTTCTGTTTGACCTTTGTATATTAAAGACACGAGAACACGTTTGATTTTTAGGTCTGTCAAATAGCAGGATGATGTTGTACGGATTGCGAATTTGACGGTTGTCACACACGTGTGCATAGGTGGTAGTCAGAGAGCCTAACTGAGGGTAAGAGGTCAACTCGGGGGTTGATGAAGTGCACTAACCTCTTTTCTCTCTCTTCTACAGATCATCGGAAGGGAAACCCAGCTAAACTGACATCAACTTCCACATCCCTGTGCAGACCACGCCCTCCTACTGACCTCACTTCTGCCACTCCCCTCACGGACCCGCCTCTTCCTGCCCACCACCTATAAAAGCTCTAATCGGATTCAGTCCTTTGTGATTACTCGGTGATTCGTTTTGCTGCGTTTACCATATATACTCACAGGTCTTGAAACCCGAAAAATCGATCATAAAATCAGACCCCAACTTATTCTCCTGTTCAAAAATGCGACACTTACATTTATTTTTTTTTTTACATCTTCTGTTTCAGTTTCTCAGACGCATCAAATTTTGTTGCAGAAGCGCAGTTACTAATTTCTTTTGCTACTTTAATGACATTTAATTTAAACCAGCTTCATATTTTCTTCTGATCGAACGTTCCATCGTAGAGAAGTGATGCTCTTACAATAAAGGTGTATGAGGGTATGAGATACAAAAAACACAAATCAGTGCAAACGTTGCTTTGAAATAGTTTGTGTATTACTGTGTGGTCACATAGGCACAATACATAGAAAAAAAAAGGCAGTCTGCTCCGTGGTTACTCTCTCAGGTCGGCATTACCATATCATAATCTTTTAGACCAATAGCGCGAGTTTTCCAGATTTGACTTATACGACGAAATTATAAAATAACAGAAATTATACGGTAAAATCAAGTTCCGACTTATCTGCGGGAGAGCTTATCTGTGAGTATATACGGTATATGTTGCAATATATGGGGTTGATCCCCAAACCTTTTCCTCTGTGTTCCCTCCTCATTACATGGTCTACATTTTCTCTCAGACTTTAAATTGAATTCACTTTGTATTCTTGTATGCCTCTTCACGGAGTACAAACTAAGAATGGATAAAAAACATGCACAACAAGGTAAAAGACAGTGAACAGAAGATGGATCTCATTAGCTGAGCATAAACAAAATCATGGCAATAGAAAATCTCATTAACGTAGAAATTGAGACATGGCCAGTTCACAGCATTTAAGATACAAACAAGAACTCCTATTAATGACAAAATAAAGATCTGTGGAACCATGGTCATTTGTAAAAGCAAAAGTCATATTTTTACAATATACATCAAAATCTATATGTTCATGCACACTGCAAAGAATATCTCTCCTTAACCCCAAAGTCAAGAGACTTAATGTACCTCCACAATCCCATTGACAATGGCTGTGATGGACTCCTTCAGATAGCCTTTACTGGTCAGCATAAACAGAGTATACTGGAAGTACCCGGCAGGTCCCGAGTGTGTATGAGTGCCACTCAGCACTACATTATCTTGACTATAAAGGTTACCGTATTTCATTTGCAATTTATTCAGAACCTGCAAGAAAAACAAAAAAATTAGTACTAAAGTCTTTTTTTTTTTACTTAAAGTATGTAAAGGCCTGTCTGATTTTATTCCATTTCCCATGTGTGTTAGTGTGTAGGGTAGAATGGCATACCTTTCAAGGCGGGTGTTTGACATGTAAAAGCTTTGGTTTCCATACCCCGTCTATCTCACATGTTTCAGCTGTTTTTGTGATCCTGATTTTTTCCAGAACTAAAAATGGATCACTACATCTGAAGTGTAAGATATCCTGGACTGCAGTTTGTGTCTAGGTTTTGAAGGGAATTCTTTATTTATTTTGGCATTTGTGTAAACCATTCCTTAGGTTATTATCCTGGGCCAAGTCAATAGATGGAACAAGTGAACAAGAAACAGGTGAAATGTTTATCAATGGTGTTTGTGCTTATAGTATTTGCTGATGGCCACCCCTGTTACCTGAGGTCAGAATAAGACTGCCATCCCAGCAGCATGTTGTAACTTTAGGCAACTAAAAGAGGCTGTCATAAGGAAGCACATCTAGCCATAAAAACTTCTGTCTCAAAACCCCCAAAACTGGAAGGGCAACCAACCAATGGGTTTGAAATCAGTGTGCTTACCTCAAAGCCAAAGTGCTACAAAGCTATCAAGCAAGAAAATAGAATAGAAAATAATTTAAAATTGAGCAGCAGATGACAAAATGAAGGCAATTCAAAACAAACACAATGAAACTTACAACAAAGCATCAGTAACAATAACAGAATAAAACATCATCAAATAACACAGGCAAAATCTGAATAAAAGAGGGCAGAAAATCTCTATAAATGTTAGAATCCTTAAAAGTTCATTGAAACAGTGAGTTTTAAGCAGCTTTCTAAAGCGGTTGAAAGTGGAGGTGAAAGCTCTCGCTGCCACAGTTCTGTTTGCTGTGAGGCTGCTGCATGGTGAAGATTGTCTAGGAATATACAGTACGGCTTGATACCCTCACAGATACCCTGAGGAACCACTTTATTAGGTAATAATGTCTAGTATTGAGTCAGCTCCATTTTATCTCCAGAGGAGCAGGAATTCTTGAATGCAAAGATTCTGCTAAGTGCTGATAAAATACCTAAACAAGTTAGGTCCATGCTATCTCAATAGTATTGTAGCAAGCCTACATAACACTACAAGTGGGTTGGCTTTCTTGACTGGCCGTCAAAGCATTATATGGTGAGGAGGTTCACAAAGAAATATCCTTTCAGGCGTTATTGTGGATGACCAAGTCTAGTAAGTCTGGAGCCAGTAAGGACTCCAGCTGCCATATGCAGGTGTCATTTAGCTATGACAGCTAAGCAGGAAATGGACATTTCCGTGGAAAACCTTTCTTTTTAAGGGGAATGGCGGACCGAGAAAGAAGAAAGGGGGAGAAGCAAAAGGCAAGGGGCTCGGCTATCTACGCCCAAGAATACAGTACGATCAGATTTCACCAAAGGGATATCCGCTATTTATGGGTGGAAACAGGAGGTGAATCCCCGAGAGGAGGCAAGGGGTTACGGGATATGGACCTGTAGTTCTCCGGGTGCTGCCGTTGGTGAGTCAGGCTCGTATTTCTAAATTCTTCAGGATATCAAGAAGGCAGCCATATTTGCCTGAGGACCAGTTTTTTCTTTCATCGATGAGAACTGTACGACCGGATTCATCGCCGTTTCACACAGACCGAATATTTTTTAATGCAAATATATCCTCCAAACATCGTCCACTTCCCTCGCAGGTGGTGAAGTGTAGTGATCGCGCACATTTTGGTCGATTGTTACAGTATCACTCAGTTCCTACAGCTTTTTCAGCCACATTCTGATGCAGCAGACTTCTTGTTCCAGATCATTCCAAAGGTGATCTATTGGAGTGTGGATTTCCGATGGCACTTTTCCTATTTTATTTTGTGTGGCAAATGCATATATACCCTATTTGTGAAGAAATAACTTGAAAAATACCAACCGTACCCTTTAAATCTTGGCCATTCTCTAAAATTCTTGCTATTATCACCTAGCATAATGGTAGTGAGGAGGTGTGCCATGGACTTCTTTGTATAAACATTTTGAACGTAATGCATACATGAATCTTGAGCCATTGTGATTGTGACAGGACAGGAGTGATACAATAATGTAATGAGGTTTGAGTAAGAGCACGAGTAGCACAGTTTTAGTGCTTCTTAAGGAATTTTGCAGGTAGTTGGTAAAGCAGTGATTTACAATAGTCTAACCCAGAAGGCGCGTAATAAGCCTTTCAGCAACAGCCTATGCGAAGTCTGGAAATATTGAAGAGGTGATTGAAGGGAATGTTAGTAGCGTTTCAATATGTGCCTGTGCAACTGACTCCAAAAGTTTCATGCATAAAAGGTATTTGATACACAAGTCCTACCAATCAAGACACTAACACGATGAATTTTATGTATCAGTCTTTGAACAATTTAATTAAGGGAAATTGTGCTGCATCCACAACTTTATTTCTTTGAAGCAAATAGTAAAGACAGTAGTGGTAAACATATTTTAGGTTTAATACCAAGAAGGATTTGAGTGTCATAAGCACTGTATTTCCTTAGGATATGCCCTATGGGTAATATGAGGATGCAAAACAAAATATGGCCTGTAGCCAATCGCTGAGAAAAGTCATGATACACTAGAGTAGACGAAGATGTAGTACTACCTGTTAAAGCAAACTGCTGTCTGATAAGGAGGACTTAAGCCAGTCAAGCCCAGTTCCAGTGAACCCCAGTGATTCCCTCCTAATCGACTGAATGGCAGACTATGTTCAAGGCAGCACTGAGGTCAACCAGTACTAAGACTTTAATGTAATCTCCTGAGTCAGCTGAAGTAAGGAGATCATTGCTAACACTTGACTGTGGCAGCTCCAGCGCTGTGCCCAGTTCTGAAGCCAGACTGGAATGAGCTAAAGAAATAATACAGAGACAGTGGATCGCCGTAATCCATTCAAGATTCTTATAGTGGGCTTGTCCTGAAGCCAAGGAGGTCACACAGGTTTATGGTGACACCCTTCCTAAAACGTGCTGTTGGTATTCACTTTGTACTCTATCACTGAGTTACATTTTAGTGTCCTAAATCTTTATTTGTTAATTGTTGTTAATCATTTGGGCCTTGGCTTTTAGACTTTCCAGACAGTACATTTCTACTTAACTGTTTCATGTTGTGCTAGGATTTAATGATTTGCCTGTATTTTTGCATTTACATTTTTGCCTTTTCCTTTCCTCTGCTTATTGATCATTTTACTTATCAAGTTTTTTCATCTGTGCAGCCGTACCCCATTACCCACCTGTTGCCTTACTTCATACTGAACTCTTCTCTAGACAACATCTCTAGGAGATCTATTTTGAACTCATTGTGGCCAAATGACTCCTTAAAGGTCAACTTCAAGAATGAGTTCTTTTACCAAGAAGATGAAGGCTTGGCATAGGCGACATTAGATTGCGGTAATGTAACATTATTGTGCAGCTTATCTGTGAGGCTTGCAGTGAGACAAGAAGCCTGGTCAAAGCCTTAAAGAGCAAAGTATATACATAGAGCAGTGTTTTTCAACCGGGGTTCCTGGGAGTGAGTGCTAGCTAAGGGTTCCACCGAAAAAGTCCTAATAATATAGGACATACTGGTGGATAATTGCACAGGGTTCTGTGAGCAAGGTAACCATTCGCGCAGGGGTCCATTCCAGTGAAAAGGTTGAAAAACACTGACATAGAGACATAAAAGGCAGGACTACTGCAATGTATTTTTCTTCTTCTTTCGGCTGCTCCCATTAGGGGTTGCCTCATCTTGTTCCTTATCTTCTTGTCCTCTACATCTTGCTCTGTCACACCCATCACCTGCATGTCCTCTCTCACCACATCCATAAACCTTCGCTTAGGCCTTCCTCTTTTCCTCTTCCCTGGCAGCTCTATGCTTAGCATCCTTCTCACAATATACCCAGCATCTCTCCTCTGCACATGACCAAACCAACATAATCTTGCCTCTCTGACTTTGTCCCCCAGCTGTCCAACTTGAGCTGAGCCTCTAATGTACTCATTTCTAATCCTGTTCATCCTCGTCACACCCAGTGCAAATCTTAGCATCTTTAACTCTGCTACTTTCAGCTCTGTCTCCTGCTTTCTGGTCAGTGCCACCGTCTCCAACCCATATAACATAGCTGGTCTCACTACCGTCCTGTAGACCTTCCCGTTTCACTCTTGCTGATATCCGTCTGTCACAAATCACGCCTGACACTCTTCTCTACCCATTTCACCCTGTCTGGACTCCCTTCTTCACATCTCTTCCACAATCCCCATTACTCTGTATGGACTAGTGCAATGGATGAAATCAGTTAAATAAGCAGTGACTGCTATAAAAGAACTACAACAGGCTTTACCTGATCCAGACAGAAGTCTCCTGAACTTGGAGAGGTTTACTCTTACTCTGATGCTCTTTTTCCTCTTTAGATCATTTCAGATCAAACAAAAGAGATTCAAACATAATTCAAAGTAATTTGAGAGAATGGCCTTTTCTTTAGTCTGAACTGGGTTTTAAAGGCTTGTCAACTGCCACTGCCAAATTGTGCTAGGCAAATTGGGGCAAAAATACAGAAATGAAGAAAGAGAAAAGGAAAGCATTATAAGAATAACACAGGGATTACCTCAAGTCGGAGTCGCTGTGACATCATCCCAATATCCACACTTACAAAAACGACTCGCTTGGAGCCATCAGACACAATGAAGGCTCGGCTAAAGAGTCTCGTGTGAAGTCCTCCAGCTACTTGATTAGGATTAGCATATCCCATCTATTCAAGAAACACAAGGATATGCAGTGAACCAAAAATTGGAATTCCAGAACTGCTATAATTTATATTTTGATTCCTGTGGAATGAAATATAATTTCTCCATTACCATAATGAAATGAGGTAACATAGTGCATTTTGTTAATAGATAAATTAGTGGAAGATTTCAAGCCTTGGATTTCTGACATTGGAGAGCTGAACTTAAAGGTCCCAGTGCCCTCACCAGCAGGTAATGATATCCTGTCAGCACCTCATTTGACTGAAGTTTAATAATTCAGCCTGCAAAGTGGACTTGGGGAAAGTTTAAAACTGCTACTGATCTTGTCCTGTTAATATAGTAAAGATTATGTACATTTTGTAAAATGGTAGAGTTCAGGTTAGGGGTAGGGTTATGGGTAACTACTGCATTTTACATTGCAGTACAAATTTCATATACTAATTTATAAGTTATGCAGTCATGAAGCACTATTTCTGATACCAAACTGTAACTCGATCTCTCCAGAGCGACCAATAGGCACAGCAAGAGATGCCAAAGATAACTGTAAATCTACATAATGGTAAAGAAAAACTCTGGAACTACTAGAAAAAGAATTCAGAATTGTATCTCTGCAGCACACCATAGCTTATGACAACCTTTCTGGGTTGTCTCATTTGTGTACCTGCCTTATGTGTCTTTTAGACAGTCCTATCCTCAGACAGGTTACGTCAGTATATAACTAACCGTCATACATTGTTTATGGAATTTCTTGCAGAATTTTCTCTTCTCATTTCAGTAATCCATGAATTAAAAAAATAAAAGTGGTGACTGCAAATAAATGATTTTGCGACTTTCACTGACAACTCAGACATAGCTGCCAGCTTTACACAATTTTGGATACAAGAAATCATTGCATGCATGTCAACCACTTGTCAGATAACCTTAAAGTGTTTTAGCACATAAAGTAAAACACAGTAAAGTCAGAACTTTCTTGAACCTCGTTTCCTGATCAACCCAAAAACATCGATGAATACATATGAAAAAGTTTGGGAACCCCTCTCAGCCTGCATAATAATTGACTCTACTTTCAACAAAAAGATAACAGTGGTATGTCTTTCATTTCCTAGGAACATCTGAGTACTGGGGTGTTTTCCAAACAAAGATTTTTAGTGATGCAGTATTTATTTGTATGAAATTAAATCAAATGTGAAAAACTGGCTGTGCAAAAATTTGGGTCCCCTTGTAATTTTGCTGATTTGAATGCATGTAACTGCTCAATACTGATTGCTTGCAGCACCAAATTGGTTGGATTAGCTCATTAAGCCCTGAACTTCATAGACAGGTGTGTCTAATAATGAGAAAAGGTATTTAAGGTGGTCAATTGCAAGTTGTGCTTCCCTTTGACTCGCCTCTGAAGAGTGACAGCATGGGATCCTCAAAGCAACTCTCAAAAGATCTGAAAACAAAGATTGTTCAGTATCATGGTTTAGGGGAAGGCTGCAAAAAGCTATCTCAGAGGTTTAAACTGTCAGTTTCAACTGTAAGGAATGTAATCAGGAAATGGAAAGCCACAGGCACAGTTGCTGTTAAACTCAGGTCTGGCAGGCCAAGTAAATAGAGGAGCGGCAAATGCGCAGGATTGTGAGAATGGTTACAAACAAATCACGGATTACCTCCAAAGATTTGCAAGAACATCTTGCTGCAGATGGTCTATCTGTACATCGTTCTACAATTCAGCGCAATTTGCACAAAGAACATCTGTATGGCAGGGTGATGAAAAAGAAGCCCTTTCTGCACTCACACCACAGACAGACTCGCTTGTTGTATGCAAATGCTCATTTAGACAAGCCAGGTTCATTTTGGAACAAAGTGCTTTGGACTGATGAGACAAAAATTGAGTTATTTGGTCATAACAAAAAGCGCATTGCATGGTGGAAGAAGAACACTGCATTCCAAGAAAAATGCCTGCCACCTACTGTCAAATTTGGTGGAGGTTCCCTCATGCTGTGGGGCTGTGTGGCTAGTTCAGGAACTGGGGCCCTTGTTAAAGTCGAGGGTCAGATGAATTCAACCCAATATCAACAAATTCTTCACGATAATGTTCAAGCATCAGTCACAAAGTTGAAATTATGCAGGGGTTGGATATTCCAACAAGACAATGACCCAAAACACAGTTCGAAATTTACAAAGGCATTCATGCAGAGGGAGAAGTACAATGTTCTGGAATGGTCGTCACAGTCCCGACTTGAATATCATCGAAAACCTATGGGATGATTTGAAGCAGGCTGTCCTTGCTTGGCGGCCATCAAATTTAACTGAACTGGAGAGATTTTGTATGGAAGAATGGTCAAAAATACCTCCATCCAGAATCCAGAAACTCATTAAAGGCTATAGGAGGCGACTAGAGGCTGTTATATTTGCAAAAGGAGGCTCAACTAAGTATTGATATAATATCTCTGTTAGGGTGCCCAAATTTATACACCTGTCTAATTTTGTTATGATGCATATTGCATATTTTCTGTTAATCCAATAAACTTAATGTCACTGCTGAAATACTACCGTTTCCATAAGGCATGTCATATAGTAAAAGGAAGTTGCTACTTTGAAAGCTCAGCCAATGATAAACAAAAATCCAAAGAATTAAGAGGGGTTCACAAACTTTTTCATATGACTGTATGTTCTCTTACTCACCAGTGGCAAATCAGCAGCTGGTCCAGTACAATCTCCTCTTCCAACACCAATCCAATAACGAGTTTGGGGTTGTTCAGGGTTATATTGGTCTGAAAATCATTTAAAGAAATATTTCTGTTTGCAGTAGAGGAGTTACTCTCTATTATCCTTATAAAAGTATATCCCGATATATCCATCTTTCTTCCTATCCTTTGCTTAACCCTCCATGTCCATTATCAAAGGGAATCAGAAATTATCCGGACAGCATGAAGTAGTCAGTCCATCACAGAGCTCAGACATGCATTCACAGGTCAACGTGCAGTTGCCAGTCTGACACTGGGATATGGAGAGAAGCTGGAAGTCAAACTTTACACTGAAGTCAACTCAGCCAGGTAGCGAACTGAGGCCCAGCACAACTTATTATCATTGCAACTGTTAAATTAATAAAACTACTAAAAAGCATCAGAGCACAATACATACTTTTATATTACTAGGTGTGTAGGTTTTCTCTCTTTTCATATGACATTCACTTCTGTCTTGTGTGCACTAAATCATTCTCCCTGTTGTTAATGACCTTTCATTCTTTGGTTTAGCTCACCTTGGACAGCTTTCTGCTCCAGTGCCAGAACAGTGAACAGCCCCGTTATCACTGCAGTCATCAGTGTAAACAAGACTAACAAAACCACCTCGAGGGAAGTGAAAGTTCTTCGACAATGTCTAGATGGCATTCTGCTTGGTACTCCTGAAAAAAAAA
>JANRMT010062813.1:44922163-45013217 GCA_026402145.1 Polypterus bichir lapradei | reverse complement strand
ATAGATAGATAGATAGATAGATAGATAGATAGATAGATAGATAGATAATTTGTCCCCATGTGGAAATCTGGCTTTTTACAGAAGATCTTAAAAATGAATAAATAAACAAACAAACACAAACACACACACTAATGTCTGAACACACAACAGAACAACTAAAAAGCAAGAAAATGAAAACGAAAGGAAACTTCTGCTTTGGCTCTCACAGTCTCAGTGAGGCGTTATGCAGGCATATTGCTGTTGGTATAAAGGAGCCTCAGTAGCGTTTCTTGACACACTTCTGTTGAATAATTCATTGGCTGAAAGTCCTCAGTGCTAGTGTGTCAGAGTGAGGATGTGCAGCATTGTTCATAATGGAACTCAGACTGAATTCTCTCCTTCGCCACTACCTCCATTGGGTCCAGAGTGTGTCCCATAACTGACCCTGCCCTTTTAATTAGCTTGGTGTTTCCCTGAGCCTCTCTTGAAGTGATGTTACCAGCCCAGTACACCATAGTACAGAAAAACACACTGGCCATCACAGAATTACAGAAGATGTGAAGGATGTCACTTCCCACATTATAGGAACACAGTCCCCTAAGGAAAAAGAGCCTGCTCTGCCCTTTGTTATACAGTTCTTCGGTGTTGCTAGACCAGGGTTAAACCCTAACCCTAACCCTATCATTAATGTGGACCCCCAAGTACTTGTAAGAGTGGGCCACTTCTATATCCACTCAAGTTCAAGTTCAAGCACTTTATTGTCATTGTGTAACACAAGAAAATTACTTTTTGTGACAGCCACTCCTTGAATATTGACCTGTTGAGAAAGTCAATAACTAGTTCCTTGGTTTTACAGATGTTAACATGTACACAATTCTCTTTGCACCAAGAAACAAACTTCTCCACCTGACTCCTGTACTATGTCCCATACTCTCCCCTATATCAATAGACCCCAAAAGTGCAGAATCATCTGAACATTTCTGCAAGTGACATGACCTGGCGTTATATTTATAGTCTGAGGGGTACAGAATGAAGAGAAAAGGAGAAAGGATTGTTCCTTATGGTGCTCCAATGTTGCTCATATCCGTATAAGAAACAGTCTCACAAACTGTGATCTGCCCGACATATATTCCATTATCCAGGGCACCATAGGCTTATCCACCTGCATATCTGAGTTTACAAATTGACAGGGATGGCTGGATGGTATCGAAGGCACTGAAGAAATCAAAAAACTTAATTCTCACAATGCTGCCATCTTTCTCCAGGTGAGAATAAAACTTGTGCCACAGATAAGTAATTGCATCTTCCACTCCAATCTTTGTCCCATAGTCAAACTGCAAACTTGTGAAATTCATAAATAATAGTAAAATTGGACAAATGGCAGCACTAAGGATGCAGCAAACACAATTCTGAAAGACTTGGGGCAATCTTCAGACCTTGGTGAATATTTGGAAATTGTAGTTTAACAAAAGGGCGAAGTGTTATATGTTGGTAAAAGGAACATTAATTATAGATACAAGATTTTTTTAAAATTTCTCTCCTTTGCTGTTACCTGCAGGGGGTCCAGAATGCGTCCTATAACTGAGCTTGCCTTTTTCATTAGCTTGTTGATTCAGGGTGGCCTCTGTTGAACCCAGTGCACCACAGAGTAGAAAATTGCACTGGCCATCAGAGAGTTGTAGAAGATGTGAAGGATGTCATTTCCACATTAAAGGAATGCAGTCTTCTAGGGAAAGAGTCTGCTCTGCCCTTTCTATATAGTTCCTCTGTGTTGCTAGACCAGTCCAACCTACTATTAATGTGGACCCCCAAGTACTTGTAGGAGTGCACCACCTCTACATCCGCTCCTTGAATAGTGACCAGACATAGAGGCTCTTTGGTGCAGTGAAACTCTATAACCAGTTCCTTGGTTTGCTAATGGTAAGATGCAGATAATTCTCTTTGCACTAAGAAACAAAGTTCTCCACCAGAATCCCATACTTTGTCTTATCCCTTTATCCATACACCTGATATGTGCAAAATAATCTGAGAATTTATGAAGTGTTATATTTGTAGTCTGAGGTTTACAGAGTGAACAGAAAAGAAGAAAGGACTCTTCCTTATGGTGCTCCAGTGTGGCACACATCAGAAACACAGTCTGCCTGACATACAGTCCATTATTCAGGACATCATAATCTTATTCACATGCACATCTCTGAGTTTACCCCTTAATGGGTAAAGTGGCTGGATGGTGCTGAAGGCACTGGAGACATAAAAAAAACATAATCCTCACAGTGCTGCTAGCTTTGTCCAGGTGTGAATAAGTCTTGTTCTGGAGCAGAGAGATAATTGCATCCTCCACTCTAATCTTTGTCTGATAGGCAAACTGGTCCAGAAGAGGACTCATATAGTCCAGGACCAGTCATTAGGTGAAGAGGTGCCTGTCTTCTTTGGGACAGGAACAATGCAGGATGTCTTCCACAGCAGTGGCACTTTCTGAAGCCTTATGAGACAGAATGAACAGATGACAGAAGACCCCACAAAGCTGGTGAGCACAGACCTTAAGAGCTCGAGGACCTGACTCCATCTGGGCATGCAGCTCTTTCTGTGTGCAGCTTCCTCAGTTATCTTCTTACTTGGTCTTCAGTTATGGACAGTCCAAACTGATGGTTAGAGGTGGACTGGTCATTGGGTACTCCAGTTGACATGGTAGTAGTTGTTTATATAGTAGGGGTGGTGTGGGAAGACTAGTCATTGGAAAAAGGTGAAAATGGGAGGTAAACTGTATCACAAAATTCAGGGTTTTAGTTTTATTCACACCCCCTTCTAGCACCTTAGCGCTGGAGTGCTTGAGTCCAGTAAATATGCCCAGCCCAGTCCATTCCAGACATCCTTCGTGTTATTCTGAGTGAGTTTGTTTTCTATTTTAGCTTTGATACCTTCCTTTCCTTCAATCAGCTTTTTCTTTAGCACATGCTGTTTGTCCTTCAGAGCCACTTTGTTGCTGGATTTGAATGCTCTCTTTTTCTCATTCAGGAGACCTTTTAGCCCCTCGGTAATCCAGGGCTTTTCGTTTCTAAAGCAACGCACCATCTTTGTGGGTACCACTGTGTCGACACAGAAGTTAATTTAGTCTGTGATGCAGTGACAGAGTCTTCTATATTGTCGCCCTGTGACTCGCACATCATTTCCCAGTCTGTCATGTGGAAGCAGTCATTCTGAGTCAATTCAGCCTCCAGGCTCCACTTCCTCACTATTCTGGTGGTGCCATCTAATACCAGGCTTGTGGCTGGGAATAGGATGACAACTTGTGTGGTCAGATTTGCCTAAAGGAGCCAGCAGATTACACTTAAAGGCATCTTTAACATTTGAATACAGCAGGTCTAGTTTGTTAATTCTTCAAGTGGAACCTGTCACAAACTGGTAGGAATTTGCTTGAAGGCACCACATAATGGAACTGCAGGGTTGGAGTGAGTCATCTTTAAAGTGTTAGTGACAGAATGAATCATTTCCGTTGCAAGGTCCCCATTTGCGGAGGGAGGAATATAAACATTGATAAAGATGAAGTCATTTATCTCCCGGGGCAAATAATGTGGATGAATTCCAACAGCCGCCGAGGTAAGTAAACCGAGGTCTTGACAAGGTTGACACTCGTTCCGCAGACAGACACACTGCTGAGGGCTGTGCCTAAGAGGTCATTAAAGGCCTGGATCTTGGTTTTTATCAGGACACTCGCAAGCCCAGACACTCAGGCCAGAAGCTCGATGGCACCAGTGTGACATTGACTCAAGGAACTGCACTCGTCCAAAAATGAACTGCAGCCATCAGCGACCATACTGAAGAACTGAACAACACTTGCACTTTCCAATGGCTTCTTTTCTGTGTTCATACTGTATGTATAAATGATTAAACTATAATGTGTATTACGAGTCAAAGCTGCATTTGAAAGCAAGTTAAATAGATTCTTTCTTTTGTATCATATTTCTTTTGTCTTACAAATTCTGACGTGTACTAAAAGAGGTTCAAGTGTGAGCTGCATTTCTAAAAGAACACATTTCCAGGGAGTGTGTGCCCCCCGCCGGACACAGAGTGTTGTTCAGGGCCTCCCGTTGATTCAGAGACAGGCATTAAACCGTTAAACTTGCGCTGTGTCTTAACCACTACTCCACAATGCCAGTTGGGAGGACATGAAACATTGGCGCAGGTTAACAAACTTCTGGGAATTTCATATGGAAGTTAAACGATAAGTTGGACATGTCTGACAGAAATATGAATAAATAAAAGAACACAAAGGAAAGCGATGATTAAACACGGAGGACAAAAGCAAACAGCAGTGCTAAAAGAAAACCAAGACATCTAAAAAAATTCAGGTTCATTAAAAGAATAAGTGTAACAGAAAAGTTTGTGGAAAAGCACTGGCGAGGGGTTTGATGTACCTGAGAACAAACTCAAAATGTGTGAAATGGAGCTTAGGATTTCTAGAACATATTCGGATGTTTCTTAAACTGGTATTCCAACAAAAGAGGAGGAGTGGGGGGAAAAAACAACCTGGGGTACAAGTAATAATGTTCCGACTGGATAAAATAAGAATTAGGTATATCTTTTATTATACATTGTATTTTTAAAATTACAGTTTTCATATATACTGTAGTTATATGCAATTCAAAACATGATGAGTATTGTCGGTAATTTGAATTGGACCTAGACAAAATTAAATTGCAGATATGTTAATATGGAGTAATGTACTATTTAAAATAATTATTAAAAAGTTAAACCCAGATGGGGTCCTCCCTGCATGGAGTTTGCATGTTCTCCCCGTGTCTGCGTGGGTTTCCTCTGGGTACTCCGGTTTCCTCCCACAGTTCAAAGACATGCAGTTTAGGTGCATTGGCGATTCTAAATTGTCCCTAGTGTGTGCTTGGTGTGTGTGTATGTGTGCCCTGTGGTGGGCTGGCGCTCTGCCTGGGGTTTGTTTCCTGCCTTGCGCCCTGTGTTGGCAGGGATCGGCTCTTGCAGACCCCAGTGACCCTGTAGTTAGGATATAGCGGGATGGATAATGGATGGATGGATGGATCTAGATGGTAAAATGTAAGCTAACAGAACAAACACACACAGTCCACCTCCAGGTCATGAGTGGGGCAAAGCCTATGCCAGCTTTGGAGTCTTTTAGAGAATACCATAGAATTTTAATCAAATATTTGTAATCAATGCATCGTCATTTTTACAATTTAATACAAGCATATACTTACATTAAGATGTAAAAAGTAATTATTAAAATCATAAGGAAAAGGACCAAAGGTAACTAAAGGTTCATCTAAACGAGGCTTAAGGCTTGGGCACATGAGGCTTTGTCTGATTTAGAGAAGCCACCAAGATAATTAGGTTAAGGTTAAAATTAAGTAGAGGAGTAATGAACACCCCCGTAAAAAGTGAGAATAAATCCCTGTTATGAAGCGGTGATAAGATCAATGGGAAGACGCCTAGAACACCCCCTGGAAGCGTTGTTTAGAATAATGGAAGAATCGACACGTGTATGAGTTACTGGTGGCTGTAACTGATTGGCTAAGATGATAAAATTCTGCAGAAGGAATTATTGGGATAAGGAATGAATTGTTTTCTTGATTGCTCACGGTGGCCAGTACAATACACACCGTGGATTCAGAAAGCATTCAGACCCCTCATCGTTCTACACATTTTATTGTGCTGTAGAATTAATTTGAAATTATTGATTGATTGATTGATCGATTGATTAAATTTGACATCTTTGCCCATCAATCTACACTCAATCATCCATAATGACAAAGTGAAAACACATTTTCAAAAATCGCGAGTGGTCTCCCCTAGACTTTCTCATATTCTCAGATATGGGGATAGAGATTTGAGGAGTAAGCCGCAAGACAATAATTATATTTTTACATTATATACATTATAGAATCATTAACAACAAATCAAAACAAATTAATAATATATTGAACAATTATTATAAAAGTACAGTTGAATAAACCGGACTCTGCAGCTGCATCAATAAAAAAGTACCACTTCCGATTAGAGGAAATAGCCCAAAAGTTGATAGAAATCTACGCTTTGTACCTAATACTTGTACACAAAATTTGGTTGACCTAAGTGAAAGTGTGCTCAAGTTATCGTTTTTACATATGCACAGTGACACACAGACATAATTCCAAAAACGTTATTTTCGGACTCACAGAGGTCTAAAACTTCGCAATACATCAAGATCTCGATATCGAATTTTTGGATGATTACAATACTTTCCCTACAAGAAAATAAATCAGACTCAGGGAGGTCATTTTTTTTTTTTTTGTTCTTTATTTCGCCATATACAATTTCTTGTATTAGGAATTTGTTAGTTTTCGAATACCCCTTGGGGTCAGAGCGCAGGGTCAGCCATTGTACAGTGCCCCTGGAGCAATTGAAGGTTAAGGGCTTTGCTCAAGGGCCTAGCAGTTGTGCCCTCTTTGCTTTAACTCTCCTCAAGCTGTGTCTAGAACCTGATGGAGTCCACAAATCAAATGCAATTGACTGAACATTACTGTGCTTTAGAAAGGCACACGGCTGTGTATAACTGAGCAAGAAGGGCCTCGGTCTGGGAGGTGACCAGGCACCCAATGGTCTCTCTAAAGGAGCTTTGGAAATCCTCTGCAGGGAAGGGAGAACCTGTCGGAAGGACAACCATCTCAGCGAAACTCCAGCAATCAGGCGTTTACGGTAGAGCAGCTACAGAGAAGACACTTTTTCCAAATGGCATTTTGACAGCATGAGGGGAAAAAACAGATTCTGTGGTCTGATGAAATGAAAAACAAAAAAAAAAAAAAAAAAAAAATGAACTCTTTGGGCAGAACTCCAAGCATGAAGTCTGGCACAGCTCATCACCTGCCTGATCTCAGCCCTACAGTGAAGCATGGCGATGGCAGCGTCGCATTATGGGGGTGCAGCAGGGACAGGGAGACATTAAAGTTGAGGGAAGGTTTTGAAAACCGGCTTCACAACTGAGTGAATGGTCAGCTTTCAGCATAGTAAGTGTAAAGAATTATTATTATTATTATTATTATGACGACGATGACTAGAATTATACACCCAAGACAACGCTGGAGGAGCTTCAGGTGACAAGTCCCCGACTAACCCATGGAGTCACCAGAAGATGGCAGTTCATAGACACTTCCCAAATGGGGTTTGAAAGAATCAGGAGAAAAAAATGGGATAAACTGCTCAAATCCAGGAGTGCAGAGCCTGAAAAGAGACTTAGCAAAGTGCACTGGAAGCTGTAACTAAATTACGAGTCTGAATACTTACAGTAAATGAAACGAGATTTGCAAGCCTTTCTGACAGCGTTTTCACTTTTTCATTACGGGTGATTCAGTGTTGATTGACGGCGAAATATAAATACAGAACATAATAGAGTCTGCGGAAGGTGAAGGGATCTTGAAACGTTCGGAATCCTGGAAATGTCGTGCTGGGTGTCGCTCGTCAAACCGCAGCATTGTTCGTTTTTCTTAAGCTCTCTGGATCTGCGGGTTGGAACACTCGCAATCGGCATGCGCACTGGGGTCAGACGGCGGCTAAGCGCTACGCTTAAGGCAACATTCAGAGGCAGCATTCGGTCCCAGCAGCATCTCGTGGAAACACACAAGTGTGTCTGGACTTTTTATTCTACTTCCACGTGTTAAGACAGATTCCAAAGAACAGCCCTTAATCCATTCATCGATCGCTTTTCTGAGGTCGAATAATATAATCAGCAGTCTTGGACGGAGCGTCACTCCACAAGCAGGATTCACTTACGCACGCCGACTTACCAGAAGCTGCTGCGAAGGGCTCCAGTGACGAAATAGACGACTTCCTTCTACATCAAGAGAGAAGAAGAAAAGAAACCAGCAAGTGCCGATGAGCTCGAGAGCGCACACAGAAACAACACTTTTACTGCTAAATGACTGTTTACCAGAGTTCACATTGATTAGATAAGGGTGCAATTAAATGGATTGCCTTAAGATACAAAATATGATTTCTTGAAGGTCAAGAATAGGCCTGTTAATATTTTTGATGCGTTGCAAAACCATGAAGTGCGATCACAATCTAAACTAATGTGTAAGCAGCGCTAAAACGAAGATCACTTCTAAAAGATGTACAGCAAAGTAACAGGTGACATCTGCCACATAAAACACTAGCGTGCAGGTTCGACTGCCAATGGTGGACCCGACTGACGGTTTGGGCTTCTCCCCGAGTCCCCTGTCATGCTGGCAGAGTGACTGACCGCTGCATATTGTGCCAGCAGGAGTGACGGTGAAGGTCTAAATGTCGATTTCTGCACATGGAGCCCTCATTAAAATTAAACGGAGTCTTGGAAGCTGAGCATAGAAGCAGTAGTAGAGATGTTGGCCCCCCTGAGTAATAATGCAGTTCCAGTGCTCTTTAACGCCCTTGTAAAGTGTGAGCACCCTGAACACCACAGTTTTTTTTTCTCTTTATACTGGCATTATAGGGGTCTTCCCTTTTGTATGCCCCACCACCAGATTGCTGCCTGTACCTGCAGGTCATGGTCTAGAAGGGAAGAGCACAAACTTCACAGAACCCATGATGTGTTGTCATGTCATTTCCTAACCCGCCTTTACTAGACCGGGGTGCTAAGGGACTGGGGATGGAGCCAATCCCAGGTAGCACAGGGTGCCAAGTCCATCACAGAGCAAACATACACTAAGGCCAAATTAGCATCGCCAGTCCACCTAACCTGCATGTCTTTGGACAGTGGGAAGAAAGCCACACAGACCCGGGGAGAACATGCAGACTCCATGCAGGGAGAACCTGGGACGTGAACCACAAGTCAGCAATGCTACCACTGATGTGTTGTAAAATGTTGTAATTCTGCAGTATAACAGGCCAGGCTGTTTTCAACGTTTCCTTGGGTCAAGGTGGTCAAGCATGACTTTTATTTGAGCTCAAAATGGTTAGCACTGACTTGATCTGTCAGTCAGTGTCCAACCCGCTATATCCTAACTACAGGGTCACAGGGTCTACTGGAGCCAATCCCAGCCAACACAGGGCGCAAGGCAGGAAACAAACCCCGGGCAGGGTGCCAGCCCACCTCAGGGCGCGCACACACACACACCAAGCACACACTAGGGACAATTTAGGATCGCCAATGCACCTAACCTGCATGTCTTTGGACTGTGGGAGGAAACCCACGCAGACACGGGGAGAACATGCAAAATCCACGCAGGAAGGACCCGGGAAGCGAACCCGGGACTCCTAACTGCAAGGCAGCAGTGCTACCCACTGTGCCACTGTGCCGCCCTCTGACAACTATATTGCCAGAAGTATTGGGACACCTGCCTTTACAGACACATGAACTTTAATGACATCCCATTTTTAATACATAGGCTTTAATATGGAGTTGGCCCACCTTTTGCAGCTATAACAGCTTCAACTCTTCTGGTAAGGCTTTCCACAAGGTTTAGGAGTGTGTTTATGGGAATTTTTGACCATTCTTCCAGGAGAGCATTTGTGAGGTCATGCACTGATGTTGGACGAGAAGGCCTGGCTCACAGTCTCTGCTCTAATTCATCTCAAAGGTATTCTGTCGGGTTGAGGTTAGGGCTCTGTGCTGGCCAGTCAAGTCCCTCCACACCAAACTTACTCATCCATTTCTTTATAGACCTTGCTTTGTGCACTGGTGCGCAGTCATGTTGGAACAGGAAGGGGCCATCCCCAAAGTGGTCCAAAGTGGCTTTGTATGCTGAAGCATTAAGAGATCCTTTTACTGGAAGTAAGGGGCCAAGACCAACCTCTGAAAAACAACCCCACATCATAACCCCCCCCCCCTCAACTAAACTTTACACTTGGCACAATGCAGTCAAGCAAGTACCGTTCTGCTGGCAACCACTAAACCCAGACTCGTCCATCGGATTGCCAGAAAGAGAAGCGTGATTTGTCACTCCAGAGGACACATCTCCACTACTGTAGAGTCCAGTGGCGGAGTGCTTTATACCACTGCGTCTGACGCTTTGCATTCGACTTGATGATGTAAGCTTGGATGCAGCTGCTCGGCCATGGAAACCCATTCCATGAAGCTCTGTTCCTGAGCTGTACCTATTGACTCTGTAGAAAGTTGGTGACTTCTACACACTGCACGTCTCATCATGTGTGGCCCCCGCTCCGTGATTTTACCTGGACTGTTACTTGGTGGCTGATTTGGTGTTGTTCCTAATTGCTTCCCCTTTGTTATATTACGACTAACAGCTGACCGTGGAATATTTAGTAGCGAGGGAATTTCACAAATTGACTTATTGCACAGGTAGCATCCTATCACGGTACCACGCTTGAATTCACTGAGCTCCATTCTTTCACAAATGCCGTCTGCATGCCTAGGTGTTTGATTTTATACACCTGTGGCCATGGAAGTGATTGGAACACCTGAATTCAATGATTTGGAGGGATGCCCCAATACTTTTGGCAATATAGTGTGGGTCTTTGAGTGGGCATTACAAGCACTTTCCATCTCCTTACTTTCAGAAGATTTCGCCTAAGCTGACCAGGTTTCACAGCACCTGATTTGACATATCAGGATCCAGTACACAGTTCTAAGCAGAATTCACAAAACTGTCTACTGCCATTGAAAGCTAAGATGTGGACTGAGTCTAGAAAGCAGACACTGTTGCTGCTACCAGCAGTTAAATCTTCATTTCTCTTGCTGTGGCCATGGGCCTGTGAAATCGTCAGGAGACAAAATTCATGAGCATTGTCACACACGTGCATATGGGCAACAGCTTTAGGGCTCAAATAACCGTGATTTCCCTGCCGGGCCACGGGTTGGCACTTCCCTCTAAAGCTTTCTCTCTTACTCCCTGTATACTTGAAGTTAAGACAAATAAATACAATGGTCTTTTCGGACAGAGCTCATAACAGAAATGAATTCAAATAAAAGATGGCAGCTTATATGTCCAGATGACAGGAAGAACCGGGTCCTGAGGAACAACTGCTCTGAGCCAGTTGTCCAGCCGTAACAATTTGGGCCTTGTCAAAGTCGCTCAGATCCTTACTGTTGCCCATTCTTCCTGTTTCCAACACATCACCTTCAGGAAGTGACAGTTCACCTGCTGCCTAATATGTCCAACTCCTTGACTTGGTGTCATTGTAACAAGATAAGCAATGTTATTCACTTCACCAGTCAGCAGTTTTAATGTTGTGACTGATCAGTGTAATTTAAGAAATTAGGGTTTTAGAAGTAAAGAAGCTTCTTGAAAATCCAGAGTAGGACAACAAGAACATCCAATGTATCAAATTTCTCATTTTGCTATTCTTGAAATCAACAAATGTGTAAAAGGGGCTGACACTTTTTTATTTTTTAAGTCATTTAATGAGTCTGTTGTTGCATTTGCTTTCATTTGGTGGTTTGGTAAGCTCAGCATTATGAAAATGAACCATCTTAACGACATGGGAACAATTAGCTGTAACATTATAATAATAACTATAATAATTATTGGTTTGCAGCAGGCCTCTGTCCCCGAGTTAGAGAGAAGGCCAGCTCCATTCTGTCAGATAGTAGCTGTCCTCTTTGTCCTAAATTTCAGTTGTTGCCATCTGGCTGCAGATTTATGCCCTGGAGGGTAAACAGCAAGTGATTTAAGAACTCTTTTACTCCCAGAGATCCTGAGGGGGTTCGCTGTGTGGTGGATGCGTCAATGCTGTATCAATTCTCTGTGTATTTAGAATTTCGTTACTCGTAAGGATGCTGATGAATTCTGAATTATCTTGCGTACCATTAAACAGAATTATTACTTTTTGTATTAATCTTGAGTATGGGTTCTTATGATAACACTAATTGTCAGCTGTTTTGTTTTGGCTTATTTTATTGTATTTGTGCAACAATGTCTTACGTTTTTGTATGTTTCTGCTTCAAACAAAGTCTCCTCTGTGTTGATGAAGTCTACCTAACCCAGGGGTCTCCAACTCCAGTCCTGGGGCCTCATGCATAATGCTTTGTGTAGAATTCACACTAAAACATGGCGTACGGACAAAAGTGGAAATGTTCATACGCATAAAAAAATCCAGATGCATAAATCTGTGCGTTCACCAACTTCCATGTTCTTCTGCTCCATAAATCCTGGTCAGCGTGAAAAGTAACGCACGTGCCTGCTGCCCCACCCAAACTCCTCCCAGAATTACACCTCTTTGAATATGCAAATCAATATAAATAGCCCTTAAGCTCAGCAAAAGCATGGGGGGGGGAAATAGAAGAATTTTAAGCGAATACCAAGTGGAGACAAAGAAAAACGTACTATTTGTTGGTTTAAACAGTGGTATAAATAACAAAAGGAAGCATTGTTTACCGACAAATGACTTGCACAGAAGAGCTGTCACAACCTTTCCAAAAGTCTACAATATGCAAAACAATAAAAAAAAATAAAATTAAATAAAATTAAAAAAAAAAAAAAAACAAGCCTGAAAATGTCTCAGAACAAACTGCAGTGAAACTGAACCTTTCTTTTTTTCCACAACCACAAAGATACCCTTAAAGAAACAAAATGGATGAAATATTTGAAGAATAGAACATTTTACCAACTTTTAAGTGTGAAGGCAAATGGCTTATGCTTCAGGCTTGCGTGGCAGCCAGTGGCACCAGAGATACTGTGAGGGCGGAAGGAAAATTGATTCAACTAGATATTACAAACAAGAGAAGAAATCAACACTAAGAGTGCGTGTTTCATCAAACCAACCAAAAAGTTTTCAAGGATCAACCATCTTAACAGTAGAGATCGACTAAGGTTTCATAATGGACTGCAAAGTCACGAAATTATTGAAAACCAGTAGGGAGATATGCAGTGGACACAAGAAAACCTATTCAGAGTACTGAGCTAGGAGAGACCTGCAAGGAAGAATGAAGAAGAACATCTTTTAAGGCAACACTAGAAACAGTTGGAAGCTTCTGTGAAAAGCTTTGTTACAAAGAACTGACAGGGTGCTCAGACTTTTGCTCAGGCATCACTCATCTTGTCAGCTTTATAAGTTGTCAACGTGAGTAAATAGGAATTGTACAGAAAGATGAGAAGATATCAAATTCACATGTTCAGTATGTCCTACAAAGGTTATATGCCTGACTTTATTTAGAGATTTAGGGACAAATGACGTTCAACCAGACATGCCTGAACTTTTGCATACACCTGAACTTTTTTTTTTTTTTTAAAGGAACCAGCTAATTGAAAAGTTAGTCTCCATGGTAGGTTTCATGGTTTACGATGAAGCCAAGCACTACTTTCCCTAGTTTACTTACTTATCACTACATCAAGTTGTCATGACTTGTGGCCTTAAGATAATTAAATCAATTTGAGCAAAGGTCAGCTTGAAATTCTCCAGAAGCTGTCATAACATACTGACGTGAGTTGACTCAGCAAAAAGAAACTGTCAGCCAAAAGTAAGAAATAAAACGTTAGACTGGAGCAAGAGATGTGGCCAAGATAAGCAGGCAATTAAAATCCTAAATACAATGGAGAATCAACAAGTAAAGGCAACTTACCCTTTACTACCGGAAGCTGTGAGCAGATGACCATGACAGTTTTATCACTTCTCAACATAGTCTCCCAGCAGGTCAGTGCTCCTCTTGGATCATTCCTTGGGAGAAGAAGTGTTTCTGCTGCCCCCAAATCCAGGTCTGCCCCACTTCCTTAAACTCATCATCAGAGGTGAACCTGCGACCAAATTGGTCCTCTTTAAGTTGACCGAAGATTTGATAGTCACAAGGTGCTAGAACAGAGATGTAATGGGGATGTGGAAGATGTTCAAAACACAACTGTTGCATTGCCTTCTCCATTGTGGTCGCTTGTAATAAGCGTAAGTTTAATATGTCACTGTACTCTGTGCAAATATATTTTATAAATCTGCCTTTCCTTCTCATATGCACAGTTGACAGACAGCCAGATTTAGCACAGGGGTTCACCATATAGAATTACTAGGCAAGCATTATAAGACAGATACAGTTGTGCTTGAAAGTTTGTAAATCCTTTAGAATCTTCAATATTTCTGCATAAATATGACCTAAAACATCATCAGATTTTCACTCAAGTCCTAAACGTAGATAAAGAGAAACCAGTTAAACAAAGGAGACAAAAATATTATACTTGGTCATTTATTTATTGAGGAAAATGATCGAATATTACATATATGACGACCACACAATGTCTGATGAAGAACAGTGGCTAAGGAAAGGTGCGTATGCAAAGCAGAGTAAAAGATGTCTTCAGCTCGGGGGAATCTGATGAAATCAAAGTCGAAAATTGAAATCACAAGCTGATCCAACTTGCGTGAATTTCATCACAGTAACTCATAATGTGACTCAGTAATGTGTATGACCCCCATTGTGCCTGTATGCAGTCCTGACAATGTCTAGGCGAGCTCCTGACGAGATAGCAGATGGAGTCCTGGGAGATCTCTTCCCAGATCTGGATCAGGGCATCACTGAGCTCCTGGAGAGTCTGTAGTGCAGCTTGGCGGTGTCAGATACACTGATAGATAACATCCCAGGGGTTCTCAATTGGATTCAGGTCTCCTGAACGTGCAGGCCAGGCTATGGCATCAATGCCTTCATCATCCAGGAACTGTATTAACACTTTGTAGCTCTGAGGCACATAAGGATGTGCCATTCTGGAGGAGCTGGACTACCTTTGCAACTTGAATTGGTTGCAGATACCACCTCATGCTTACCAGTAGTAACAAGCACACTAGCAAAACACAAAACTAGTGAAAAATAAGTCAGAAAGGATAAGGAGAGAGCAATTGTTGGTGGTCACCATCTACAAAAACATTCCCTTTTTGGGGTTGTCTTGCTGTTGTATTTCCAGCACACCCGATTTCATTTTCATTTGGACCAAAGCTTTTGAAGTTGATTCACAATCACTTCTGCTTCCTAACCGGACAGCTTGATATCACTGAAGCTTAACTGACTTGGTATTAGACTCTTATGATTAAGTGTCCCCTTAGTTTTTTTTAGAACTCTATTAAGGCATCATCTGCATGTGCTTTGGGACTCAACTGCAAGAGAATCTCACCCATGCAGCATGGATGTGACAGATCCAGGGTTTAGGGTCCATGACCACAGTACAAAACACCCACAATTATCGCAGCCAGAGCCTTCATAAGGCCCACTGATCCCACCTCACTAATCAAGAGTTTTGTCACACCTTAAATTGGCAGCCACCTGCAACTAAGACTGTATGTTCAAAAGTGTGCCAGTTAACCCAGCTTTCAGTTGTAGAAAACACATAAAATAGGCTGGCGAGCAGGGAGAAGTATTGAAAGAGGTTACTTTCCTGCTTAAGAGTCGCTCTCAGCACGTCACTCATATCACCTACACATGGCAGCTGAGAGGAGCTTGGAGGCGATTAGATTCTGCCAGCTAAGCACACTATTTAAACTTTGCATTAGCTTGTTTTTGAGTTTTTAAAATAGTGGACACCGGTGCTTAACTGCAAGTAGGTTGCAATCAGAGGGTCCATCATGTCATTTTTTTCGTTGGATGCTGCGGACTTGCTTTGTACAACCACCATGTCTTTAGTTGATCTATACATCAGCGTCCAAACAGAGGGAAATGTCTGCTTTGCATCCGCTTGTATACAACACATCATTGTGGTCCTCCTCCAACCCCACACAGCTCTTACCTGTAAGCAACATGGAGCATCTATGCAAACACACATCAGATAGACACACGAAGAGCAAAGACCTTCACAGTCATGTGAAAAAGTAACTACATCCTAACAAATGCTTTTTCTTTTCAACATATATGGACATACAGTACTAAGATTGGGTCTTTATGTAAACAGTGCATTTAGATAGAGGTGGGTGGGAGTAGTTGGGTAAATGAAAAATTAACTTTGCAATAATTTAATAATTGAAAAAATTAACATTTCTTATTTCAGTCTGTCCACCTTTGGCTCTAATGGATGGCACTGGCCCATTACATAGGCATTTCATGTAACTGTCTACCAGTCTCCGACATCACCATACAGAATTCTTTTATCTATGTGATATTTGAGGGGTGTCCCATTTCAAATCACCCTACAGTACATTGACAGGATTCAGATCTGGGGTTTGACTTCCATGCCAGAATCCTTCATTTTTCTTTTCAGCCATTCCTTGGTGGATTTACTGGTACTTTTTGGGTCATTGTTATGTTGCAATGTCCACTTTTGGCTTAGTATCAACCTTCTGACAGATGGTCTTACATTGCCCTCAAGCACCCTTTGGCACAAAGAAAACATTACAGTGGATTCTACAGTATGATGGTGAGCTGCCCAGTTCCTGATACAGTATATCAGCCCCAAACAAACTTCCACCATCATGCATTACAGTTGGTGTCAGGATTTTCTGATCAAATGGCATCTTTGGTTTGTGCCAAAATGTCACCTGAGACTGCGGCAAAATAACTATCTTTGCCACGTCTGTCCAGAGCACTTTGTTCCAGAAAGTCCTGTCCCTTGCTTAGGTGTTCAGAGGCAAGCTTTAGTATTGCCCTGATGTTTTTTCTATGCACACTACTTTCTAATGGTAGTTTCAAATACGTTTGACATCAGCAGTGGCAAGAGCTACTTGTAGGTACTTGTGATTGGACTTCTCAGCATCTTGCTCTCGGCCTGGGCTTGGTAGGGTGGCCTGGCCAAGCCAGAAGTTGTTTATATTCCTTTTATACTGTAGATGATGTTCTAGGCAGTAGAATAGTTGATTTCTGATTATTTTGGTATCTTTTCAAATTTCTTCCCAAACTCAAAGGCATATATGATGTTCTTTCTGAAGGCCTCAAGAGAGCTCTTTCGAACTTGGCATGGTGATATCACACACTTCAACAACACCAAACCAGATTAAAATGTCTGTAATAATGTTAAAATCATTCGCATCCAATTATAATTTTAGATATTTGACATGGTGATAAATTTAGAGTAGATTTGCATGTTTATTAAATTTTACATTGGACTTTAAAATGTAAATGCGGCCTGATGTTTGTTATATCAGCTTTATCTATGGATACCAATCACACTAAGATCAGATCTTTGTGTCCAGATATGCTAATGAAGAAAACATTTCCTGGGGTGTACTTACTTTTTCACACAGCATCTGTGACATATTAGCGGTTTAACCAAAAGACAAGCAGGTAATGCAAGAAAGATCAACCCAGTGTAGCACAGGTTTATGTTGTTTTCTTCTGTGCAGGCCACTTAATGCACTATAGCACTGTATTGCCATTTTTTTTCTTTTATATTTTTTAATTTTATAAAGTGTATTTCGTATTATTAAAATGTACATGCAAATAAGAGCTGCAACAACTCATTGCCATGATCAATAACAATTGATTATTAAAAACTTTGGCAATGATCACTTTCAACAATTAGTTGATTATATCATTAGGCTTTATACTGTATGTTGTGCCATGCAATTGCATCAATACTTCATTCAGTTGTGAACACGTGAAGAAAGGCAGACAGTACGCAAATTCGAGAAAAGACAGTGCAAACTAAGACTTCCAGAGTTAAACACAGAAAAACAAAAAAAAAAAAGAAGCCTGATCAGTTGCAAAATGTGTAGGTCTGACCTTGTACGGCACAAGAAGCACAACAGAGATGCACAAACATTTAAACAGAAAACATACCGTTACAGGCTCTGTGGAGGAGGAAGGGTCGGCGTCATCGCTGTAGGTTGAATGTTACTTCAGCGTTACACGATACTGATCTATAAACTCATTTGCTAGGGTAGGCATAATGAAATGACTTCTGGTTTGAAGTGAGGAATAAATTTCAAGGCACAGTCCAGCCCCTACCAATGTGAATAAAACACTAGATAGGCAAATGAAAAATACGTGTCATTAGCCACTAAATATTAAACATTCAGATTTTTACTTGCCTTTTTTTTTTTTAAATGCGGCAACTCTGCTAAATTATACTGAACTACATGCATTCATGTATAACATTAGTGAGTGTTTACAAAAAATGGTTGCAAAGATATGCATAATATAGAACCTTTCCATTAAAATAAACTTAGCCTATTACATAGCAAAGGAAGAACCGAGTTTCACACAATTTAAACCACTTGCTTTGCTGCAAAAGGAAAACAGTCTGGACATTTTCTCAACATATGACAACTAATTTCAAACATTACGGCTGAGAAAAAAAAAAAAAATGTAACAGATTAGATTCTTTAGTAGTGGAATACTGTGGTGGTCAGATATTTAGATGATGCTTTACCAGAAACTGAAAAAAAATAAAAAACCCTTTGAAATTAAACATGTAATTTAAGTGGGTATACACAAGCCAAAAATGTGAATTTAGTTGTGTGTGTGTTTTCGTTTCACATCCTCAACCACAAGTGCTGTTTTATTTCTATTTAATACCATTTACTTTCAATGTATTATTATATAAATGTTGCATAAAAACCTATATTTTGTTTAAAATATCTAGTAGTTCATTTAAAAATTACATGTCTGAAATTTTTATTCAAATCAATTTGGTGAAAAAGTTCCATTTCACGCACTTTGTGTTTAATTCCAAATTAATTGTTTTACAATCCAACTAATCGATTTGTTGTGAAGAAGTCTAAATAAAAGGTTCTGACTGATCTTATTTTCAAATTTTAAACAACTTTCTTTGATATGAAGGATCATGCAATGTGGCCTTGTTTAAATTTCAAAAACAGTTAAATAAAAAAAAAAAACACACACCCCTCGGCTACATTCCTTTAAAAGCCTTTTATTTTCCATCCTTCACCTTAATTGTTTAACAATACAAATAGCATCTGGTGTGTACACAAAAACAATCTACATAAAATGACCTCTGTTTCACATAAAATACAGAATAATTAGATTTACTTCCTTAAAAAACTAATTTGTTTTACATATTGGCAATAATGAATATAATTTTACCTGCCGTAGTTGATGGCAAGGAGCGATGCTTGTAAACTACATGCATTGTCTGCACAAATATTATAAATTCCATCTAGAAATAAAATATATCATGGGCCTCCCTAATGAGGTCTCAATTAAAGCACTGTTTATTTCTGCTTCCAGGACAGAAGCAATTTTTGGAAGAATCTGTATGCTAGGGAGGACTGATGTTTGTATTATGACTTTTATATTAAAATAATTTATATGTACATACAGTTATGGCATGCCCATTTCTAACGAGCATTTTATTCCTTACATTTCTTTTGTGATTAAGACTTAGGACATTTGGTACAATTTAGCTCCAAACATTGTCTCTTCTAAACTATTACTGAACAATAACTTTTCCACCTTCTTAGTGAAAATACCTTCAAAATTGTATGCCACACAAATCATAGCCGTAACACTGAGAATGATAAGTGAACGGAAGAAGTAATTTCTTTCAGATTATAGTCTCATTTTACTCACTGAGTATGGATGGGGAAGGTGAGGCAGAGTCTGACAAACTCTAGAAATCACCTTCGTTCTCAGTGATGCCTTCTTTTTCTGGTCTACTTAATACCATAAAACACTTTGTTGATGTTGCAGATTTTACAAACACAGGAAATGGATGTGTCACAGAGGGAAAAATTAAAATGAAATCTTGAAAAAATTTATGATTTAGTAAAAATGAATGGAATTCCACCAATTGTGACAAAATGAAATCTTTCAAAATTTAAACAGTCATATTTTAGGAACAAATAATGATTAATACTAAGCACAATAAGATAATGATATAGGAAGACAAATTAGTTTTATGGCTAAAATAAATATTACATTCAATATTTAGTGATAACCATGAATAGGAGGGTTGTGAAGCTTCACAAACAATGCAACTTTTTGAGTCTAACATAGGCCACTGCTTTGAATTTAACCGACATCCGTTTCATGGTTTAAGCAAAAACAACTGTATATCTCAAAATGTACATTTTTATTTTAAATAAAGACATCAATGAGACCACCAACGGACTATACAATCAGGACAAGAAAGGCACTAGAAAACAGAAAAGATTACTCAATTTTTCTTTTCCACTTACTTTCTTTCCAAAATGTAAAAATCTAAAAGACCATTTGTTTTTCTTAACATATCTTTAGTTTGAAAAATAACCTGTGAAATACTTAGAAAAAACAGTTTTTTGCACCTTTTTCCATGTTTAGTGAATATTCTTACAAAAAGGCTGCTCGCTAAAAAACTTGCAAAAAAGAATCGCACAACCTTCCTGGATTTTAAATTAGTAGTAACACAAATTATTAAAATTTTACTGTAATCTTCTAAAGAGGCAATACGTATTTTGCACATAGTAAAGGCATGAATGAGGCATACAGCCAAATCAGTGGAATTAATATATAATGTGTGTTTCCTCTACACAAGAGTGGGAAGGTTAAATTATTAGAATAAAAACTGCTTAAATGTTTACAAGATTTACAAAGAAGCATGGTTTTGGCTAATGGCAGAATACAAAATCTTTCAACAAAAAAATCTGTACAGTGCATGTTGTAATTATTTATCCAAAGTCCTTTGGAAATGGAAAGAAAATATAATCACAGTGTGGACCAGCTGAACTGGAACAAGTCAAAGGTGAGAAATAAACAGGGAAAGAATAGCAAGAAGTTCACTATGGCATCTTCTCATAGCGAGATCATAGCACTTTAGGTGGTCCTTCAGCAACTCCCCTTCCCCACCTGTGAAATCGGGGTAGGTGTCAGTTTCTGGGGTCATTATGTGTCTATTCGATTATATTTCATTTGTCTGCTGATAACAGATGGTCTACAAGGGAATGGCCATTGATAGTTTCGAGGTACAATCCCTTGAACATTCTGTTCAAAATACTTGAAGGCTCTGAACCACCAAACTCGAGAAGAAAAGTTAGTTTGTGAGGCTTCTTTTAGCACCTGTAGAAAGAGATTGAGAAATTTAGCAAATGCATACACCACTAAATGAGACCATTGTTTCTTTATTAAAAAAAGAAAAAAAAAAGCAGCACAAATTTTGTGATAAGAAAACCACAGGCCTCTCCACAACCAGCAAGTAAGTACTTTAAACATTTGTACAATTCTGGTGAAATAATCAAAGTATTTCAACTCTGGAACCTTGTGTGACTATGTGGTTACTTCCTTTATTGTGTTAGTTTTGTACAAAGATAGAGATCTGAGTACTTAAGCATACCCATTTAAAGATTTATTTGTACTAACCTTCTACTAGACCACCTTTACAAAACTAGAACATGCATGTGTGTGTTTAATGTGCATAATTGTTCTGATTTTTATTATGGAGGCCATCATTTTGATCACTGAATGGGTTGCTTTCCAGGTGGAGCTCATTGTAAACAGGAATAATTCATGTCTGAGAATATGATTGATAGTGCTGATTGGCGAAATTTCCTGAAGTGATTTTCACAGTGATAATATTGTTCAATGAATATTTTTCTAGAAACTTGCTATGTGGCTGGCTTACAAAAACGTAATTTCTGGCAAAACAGTCAGAGCAAAGCTTAAGGAGGCTCTCCTCTTCTCATAAAACAAAGGAGACACTGCAAAATAAAATACGTACAATGTGTTTTTTCCCCCAAAACATTTCTTTCTGTAAGTGCAATAATCTATTTTTTTATTTTCTTATTGCTAGTATTTGGTCATTAGCTGTATTTTGTTTGTGGTATTCGTTCCATTTGCGTCTTACGCTGTTCCAGGCACGGTGACGTAAAGGCTAACACAAATCACATGTTTAGTCAAATAATCAGTCCACCATAGTTGAAAGACACTCCCCTAGCCCTCAAGGACAGTTAAAAGACCACTGAACATTATAATTCACTCAAAACTAGTTTAGATTCTCCTTCCCCATTGACTTCAATGCATTAACAGAGCTCAGCGAAGTTCCTGTGATTTCTTCAAACTCACAGTGAAGCAAACTCTGGAGGATTCGCTCATTACTACTGACTGAAACACAAGTCTGGGGTTTCTGGGTAAAGGAAGTGATTGATAGTTAAAACATGTAGCCATTGGGATTTGGTGCACCAGGAAATAGAAATAAGAAACTCATACTTATTAAATGGTATTTCAGATAAGAACACCAATCTCTACAAAAAATGTGTAGCACTATCAAAAATAATATAGTATTTGGAGAGCAAAGCAATATACATAATTTCTTCATGTTACAAGCTTTTAGAAATTGCTTACTTGTTGATTGGCCATGGTATGATACCACCAAAAAAGTCTTGTAGTGATAAAATAAGCTACCACAACATCCACAGTATAGTGGTCGTGGGCGAGCAGAATACAGAATACTCCAACAACACTGAGAAGCCAACAGACCCAGTGATAATACCAGAAACGTCTGGGAGAATCTGAAAAATAAATAATTATGTGATTTAACAGTGTCATGGTTACATGATATGGCATTCAATACATAATTTCCTTTATTATGCTTTCTCTTAAGTATACATTACCAATATATTCTTGAATATCTTTAAAATAAATAACAGATTAATGCTTTATGATGTTTATTTTTCCAATTCAAATATATCCAGCTGAAACACTACACATGTCATTATATAATTTCTAAATTTGTTTAACCAAACAGATTTAATGTAAGTCATTCATTCCAAACTGACAAATGCTGTTGCATGTGTACCTGGGGGCTACCTTCCAGGCTATGAAGAGGTAGGCAGCAGCACACTGAGACAAGACGGAGCACTGGTGGCAACAGTATCTTCCCTTTTTCCCCCCCGCGACAACAAAAAGCCACTAGAGGAGAACATCTAGCTCCACCCACGATGACCACACACACCCTGCCTCTCCTGTTACAGACTCAGTAAAATAAAACTGGGACGGTCCCGGAAGGTGGCATCAGATCTTGACCCAACAAAGAAGAGAGCTCCGACTAACTCTGGAAATGTTTAAAGCTACATGAAGCCAATTTAATTTCTATTTCTATGCCTGAGTGGCTATTAATTTTCATTTCGTTTAAAAGGGGTTACATCAATGGTACCCCAACATTTTTCCATTGTAGTCTGGTCTGCTTTCCCCAGTCACAAAGCATAAAATGAGGATTTGTGTAGAATTCTGTAGAAAGCAAATAAGATTATCTGAAACTCAACTAAATACGTCAAGCCCTCAAACTGCATGCTATTAACACTAGAATCCTTGAAGCCTACAAAAAAAGTTGTAATCCCAAGCCACCTTAAATTCTTTTGCACCTCTCCATTAGTGTCTTTGTTTTGCAAATGTGTTGATCAGCACTGGCAGCAAGCAGCTTGCTATCCCATCTCCCCCAAATGATACAGCTGAAGTTCTCCCAGCTGAAGTCTGTTTATCTGGGTGTGAGGTGCCTTGAATTGCATAGGGTAAATAAATACATCGTTATTGCCCTTAATTATGGTTACACTGTACGCTGAAAAAAACTGTCAACATTGCTCAGAAACGTGGTAATGGGACCAACTCTCTCATCTTGTAGCTAGGCACATTTAAAATGGTAGTGAGAAGACAATATTATGAAGCAGGTAAGGTATAAGCATGAAAAACACACAAGATATTAAAGACCAAATCAAATACTATATTTTACATACAGTGGTGTGAAAAACTATTTGCCCCCTTCCTGATTTCTTATTCTTTTGCATGTTTGTCACACAAAATGTTTCTGATCATCAAACACATTTAACCATTACTCAAATATAACACAAGTAAACACAAAATGCAGTTTTTAAATGAGAAAAAAAATCCAAACTTACATGGCCCTGTGTGAAAAAGTAACTGCCCCCTGAACCTAATAACTGGTTGGGCCACCCTTAGCAGCAATAACTGCAATCAAGCGTTTGCAATAACTTGCAATGAGTCTTTTACAGCGCTCTGGAGGAATTTTGGCCCACTCATCTTTGCAGAATTGTTGTAATTCAGCTTTTTTCTAGCATGAACCGCCTTTTTAAGGTCATGCCATAGCATCTCAATTGGATTCAGGTCAGGACTTTGACTAGGCCACTCCAAAGTCTTCATTTTGTTTTTCTTCAGCCATTCAGAGGTGGATTTGCTGGTGTGTTTTGGGTCATTGTCCTGTTGCAGCACCCAAGATCGCTTCAGCTTGAGTTGACGAACAGATGGCCGTACATTCTTCTTCAGGATTTTTTGGTAGACAGTAGAATTCATGGTTCCATCTATCACAGCAAGCCTTCCAGGTCCTGAAGCAGCAAAACAACCCCAGACCATCACACTACCACCACAATATTTTACTGTTGGTATGATGTTCTTTTTCTGAAACGTTGTGTTCCTTTTACGCCAGATGTAACGGGACATTTGCCTTCCAAAAAGTTCAACTTTTGTCTCATCAGTCCACAAGGTATTTTCCCAAAAGTCTTGGCAATCATTGAGATGTTTCTTAGCAAAATTGAGACGAGCCCTAATGTTCTTTTTGCTTAACAGTGGTTTGCGTCTTAGAAATCTGCCATGCAGGCCGTGTTTGCCCAGTCTCTTTCTTATGGTGGAGTCGTGAACACTGACCTTAATTGAAGCAAGTGAGGCCTGCAGTTCTTTAGACGTTGTCCTGGGTGACCTCTCGGATGAGTCATCTCTGCGCTCTTGGGGTAATTTTGGTCGGCCGGCCACTCCTAGGAAGGTTCACCACTGTTCCATGTTTTTGCCATTTGTGGATAATGGCTCTCACTGTGGTTTGCTGGAGTCCCAAAGCTTTAGAAATGGCTTTATAACCTTTACCAGACTGATAGATCTCAATTACTTCTGTTCTCATTTGTTCCTGAATTTCTTTGGATCTTGGCATGATGTCTAGCTTTTGAGGTGCTTTTGGTCTACTTCTCTGTGTCAGGCAGCTCCTATTTAAGTGATTTCTTGATTCAAACAGTTGTGGCAGTAATCAGGCTTGGGGGTGGCTATGGAAATTGAACTCAGGTGTGATACACCACAGTTAGGTTATTTTTTAACAAGGGGTCAATTACTTTTTCACACAGGGCCATGTAGGTTTGGATTTTTTTTCTCCCTAAATAATAAAAACCATCATTTAAAAACTGCATTTTGTGTTTACTTGTGTTATATTCGACTAATGGTTACATGTGTTTGATGATCAGAAACATTTTGTGTGAGAAACATGCAAAAGAATAAGAAATCAGGAAGGGGGCAAATAGTTTTTCACACCACTGTATGCACACTAGTGCTGGGCGGTATAACCAAAATTCTACATCATGGTATTTTTCAAAATTGTACTGGTTTAATGGTATTCCACGGTATATTTTTCCCATGCATGAGTTAACCACAGTATCCACTGCAATTACTGCAGTAGACTGGCTAAGAATAACCTATTCCACTGTCATGAGAATTGTACATTGTACAAAAAAACATTTTAATGTGCACACAAGTATTAATACAGATTTGCATGGCCCCATAAAGTGATAGTTTTCAAGGGGGTGGCACTAATGGAGAAGGAATCACATTGCATGACAGTTGCAGTCTAAATATAGAACCTTTTTATTGAACACATTTTGCAAACAACTTAAACTAAAATTTTGACAG
Organism: Polypterus bichir lapradei; assembly: GCA_026402145.1. Lineage (NCBI taxonomy): Eukaryota > Metazoa > Chordata > Cladistia > Polypteriformes > Polypteridae > Polypterus > Polypterus bichir. Next base: position 44,987,785 of record JANRMT010062813.1, on the reverse strand, counting down.
CAAATTGTTAACCATCCAAAAAGGCATTTAGACTTAGTAAAATATCCAGAGGTGCTTGTCAAAATTTGTATTGCACTGAACATGTCTTAGAAAAGGAATAATTGGTAAATATTTTTTGTAAACCAACTACACTTTCTGTTAATGTTAACAATCTCGGTCCACTGACATGTTAAAGTGACTTTTTAAACAACTTTACCATCATTAAACTGTATAATATTTAAATTAATAAATAATAATAAAATAATAGTGCAACTTCCAGTAATAATACTATTACTTCAAAACTTCAAGCCCAGGTACATTACACAGCATTCACCAAAATAAAATAAAACAAGTGCAACTTGGTGATAACGCTTCAGTTGGTAAAGATGTTAAGGCAAATTGCATTAATATGGACCTTGCTTCAAGCTAGGCTATATACATAAATAATAAAACTGCAACTTGCATTTATAATAAAAAAAAAAAAAAAAAAAGGTCTGTTGGTCTCCATGGGCACGACCGCGGGGAGTTGAGGAGGTGATTGGGGCGAGCCGCACCCGATCGTTCTCAATTGCTTCGTCAGTTTATTGTGGCATGTGGATAAGGTGCTGCGCCCACAGAGATGTATATTTATGGGCCAACAGGATAGGGGGAAGGAATAAAGAACAGACAGAACACAAGGAGGTTAAAGAAGGGAAAAGGCAGTCATGGGAGACGATCCAGACACCAGGAATGAGAATGCAGCACAAGCTGGGGCTCTGGGAGGGAGCGCAGGCTTAGGCAATCTAGGGGCTGGTTTGCCCTAATGACTAAGCGTGTAGATTGGGGGGCGAGCGAAATGTAAGACCTTCTCATTCGATCTGAGGAGCGATTGAGTAAGCATGACGGAAGATGGGAGGTGTGCCGACCTCAGACGGTCTGGCTGCACAGTGTGACGGCAGCCAAAATGGGGCTGGCAGAAAGCAGTTTGTGCTGCAAAGGATCCGGCAGCAACGCCAGTGAAGGGTGAGCCATGGAGACAGAAGGTGGTGTGCTGCGATCGAGCGAGGAGAGAGACTGCATTTTAATGGATTTATTTATTATGGATTTTATCCCTACGTTTCACTGGCTTTATGGATTTGCTATTTATTTGGGTACTGTATTTTTCTGAACACTGCACAACGGACACTTATGGCTTTACTTTGACTGTTTTTAACAAAAGCACTTGAGCACTTTCCAACATCCTCTGGCTTCAATGAGATCTCAGCTCATCTCGGTCATAACTATCGATGGCGTTGGTTCAACAGACTCCCATGTGGGAAGAGGGAGTCTGTAGGGGACTGGCATCGTCACACTATTACACAGTAACCAGGTACATTACACAGTATTGAAAAAAAAATAAAACGAGTACAACTTGGCTTGCAGTATAATCCAGTAGTATAGAAACAGTATTCACACATTTGAACATAATGGTCCACATCCGACCTTTTAAAACCAAAATATCTCCAGACAACAGACACGGGACCTTTTTTCGTCAAATGTTCTTCTGCATCATCATGTTCAACTTTTTCGTCTGCTTCAGCTTCAGTTTCAGAATGTTCTCTGTCCATTTTCACCGCTCAATACCTCCACTAACGCATGTACTCCGTTGCATGCGTATTTAGCGGTGCACCAGTGAAAAAGGTCCCCCCCTTAAACAGTTTCCCGCTACGCCACGTTCCGAATGTTGTTTAGGCTATTTAAACCGGTGTTCCAGTATAAGAAAAAACCATAACATTACAAAAATAAAAACCGGTTTTTGGTATGAACCAGTATACCGCCCAGCACTAATGCACACACACAATATATGCATAAAAATTATGTCAGTAATGGCTATAAAACAAGTTAAATTGTCAACTTGTATAAAATACTTACACTCTTTAATAAACAAATATGTGAGAGTTAACATGACTGTATGTCCACTGTACAGGTAATCACCACACATAGTGTGTGACCCTGTGATTGATAGGCCTCCTCCAGCAATCATCTTCATAATTCGCCTCATTTGGGCTTCCCAGTTTCCAAACAGCTGAAAAAGCATCAAATGAAAAATGACTTCATTAAAACTTAACAGTCCAATTGATCTAATAAAAACAAAAGAAAAGATTTTATATACTTATTTGCATAAAATACATATTTTTAAGTTTTAAGAAAAATAAGCTATTATTTCAGGATGTTTTGCACATAACTGAATAAACTATTATTAATGTATTCACCAGCAGATTTTTGAGGTACTGTTTAAGAGCAAATTACCCAAAACATACAAACCAAGGGAAGTCCAATGAATGTTTTATCTGTATTAAGTCTCTATGAAACACTATAAAACATATGTTAAAAAAGCAGTGTCAAATGCGGGGATGGGGGGGGGGGAATCAAATGCTGTAGGGGGGAGATGAACGTAGCTGAGAGAATAAAACTGAGCAGAAAAGTGCATATGCATGGTGTGAAGCGGCTGTGAAAATGTGCATTATGCCAAGTTTAGTTTTTATAAGTCTCGAAGTGAGCATGGAAACAGATGTATGCAGCATTTTTGTGTGTACTAACCATTTATGCAAGAGGCCCCTGGTCTGATTCAAACTTTGAAAGGAAAAGTTCTTTTACTATCGCGGTGCATGTCGAATATTTCTCCCAACTTTTTGTAACACTATTATGTTTCCAAAAAACTAAAATACTTGATGGGGGACAAATGGATGACAAAAATTAAGAATATAACTTCTTCTAGGCACACTCCAAACAACACATCACTTAATCCCGGTTTGGACTCGGAGTGCTCTTGTTACTCTAGGACTGAATGCAAATTTACTGTTGGCACAACTGTCACTGATAGTCTGCCTATTATGAAGATAAGGCTCTTCAAATTGAAGCACTTTTATTTTCCTACCACGACTGAAAGCACATGCTTCTTGATTACTATACACAATGACGATAACTTCCTATTTACAGTGTATGTGCTAAACAATAATGGGGCTCCAAAACACCACTGATTGGTCTCCACTTTGGGGACTTACTGTCTTAAATCACATTCAGAATTTTCTTGTTAAGCTGATATATTACATTGTCTTCACACTTTGCCAAAAATGTCCGCAGCACAGACAAAGGATTGGTGGGGATGGGCATGAGGTTTTCAATTAATAACCAAGATATTTTCATTTCAAAGGTCAAACATTTATCCAGTCAGCCAGTCATTTTCTAATCCACTCAGTCCTGAACAGAGTTGCGGGGGACAGCTGGAGCTCATCCCAGCCAGCACAGGGTGTAAGGCAAAAACAGGGTGCCAATCCAGGGTAGGCCAAACACCCCACACACAAAGAACATATTTAGGATTCAATTTAAGAACGCCAATTCACCTAACCTGTCTATGTCTTTGGACTGTGGGAGGAAACCGGAGCAGCAGGGGGAAACCCACACAAACATGGGGGAATATATGTAAAGCTCCATGCAGGGAGGACCAGGGACACAAACCCTGGTCTCCCTACTGCGTGGAAGCATTACATATAAAGAAAAAAGAAAGAAAAAAAAAAACAAAAAAAAAACACCTTTACCTTTCAAATGGCTGTAACATTTGTCTCTGTATACCACATTTGTTGAACAGGAAAGTATTCCATTTGTTCCCTAGCCAATAGCCTGTTTTGCAGGCTGATATCTGTTCAAGGCATGTATACTTACCATGGTTACGGCAATTGCTTGACAGGACAATTTCATTTTCATTAAATACATGTCACTCTGTGTTTTGTATTAATTTCATGGCATGTTTTCATACCATAGCGTGGGACATATCTTTACCCAATACAATAACTGAAATCCTTAGCCAATTGCCTTTAGCAAGAGACCACACGTTACTCTGATACGAAATCAATAACTTTAATACAAATAAGAAGGCTTCCCAAGAGGTCTATGGTATCTCAAAGAACTCTCCAAATGTAACTTATCTTTGTGCAACACAAACACTTTGCTTTTACCTATAAAAAAAAAAAAAAAAAACAAACTTATGATTCTGCCTACATACCTGTTGGTTTACAAAGTTCAAACAGGCAGACAGCTTCATGAAACAAAGCCCAGACTTTCTCTTAGTCAGATGACTTATTTAGTTGTTTTCTTTTTCTATCCAGCCATCCATCCTCGTCCGCTTATACTTATCTGAGATTGGGTTGCGGGGGCAGCAGCCTGAGCAGAGAAGCCCAAACTTCCCTCTCCCCGGCCACTTCTTCTAGCTCTTCCGGGGGAATCCCGAGGCATTTCCAGGCCAGCTGAGACACATAGTCCCTCCAGCGTGTCGTGTCCTGGGTCTTCCCCGGGGCCTCCTCGTGGTTAGACGTGCCCGGAACACCACACCAGGGAGGCGTCCAGGAGGCATCCTGATCAGACGCCTGAGCCACCTCATCTGACTCCTCTCAATGCGGAGGAGGAGCGGCTCTATCCTGAGCCCCTCCCGGATGACTGAGCTTCTCACTCTAAGGGAAAGCCCAGACACCCTGTGAAGGAAACTCATTTGGGCCGCTTGTATCCGCGATCTCGTTCTTTCGGTCACTACCCATAGCTCATGACCATAGATCAGGGAAGGAACGTAGAGCTTTGCCTTACGGCTCAGCTCCTTTTTCACCACGACAGACCAATGCAGAGCCCGCATCACTGTGGACGCTGCACCGATCCGCCTTTCGATCTCACGCTCAATTCTTCCCTCACTCATGAACAAGACCCCGAGATACTTGAACTCCTCCACTTGGGGCAGGATCTCATTCCCAACCATGAGAGGGCACTCAACCCTTTTTCAGGATTTGGAGGTGCTAATTCCCATCCCAGCCACTTCACACTCAGCTGCGAACCGATCCAGAGAGAGTTGAAGATCACGGCCTGATGAAGCAAACAGGACAACATCATCTGCAAAAAGCCGTGACCCAATCCTGAGTACACCAAACCAGACCCCCTCAATGCCCTGGCTGCGCTTAAAAATTCTGCCCATAAAAGTTATGAACAGAATCGGTGACAAAGGGCAGCCCAGGCGGAGTCCAACCCTCACTGGAAACGGGTTCGACTTACTGCCGGCAATGCGGACCAATCTCTGACACCGATTGTACAGGGACCAAACAGCCCTTATCAGGGGGTCCGGTACCCCATACTCTCGGAGTACCCCCACAGGATTCCACGAGGGACACAGTTGAACGCCTTTTCCAAGTCCACAAAACACATGTAGGCTGGTTGGGTAAACTCCCATGCACCCTCCAGGACCCTGCTAAGGATGTACAGCTGGTCCACTGTTCCGCAACCAGGAAGAAAACCACACTGTTCCTCCTGAATCCGAGGTTCGACTATCTGACGGACCCTCCTCTACAGGACCCCCGAATAGACTTTTCCAGGGAGGCTGAGGAGTGTGATCACTCTGTAGTTGGAACACACTCTCTGGTCCCCCTTCTTAAAGAGGGGGACCACCACCCTGGTCTGCCAATCCAGAGGCACTGTCCCTGATGTCCATGCGATGTTGCAGAGGCGTGTCAACCAAGACAGTCCTACAACATCAAAAGCCTTGAGGAACTCCGGGCGTATCTCATCCACCCCTTGGGCCCTGCCACCAAGGAGTTTTTTGACCACCTCGGTGACCTCAGTCCCAGAGATGGGGGAGCCCACCTCCGAGTCCCCAGGCTCTGCTTCCTCATTGGAAGGCATGTTAGTGGGATTGAGGAGGTCTTCGAAGTACTCCCCCCACCGACCCACAACATCCCGAGTTGAGGTCAGCAGCGCACCATCCCCACCATATACAGTGTTGACACTGCACGGCTTCCCCCTCCTGAGACGCCAGATGGTGGACCAGAATCTCCTCAAAGCCGTCCGGAAGTCATTCTCCATGGCCTCCCCAAACTCCTCCCACACCCGAGTTTTTGCCTCAGCAACCACCGAAGCCGCATTCCGCTTGGCCTGCCAGTACCGATCAGCTGCCTCCAGAGTCCCACAGGACAAAAGGGTCCTGTAGGACTCCTTCAGCATGACAGCATCCATCACCGCCGGTGTCCACCAACAGGTTCGGGGATTGCCGCCATGACAGGCACCGACCACCTTACAGCCACAGCTCCGGTCAGCCACCTCAACAATAGAGGCACAGAACATGGCCCATTCAGACTCAATGTCTCACACCTGCCTCGGGATGTGGTCGAAGTTCCGCCGGAGATGGGAGTTGAAGCTACTTCTGACAGGGGACTCTGCCAGATGTTCCCAGCAGACCCTCACAACACGTTTGGGCCTACCAGGCCTGACTGGCATCCTCCCCCACCATCGAAGCCTACTCACCACCAGGTGGTGATCATTTGACAGCTCCGCTCCTCTCTTCACCAGATTGTCTAAGACATGTGGCCGCAGGTCCGACAACACAACCACAAAGTCGATCATCGAACTGAGGCCTAGGGTGTCCTGGTGCCAAGTGCACATATGAATACCCCTATACTTGAACATGGTGTTCGTTATGGACAACCCATGACGAGCACAGAAGTCCAATAACAAAAAAACGCTCGGGTTCAGATTGGCATTCCTCCCAATCACACCCTTCCAGGTCTCACTGTCATTGCCCATGTGAGCATTGATGTCTCCCAGTAGAACAAGGGAGTCTCCAGAAGGTATGCCCTCTAACACCACCTCCAGGGACTCCAAAAAGGGTGGGTACTCCAAACTGCTGTTCGGCGCATACACACAAACAACAGTTAGGTCCCGTGCCCCCACCTACTGGCGGAGGGAGGCTACCCTCTCGTCCACCGGGGTAAACCCTAATGAACAGGTTCCAAGTCAGGGGGCAATAAGTATGCCCACACTCGCTCAGCGCCTCTCACCGGGGGCAACTCCAGAGCAGTAGAGTCCAGCCCCTCTCAAGGAGATTGGTTCCAGAGTCCAAGCTGTGCGTAGAGGTGAGCCCGACTATATCTAGCCGGGACCTCTTGACCTTGCGCACTAGTTCAGGCTCCTTCCCCTTCAGAGAGGTGACATTCCATGTCCCAAGAGCCAGCTTCTGTAGCCGAGGATCGGACTGCCAAGGTCCCCGCTTTCGGCCACCACCTAACTCACACTGCACCCAAACTCCTTGGCCCCTCCCATAGGTGGTGAGCCCATGGAAAGGGGGACCCACATTGCCTCTTCAGGCTGTGCCCGGCCGAGCCCCATGAGTGCAGGCCCGGACACCAGGCGCTGGCCATCAAGCCCGACCTCCAGGCCTGGCTCCAGAGGGGGGCCCCGGTGACCCGCGTCCGGGCGAGGGAAAATGCCGCCCAAATTTTTTATTCTTCATAGAAGTTTTGACGAACCGCTCTGTCTCATCCCTTACCTAGGACCAGTTTGCCTTGGGTGGCCCTAACAGGGGCATAAAGCCCTGGACAACAGAGCTCCTAGGATCATTGGGACACGCAAACCCCTCCACCATAAGGTGGCGGTTTGGGGAGGGGTTTTCTTTTTCTGCATTGATAAAAAGATAATTAGAAATAAATTTTGTATTTCAATTTTTATGTGCCCGGTCCAGGTTTCTTCTACCTTGCACTCAATGTGTCCTGGGATTGGCTTCAGCTGCTCTGCAGTTCTGGTTAAGTGTGTTGGAAGATGGATGGATAGATGAAAGGCTTATGTAAAGTAGCACAGTGGTTGGCTTTGCTGCTCCATGAACCCAGCACCTGGGGTCTGAAGCCCACAACCCAGTTGGTGGCCATGTGGAGTGTTCATATTCTCCTGCATCTTCATATATTTTCCTTTAGGTGCTCCAGTGTTCTCACATCCTCAAAGTTATACAGGTTAGGTAGAACAGAGATTGCAATTCAGACTGAGACAGGATATGTGTATAAGTGAACCCTGCAATGGATTGGCACCCTGTCAAGGACTGTTTCCAGTCTTGTGCTCAATGATTCTACCTGGACCCATCATGACCCTGAATTGGGTTAAGAAGGGTTCAGAAATGGTATGTCATTTATTTTGACCTGCACTTTATTTTAATGAAGTGATTTTATAATATATCTTATGATCCCACTTGCTTTTAAGAGCCTAACACACATTTGAGTTAAAAGAGAGATACTTTCTGCTACAATTGATCATACTTATCTAAGGGCAAGCACAATTTCTTTAATCAAAATACTGCTGAAATCTTCTGATAAATCAAGTAGTTTATTTCAGCTGATAAAAATCTGACAGTTCTTCAAATACTCTGACAAATTTGGCTCTTAAGCTAACAGGCCAACTGTTTACTAAACAATGAGGACAAATTCTTCTTTATCTATTCTTTAATTAAAACGCTAAGCTGTACTAAACAAGCTCACTCCACCATCCACACTCAGACAAGGAGAGCCTGTTTAAAGCACAGGGTAAATAGAAAGCTCTAAACACATGCTCTTAATTTCTGCTGAATATACAACTCTCTAATCATACACAACAACTTCAGTTGGACAACATATACATCTACCATTCCTACTGATGCACAGGATGACTCTTCAGATTCCATTTTCTCAGTTTATTACTGCAGTTTCCTCAATATAAAAACCAACATTCCTCTTTTCACTCTCTCCTAAAGCAAAATGACGTGTAACTCCTCAACTGCTGTAATACTTTGCATAAAAGGAGCACTACAACTAAATTACCATAAAGCTTGGAAAAGCAGATTATTTAGACCACCAAACAAGAAACTTTGGGTGGAAGTCCATTTTGGTATTCAATCGATAAGAGAATCACTAGCAAAGAGCATGACTCCATGTATTCCAGTTTGTAACAGAGTTGGATCAGTAGTAAAATTTTGATTTCAGTATCTATACTTGCTTTCGGACCTCAATACCAGTACCAAAACGACAGTGACAAAATTACGGATAACTCCCCATTAACCCCATTTGCGCTCTAAACCCACCCACCCCGAGTCTGCATAATCACAAGCCTACCCTGTGTGCCACACAGATGTGTGTTGCACCTATTGTTATTAATTGTGTGCCTCCCTACTTTGCTACAAGATATGGTTGCCCTTTAAATTCCCCATTGTGTTTGTCCACTACACAGGCTTGAGGAGTAATTTAAAAATATGGATTACCATTTTAATTATGTAGTACTTGTTTCTTACCAAAACTTACTCTATATGGCACAAAGTAACAAATAATAAACACAAATCGTTAAAAAAAAAAAAGCCTATAGTTTACTAAGCAGCAATTTCAAATTCGACTATCATTTCCAATTAAAAGCGTAAGCTTCTACATTTTAAACAAGCTCACAGTCCAAACTCAAGCGGTGTGTGCGAATTCCTTAAAGTAGCTTTTCTTGCTGTTCTACTGCTTTTCAGTTTTTTACACCACTGTCTTTAACGTAAAGGCCAATATGCCAATCACCTCTCATTCAGTGATAAAACAAGCCTCCACTCTCAAAAGTGTACTTACACTGCAGGACGTTTGCTGCAAAAGAAAAACAGGACAGCATGCTAGCTCAACCACCATATTAACTTGCATAAAGGAGCACAGCAACTAAATTATCATAAAGCTTAGAAAAGCAGGGGCTGAAAATATTGGTTTTGGTGATTGGCCCTTTAACCAACTGAGTGTTTTTTAAATGAAAATCGGCTGATCGATTGGAGCATCCATAGAAACTCCATCTATCTAAACCTGCTTGTCCTGAGCTGCGTTGCGAGGCAGCTGGTGCCTATCCCAAATTAGTTGATAATCTCTGGCTTGATAACTGCCAGCAGAAGCCACATTATTACACACAACAAGGTGAACAAAGTGTTAATAACTTCTGTGTGGTCCAAGTCTTTATTTCTGGGCTACTCACTCTTCAACTGAGGCCCTTCACGACAGTTATTCATCTTTTCTAATGACTCCAGTGGAAGTTGGATGCAGAGGGTTTGTGGCAACATCTACCATCAAACTGCTGAGAGACCTAAGAATTAGAGGCCAGAGCCATCAAAACTGCATCAGAGGCAGCAGAGAGAAATAGCCAGTGACTTTAGATGAAGAGGAATGTCCCCTGTTGGGCCCCCAATTAACAAACTTAGGCTGCCATACATAGGTTCATGAGATGTCAGTCATTTGACACCAAAGCGACTCTCATGACTAATTGGGAATGGGACACAAGCTTAGGGCTGATCACCCTATAGCTGGCCACCTCTGATGAGGGTGTATAGTGTGAAAGGCTGAAACACCTCATGAGCCAGAGGAACACTACTGATGATGCGTACCAATATTCTACAAACTTCTCCAAGTCTACCATTCACTGACAAGCGTAACTGAACCTATTGTACGTGTTTGCACAAGGATAGTAACATCTCATTCTGTGTTTTGTAATCTAATGTATGGAAGGTTTTTTGGTTATGTCAAGGTATCCAATGCCAGAAAAAACAAGCGGCACAAACACACTAGTATGCAGGGGCTTGATAAGACAATAGCACTACTACATATAGAAGAAGATGAGCTAATCACCTGTAGGAGACTTTTTAGAACAAATAGTAAAAGGAAAGGAGTATGCATGCATATTTGGGGGTGTGTAGGCAATGGAAGATGGAAGGATGCAAGATAACCACAGTCAAGAAACATTTAGACACATCCTTGTTTAAACTTTCCTGTCAGCTACTAGAGCTAGAAAGCACAGAGTGATCCAAGTTTCACTGCAAGTGTGTAAAGAAATCATGTACTGTTTTGGATTATATATCACTTTTAAGATCTTCACTGCAAAATGAAATGATTATTCATTAGAAAAATGTAATTGCTTTGTGCTTTTTAAAAGTTCTATATTAAACTATTTTTACTTTTTGTTTAAGCTCTTAAATGATTCATTTATAGTCCTCACAAGCCTGTAATACTGTTGACCTACTTTATTTTTAGTTTTTATTTATCAATTTATTACAAGCTGCATTTTAATTTCCAAATCCAGATCAAATTTAATTTTAAAATCTTACTCTGATTTAATGATAACCACATTAACATTAAGTCTGAATTACTTTTGGTGGCAAATTTTCAAATTATGTAGCATTTCTTACTTGACTCACTGTCACCCATGTTACACTGCACCCGGCCTCTATTCCTCCTGCAGGTGGTGGGCCCACAGGAGAGCAGTCCCACGTCACAATTTCAGGCAATGCTGAAATGGGCTGTGTGGCAGGCCAGGCCGCCTGGCACAGGTGGAGGCCCTGGTAACCCCATACTGGGTGGGGTACTCTTTTTAAAATTTGAACATTTGCATCATCAGGGGCTGTGAATCACTTTGTGTTGACCCCACATTTGGGATCAATTTGCCTTGGGAAGTCCTACCAGGAGCTTCTGGTCTGGACAATATAGTTCCCAGAGTCATACAGGCACATAAACCTCTCCAACACGACAAAGTTGCAATTCCTGGTGTGGCCTCTGCTGAGAAATTCACTACCCATTCTAAGTGGCTATACACCATAGGATTGCACAGCCTAGATACATAATTAGGATTCTAGGAGCTACTGCGCAGCAAAACAGCAAGTTGCCAATTACCTGTGACAGAACATACTACATGGTTGTATGCAGCAACAGTTATGTCTGCTGGTTACATTTGGTAATACATGCAAATGAAAGAACAAAAAGTTACAAACAGTGACAAAATTATGTACTGTACTACACTTTGCTATTTTTCAGCATCAATGATGGCTGCTATATATTCATCTGCAATAAAGCCAGTTTTCCTTTTAAAATGAAAATTGCCTGATGGAAAAAAAATTCAGAATTTTATGTTCTTGTTTGTATTTGTGGATTTAGGTGATTTTGTTGACACAATATTTTCATCATTTGCACAAGGTGCAGATGCATTTAAAAAGGCAAATAAAATGTTAGGTTATATCATAAGAACTGTTGAATATGAATCAAGAGGTGTTATGCACAGACTATATAATGCACTACTGAGACCACATCTGGAGCATTGTGTGCAGCTCTGGTGACCATGCTACAAGAAAGCCGTGCAGAGAACTTCAACCAGATATATCCCAGGTCTTAAGGACATGTTGTACTCTAACACAACTCCAAGAATTTAACTGGTTTAGTCTCAAGTAGAGGAAACAGAAACAGCAGGGGAACTTAATTCAGGTTTTAAAAATTCTCAAACACACTGATAAAGTAGATCCATCTGAATTCTTTCAACCTAATAATGAATCATGTATTCTAGGACACCAGAGGAAATTAAAGGGAAAGGCATTTAGGACAGAAGTGAGAAATCAGTTCTTTCGCTCAAAGAGTTGTTGAACTCTGGAACAATCTACTGAGACAAGCAGTTGAAGTTGAAACCTAAGATCTACATGAGAATGAGATTGAAAACTGACTTGGTGGTTAATAAAAATACAGTGAATAAATTAAGATGACAAAAGACCCCCCCTTAAACAAAATGTCTGCAAAAGTAGAATAATGAAAAATATTAAATGTAAAGAAAATGGAATATATGCATTTGTCTGGGTTTACTTTCAAATATAATTGTTGTAAATTATTAAGAAAACTTCTCTCATGAATTAATGACTGCTTACTCCAGCGCCAATTTTTAGATAGTCCTCGTGATCTGTATCTTTGGGTATTCACATAGCACTCAAGGGATGAGTCAAAGTAGTATCTGGTTTACAGTAAGATAGATAAATAAAAGCTCCCTTCAACCAATGTCCATGTCAGTGGAGCACTCCTTTTTCTTTCTGAATCAACAGTAGAAAATAACCCAAAATATTTATTCTGCAACAAATAAATTAGAACAGTATTTAATTGCTTAAGTAGCACTTTGGGCACAGAACTGATAGACTAAAATGGACTTGTGAGAAATATTTAAAGCTTACAGTTTAGAAATAAACAGAAGTGGTACAGGAGAGGACAACGGTTTCAGTGAGTTGTAGGGGTCACCAGAGAATAATTTTTAACAATCAAGTATACATAAACCAGAGCGTTTTTTTTTTTTTTGAATACCTGTATTTATGGGTCAGATGTGCTTATATGGTAAGAAGCTTGTCATTTCAGCTTGATTTTACAGAGGGGACAATAGATAATCCAGAAAATTTCTCAGAACACTGCACACAGTGTATTGTGTAGTGATCACAGCACAGTTGGGGTAATGAGTAGGGGGAGGGAGGGGTGTTATTAGATTTCACAGGTAGCCCAGAATAAATAATTAAACCAGTCATGACAAGCAGAACATGTGTGCCAAGGATAAGCAAGTATAGCCTTCTCCCCTCAGCAGAAACACTATTAGATTAATCCAAATACAGCTCTGAACAAACTCAGGTTAAGAGACTTATCAATACTCACCTTTGGAGAACACTTAAAATGTATGCCAGGCACAGGGAGTGTAGTGATATACATTGTTATGCACCTGTACAAGTACAGCGTACCAACAATAAAGAAAAACCTCCGTCCAATAATGGATCTGAATGAAGAAAAAAAGAAAATTCTTAGTCATAGTTCTAAACAAAAAACATAATGGTTGAAATTGTTTAGTAACTTTAATACAAAGGTGTATAAAAAAAACTGTCATGTTAAGACAATGGAAAATTGAAAACAAATCCACATTAAGTTTAAAAAGAATCACTAAAGGAATTGCAAAATTTTCAATCTGTAGTCCACATTGTCTACTAACAGTTGGGATACTGCTGAGAAATGAACAGTATATGGGATTGAACATTTTTACCCTAAACTTCACTGACTGTTTTTAACTCTTCAGGCCCTCTGCTTTTATCTAACCTCCTTGGTTAATCATTTACTATTTCTTTTTGAACAGACAGGAATTTTGTGACCACTTCCAGAAGACTACAAGTAAACATAAGGCTAACCTAAGTGACCTAAAGCAGCAAAAACACACATGAAAACTGATTTTGTAGCTAACTAATGTAATGTAGTAAGTAATTTTCATTTTCCGCATGGTTTATAACAGTACACTTTGTATAATAGTTTCAATTTAAAACTTTACAGGTAAACCTGGTTCGATCAAACTGAAAAATCCTTAAAGAAATCCTATTTTTGTAACAAGTGACCAAAAGGGAACAAAATATTCAAATGCCACAACTGACTGAAAGGTACTTATTTACTGCAACAAAAGATAAAGAAACTAACATCTGAGCAATAATGTGTTTCTTCATGCAAGATAATACCAAACACCTACTTAAGACTGATTTAAAAGTTGCATGCACTGCTACAAATTAAAAATGTACTGATATTAACAAGTAGGGCTTACTGAACTTCCACTAATACCATATTCATATTAATAGTCTGAAGGTTTTCACAGGCTCAGTTTACTTTATTAATTACACTTCTAATTTCTAAACAAAACTGTGCTATTTTAACCACCAGATGGCAGACTAGACTCACATGACACGACTACAGCCAAACATTTTCAAAAGTTACACTTGTGTGCTTATGTTGTGTGTATGATACTCTCAATATACACGGAGACCAAAAAAACATTACATTCAGCTGCAGCCTTAGAGAAAGCTTTGTGCATCTTGTCATTTACTGTAACTGGTTAAAGCTTATGTTGTCTGTACCTCTATGCATCACTGTTCTGTGTGCGATTGTTAAATTCACCAAGGAGTGTACTGAAACTACATACACAGAGCAAGGACATACTGGCAGTGTATATTTAACAATATAATACGGTGTTTAGCATAGGTTTAACAGAAATTAAATAGCACCAGACCAGCACTTACATTGTATTCTTGGGACACTGACTTAGAACTTTGCAGCAATGCAAATTTTAGAAAGGGATTAAAAATTACATTTTTTCAAAATTGAAGTTTTAAATTTTCAAATGGGATTAAAGAGAGTTCTGTGCAAAAGCGAGTAGGAATAGTTTGAGAAGAAAAACGTTCCACATAGCTATATATTGTATACTGAAAAACTGCACAAGTTCCAAAACACTGAAAACAAAATTATATTTATTGATGAAACAACTTGTTGGCTCTGACAATGAGGAGAATAAGCCAATTAATAAACTCCTTTCACACATGCTGACCATCACAGGGATATAACTTCCAGGTTATCTACATGTGAATTACATTGAACATTATAATAAATAAGTAGCATTTTACTGTCATTTATGCTTTAACTGTTTATGGAAACAAAAATCATTTTTGGCTTATTCCATATTTTACACATGGATGTGATTCTTATTTACACACACAGAAGTAGGTTAACTCATATTGGGAACAGGAGACACTGTATAAGCTGCAGAACAGGAAGCAAAATTACAGCTCAGGCATTTTTTAAATATTCATATGAGAGTATAATACAATATTTCAATAAGATGATAAAGGGGGCAGTTCTAACATCCCATTGTGCTTTTCTATTATGTCATCAGGAGTTAGCAGCCAAGTGCATTCTTGTTGAAAGTTGTCAAGAGTTACAGCCTTTGGACATATTTTCCAAGCCAAGCTCTCTGGACAACTGAAGAGTCAAGAAAACACAGGGACAGGCAAGAAACAGCCATGTTCTTGTTGTGTCAGACTTATGATGATGATAATAATATGCTACAAGTTAAATGACCATTAAGAACTAGGGAGTTTTTTTTCCCTCTAATGTGTTTTGTCCTCCACCACTTGTTTTGAGGTGTGTGTCATTATGGGTTAGCGTTAGTCTTGAGTAATAAAGTAGATTCTATAAGGAGGGCCATAAGGAGGAACAAACAACAACAGACTCAGAAAATGACAAACTGTATAACAGTCTACAAGTATCCTAATATTATGTTGCAAAAGTTGTTTTGCAAGGTTAGTAATTTGGAAAAAAGTGTCCAAAAAATTAATGGATTATAAAACAAGAGCTATTCTTCATGTAACTGAAGAAGAAAATTAAGCTGTTACTTAAATGGCCGTTTTTCCCCCTGTTTTACAGTTTCTTCAGTCTTATTATTTGGAAACATTTTCTACCAGGTTAGGGAAAAATCGCAGGTCTGTTGTATTTCTTTGCTTACCGTTTCTGCAAGGGAACTGTTTACTTAATAACTATTCAATTAATTTAAAAGCCTTGGCTTAATTAAACAGTTTATACAATGCATTAACCAAAATCTTACAGCTGGGCTGATTAACTGTTAGCCTGGTATCACACTACTGGACTTGCTCACTACCAAGAAGTTTTGTCATGTCAAATGTAATAGCTGCAGTAGCTAATCTTGATTCTCTCAGGACTTTTCCACAGGATTCAAAATCTTATTGGTGCATGACTGCATCCAATGTGGAGCATACTGATACAAAAACAGAAGCATCAAACACTGCTGGCTCTGCCATTTTTAGAGTTCAAAACTCTCACTTTCTTTCTGTTCATGCAGCCACCATTGTTTTCACTGTCTGGCAGCATAGCATGCATTACCTGTTAGAGTGCACACTGGCTGTAAACCTTCTTGATAAAAGAAAATCAGACCAGTGTGATTTTGTTGCAGCAAGTCATTGGGAGCTGTAAAGACCATTTAAGGGCATTATGACTGAGACAACTCAACTTTTGCCATCATTCATCCATATACATAGTACATGGTTGAAGAAAATTCCATTCCTTACAATCCCAGTTGCATAGGCAAAACAACATACATTTAACATACACCATAACATCACCAAATCTTGGAGAAAGAAGCTGTTATAGGACCTGGCTATGTGGGTCCTAATGCTGCGGTACCTTCTACCTGATGACAGTAGGTCAAAAAAAGTATGTGTCATGGGTGAGAGATGGCGGAGGCGCTACGCAAACATTATGTCTGAAATGTCCTGGATCGATGAGAGGGAGATCCCTATGATCCTCTTAGCTGTCTTCACTATGTGCTACAGAATCTTGCGCTCATGGGCTTTGCTGTTCCCAAACCACACAGTGATGCAGTATGTCAGGATGCTCACTACAATTCCTCTGTAAACGGATGCAAGAATAGGTTTTGTTATGGTGATTCCCTTCACTTTCTACAGAACATTAAGGTGTCGTTGTGCCTTCTTCACAGAAGAAATGGTGTTGATTGCCCAGGAGGTCATCAGAAAAACACACCCCAGGGCCCTCGTATAAACGGTGTGTACGCACAGAAATGTTGCGTACGAACGTTTCCATGTTCAAATCGGTGTGTATAAAACCTAAACTTGGCGTAAAGCTACGCGCAATTCCACGATACCTCGTACCCTGGCGTACGCAAGTTCTGCGCTCGGTTTTGCAGACTGGTGGCACCCAACGTCAAAGCAGTGCTACTGTTCCTGTGTGGTTACCCTTTCTTTTTCAGATCCACATTACTGACGTGGCTTTATAAATACACTGAAATTAACCGAATATTGTTTATTAGTTTAGTGCATCTGATTGTAATTAACCTGTAACAATATAATGGTCCACAGTAGGGCTGGGTGATTTGGCCTAAAATCAAAATCTCGATTAATTGAACATTTTAACTCTATTACGATTAATGAACGATTATTTATTTATTTATTTTTTTGCCCTCTTAGTTCACTGACAAGTTTTGTACAGTAAATATGCTCACATATTACAAGTGAGAGATTTTTGAATGAAGGGTGCATTACTTGATTTTAAAATAATTGAAGGAAACACACTATCTGTGATTATTTATTGAACATCAATGTTGAACAACTGAAATTAAAGCACACATTGCCTAAAACGAACAGTCACTTTGTTCTTATAAAAAAAGTAAAAATAAATAACTTGCACTTTTGGAAACAAAAATTATTTTCAATGTTTTTCTTATTAAAAGTAGAAAATAAGCAGTATCTCTTCTAAATAAAATAACTCATATATCCTGTAAATAATATTTTAAACAGTGCATTTCTTGCATCTTCTGTAAACAAATATTTTTATGTGCAATGTATCAATGTAAACAACAGATTGTTGTAATGAAAATAGAACTCTCTAAACACTGTTGCATGAGGTGATCTTAGTGATCTTGTCATGTCACTATATGAACATGAATTTACTCTAAGTTCTTACTAAGAAACACGAGCATGTTCATCTTTTCAGGTTTCAGGCAGGACCTGAGGCATGTAAAAATGTTTCCGCCCGAACTGAAAACCCGCTCTGATGGGGAGCTAGTAGCTGGTATGCAGAGATACTTTTTTGCCACCGTACTTAGAGTGGGAAAGCGTACATGATGCTTCCTCAACCAGTCAAGTGGATTTGCCTCAATATCCAGCATGGGGGACACCAAATAGCTGCTCATCTCTACACCGTTGTCTGTCGTAATGGCTGAAAGTTTTTCTTCCGCGAGGTCCCATTCAGAAAGCATATCTTTCAGACCTTGCGCAATCATATCTGCCATGTGATCGGCTGGAAAATATGCCGTCTCAAGGCATCTCCGGCGCAGCTTCCATTCGTTGTCAATGTAGTGCAAAGTAAGGCTCAAGAATGGGTCCATCGTCCTACTTGACCAGAGATCAGATGTGGCTGCAAAGTGTTGAACATTTTTCAGTTCAGCAGCTACATTTTTACAACATGTCTTGTACATGTCTGGCAGCGCAGTTTTAGAAAAATGTGATCGCGATGGTACAGTTTATCTTCTGTCGAGAGTTTTAACATGGTGTTTAAACCCGCTTCGCTCCACTGTAGCCAAGGGAGTCCTATTCTTTGCGATGTAATAACAAATAGCGTCAGTTATTTCTTTCCATCTTCTTGAACTCTTCTCATACTGGTGTGGCATTTGTGAATGCTTGCGTTATCGACATCTGCTTTGCATAGAGGCACTTGTTGCTGGGCGCTTGTCAGTCTCTTTCTGTTTTTTTTGAGCCATGCACTGTTCATATTCAGTAACGTGATTGTGCTTCAAGTGTTGAAACAAATTGGTGGAGTTACCTTTGGGCGTCGAAACTGTTTTTCTACAGTGTCTACATCTGATTTTGTTACTGAAGCCAAAATGTGTCCAAATGACGGAGACTGCGTTTTTCTTTGGTACAAGCTGCTCTTGTTGCTCAGTTGTGACAGGTCTTCGGAATAACGTAACGTAACGGAGCGGGGTCACGTGACTTCACACGCGGTAGTGTTTTTAAAGGGAAAGTAATAGAAATAATTGACCTGGAAAAATTAGATCGATTATAGGTTCTGAATGTCGATTTCGATTACTTTTCAATTAATCGCCCAGCCCTAGTCCACAGAATGGTCAAACTATTCCAAATACAATAGCTGCTTTAGAGTTGTTTCTCTCACTGCACCTTCTTTTTCTTCTTACAGCTGCTCCTGTTACGAGTTACCACAACAGGTCATCTTTTTCCATATTACTCTCACCGCACCACTCAGTGCAGCTGATCGGAAAGAGAATTATCTGTATGCAGCATCAAGCACACGCTGCCTCAGCCATGCTTCCTATTTGAACTGCTTCTCACACGGCAAACGCTTCAAAACCTTTCTTGTACTGGACTACTTTACATTGTACCAAAGTGTCATATCTTCAGTGTTGTCCCATGAAAAGATATAATAAAATTTACAAAAATGTGAGTGGTGTACACACTTTTGTGAGATACTGTAAATAACTAAAACATAAAACAAGACTGCAGCAAAACTTAATCTAGGCCTTGTGCTGCAATTTCCCACAATGGGCAGCAGTGCACTTCAGGAAAATAGGGCTGGATTGGGGGAGGGGTGGGGGACTTATCTTGTTAGCAACTTTGGTCTATATTTGGTCTATGCCAGTATACGGGGGTCCTCAGGTTACGACACAGTTCCGTTCCTACAACAGTGATGAAACCCAAATTTTGGTGTAAGTCGAAACACACCCTAGCCTAAGTCACTTACCTATCCTAATACATTTGCAAAATCATAATCTAGAACATAAAAACACAACTAAGCCACATAAAAAGGAAAAGGACATGAATACACTGTACTGTAGTAACAGAAAAAATGAGTATAAAAAATCCTTACCTTTATTCCTTCTCATGTCTCAATTTTTTTTTTTTTTTTTTTAAGTTTTTATAGGAGTGAGCGTTGTAAACTCGAAACGTCTATGTCGAGATGTTGTACCCCAAGGACCCCCTGTACTTCATAGCACTCATGTTAATTTGCCCTAAATGAGTCTGCCAAACACAGTAAATAAGTAAGGCATAAGACAACGGCAAACATTTTTAATTCCACATTACACTGTGTTACTAGTCAGTTAAATTTCTGAAATAAATGCATACCAACACAGCACGGTGAAGTCTGTGTCCAAAACACTTAAGTCTTGGCCAGTCATTTACTTCTGCGGCTTTGATCATATTTTTCGCAATGTCAGCAGTAAAACACACAATCCCATCTTCACACAAACTCCAGCTAGCCAAAGCTTCATGTAATCCTATAGATGTATTTTCCCCACTGCGTTCTTTGGGGAAGTAGGATGTCTGTAAACACCGAATCTTTAGTTGAAAGTCATGGTTGATGAAGTGATTTGTCAGGCTTACGTAGGGCTCTTTTGCCATTCTTGACCAAAGATTAGCCATGCAAGCGAAAACGTCTACATCTTTTAGCTCTTCCAGCACCCATTTGTAACACTGCTCATACATCTCCGGGGCTTGGAACTTGGGAAAATGCGTACGGAATGGAATCTGATATTGCTTATCAAGCTTGTTGATAAGGTACAAAAACTTTTCAGATTTTGTCTTCTGTTTGGCTGTGCTGCTTACACATTTTTGTTAAAAGCACTCCTCGTACTGCTCTTTATGATTGAGTTTCAAATGGTGGAACAGGTTACTCTCAAAAAAGCCAACTCCAATTAACCGGATTTACAAAATACCTACATTTGTAAATGTTCCTCCCGTTTAAAGCAAAAGTACTGCCATGCGTCAGAGATGCTACTTGTTAGTGGACCAAAACTTCTGCTTTTGAGCTAGAAATATCAGTCTCAGGTATATCCATTCTGTTGCTGCCAGTAAACAAGCTGATGGGACACTAAGCTGCTGTTGCTCTACTTACTCATATAGCAGAATTGTTTGCTAGAGTGTCAGCAGCGTGAAGGAGGCTCCACATTCAGACTTTTATTATTTTGTAGTTCAGTTACTTGCCTAATTTATTGCAGCTACATATTTAACTAGCAGGAGTACCCGGCGTTGCCTGGGAATCTATAACCGGTGAATTTCCAAAATGAGAGAAACAGAATATAGAAATAGAACAAACAGTTTTCTGATTGACAATTTATCGTAAGTTCCTCCACTCTGGATTCTGTGTGCTGTGGCATTTCAGACGCCCTTGAAATAGACTTTCTTGTGGCATCTGAAGTGGACCTTCCAATTCTACGTCTTTTTTTTTCCGAATATGTCGGAAAGCGAACAAATAGCACCAGTCAGTCAGAAAGAGCAACACTGAAATCGTACTGTCAGTCGGAAAGCGAGGAAACAGAACCACAAATACGGAAAGCCAGTGAGAAAGAGTAGCACTGAAACCATACTTGGAAAAATGGCAGGGAGGGGTGCTCCGTTTGTAAGGAGCATCTGTGTTGAACCGTGATGCCATGTAACGGTTGCTGGCGATGGTAAGTATAGAGAGAAGTGACGTACAATCAGCGCTGCGTTTGGGGAAAATGGTGGGGGAAGGATGCTGTTCAAATGTGCTTTTATATAAAGAACATTGGCGAATGAAATACAGCACTATCAGTGCGTGTGGGACTGTGACATGCGGAAACGTGGTTGTGTCAGCTGGTCACGCTTACTGGGTCGTTCACGTTTTACATCTATGCGGCAGTTCCTCTTCACCTGATCAAAGTAGTCCGCCTTTTCATACTTGGACATTTCCTCCATCTCTTTGCAATTTAAAAAAACATGGGTAAAGAGCGACGCACAGAGTCCAAAGCTTCCGCTAGATGGTGCTGCGGCGAAGTTCTGTTACAACGTGCGGCCATCTTAAGTATGGGGACGTATGCCGAATGTTGTGTCGGTGAAAAGATGCCCTGCGGTTCACCACGAACATTTTTCTGAACCAAACATACCCCATGACCTTCTCCTGGTCACAAAGGAGCCCCATGCCCAGTTTGGTGGCAATCGGACACCCGGTGCAAAAATGTATGGCGGACAAACAAACATACACACACATACATATGGACTCTGCTTTATATATTAGACTAGCAAAATGCCCACGCTTCGCAGCGGAGAAGTAGTGTGTTAAAGAAGTTATGAAAAAGAAAAGGAAACATTTTAAAAATAACGTAACATGATTGTCAATGTAATTGTTTTGTGACTGTTATGAGTGTTGCTGTCATCAAGGATTTGATTATCATTATTTGTTTCAATCAGGTTCGTATTTGGAGGATGTGTTGTGTTCAAGTTACATTCCATGTTTGTCTAGTCTATCCCTGACCATCTCATCTTCGTTGTCAACCGTTGTAAAGATAACAGGTTTCATTCATCGAAGTGATCACTACCCAAATCGGTACTCGTGAATCTAAGATGTTTAACGGGCATTCCCGGTATTAAGTTGTGGATTTGCCTGCGAATATTTAGCAGCAGCGTGTCTATGAACGTAATTTAAACTTAAGCTTTACACCTTGCTTTCCTATTGATATATCTACAAAGGCTTGTTCAGCTTCAGAGGGTTGTTCCTTTCTTACTGCATCAATAAACAGCTCGTCTTCCTCTTTATCTGAGACATCACACACTGCATGCACGGTTTTATCTTTCTCAGTCCTGCAAAATTTTGCGAAGTGGTTCAATTTACCACATTTTTTACACTGTCTTCCTTTAGCTGGACATTGACTTTTTCCACCGTGTGCTTTGTTTCTGCAGTAGATGAACTTATGAATATGCCTGTATGCGTCACTCGCTTCATATTCTTTTGCTGCCTTCTCAATTGTGTAATGCGTTTTTTGTTCAGCACTCTTTGGAGCTCTTGCTTGTTCCCTGTGTACTGCGTTCACAGTCAGTTCACGTGAGCTGCTCGGAGTACATGCATCAAAGGTTCTCAGCTGTGCTTGTGAATATATCAAAGCCCTCCACGCTAACCATTTGTACACTGCACTTTGGATCAATGTGCATGTTAACAGTAGACCCAATAGAAGACAGGGAGATATTCTATTAAGTGTGCTTAGCGAATAAGCCTTACTTTAAAAAAAAAATGCTGGTCTTATCTGAGCCAGTTTCAGTTCCACTAAAGAGGATTAATGCATGTCACACTTTGTAATCGAGGCAACAAAATACCATATCTTTACCTTGATACAGAGCAGGTTTGAGGAACTTTAGTGCAGTGTTGTGGATTGAGTTCATGGAATCGGGCTTGATGAGAAACTCAATCTTGGAGGTTCAGAGGATTTTATTTTTTTAACAATTCTAATATTGCTTAATACTCATTAAAAAAAAAATGAACATGCTCATTAAAATGGTTAAACAAATAACCTAAACTGCCATTGAAAAGCAAAGAATTAAAAATGAATACAGTTTAAATTATATCATTTATTACTACCTTTGTCAGTGACAGAACCTTTTGAGCATATGTATTATTGCTATATTCCTCAATCTGATATGTTTGTTACAAAATAGTAAAACATTAAAAGACTAAGCGGTCTATTGAAAAATGACAATAATTAATAATCTGTCATATGTAAATTACTAAACCATTCAGCCCCATTGCTGCATTTTGTCAGTGGGAGGGACAACAAAAAGATATGATTATAAAGATAAGTTTCAAAACGTAATTGTAAAATCATTATTTATAAAAAAAAATACCTCTAACAAGTAGTATGCGGAGATGTACAAGAAATATTTAAAGTAATATTAGGAATAACTATGTACAGTATGCAGCTTTGCTTGCATACTACGTAAACCACTTCCATTAAATTTCAAATCAAATTAAATTTGCTTAAATTTCATGAGTGCGCACATAATTGTGGATTGCCTAACCCACAGTGTGTGGGTGTTTTGCAACTGACTGAGACTCAATTGGAAAATGAGGCTTACTCAAGCAAGACTTGTTTGGCATAGTCTTGATTTCATAAGCCTGCTTCTTGGGAATATCACTCTGGAGTGAAGAGAAGGCTAAATGCCTCACTAAAATGTAGGCAGAAGAAACTGTTAGTAAGAGTTGAGCAAAAACTCCTAACAGCTTTCAGTGATTATAGAAGACATTTGATACAAACAGTGGGACTCCAGAGTGTGTTTAAGAGTACTCAGATATGCATACAACACTGCTTGTGTAAATGCTTTATTCCAAGAAACATTAGTGAAATTGGAGTAGATTAAGTTTCATGCTTCAAATCACCTGAAAAATGGGAACATGTAAAACTCAATACAGTGGAACCTTGGATTGCGAGTAACTTGGTCTGTGAGTGTTTTGCAAGACGAGCTAAAATATTTAATAAATTTTGACTTGATAAACGAGCATTGGGTGGAATCCCAAAAGAGTTTAGAAACTCACTCACACCAGCCATGATTCTTTTCCAAGGTAAAGTGCAGGTTAATTTGTTTCATGCATTTTTACTTTATATTTTGTATTAATCATTTTTATATGAATAGTTTTGGGTTGTGGAACGAATCATGTGAATTTTCATTATTTCTTAAGGGGAAATTCGCTTTGATATACTGTACCTTATTCCACTTACTATACTGTCCACATGTACAAATTAACAGTTTAATTAGTATATCAGTATATCCAACATATTGGAGATATGTAGATATAAAGCTAAAACATCATAATAAATATGAAAGGACTGTAACTAAAAGTTTAGCAAATGAATAAAATATGCTTTTAAATATCAGTTGCACTAAATGGTGCATAGCAATCATAAGAATGCCTAGATACTCATTTATAAAGCACAATATGGCTTGAATGACAAGGAACACAGTTATCTGCACTATAGGCTTTGATTATTGCTTGGTGTTGGCTTAAGTACTCTGACAAATTCTTGGAGATTTACTCTATAGTATAGGTCTGTAAAATCAAACAGCACAAACCACTCCCCACCAATTATAGATGACTGTGCACTGCCATAAGAAGCCAGTGGTCTGATGAGATGGACGAATCACTTGTACACTAACAAATTTTAGCCAAAGATTTCTGCTGTTGCTGACTGCTAACTTGGAGAAAATACCAAATTATGCTTTCATTTTTTAAACAGATTATACAACTAAAATAAAAAACGAATAAAAACAGTTGATTTGTTTCACAGAACATATAAACATTAAGAGAAAATATTCATAAAAATGCACTCAATCATAACAAACCAAAACACCATAAGAGAATATAAAAATGATCCCTCTATCAGTTGTTATGGGAGTAGTAAAAAAAAGATATGATATACACGTATTTCTTCTTTCTATAAAATAAATTTCTTTGAAAATTGGAAAAATGAAAATGAACCCCACAAAAGGTCAAAACTGCTCTGTACTTTCCTCTACTGCTCATTTGAAATATGGTGTTCCACAGGGGTCTTTTCTGGGTCCTTTGTTATTTTCTTTGTATTTGCTACCCTTTGGTTCCATATTTCACAAATATGGTATTTCATTTCATTTCTATGCTGACGAGACTCAGATTTATTTACCTATGACTAAGGAGTCCTTAAAGTCACTACATGAACGTTATGATGAGGTAATTTTTTGAGTCTCAATCAGAGTAAGACTGAGGTTATTGTATTTGGACCAATGGCTTCTGATGGGGCTGTCAGGGATCAGCTCGGCTCATTAGCTGGGTTTTGCAAACCCCACGTCAAAAATCTTGGGGTTATCCTTGATTCCAATCTTTATTTTAATATGCAGATTTCGTCCATTGTTAAGAGCTGCTTTTTTCAGCTTAGACTGCTTACTAGAGTCAAACCGTTTCTGGGGCACTCTGATTTGAAGAAGGAATGCCATGCTTTTATTATATCGTGTCTCAATTACTGTAATTCACTTTATCCTGGAATCAGTAAATTTCATCTTTCTCGGCTGCAGTTGGTTCAGAATGCTGCTGCTCGTTTTCTTACTGGCTCTCAGAAAGTTGTGTCCATTACTCCAATTCTGGCCTCGCTTCATTGGCCCCCAGTTGAATTTAGGATTCATTTCAAAATGTAACTTTTGGTTTATAAGTCGCTAAATGGCATTGCCCCATCCTATCTGGCCGAGTTGCTGGTTTCATATGCACCAGTCTGCTCTTTACATTCCTCTCAACAGCAATTGTTGGTTGTGCCAAAGTCTACAATGAAGACAAGGGGTGATCGTGCCTTTGTAGTACTAGCACCAAAGTTATGGAATGCTCTGCCAATTGAAATTAGGTCAGCACCATCAACTTAAATGTTTAAATCTAGACTTAAAACACACTTGTTTTCGATTGCTTTTAACTGTAGATGAGTAACTCTGGTATCAATTGTATTAATAGTTTATTAATTTTTTTCATATCCATTGTTTTTCTGTAAATTGTTTACCTTCCAATCGGTTCTTTTAACTTATTTGTTTTAGTATTTATGCAATTGTTTTACTTTGATTACTGATTATTATCGATATTTTTGGACTTTATTGTATAGCACATTGGTTTACACTTATGGTGTTTTAAAATTGTGCTTTATAAATAAATTTTGATTTGATTTGATATAGAAGTAACACACCACCTGGTGTCATCCTCAAACTCTCAGTTTTGACAAAAACGCGGACTGTGTAGGAGGCTTAATCACTGGAAACGAAATTGGAAATCCACAACTATTGTTACCATAAAAATGTTGAGATGCCACCCTTTCTCAAGAAAGTCACAATTTTGCATGTTCCATATCCAGGTGGTGGTGAAATGCAAACTAAACACTATTCCACTTAACCATGATTTTTTTTTTTTTTAAATGCCAGCTCAAAGAGCACTGTTCCTTAAACAGTTAAGCAATTCTTCACATTTTCATATCATATGCATGCTTGTTAAATCACAGACAATGAATTCAAGATTATCCATCTATTTTGTGCAAATAATACTATTTTAAAAAATATAAAGTGAAGCATTTTACAATAAATTAATAACATTAAAAATTTAAAAATAGCCAATATGTTTAAGCAAAAAATATACACAGGTATATATTTCAGGTAAATTTAAATGATATAAGTACAAATGGATTCATATGAAGCATACACTATATAATGCTTTTTAATTCTAAAGTTAAGATATTGCTGTTTAATACTTACTTGTATTTCAGAAATATCCACTGAACAAACCAAAGAATGACAAGAATCATGCCAATGACTTCACAGATTGAAAATGCCCATTCAACACGGTCAAAAAAGTCAAAGAATTTGTCAGGCAGTGGAGGCGTTGCCTCCTTAGGAGGCACTCGTTCATGGACCACTGAAATCATGATCGTAGTGAGCAGAAAACAAGAAAGGGCATAAATAAAGGCTACAAGTGTTTTACCCCACTCTAGAGGGAAGGGAGAACGTTCTGGTTGTGGCATAGGGATCTGTACCACTTCCTTACGAAACCCATTTGGGATGCCATTTCTTTTATTTTTGTTGGAAACTTCATCGATGCCAATGCTTAGGTGTCCATTAGCATGACCATTTTTGTGAACCTCAATATGATGTTCAATTTTAAGTGTCTCAATCTTGTCCAAAAGATGCCTGCCACTATCAGAGGTAATCTTTGAAAGTGGGTTTTTTTTTAAATCATCCTCCGTTAACTGCAGCAGAGCTTGGCCATTTAGGTTCTGGAAGGATTCCAAGTATTCCTGCATGCCTTCTTCCACTAACCAGCTGGACACCTCTTTCGGGGACCAGTAAGCAACTTTCTTCATTTCAATCTTGGGACAGGATTAAAGACAAATTAAAACAAGTTTAACCACGCAAGGGTAAAATTTCCTCCAACTATGGAACACGAGTTCTACCCAAAGTGTGGTCATGCTGTTTTAATGACATCAGGTTCAAAATTCTGGAAAATCCAGTTTGCCACAACACCCTGGAGGATAGCAGCAGATACAATTTAATGTATATTTATTCCATGAAGCACCTTCTGAGCAGTCCTAGATTATTTCATTTGGCAAAGTTGTCCTTTCCTGTCCAGGAGAAAGAAAAAAAAAAATAAAAAATTTTGAATGTCAAATTTGCTTAATGAAAAAAGTGTGAATGGCATACTTAAAACAGATGATATAACATTAAATTTTACTCTTATTATATATTTTGCATCTTAATTAAGACAACCTACACATTCTCATTTTTTGATATATTTCACCTTTCCTTCTTCACAGCACAAAAACAGACTTCTCATATATGCCAGAATCAAGGCAATAAAAAGACACAAAATGACTAAAAACAAAACTACATGATCATAACCTGTAAGTGGCCCTTTAGGAAAACATCACCCGTTGGCCCAATTAATGTATAACCTAGCTGTGTGAGTATCTGAAGGAAGTAAAGTACTGTACAATGGGATACAAAATAAAAACCGAACAAGTAATGGAACAAAAAAAAAAAAAAAAGAAAAAAGTGGGCCATCTCTTCATTTATTTTGCTTTTATTATATTTGGGTCATTTCTCCAAAAATTACTAAAAGTACTAATTGTGACTAAATAGTCCTAATAATAAAAAATACACCAATATAAAGCAAGCCGATTATGGATGCACACAAGCTCCTTTAAAAGGTCTCGGAATGGTGCATTTTCTTTTTGAATCATCCCTAGACTATTACAATACATTACACTCCATTTTATCAAACAGAATGTTTCAATAAATACCACAGTACATTTATTACATTTGATGACCAACTTCTATTATCTTTGTTTGAAAAATGCTTCGAGGAGTTGCTTGGTCTGACAAGTGTTATAAACATGAAAGTGAAGAAAATAACATCATGTTCTATGTCAAATTCTAGTAAGGAATTTGTCACTTAAAAATCACCAACTTCACTCCAATGCTAGGCTGCAAATGTCAATACATTTATTAAAAGGCTATTTTTTTCCTTAAAATCTTGACTTCTTAATTTAGAACTCAGAAGGGATCATGTTGATCTATTTACCAAAAATTAAGATAACTAAGAATACCCTGCTGGAAATTTTTGGAGGATAATACTGTGGATACTGGTAGCATGCTTAATCATCAGATTGGGAGAAACTCACAGAAACATGCAAGTAATCCGGAGCCATCCAATTTGTGAAAAATCTTAAAATTTACCTATGTAAAATAAATGAGGTGTAACAGAACCCTAAATAAATAAGTAAATAAATGTTTTACCAGGAGCAGCAGCAATATATTCTTTTTCCAGAAAGAGAGAAAAACTGAAGTAGTCAAATTAATACCAATAAAGGAATTAAGTGCAGTAGCATGCAAACGTATAGTTAGTACAAGTGTATCACCATAGGAAGTCTTAAAAACAATCAAGTAATACTCTAACAAATAATATTAAAAGTATAAATCTTACAACAGCAAACAAACTTGACAAGGTGACTTTCTGAAAAACCTGGTTTGAAAAAATGTTTGCACAACTGAAAACATCCTTAATTATCCTGGTATACAATAAAGCATGCATTTTTAGTTTCAGCATCGACTTTCAGTATTGTTTATTTTTCAGTTACTTGATATTTTTTTTTTTTTTTTTTTTAAATTGTTACAGTGGCTGGAGTGCCAATCCTGCCACCAACCTCCAAGTTTTCCCCTGCAAGTTGGGGAGGGGAAATAAAAACAGACCTTGAGGATCAGTTCTTTTATTATTATTATTATTTTATTTTATTTTTTTTTTTTTTTAATATCACCTACACTGAAACTCCCCCATCTGCTGTTACACTTGAGGGGAGGAATTCCCCCTTCATTGTCGCACACAAACTTCAAGGCCTGCATGTCATTTGCATACCACTTCACTGACCAAGAATAACCTTAACATTTTTTGATAAGGTGAAGACTGATTATGTAAATATGGTGATAGATCAAACATTAAAGAACTAAAAAGTGTAAAGTCGTTTCAACTTCCAGCTCCAGTAAGAATTCTTACTCACTCAGTACAGCAGTATATCTGTGATGTGGGTGCACCTGCAAAGAAAACACATCAGAGTGAAGGTAATCCCTCTTTGACTCACACTTGGGGATAATCCAGCATCAATGTAATTTTCTTCTGCCAGCATAAAAACTTTATCTTATAGTGTAGAGTAGTGCTGGGCGGTATACCGGTTCATATCGAAAACCGTTTTTAATTTTTGTTATGATATGTATTTTTAAACAACGTTCGGAACGTGGCACAGCGGGAAACTGCTTAAGGGGGACATTTTTCACTGCTACACCGCTAAACACATGCCACAAAGTTGTTGCGCGGGGGCTCTTTTTCACTGCTACACTGCTAAACAAGCATACAACGGAGTACGGTACATGCGTTAGTAGAGTATTGCGTGGTGAAAATGGACAGAGAACATTCCAAAACTGAAGCTGTAGCAGACGATAAAGTTGAACATGATGACACAGAATAACTTTTGCTGGAAAAAGGAGTCACGTCTGTTGTCTGGAAATACTTTGGATTTAAAAGGTCGGATGTGGACCATTATGTTGAAATGTGTGAATACTGTTTCTATACTACTGGATAATACTGCAAGCCAAGTTGTATTTTTTTCAATACTGTGTAATATACCTGGGTACTGTGTAACAGTGTGACGATATGTTGACTTTATTCTCGACATTTCTGCTTTAATCTCAAAGCTTATGACGAGAATAAAGTCAACATTTCTACTTTATTCTCGCCGTTTGTCGAGATTAAAGTTGACATGTTGACTTTATTCTCGTAATTTGTTATTAAAGTAGAACATCGTAAACTAAACTTCATCTTAAAATGAATATTTAATTTACTAGATTTTCTCAAACCCTGTCATAAGTTATGTAGCACATTAAATGCTTTGTGTTGTGTTCCCGGAGACGTGTTAATCACTACTGCTTCTTAAAATGACTTTCTCTTACATTTTCAGAGAGCAGAAATATCATGAAGTGAATGTATTCTGTGCGGCGATCGCTGCCTCTTAGTGCAAGAGGAAGTCAGTTTAAGAAGAGCGTAGTGAGTAACAACTGGGGAACACTTAAAGCATTTAATGTGCTACTTAACTTATGATGGGGTTTGAGAAAATCTAGTGAATTAAACATTTTAGGATGAAGTTTTGTTTACAGCATTCTACTTTAATGACAAAATAAACTACGAGAATAAAGTGGAAATGTCGTTTTTTTTTTTCCTTCACTGTGTCCGTATTTTTTTTTCTTCACTGTGACCCTAATATGATTCTGTAGGGCTATGCCACAAATAGCACTATAAATGCAAGTTGCAGTTTTATTATTTATGTATATAGCTTAGCCTGAAGCAAGGTCCATATTAATGCAATTTGCCTTAATGATGGTTCAGTTGGTAAAGATGTCATCACCAAGTTGCACTTGTTTTATTTTACTTTTATTTGGTGAATACTGTGTAATGCACCTGGGCGTGAAGTCTTGGAAGTAATAGTATTATTACTGGAAGTTGCACTATTTATTTTATTGTTATTATTTATTAGTTTAAATATTATGCAGTTTAATGATGGTAAAGTTGTTTAAAAAGTCACTTTAAACATGTCAGTGGACAGAGATTGTTAACATTAACAGAAAGTGTAGTTAGTTTAAAAAAAAAATTACTATTTATTCCTTTTCTAAGATATTGTTCAATGCAATACAACTTTTGACAAGCAACTCTGGATATTTTACTAAGTCTAAATGCCTCTTTGGATGGTTGAAAATATGTTGTCAAAATTTTAGTTTAAGTTGTTTGCAAATATTGTTCAATAAAAAGGCTCTATATTTTGACTGCAACTGTCATGCATTGTGGTTTCTTCTCTTCATTAGTGCTACCCCCTTGAAAACTATCACTTTATGGGGCCATGCAAACCTGTATTAATACTTGTGTGCCCATCAAAATGTTTTTTTGTACAATGTACAATTCTTCATGACAATGGAATAGGTTATTCCTAGCCAGTAACTGCAGTGTAAATGTGGTTAACATCCACTCATGCATGGGGCAAAACATATTGTCCAATACCGTGAAACCGGTATAATTTTGAAAAATACCGTGATGTAAAATTTTAATCACTAGTGTAGAGTCCTCAAAAATATACAAAATGTCTTTTGAAAAGTATTTTTTGTTGATGATAGCAACAGTTGGTATTTGAAGCCATACTGTTAAGAAAAAGTAGTTCATTTCCGGGTCTTTGCTGCCCTGCAGCAAGTTAAAATGAAAATGAAAGAAAAGAGTTTAGCAATGGTTCTAGCTTTCAGCTCTCTTCCTCTTGGTGCCAATAACAGCTTTGAAAGTGTTAAGCTAGACAAAGTCAGTAACAAGCCTTGTTGCCATACACTTTTTCTGAAAAACGTAATTTTGGATTATATTTTTTACTGTCATTAATAACAAGGAGTGTGCAAGTAGCAACACTCTTTCAATTTTGAATAAAATGCTTTCTCTTTTATATTGTACAAAAACTGCATTTTTCTAAAACTCTGATTCATTTAATTATTGGAATAATAACCATCCAACTGCCCGATTTACAAAATAATTGTTAGCTGCAGTCCTTACCCAAATACCTCAATTTTGGACTTGTCTGTTTAAAAAACAGACTTCCGGAACTCCTCAGACTCATCTCTTTTTTTTAGATGATCTAGTCCCACTTCTACAACTCAGGATTGATTTTGTGATATTAAATATCTAGAAAAATGTGCACATGGTGGCTGACATTTATGATGTTTCAGATGTTCTCTCAATATAGTTTGTTAACTGGAGAAAAGACAAGATCATACAAAAATAATGGCTGTTTGTTGTAATTAAGACAGATCATAAAATTCTGAGTAAAAGAAAAAAGCGCTCAATATTTTAACTAAATACATGTAAATTTTCTGAAATTAAATAAAGTGTATCAAATTCATGCTTATATTTTTTCTAGTAAAAAGCTTACCATAGAACCCTGACTGGTTAGATTTAACATGCAGAATATTTAGAGTACTGAGAGAGAGTCATGTAAAATTGCCATCTTGTAAAACGTATCAACATAATTTTTGAAGAGAGCACACAAATGCTAACCTTCTCTTCACCCCAGAGAAATGCACATAGTGAAATTCAGTTTTGATGCTTCAGCTGTCATTCAGCTCATTCCATATACACAAATACCTCTTGTGACAGCTACTACTGTACACTATTAGCAAAGCAAGCCTGACCCCAAAAATCAGTCCATAGAAAAGCAAGTCATTTTAACACAACGGGTGTCATTTTTCTATACTTATCACCAGCCCAGTGATTACTTGACCAATTTCCCCTGCTTTTAAGAAGTTTACTACATTGACATGCAATTACAAAATACAACAAAAAACTTTGTTAAAGCAATGTGGTAATATACAAACTAAAAGAATTCAACCAAGATGGAAAGACCATATTTTGACAATTTCATGACTAACTGAAACAAAATATTTTAATATCCTACTCAGACAGCTGAGGAAGAAAGTGCCTAAAATGATGCTGACATATGAAAAGTAGATAAAAAGCCACATTGAGAAAAGGGAAACTTTTAAGATGATGATACAGCTCCCCTAGGTGAATGTTCCAAGTTTAACTGAGAAGTACGTGACTGATGACCATTAGTGTCCCTTTATTACAATGATCTTGGATAGACGGTAGACAGGCAGAATTAGAAGGAATATCTACAGAAAATGAAGTGCTAGAATTGAATGATAAGTCTGAAATACTAATGTAATACAAGTAAACATGACAGGCCACTGAATCGCTTAAGCAACATCAAGCCTTAATTTTTTTTTTATCAGCATGGCTGATGAAAAAATATAACAGGACAGAGTAAGAAAAAGGCAGGAATTAAAAAGAAATTAAAATGCTAGTTATGTTTTATTTACTACATAATCTTATTAGCTGTTTCAGTAAGTCCCTTACATACAAACAAGTTCCATTCTGAGAGCAAGTTCACAAGTCCTATTTATTCACAAGTCCAGCAAAGTTAGTCTAGGCACCAAAAGCACACAATGCAACCACCAACCTTCAACTCCTATAGAACACATGAACATATACAGCTATTTGTATGCAAGAAAGTGTTTTCAAAAGTTAATTTTTATTTTTTGTTATAGATTTCTGGTGCATTTTAACAACAAACAACTGAAAGTTATTTTTTATTCCCTCTGTTTTCCATCAGCTGATCTTGCTACAGTAGACACAGTTACAGCTAAGCATACCTTTGTCTCCTCTTTATTGAAAACATGTTATTGTACAAATAGCTGATAAAAGTTAATATTTTTACAGTGAGATTTTTGAGACCCTGACAACCCCCAAATTGCATTGTGTACAGAAACTCTGTTGACACAGGCAGGGATTGCTTGTTCACGGCTGGTGCAAATACAAGTTCAGAGGCTTGCCGTGTAACACATCTGTCTCCCGCTGGTAGATGTGGGGAACATTTAAAACCGGCCACTGACTTGACCATGTGTTCACTTGCTGTTTTCTGAATTGTGAATGAAGCCGGTCTACAATTTTGATCTGAGAAGGAAGTGACTGCAAGATGACAACAGCATCACTGCGTGCACGCAATCCCTAAATACATCCAAAATATGTATATGAAACACTGTACTGTAATAGAATGTCCCATTTAGAACAGATATTTTGAAATGGCTACAAAACACTTGAATAATAACTGTCCTAATTCTACTTTCTACTGAAAGAGATGGCTGCATTAACTATTTCATGGTAAATAAACACCCAAAGAATCACTTCGGAAACACTTTATAGACATATACACAATGTGTTACACCTTTCAGTTAAACCTCTAACAACAACTGTAAAAAAAAAAAAAAAAAAAACACTGCTCCATTCCATTTGAACTAGTATGGTGCTAAGGTGTCACCCACTGCTGTGCTTGAGTCCTAATTTGAGATCCTGATTTGGGAGTTTACCAAAAATCTCAAGGAACTTAATGGTTCTGGGTAATGATGGGAATGGATCTAATTAATATTTCAGAAAAGAAATGGAATTCAGCTATTCGTAAAACATTCTAATTCAATATGCGTCAAGCTCATCATAATTTAGTCAAAACATTGTTCACCTTTCACATACATTCCAGCTAAAATTGTCAAAAAGGTATCCAGGGCAAAATCCGACCTGTAAGTCACAACCACTGAGTGAATCTCTCTATTGATCTACTTCACTGGTCTTTTTTTCTCTTCTTGTACTCTGCATTCAGTAAAGTGCAGCAGTTTCATTTTTACACTTCCAAGTAATTTGGAAAAGTGTATAACTTTAAATAAGAATAAATAATTGATTCAACAACCAAAACACCTAGGAAAGCAGAATCAAAATCATGAACATTGAAAACCAAGTTTTAAAAAAAAAAAAAAAAAAAAAAAAACACAAACATTAAATTTATCCCCTTGTAGCATAGATAAATGTTCAGTACATTCTTTAAAAAAAAAAAAAAAAAAAAAAAAAAGTGACCAAAGTTAATTTTATAATTTCTACTTTTCCCACAAAAAACAGAAACTGGGAAATAATAGCATTTTAATTAGGCTAGGAGTCTAATTAATAAGACACAGTTGGAACAAAAACCTATATGCAACCATATAGGGGTCTCCAGGACTGAAATTGAAACCCACTTAAGTAGTGGTATACAGTGGCATGCAAAGGTTTGGGCAGCCTTGCTTAAAATGTCTGCATATAGTTAAGTGAGCAGAAGCTGAACTGATCACCAAATGGAGTAAAGTTTAAAGACTGACTCATTTCTTTAATATCTTAAGCAAGATTAACATTTTTATATTTCCATCATTCACAGGTACAAGATACCAAAACAATAAAGAGGCCTGAAGCAAACGTTGAGGCATCTGACATGGTCAGTATTTAGTAATACCCCCTTTGGCAAGTACCACAGCTTGAAAATACTTTTAGTAGCCAGCTAAAAGTCTTTCAATTCTTACTTGGGTAAGTCTGCCCAATTGTGTTTGATTCTTGGGCCATCTTGCATGCAC
The DNA here is from genome assembly GCA_026402145.1 of Polypterus bichir lapradei. NCBI lineage: Eukaryota > Metazoa > Chordata > Cladistia > Polypteriformes > Polypteridae > Polypterus > Polypterus bichir. Next base: position 44,952,027 of record JANRMT010062813.1, on the reverse strand, counting down.
TCACCTTCCGAGATCTATCCACAGATTTTCAATGATGTTTACATCATGGGACTGCGAAGGCCTTGGCAAAACAGTCAGTTTATGCCTCTTGAGGTAGTTCATTGTAGATTTTGAGGTCCGTTTAGGATCATTATCTTGTTGTAGGACCCATCCTCTTTTTAACTTCAACTTTTTTTTTTTTTTTTTTTAAACAGATGGTGTAATGTTTGTTTCTATAACTTGCTGGTATGTATTTGAATCAATTCTTCCCTCTACCAATGACATGCTCTCTGTGCCACTGTCTGCAACACAAGCCCAAAGCATGATTGATTCACCCTGATGCTTAATAGTTGGAGAGGTGTTCTTTTCCTGGAATTCAGCACCCTTTTTCCTTCAAACATACCTTTGCAGACTGTGGCAATAAAGTACTACTTTGACTTCATCAGTCCACAGGACTTGTTTCCAAACTTCATCGGGCTTGTTTAGATGTTCATTTGCAAACTTCAGGCACTAAATTGTGGGGCTTGGATGCTGGAGAGGTTTTCTTCTGTGGACTCAACCAAGAGGTTCTTATTCTTCAGGTGTCACTGCACAGTAGAACAGTGCACCACCACCCAAGAGGCTGCTAAATCTTCCTGAAGGTCCAATCAAACAGTGGTCTTTATTTGCCTTTCTAACACTTCAACAAGCATTTTTTTCAGAAAGTTTTCTTGGTCTTCCAGACCTCAACCTTACCACCAGTTAACTTTCAATTCTTAATAACATAATGAACTGAGAAAACAGCTACCTGAAAACAACTTGCTACCTTCTTGTCGCCTTCTCTTACTTTGTGAGCATCAATCATTTTATTTTTCAGAGTGCCAGGCACTCTGGTCCATGGCTGCTGATTATTGGGACAAGGTTTGAGGAGTCAACAGAATTTGTACAGCTTTGCAATTTGCATCACCTGGAGTTTCCTAATTAAGGTCTGAGACCTTGGGAAAAGTTATGAGACCTCAAATATCCTGGGGTGCCCAAACTTATGCATGGTGCTCAATTCTTTTTTTTCACCGTACAATTAAAACAAAAAACAATAAAATGCTGAAAAGAAATGTGTCACCTTTAACTTTATGCCTTTTGATGGTCAGTTCATCTTCTGCTCAATTAACTATTCACAGTAACAGACATTTTAAGCAAGGGTGCCCAAACTTTTGCATGTCACTGTATTGCACTACTCTGTACTTTATACTTTTTCCTATCAAAAGAGGACTGTATGGCTGCCTGATGTGGAAGAGGCAATATAAAATAAAGAATGGTTCCTCCTCTTAACTGTGGACATAGACTGTTCCATCAGGAACAATAGTTTCAAAATGTATATTCGATACTTTAGTTGAAATAAACTACTGGCTTTCAGAACCATCTCTGTCACAGAGTCATGATACAGAAAGTGGTTGCGGTATTTTAATATGTAAGAAACCTAATGTTTTTCAAAAATTGTCTTTACTTAATAAACGATCACAAAAAAAGTTAAAACTTGATTCCAGATATAAAATACATAATTTGAAAATCAGTGCATTATTGGATAACACCATTTATTTAAAAATATTTTGTCAATGTCTGTAGTGAAAAAGTATGATTAAAAAAATCATTTTAGTACCAGCATTAGGTAAAATTACAAAAAAAAAAAACACAAGTGAACTCATAGTAACAAGTAACAACTATACCAATTTAAATAATGATAATACTTCTTTAACATTATCTAAACAAAATCAGCTGATACATGCATATTTTAACAGATAACAAATATGTATGAGGGAATGACTGCTCAATATCTCCAAACTTTGAAGAGGCCAACCAGACAAATGGAGACAACATAAAAACCACAAAATGACTGTATCCACAAAGACGTTCTTAGTAATTACTGTGTACCCTCCTAAATGAGAGGCTACACTGAAACTATTGAAAATCAAATATAACTTACGTGATATTTTAAAGAAAAAATTTTTTGCCTACTGAAATTAATGCTGCAAGCACATACACTTTCAAATACAATCTCCCATGTGTGAAGTGATTACAAATGAATTAAAAATAATCAGATTGGCACTCTTGCACTTACTGATCTAAAAAAAAATGTAAGGGTTCTTTTGGTTTATTGCCTAAGTGAAACAAAATGATTACCGAGTAATTGTTTTGTGACAGGGGTGTGGTAATTGAGATTAATTTAAAAAAAAAGCCTAAAATTTAAAACCTAGTTTACTGTGCGACTTTTGTTTCACATTTATATAACATGGCAGTACTGTATAGCTAGTGACTAAGCTACTAGACTCAAATCAAGATTGCCAGGTTCAATTCAACTTTCCCACTGTTGTGACTCTGTGTATTGGAAGAAGCAGATGTACAAGGCTGTATTCTGTATCTGTACTTGGATGTTGTTCACTAAAAAGAGGTGCTATATAAAAGGTTATATATAATCTTCAGATGTTAGGAAACAGTATGAGTTTTTTTTAGTAAAACCATTATGCTTACAATACAAATTCAGACGATCTGTAGAATTTCAAGCTAAAGATCACTCTGATGTAATATGGACTTCGGATGAATAAAAGGGCGCGGTGGCGTTACTGCCAATATAATCTGAACCACATAAAACAGCAAAGGAACAAGAAATCTGGAAGAGATAATATATATATATATATATTATATAAACAAACATTTCCACAAATACTTGACCCAAAGTTAATATTTAAAATACTTTAAAAAAAGTATTTTAATTTAATACAGTTTTACTATATATACAGTATATTAGAGACTTAAAGTGAATGGACACTTAGCAAGTAAATATTTGAACAAGAAGGATACGACAAATTGAGATTTTGTTTTGCAAAAGGGCATTTTAAAAACAAATACAAGTATTTTCGATTGAATTCACAGTGTGTTGCCTCTCAAACGTGCGTGCTTTCCGAAGAGTAAAATGTTTACATAAACTACTTACTTGGCAAACTGCAAATAGGTAGCAGAGTTGTGTCTAAGAAGTCCCATGTCTGAAAAGAAACGCGATATGCTAAAAGCATAGATGTAGAGTTAACTGCTGGACTTTGTTTTTAAATGAGGGCTCGATTTCCATTTGTATACAACCAGAGTGATCAAGAACACGATCTATCGCTGAAAACACGGTTTTAATAAGAGGGGGCTGTGCCGCAGTGAGACAGAGTTCGGGATCGGAAGCACTGGGGGTTGAGGATTAAAGACCGACAAATACATACTCGCACGAAGCTACGAAAAAAGGTCTAATTCTTTAAGACAAACCACGTATACTATTTTGTTTTTTAGCATTTTCACATGGATTTCTTAAGTTAACAGCGAGTCATGACAAACTCGAAGTTGGGCAGCAAGTTCTCACTGCTCAATTAGCTGCGTTGAGAAAAAACCTTTAAGAGTCACAAGTCATAGGACGCTTAAAACGCAGACGAAAAAAATCCATCGAGTCCTGAAATATACGTTAAACATACGATAGTAGAAAAATAAATTCCATATCCTGCTTTATCCAATTTAAAAAGGCAGCACGTACTTACCCCTTTCGGACAACATTTACTCCCGTGAAAGTTTTCTTTTTTCCGACACTACACGCATCGAAAACTGTTTAGCTGGTAGCGAGCGAGCAGCAGTGGAGAATCGAGAAACGCCCTCTCGACTGGCCACTTTCAGTGTGACGAAAATACAACAGCCAATCATCAAACGGAAAAGGGTAAGGGGGTGGGGGCACGACAGATTTATTCCCTCATTCATGTCTCCTACGTCATTTTCCTGAGGAGTCGAACAAGTTGCTCAGGGTGTGGTAAAAGAATGTCACTAATAACTAAAACACAATGATGCATTGATCGTTACGCTTAGTAAAAGTCGCTTTCAATATGACCAGTATCACAAATGGAATATGTTAAGTGCCATAAATTAAAAAAATCGCTGACATCAAGTTTTTTTTAAAAGTAAAAAAATAAAATTATTCGACTTAAAAAAGAGCTTCCTACTTAAGAAATCAAATGAAAAAAGTTTGCAGTATTTATAGCTTTCAAACAGGTATCATATCGAATTCCTGACACACACTGGGCAGTGTAGGCAGTTTTCATTTAATAAGATAAACGTTCAGTCATATGGTAGCATCGTCAAGCCTGGTCAAAAGTCTGTGAGTGAAGTTTATGTTCAGAGTCTGACTGGATGCGTTTTTACAACCTTTCTTCCACATCCCAAAAATGTATTGATGGTACACCGCCACTGAGGTTTGCTGTGTGCAAAACTGCTTTCCCATCTGAGGTAGGCTACTGCCACATATTGTTTGGTATTCAATGCAGGGTGAGTCAAAGTAAATGTTAATACTAATAGATTATTTTTAACTCGACCGCACCTTTCCTGATTTAACACCCTGTGATTTCTGGTTATGGGGTATTGTGAAGGAGCGCGTGTATAGCAGGAAAGTTCATGATATCAATGACCTGAAGGACTATAGTATCAACTATTCCCTGCAAAATGTGTGTCCAGGCTTTAAATGGTACTATTGCTTGTTGGTTTTTGTGTGTTCAACATGATGGCAAACAGGTTGAGACATTCCTGTAAATCAGCTTGCACATATGAAGCATGTTTTGTGAATAAATTGTTTCCGCCAATCAAAGGTTAACATAATTTTGACTCACCCTGTACTTCTCTGTGGCTTAGAGATGGAAAATGCTCTTCCTACAATGGATGGATGGATATCTCAAGATTGACTAGCACCCTATCCAGGGCAGTATATGACTTATCTTTAACGCTGCCTTGATAAGTACCATCTCTCAACAATAAAATAACAATAATAATAAATAAATACATTTCAGAATATGCATGAATTGATAATTAAATGCATATTTATATTATTGCTTGCTTCATTTTATTATTTTGTTAGTAGAGGCATTTGAATGGAATTAGTATATCAAAAAGAGGAAAAATACATTGTAACATGTACTCTAATTGCTCTGTTTACTGTATGCTTAAACTAATGTGTGTGTTCATGTATGTACATGAGGTTTAGTTTAGTCATTTCTGTTAAATGCATTACAATTCTCACTGAGTCTGAACTAAAACAGAACTAAATAAACAAACAATACTATTGCAATGCTTGGTTGTCCCCAACACCCACCCCCCTAACTCCCCTCTCACCAGTAAAAGTAGTTTGAGAAGATGCAACAAAATGAAATCTATGAATATCCAATTCTTAACATAAATCTCACCCAAAACAGGCATGATGGGCTCCTGACAACTGCATCCCTGATTTGGAATATGCAGGTTTGGAAAACCAAAGGAATTAATTCATGCTGAAAACAGATGTGCAGATCATGGTACAATGTTAGCCTGTAATGATTTCTGTGAAAATAAGTCATTCTTGTTGGGGAAATTTAATGGAAAAAGGATTTCATCACATCTTCTGTAATATGATCACTAATTCAACTGTCTCCTGTTATTACAGAGTTAAATAGATGGCATCATCAAGGTGATCTATTAATCAATTCATTAAAAACAGATGAACAATAAGTTTAAAACTCTTTTAGATATACCATATACCAGATATAGGCCCGATAACAAAGTATTGCATTTCACAGTCTTTGAAAAACTAAGTTTATAATTTGGTTTTTCAGCATGGAATTAACTTTCATAAATTTTTCATGTTAGTTGTAGAAAAAAAAACCAAAACAACAATGGTAAGAGTTTTAAAAGCTAAGGAAATAACACAAGAACAATTCTTCATGCTCTGCCTGCTTAGAAACCTAACCAATGTTAAAAGTGAACAGTGCATCATCATTTTCATTCCACTTTACTTGGTAAGGGATTCTTCTGTAACACACTGAGCTGGGAAGTCTCCCTATTCCTAGCAACTTCATCCACTATTTCTTAAGCAATACCTAGACACTATAAGGAAAGTTGTGGGATGAAACCTCTCCAGGGTGTCTTGGCTCTGGGTCTGCCCCTTGGTCTTCTCCTTGTGTATACCTCCTGTTCCAAACCCCCTCAACTAGCTCCTCACAGTCTAGGGAAGCAGCATTACTACGGCAAGGTATTCATGTTTTGCTGCAAAACTCATATTGGCATGTATAATAAGCTCAGCAGCCCTGTTCTGGAGCATAATTTCAGGCAGATGTCTTTGTAGTCTCATTCTTTCAGTCACTACCCAGAGCTCATGACTATGCATGAGAATTGGAATGCAGACACAATAACTATTTCTCTGTCAATTTCACAAACACATCTACCCTCAATGCTGCATAACACAACTAGATACTTCAACATCTTCACTTAGGCAAGCTCATCATCCCATAGCGTCAGGAAACAGCAATTTTGTTTTCCTCAAGATCTCCTTAACTCCATATTTGAAGCATGCTAATGCTAATCCCAGCCACATCACACTCAGCTGCAAAACATTCTCAGTGCACAGTAGAGATCATTCTGATGAATCCAAGAAGGTAACATCAGTTCAACAGCAGACACACAACCCTTAAGCTGTCAAACTGTCTTCCATACTTTATTATGCCTTGATATCATATCCTTTAAAATCATGAACAGGAGAGGACACAATATACACACTTGACAGAATGCAGTGCCCACAATTGATGGTCTCAACTTAGACTTTAAGCTCTACATTTGGACCACTGTCTTAACAGGTAAACTCAGAATATCTGCAACTGTTATTCTCTATGATTAGAGATAAAATAACAATGTTCAAAATATTGGACAATGTGTAATAATCTGTTTTTTTTTTATCTTTTAAAGCCAGTTAGCACAGTACTGAATTGAGCAGAGAGTTGAATTTGTCTGTCAAGTACCAATAAATAAATACAAGAATAAACATTTTAATGTGTTTAGTGCGTAAAATTGAGAGGGAATTTGTATTGATTTATAAGTAATAATTTCTATTGTAAGCACTTTATAGCAGGGAACTGAATATCATTAGTATGGGTCCTTCCTTCCTTACTGCCTATCTGCTGATACCTAAATAAAGTGTGCCTTTTAATCTTAAACTGTCACTTGTTTACCTGAATAAAGGAAAGCTTTATACCAAAATACCCCAGCTAAGCTTTTTTTTTTTTTTTTAAGTAACATTTTTAGAACCCACCCACATACATTAGTGTTAACCCCAGTTCCTCAAATACTCACACATATGTACATACATACATACATACATACATACATACACACACACACACACACACACACACACTTTATATATACATATACATATACGCACACGCACACACACACATACATATAGTGCATCCGGAAAGTATTCACAGCACATCACTTTTTCCACATTTTGTTATGTTTCAGCCTTATTCCAAAATGGATTAAATTCATTTTTTTCCCTCAGAATTCTACACACAACACCCCATAATGACAACGTGAAAAAAGTTTGAGGTTTTTGCAAATTTATTAAAAATAAAAAAACTGAGAAATCACATGTACATGAGTATTCAAAGCCTTTGCTCAATACTTTGTCGATGCACCTTTGGCAGCAATTGCAGCCTCAAGTCTTTTTGAATATGATGCTACAAGCTTGGCACACCTTTTCTTGGCCAGTTTCGCCCATTCCTCTTTGCAGCACCTCTCAAGCTCCATCAGGTTGGATGGGAAGCGTCGGTGCACAGCCATTTTAAGATCTCTCCAGAGATGTTCAATCGGGTTCAAGTCTGGGCTCTGGCTGGGCCACTCAAGGACATTCACAGAGTTGTCCTGAAGCCACTCCTTTGATGTCTTGGCTGTGTGCTTAGCGTCGTTGTCCTGCTGAAAGATGAACCATTGCCCCAGTCTGAGGTCAAGAGCGCTCTGGAGCAGGTGTTCATCCAGGATGTCTCTGTACATTGCTGCAGTCATCTTTCCCTTTATCGTGACTAGTCTCCCAGTTCCTGCCGCTGAAAAACACCCCCACAGCATGATGCTGCCACCACCATGCTTCACTGTAGGGATGGTATTGGCCTGGTGATGAGCGGTGTCTGGTTTCCTCCAAACGTGATGCCTGGCATTCACACCAAAGAGTTCAATCTTTGTCTCATCAGACCAGAGAATTTTGTTTCTCATGGTCTGAGAGTCCTTCAGGTGCCTTTTGGCAAACTCCAGGCGGGCTGCCATGTGCCTTTTACTAAGGAGTGGCTTCCGTCTGGCCACTCTACCATACAGGCCTGATTGGTGGATTGCTGCAGAGATGGCTGTCCTTCTGGAAGGTTCTCCTCTCTCCACAGAGGACCTCTGGAGCTCTGACAGAGTGACCATCGGGTTCTTGGTCACCTCCCTGACTAAGGCCTTTCTCCCCCGATCGCTCAGTTTAGATGGCCGGCCAGCTCTAGAAAGAGTCCTGGTGGTTTTGAACTTCTTCCACTTACGGATGATGGAGGCCACTGTGCTCATTGGCCTTCAAAGCAGCAGGAATTTTTCTGTAACCTTCCCCAGATTTGTGCCTCGAGGCAGTCCTGTTTCGGAGGTCTACAGACAATTCCTTTGACTTCATGCTTGGTTTGTGCTCTGACATGAACTGTCAACTGTGAGACCTTATATAGACAGGTGTGTGGATTTCCAAAGCATGTCCAATCAACTGAATTTACCAGAGGTGGACTCCAATTAAGCTGCAGAAACATCTCAAGGATGATCAGGGGAAACAGGATGCACCTGAGCTCAATTTTGAGCTTCATGGCAAAGGCTGTGAATACTTATGTACATGTGCTTTCTCAATTTTTTTTAATTTTAATAAATTTGCAAAAACCTCAAGTAAACTTTTTTCACGTTGTCATGGGGTGTTGTATGTAGAATTCTGAGGAAAAAAAATGAATTTAATCCATTTTGGAATAAGGCTGTAACATAACAATATGTGGAAAAAGTGATGCGCTGTATTCTCAAATGCAGATTACTGACACTGCCTCTGTTTCAGAGCTTGGCTGGTTAGCAGCAAGAGCTTGAATATTATTCAGAAACCAAGCTAATACAGTTAAGTCCACTGAGAATTTAAATGGTCATGACTTTTGGCAGGTGTCAGGGCACTTTCCGAGTACTGTTGTGTGCCAGTACTAGTCTGTTAATGCAAAGGATACGAAGACAATTACAAAGAAATAGCAGCTGAATTGCAAATGGGAAGTACAAAGTGATTGAATAAGCACTTCTTACAGGCGAGAGCTAATACAAAGGACAACCGGTGCTCCAGGCAAACTTCCATCCAGTCAAACCCTTCCTTTCTAATCCACTCTAATAAAAAGGGAAACTCTCGTTATCAGTACAGAGTGAAGTACTACAAATATTTATGTACCCTATTTTGGCAATATAATGGCAAACTGTAGAAATATTTTCATTGTCAATATTATGAGGTGATAAATAATTGGTAAATGTTAAAGCAGTCAAGTTCTAAAACAAATAATGCACTGAAAATAAATCTGTGAAAATCTTACAAAATAGCACTATTTACCACCTGCAAATATGACTAGTCTTATTTAAATTAAACCCATAAACATAAATGTGCAAAAGAAAAGTGATTTAACATCTAGCTAAAGAGACATGTAGAACAAGTGAATAGGCAGGGCTAAACTGGTCTGGTGTCGGTGTCAGTGACAGTGGGCGTGTGTGTATATGAGTGTATCGTGCAATAGACTGGCACCTGATCCTGGGTTGGTTCTCAGCTGCATAAGCCACTTGGAAAACTAAGTTAATAAATCATTCAACGTTTCAGATTATGTGAAAACTTGTTGTTTAGTTAAACACCCTTATAAATAGTAGGTAATTTTAGCTAAAATGTAACATCTGGAATAGCACATTCTAGTAAACAAGGTTTCCAAGACAGAAGACAGCAAATTAGAGAAGACTTTAACACTGTGAAAATAGTCAACATATGTCTTTGATAAAAACTCATTTCACACTGCAATTATGTCTTAAGCTAGTTTCTGACATGTAGCTAGGCAAACTGATCTTGTACAATTTTTTTAATATTTACCAGTCCAGAATTAATCATTTTATTGTAGGAATTATGGCAGCACTACACATTATATAGTGACAAAACATTATCTTACTAGTAATACCTCCAAATAATAAACAGCTTTGAGAATGCTGTAATTCCCAATCTAAGGCTATTTCACATTTATTCTAAACATACATATATAATAATAAATGAAGGAATAAAAAGAATAAATGTTATAGCTACATGTTCTTCAATGCAGTAACACAAATCTGCAATAAATGGCACAGCGATTGGCTACATGACGACTAGAATTAAGGACTAAGGGTAACAAAATAAATAATATTGAACCCAACTCTTATGAAATATACTGTACTGAATACTATAATATGAAAAACAGTATAAAAAGAATACTAATTAATTTACATTTAATTCATCTCCTGTTGCCTCCACAACCAGCCAACATATGATGAAATGTGCATTCAGTCAATGAATATGAAAGACACAGAGCTCATCAAGGCCATCTTTCCCCCACACCATAAGAACAGTTGATTATTATGTGCTGTATAGTACAGCAATGTAATTAGACTTTGTTGGGATCACTGGATTGTGAAGTTCAATGTTGCATGATTATTTTACATTCATTTAATTTGGAGCTCTTTCACAGAGTACTTATTTTGTGCTACTTTGCGGAGCAAAGTTGGTGTTTTTTGAAGAAAAAAAACTGACAGGGTGCTTAATGGGAGATTTAGTGACATCAGTTATTCAGGTACACTTTGCATGAATCATTTTGTAAAACAATTACACTACCTAGTTTAACAGAGATATTATAACATAATGAATTTCTTAAATTTGATTAGTAATCAAAATATGGACAGAACAGACCATTCCGAAAACTGCTCAATGAAATTTAGGGTGGTGGTGAGATACGGTCTATCTCAATCACATCAGGGACAATGAGGGAATCAACCCTGAATGATGTTCTCACCCTCAAACACAGGGCTATTATACACCAATTAACCTAACACAAAAGTAGTTCTAAAATGGGAACAAAGCCAGAGTACCTGGAGGTAAACGTGCTGACTACAGGGAGACCATGCAGACTCAGACACAGACAAAAATCAGGCACAAGACTTAAAGCCATGACACTGGATGGATAAAGCAGCACTGGTAATTAACCACTGTGCCTGAATACCACCAAGAATGCAAGGTTCTATTTCATAATATTTTCTGCTAAAAATGTGACTTTTAGGTGAAAATGTCTCCTTAAAATCCTTTTAATCAGTACATGAAAAACAATCTGATAAGTAAACATAACTAAGTTAAAAGAAAATAATTAGGAAAAGTAAAAAAAAATAACTAACTTAAAAGAGCCCATAAGAATGTGGCTGCTTTTAATTATAAGCTTTAAACCATGTCTCAATTAACAAATATCTACTGTATATTCAGTCCTAGAGGAAGAGAGTTGATTAAAGGTCTCCAACAAATAATGTTTTTCATAGCTTTTTGTTCCGGTTTATCTAGTAATCTAACATTTTTGCTGTATCTGGATTCTCTTTTGAGTTTTAAAAACACTAAGAAGACATTTTAAAAATATTTAAATAAATGCTTGACTACGCCACAACATTACTTATACATCTGTAAAGTAAATGTAGTTACAATCAAGACAATAAACTACATAGTTGTTCTAGAACTGGCTGGTTTTTAACTTCATTGGCATAGTTATAAGCAATGCATTTTTAAGATCAAAGATTAATTTTACATAAATTATTATATGTTTTAGAATTTCAAAGAGTTACAAGTTCTAAACACTTTTTTTCATGTATAATGCATTTTTTAAGAAACTGGAGTGCTCATATAAAATATAAAAATTTACAGTCAGAGCTAAATGAAATGTAATAAAGAAACTTGTGAAATTTTATATCAGAAAAAACACTTTAATGCTGCAACGTAATGTAAATGTTAATCAGCTATTTCATCTGAGATTGGAACACCTTTTTTCTAAACCTTGTATTTATTTTATAAAAATGCTTAGCTGTACTTTACAGAACAAAAATAGTGAAATTATACTAAAAATATTAGAAGTATCTTATACTACTACTATCGATATTATTGTTTTGTATTATGCATTTCATATTTTCAGGCATAACACATGAGAAATTCTATCAAAAGTGACGACTGTAATCACAGTATTAAAAAGAAAAACTACTTCCAGCAGATTTTGATCAGGCATCCTAAAATGTACTGAGAAAGTGGTTAACGTAGTGCCTTTTAGAGAGGCCACCCCAGACAAGAGATTACAGCAAGTTCAGAATGCTGCTGCCAGTGACTTATTCCAAACCAAACACATTCACTTTATTACCCAGCTTATCTAGAGTACACTGGCTTTTAGTCCTATACTGAAATAATTTAAAAACTGTATCTTGCAAAACTGTCCATTTCAATACTTTAGAAAAGTTGTCTATGCTATGTATGCCATGTAGACCTTGCTGACAGCAAGGATCTTTTGAGGCTATTTTTCTTAGTGTTTTGAGTACTAGGGTGTTGTACCATGTTAGCCATTATGAATGTAGAGACAAGACAAGCAAAATTACACCTTTTATTGGCTAACTAAAATGATTACAATATTCAAACTTTCAAGGCAACTCAGGCCCTTTCTTCAGGCAAGATGAAGGGGCCTGAGTTGCCTCGAAAGCCTGCATATTGTAATCTTTTTAGTTAGCCAATAAAAGCTGTAATTTTGCTTGACTTTTCTCTACTTAGTGTTTTGAAAATTTTTTTGGGAACTCTGGCAAAAACTCATTCAGCTTTATAACTCTGTGCCTCTTTAAGTTTCCTTCTAATTCTGGTTATGTCGCTCCTTTTTTCACAACGTTCAAATTCAAAATGAGGACCTAGCTGTTCTTTCTGGCTTTTTAATTGCTGTTGCTTTATGTACTTATTTAAACAGTCCTGTCTATAGAACAAAACTGGACTGCCACTACCACACTCTATGCTATGCTAACTGGGCCTACTTGCCAAGAAAGCTTTACTCAAAATGTATGAATTTTCCAGTTCTGTTCCCATGTCAACGTACACAGTTTTGTAAAGTTGTTTTTGATACTCCTTGAAATCCATCAGATATAGATCCAGGCCTTCTTCTGTAACTGTCAGTGCTGGACTTTCTTGTATTTGCTGTGTTTTACTTATACCATTCAGTTTCTTTAGTTGCCCTTGCATATTGAATTCTTGTTTGTTCAGCATAATGGTCTATTCTGTTAAGGCCACTATATAACTTAATGATTAAAGATCAAAGCATAAAAAAGGCTGGAGTCAAATTAACCCAAAAGGAAAAGTATTCCAAAAAGTGCAAATTTATGTCAAAATATGATTTTTGTTTATTTTATATTGCGACCGATGCAAATGTTTTCTGAGCAGCACTTTAATTTGTTTGGATACAGAGATTTAAACAATTAAATAGTCTTTGCTTTATACATTTTCATCTCCACAGAATATTTTTGTTTTTGCACTTCACTTTAAAGGGTAATGTATCCAAAACAGGGCAAATGACCATCTGGCAATTGCAGATATAAGCACATAGGTTCTGGGATCTCACTCTGTTGTCAACCTCCAAACATATTCTAGTGAAGTTTTTTGAGCATCATATTGTACAAACTGGAAACTCCACTTATTTTGCATGCTTGAGGAGATGAGCAACATATTTCACAGTTGCTAACAGCCAGTAGGTTTTAAAGGATCAGCGCAGACAATGAAGTTTATCATGGATAATTCCAATATATTAATTAAAAATATTTCAAATAATTTAATTGGTATAGATTAACTGTAATAGTGCAAGTAGCTTAATATTGTTTCATGGTGGTATACAGGAATAGACAAGGTGGTTGGCATGACCTGAGTGTAACCTTACTTTACTAAAAGTAGTGCCAAGTATTTTACATTTTATAAAGTATCTTCAATGACAGGTCCCACTCCAAAGGATCTTTTTAACTGTTCAGCACTACGAACAACAATCAGAAGCCAAACCTTTTAAGTGGAGACTTATTATATGATTTGCTCATGATCCATTCCATCTGAACTAGTGTGGCGCTGATGTGTCAGCCATGGCCTGGCTGCACTCAGGTCCTAATCTGGGATCCTGAGTTGGTTTGTCATATGGTGGGTACAGCAATGCGCTGTATCAGTGCGTGCTCCTAACCTCCTCCTCTCCCCAGGATCACATAGTAAAATAGTGGAAATGTCCTTATGTTTTCCAGTCATTATACTATTCAACATGTCAATTGCTTTATCACTTAAAAACACCAGAAAAGCACATTCACACACACAGAAACAAGGAGGCAGTGTGTGGAAGAGAGGAAGCAGTCACAAGACAAAGTGAGAGGAGAAACAAAATGTAGATACTGCCTGAAGGTTTAAGAAACTCCAGCTTTATATACAGTATTCACACGTTTGATTGTAAAACACATTACAATTGAACTCATTTGGTATATTTGATCTTTGCTATAAGCATGTTGAATTTATATTTAGTATTATAATTTATTATATTGGGATAATAAGGTTTAGAAAATGAATGAACAAATGAACATTTCTAAGTAAATATAATTCACTATCTTGCAACTTCACATTAATAATGAAAGGTATTATTTATGTTTGAGTTTCTTTAATCCAAGAAATCTCTCTTTTTAATAATGGTACAAGAAGAAGTTAATACTTAGGTCACAATTATTTCTACTGTAGTTGAAGCAGGGTACATAATTCAAAAGAACTCAATGAAAAACAAAATCAAAATGACAATGGCAATGAATTTTTTCATTCTGTTAAACAGAGCAGGAAACTACACAAACAAGCCGGAAGTGATTTGGTGATTTTTTCCATTGCATGTATGAAAGTGACTCCTTACAACTCATTCCCACATTCTTTTGACTTGTTACTTCATGTTTATGAGATTCAACTTGGGTCAAATGTTTTATTCCATCTTTAAATACTAGGGAGTTGTACCATGTTAGCCATTATGAATGTAGTGAGAAGTCAAGCAAAATGACATCTTGCATGAAGAAGGGGCCCGAGTTGCCTCAAAAGCTTGCATATTGTAATCTTTTTAGTTAGCCAATAAAGACTTCCATCTTTAATGAAGCATTAGTAAAGCCTGGTCTGACCCTATCTGTCAAATTCTAATGCTGCTACCCCCCTGATTTCATACTAAATGGAGTGCTCTTTTAAAAATCTCTGCACAACATAATTGTAAACTATATCAAATCATAGCTTATGCCAAAAAAAATGTGGATTTATGCCTCCTGTCACAGCTACTTTTTCTTAGTAACCCTATAATACATTTTAAATCATCGGATATCAGCAGTTTGGCAGCTCAAAACCGTGCAATGCAACGTGAGATGCTGTCAAGTTTATTAAAGTCATCCACATTCAGAATAATTTTTGTTTCTTAACTTGTTTTCTCACATGTATTTGAGTCCTCCATTACCAAGGATTTCAAGAAACCTCTATTTCTAATTAATTGTACAAATTATTTTGCAATTAATTGATTAAAACAATTTTCCGGATTAATGACTAAATTATTAATTGGTAATCGGATACTAACAAACACTGACATTAATGTTTATATCTGTTGAACACACCATTTGTCAGGGCAAGATCTGCATATCAAAATGCAGAAAAATAAATAAAAAATGTTCAGTGCCGTATACAGTGCTTTGCTGTGGAACTGGTCACCACTGAGCACCAAATTCCCTGATGTGTACTTGGCAGCTGAACTTACTTGGTCAATTAACACCACCTCCATGGCCAGCACCAGCGTCTCCACTTCTTTCAGTGGCCAAAGGCGGCATGACTACCTCACCCCCATTCTCAGCACATACCACAGGGGAACCATCGAAAGTGTTCTAACCAACTATATCACTGTCTAGTTTTGAAACTGCAGTCTCCCTGGCTGTAAGATCCTACAGCGGATAGTACACACTGCATAAAAGACTGTCCTCTCTGCCATCCACTGAAGGCATCTTTGTAAAGCATTGTTTCCACAAAGTTTAAAGCATTGTGAAGGACCGCTTCCACCCATCCCACAGTCTCTGTCCCACTTCCATCTACGAGAAGGTACTGCAGCATCTGAACCAGTTCTGCCAGGTACTACAACAGCTTTTACCCCTTAGCTATCACGAGTCAGAGCTCTATGATGCCCCATGTCCTCATATTTCCTCCAAGTAGTAGTCAATTTTTATGTGGTATGCAATATTTGTTACACTTGTCACTACTGTGGTCTTTTGTTAGTTTTGGTGTTCTTATTTATTTATTACTGTTTGAAATTATTACTGTTTATTCACTTATCCATTACTTATTTATCTATTATAGTATAGTTCTTTACCTGTCTTGCACCTGTCCCATGTTTATGTATATTTTACACCACAGTCCTGGGGAACATTATTTTGTGCCACTGTACGCTGCAGTACTGTGTATTGATGTTATGACAACAAGGACATTTGACTTGTCTTGATTTTCTTTCATTGGCTGTCAGAAGACCTATTACCATCTTTTTCTTAGAACCTGTCAAGGCTCATGGGACTGCCTCCTTGTAGGACCCTGTAGTTAGGATATAGCGGGCTAGATAATGGATGGATGGATGAATGGATATACACACACGCAAACACACACACACACACACACACACACACACACACACATATATATATATATATATATATATATATATATATATACTGTATATAAAATACGTCTGTCTGTCTGTCTCTGTCTCTCAGCTTTTCATGAGAGAACTACTTAACGGATTTAGACTGGTTTTTTTTTTCTATAATTTCCTTGAACAATTCTGGTTGATTCTGCAACTTCTCTCATTGCGCAAAGTATCATAGTTTGCTTGTGGTTTCAAATTATTTGCGCGAATCCAAGAGAGGGGCAGTGGGGCTGGCCCTTCTCACTCACGTGACAGTCTCCGTTCGAGTCGGTCTACCTTTCGCCACATGTTGGAGCATACTTTGCCTCCGCTTAGCTAGAAATATGTTTGTTCAACAGATGTGAGGGACGCTCTCCCTTCAGAGCTGAACACAATCAGATACAGTACCAGCGTTTGACGTTGGAGCGCACCTACCTTCTGCTTCGCCAGAATTAAATTTTTTACAATTTTTTTTTTATTGATTCCTGTTTCACTACTACGTGGGCGGAGCTGCAGGGGACAGCTAGTAATAAAATAATCCAAACCACTTTGTTAGAATTTTTAGAACTGGCATCTAGAGTTATTGCTTATAGAATAAGCAAAGCATTAATTAAAGAGTTGCTCATATTTTGAAAAAGCTGTTGATAAAAATGCATAACAAAGACCAATTCTGAAGTCAGAAGCCAGTAGTGTCAGACATAACCAGCAAACCTTGATTTCAAATTGGTTAATTGGCTGGAGACAAGAAGTACACAAGAGGTGAATGCTCCCTGTGGTTGAGGCAATCAATCTTTCCTTGACCTTCAGAATTACATTGTTGACACAGACTGTAGTGTATTGAGCACAGATTTGAAATTTGCCAATGCAATGAAAACTGTATAAACAGCAAATGCTGAGGATGTTGCTAAAACAGTTCAAAAGAACATGGACATCTGACAGAACTGGGCAAACACTTAGAAAATAAAGTTTAGTATAGACAACTCCAATGTGCCACTTGCAGGCAAAGCAATTTTAATTATAAGCACAATACAAAGCTGACCTACAGGGCAGTAACTCTAAAAATGATTTAGGGTTTGAACGGAAGGCAGTTAGTAACCACATTTGTAGCTAGAACATTACAATGTACAAAGCACTAAATTAAACACTGTAGCTCAATGAGTGAGAAACTACAATGAAAATGATAGGCATCTCAAGTTGCAGGAAGGCAGTATTTGAGCTCTACCATGCTATAATTGGGCTACTACTACTTAGGGTTCACTATAAGAAGTTCACATTCATATAACATTCCCACTTTTTCTAGGGCTTGGTGATATGGACTTAAATTAATATTGTGATGATTTTTTTGTAAAATGCAATATTCAACATGTTCTCAAAACACATTAAAGATTGACGATCACAAAGTCCAAAACTCAATTCACCTGTTACACAAAAAGTTAAACTCAAAATGAAAATAAAATGGCCGGTAATGCAGTTTAGCCCATATCTGATACACAAATATGGGGGGAATACAAAAAGAAAAAAACATTGTATGCTTGTAACATTTCAGTAGCAGAGAACACGTGTAGTGGATGGATAAGGGCTCATATGCTGCATGGATGTGTCACTTCTGGTGTAATGTGAATTACCGGTTAGCGTAGCTATTTGACTACTGACAAAGTAAGAGTATATTCTAGGTGCCAGTTAAATAGGAACAGTAAGCCTTTTATGAACTTTACTTAGTAGGGACATGTTTCGCCAAGGAGGCAATAGAATACATTGCGGGGGTGGGGTGCAAGTGGCAGGATGCAATATGCAATAACATTTAGATATTGTACTGCTTGAACTGTCATCCCTGGAAAACCAAACCATTTGCAAATAGCAGCATTAATTCTGCTTGTTTTAAACTCTTAGTCTTCTGATCCTCACTTTTTCTTTGTATTCATCTCCGCCAGGCAATGTGGGAAGAGTCAAAGAAAACATGCTTAAAAAGAGAACTGGTGACTTTGAAGATTTTATTTAAAATTGAGAAGACGTTGTGGAAAATAGAGGGACTCTCTCTCTCTCTCTCTCTCTATCTACTAGAGTATTACGTTACAGACTGTCAGAAGTCTGAAACCCACCCAAAGTGAACCTTGCAATATGAAAATGACCCTAGTAAATCCACCAAGGAATAGCTAAAAAGAAAAAAATGAGATGGTTCTAGAATTTCTAAGGATCTGAATAAACAGACTGCATTGCCTGTGGTTTGTTTCCTGCCTTGCGCCTTGTGTTGGCTGGGATTGGCTCCAGCAGACCCACATGACCCTGTAATTAGGATATAGCGGGTTAGATAATGGATGGATGGATGAATATATAGACCACAATGCCTCTCTAAGATATATAAATTAATCATCAAGCTTCAGGTACTGAGTGTTTGAATTGATAACCACAGTTTTATCTTACTATTTTATCTTAGTGTCAGGGCTTTTGTTCAGTTTCTTTTTCTCTTCATTTATTTCCATAGTTGCATGAGTAGAAATCAGACACTGCAACCCTAAACATTTAAAGTACAAGAATTGGAGGAAGCTGGGGGTGGGTTTTTAGGAAAGAAACCCTGTCAGTGTAGACTTTTCAGTGGAGGATTTTGCTGCTATTCACTATAAACTTTTTAGCGTGTTGTTCCCAGATATGTGTTCTCGTTCGAGAATCATGTTAGGCCCTATGAAACTAATGTATCCATAGACTCACATCATGCTGAAAATGAGCACATCATATTCAGGGATATCTAAAAGGTGTAGAGCTATTGAGAGAAAAAATAAAAATCTAAGTCAAAATTTGACCCCATTACCATACCTGCCACATATCTGCGATGTATGTAGGGAAAATAATAAAATGAAATGAAGGCTATGAAAATCCATGCCTTAAATGCTGATGAAGCAGATTTTACTAGTTTATCAGAAAAACAGATGGCATGGGCAAATGTAAATTTGAATGGCTGAATGCAAACAGAAACATAACTGGTACTATAGTAGATAGATCACAGATGGTAATTGTGCTAATTCTTTTGAACATTGTCTTCATTAGCTATTTACCTTAGTGCTTTTGAAACTCCCCTTTGCTACTTGTAAATGAAAACCTAAATGAGCAAAGCATCATTAAATACTGTTTACAAATGGCAAAAACAATTATTAACTATGTCTGCATATATATATACTCCATTTTCCGGTTGTTCTGCTTTCAAAGCCTTAGAAAATGTACTATTGCTCATAATGTGCAAACAAGCAGAACAATCAGAAACCTGATCAAACTAGTTTGCAAATGTTAATTAGCCTTCAACAATTCATACAAAATAACCTATTTGTCATGGGTCATTATTTTTTTTCCATGCTGAAAGTATGCTCTTTGAAAACACTAGGTAGATAATGGCATCTACAGGTTGAGCATCCCTAATTGAAAATGTCTGGAACCAGAAGTATTTTGAATATTTATGGATTTTAGAATATTTGTACATTATGCATATTTGAATTTTCCTAAAACACCCACCCTCAATCCCTCCAGTCCATGCACTTTAAACCGCTGATGTTTCAGGTAGAGAGCAAACAAAACAGAGAAAAATACTTAATGTTGTAAGAAAGTAAAAAGCTAAAATAGTAGCTATCAATCCAATATCTCTGTAACATAATGTAACTGAAGCTTAATGAATAATTTGTACATTTTTAATAAACAAGGTGACAGAAAAGAGACAGACAAATTTAGACCACTGCAACTACTTGGCTCCATGTGCTTGAGAAGTGCTTCTTCTACTACGATATCTTTCTGTCATTCTGACTATTCCATCATTACATGGCAAAACAGCAGCAAATCCAGTTTAGACTGTGGTATATATATTTAATTGAACGGAACACTGATGTTTTTTTCAGACTTGCCAGGCGTGACTAATCTTGCAGAACATTAAATCACAACTGACCCGGTGTTAGGGTGCAGATGCGCCCGTATCGGATTCCAGAAGCACGACGGAATATCGTGTACGAGAAAGTCAAAAAGATGCTGGCATTGGGTGTAATTCGCGAAAGTAAAAGTCATAATAGTCTCAAGTAAGACGGCTTGGTTTGCTTCTGTATCGATTTCAGGAGCTTAAATAAAGTCTCAAAATTTGATGCTTATCCAATGCCCCGTGTTGACGAACTGTTGGAAAAACTGGGTCAGGCATCCTGTATCTCCACACAGGATCTCACGAAAGGTTACTGGCAGGTGCCTCTTGAGGCTGACAGTTGCGAATAAACAGCATTTGCGAACCATGACGGACTTTATTAATTTACTAAACTCCCATTTGGTCTTCATGGCGTGCCTCTAACTTTCCAGCATATGATGGGCCAGATCTTGCATCCTCTTTCCGAGTATTCCGGGGCGTAACTCGATGATGTCGTGATTTTCAGTAATGATTGGCAAACACACTTTGAACGTCTCCAGGCTGTCCTTGAAAGCTTAAGACAGGCTGGTTTGAAGAGAAGGGTCTGGCTGCAGCCTGCAATACCTATGAAATTAGACACGGAACACTCTTCATATCACGGAACGCCCCCAACACCAGTCACGGAACGCCCTCTGATGTCAGTTTCGATACGTCATTATTGTTTTTGTCGGAGTTTGAAGGAATGGTGGACTTTGAATAAATCTTTCTGAAAGCTTTTCGAGGAAAGAAGAAGAAGAAAGAGTTTGAGTTGGAAATCAAGATGGCAGTGAGTTTGTTGCAAGTTTTACTATTATTAGATAATATTATACTTTACTGCTAGGGTACGAATTATACCACAGTGTAAGAATGATGTTGAATCAACTTTCAGGTTCCGTGCAGTACTAAGCGCTCTAAGAAAATATTAACAGTTAAACTACAAACTGGTCGGTTTGTGTAGCTAATTATTACAGGGCTGTTCGGAATACTCGATTCTGAATAGCTACAAACAAAGGGCAGCTGTGAATGCAATATTCAATTACCTCCAGTTCAAGAAAGTTCAAATTAGATTGTAGACAATAATGAGGAAAAGAACAGCCAGAATAAAATCATGTTGTTATTATTATTATTTTATAAAGTTCTTTCAATGATAGTACACTTTGAACTTTTAAAACAATATTAAATGTTTTATGCCCACCTCTCGTGCATTCTTCAAAAATACTGGTTTTGAAGTTTTTTCAATTTAAATAAAGTGAAATGATTGTTCTCATGCATGTTTGTCAGCTTTAAGAACTTTATACCTATTTTATATTCACCAGAGACACATAAGTATATTGAAGACCACAGAGGAACCTACAGTTGTTTGGTGCACAGGAGTATGCTTGTCTGTTTTGCTATAAAAGATCAGATTATGCAGGCATCATCAGCCACTTACAGAGCCACAAAAGGACAGTAGTTATTCATGGAGGTATGTGAAGCGAATATATCTTGTAACTTGTAAAATCTGATTAAATGACACTTTTAATTTAATGCAGCTAAATATTCACCTTAACAACATGACTTTGACAAAATAGTATTCTGTGTACTTTCTCACCTTTTGAAAAGCTATCTTTGAATAATTTTAGATTAATTAATTCATGACTGTATTAACAATTTTCTCTTTTAAAATATTTAGTAGAATATGACAAAGATAATGAAGAATGAATTAATGAAACTTATGCATTTCTAAATAATCTATAATTTATTGAAATGTATGCATTGCCAGTTGGTTCAACATGTATATACAATGTAGGATTCTGAATTCTTCAAAAACATTAGGCATGTTGTATATTTCAGATTACAGTTAAGTCCATTAATATTTGGACAGAGACAACTTTTTTTCTAATTTAGGTTCTGTACATTACCACAATGAATTTTAAATGAAACAACTCAGATGCAGTTGAAGTGCAGACTTTCAGCTTTAATTCAGTGGGGTGAACTAAAACATTTTTTAACACAATCCCTTCATTTCATGGGCTCAAAAGTAATTGGACAAATTAAATAACTGAAAATAAAATGTTCATTTCTAATACTTGGTTAAAAACCCTTTGCTGGCAATGACAGCCTGAAGTCTTGAATTAATGGACATAACCAGATGCTGGGTTTCCTCCTTTTTAATGCTCTGCCAGGCCTTTACTGCAGCGGCTCAGAAAAAAGTTGCCTCTGTCTAAATATTTATGGACCTAACTGTATGTATCCAAAAAACAAAATAATTCATTTTCTTGATTCCAGTGATCATCATGGCTTTGGAGATGGCCACTATATCGAACTGTTCAGGTTTTAAAACTTTAAAAAAAAAAGAGACTTCCGTATTTGCTCATGCCGAGGTATCATTGGGATTTAAGGAACATGTAATTAATGATATTGAAAATTAAATATTATCTAGTAACACAATTCAATAAAACACTTGCATAAAGCCAATGTGCATGAGTAAATATGGTGTCTTGCAGTTCAAGCATTCAAAAGAGTTCAAGTTCTTTGTTCAACTGTTCAGTTCCAGCGTTCAAAACTTTTAATGTTCTTTTTTTTAATCTTTGTTAATATGTTCAGTTCACTCAATTTGAATCTCAGCCCATATCTCCCAAAATCAGCATTTCAGCATGACTGTTCCTTATTTATTCTGTTATTTCTGTCACCTAGTAATGGCTGCTGCCCATTTTAACTATTCTTCTTTAAAAAATTTGATCCTAATAGTTTTCACTAAGTTATTTTGGAAGAGCTGTGTAAATAATTCATAATAGCACAGTGGTAAAACATCCTCAAAGTTCTAAAATATTTGTAATGGTGTGCTGTGGTCTCATTTGTGAAGCCAAAGTCATTCCCTTCATAAATTGTTTGTTCATTTAAAAGTTGCTACAGATTATATTATCTGATGTTCACTATTTCTCTACCTGTTTTATTACCAATAATTATACTCTTTTTATCTGAAATGAATATCATTGTCATATTAAAAGTGATGAAAGGCTCCAGCTAAATTTTGGTTACGTGATTCTTGCTTCTGTGTGATAAAATTATTAACTAGCACATTTTCCAGCATGAAAAGGTGTGTAACTTTTCAAGCTTTTTTTAAGGGAAGAACAGAATTACAGAAAAGAATTTGTCAACTTAAAGTATTTCTAAAGCCAAGATAGCGGTCTTCAATTTCCACACGAGAAGAAGGACATTCTGTGTACCGCAGGTAGTGCTTCGTAATTATCAGTTGAAAAGTTTTCTGACACTAATTTTATGTATTTATGTAACTTCACAAAAAGACTTTGACCAGCAGGTCACACAGCAGGTCTCCAGTGAGGCTGTCACTGACTTGTGTCTTTCTTCAGCCCTGTGTTGTGTTAGTGGCATTATGGGGGCAGAGAATGGTGGTCTTAAAAATTAGGGTTTTGTGCGCTCTAACTGATTTATTAAATGGCAATTATTTCTGCTTCCAGCAATTCCAGACAAGATACGAAAGAGCAAGGACTTTTTTTTTCCCCACCCTTCTTTTTCATTACTGAAGCATATGAAAATGTTGACTGAATTATTTATGCCAGTACAATTAATAGTATAACATTTACTTTACTATTCCTAAAATTTAGACAATGAATGGCTTCATAGGATTGCTTTTGTGGAGTGTAACTTTCAGACTGTTTTCCTTGTTCTTCAAAGATCAGTTTCATCTGTGGCATTAGATAGCATTAACTGAATTTGCAAGTCAGCATATTTATGGTTACATTTAGTTGTAGCAAATTGTAATGTATTTAAATTGTTGAAATGCTGCGTAATTGACTTGCAGAAATGCATAATACTTGATAATCTATATTGCAGTGCCTAGTAGTATGGAAAGTGTGGTTCTCACAAAGGCACAGCCCTGTCAGGTACTGTGTGTAGTGAAATGATTCTTACGGCTAAAACACAGCAAATGCCTTAAACGTAATGACTTACTTTTTCCTTTTCAATATCATTCAGAAATCAACCAATCTAGAATGGAGTGATAGTTTGCTTCAGGTAAACACTTTCCATTATGCATAACTTTTTAAATGTAGCATTTCTATTGCAATATGTTTGGGTGAATGTTTCAGCAGTTTTTAAAGCATGCTTACTAAACTGGTACAATTAAATTACCTATTGTTTGAAATGATGAATTTGGCCTTCACAAGTGACAATGCTGTGGTAATTGGACTCTTTGTCTTTCAGGGACTCACTTCAGTACAATTCCTGTAGTTGTACAGATTGAATTGAAATGGGTATTACAGCAATGCATTACTAAATAAAAATGTATGTGATTTTTTCACTTCAGAGCACTTAGTCATTTTTAATTATTTGTGCACTTTCTGAATGGTTTCTAACTAGACATGACATTCCCTTGAAGATGAACTGCTATGGTTGGACACTGGAGTTTATTATTTTATTTTTCACTGTACCTCATGAATACAGGGATTACAGTGGAGGCAAAAAGCAAGAGAAATCAATCAAGCTAAGCATTCCTATGACATGCATTGGTCATATTGGTGTGTTTATTTCATAAGCCAATTTGACTGTTCTTTGAGTAAAAGTGGAGTTAATATATTGATATTCCTAAGAAAGTACTTAACAGTATTTTTTTTTCTTTTTCATAAAAAAGTCTTCATTGATCCAAAACATCTTGACTGCTTGTGACTGACTGGATGCCAACAAAGACCGACTTGTTGGGACAGAACTCCGGCTAAAAATTCTGGAAATAGACGAGGATGAAGTTACACACACAACTGAAAAATTAGAACAAAGGGGAGACGATGAAGATACTGAAGAAGTCATGTCCACCTTGTTATTTATTTCTGACTGCCTGAAGGACATTAACTTTTTTTCTTGATGAGATACGGGGTAAAAAAAAAAAAATTCCCATCAGTTTCTGCTGTTCTACAAATTAGATTTTTGTGTTTTATTTTTTTTTTTTTGTTCAGCCTTCAGAATTTCAAAGGAACTACATGTGGCAGAAAGCCTACAGTGATGTAATTTTGTTCAGTGGATTTGATCAGTGATTCACTGTAAAGAAAAGTGGGGATGGACTGGTTTTCTGACCTGGTTCAATAGTTACTTGTATACTGAAATGACCAATGTAATGGATGGAGGACACAGACGGATGTCCTAACTAGGATTGTACGCTTTATTACTTAAAAATAAATTCCTATTTGAACCTGGATCTCTTGTGTGTGTGTGTGTGTGGTTGTGTCAAGGGTTTGGGTTCTAAAATGCCCCCCACAGGTTACACTCCCCTATGTGGTAGTTACAAAAATGATCTTTGTGTTTTGATATATCACTTTAATTTTCAAGACCTAGACTGTTGGCTTGCAAGTTCAAGAAGGGAGTCTAATTAAAAGCTTAAATTAGCTGTGAAAAAATCTGTAGCCCCTGGGACTGAATATGAGAACCATTGTATGAAACAATGCCATGTTACAAATCAGGATTATATATATTGTCAGAGATGGCTGGGGTGGCGACCGGCCGGGATGCTCAGGAGGACCGGAGGAGGGCTTGCGCCTTCCCCAGACCATGTGGGGGTGACTACCCTGGTACCTTTGGGGCTACACTCACTCAGACTTCTTACTTAATTTTAACTTAGTAGATAACTTTGCTCCATTACACCATCTCTATGTGCATACTGGTACAGCAGTTAAGTCTTATTCTCCATCTTGGCCCATCTGGATAATGTAAAAACTGCTCTTACAGAGTTTTTATATTCAATAGCTTAGCATTCAACACTTTTGTGCCAACAGAACTGGATTTTAGACTTCATAGCGAGCAGACCTCAGCTTTGCAGATTGCCAGCATCATATCCTCTATGCTCAGCCTCAACCCTGGCACGCTATGGGGTAGTGTGCTAATCCCCCGGTGTGACTTTGTATCCAGACACCACACCAGCTCCATCATTAAAAATGCTACGGACATCACCGTCATAGGCCTGATCACCAACAATAATGAACTTGCAGATTGCAGATAACTGGTCTACCTGCTGTCCCAGGACAATCTGACTTTTCATGTCCAAAAATTAAGGAGCTTGTCATAGACTTCAGAGAACGGGTTATGCTGTGGTTTTTTTTGGGGTGAGGGTACTGTGGAAATGGTGAACTTTTTAAAATTTTGTACAGTAACAATCACTGATGAATGGATGAGGGAACAGCACATTTTGAACACAGCCAAGTTCACCAATGCCTTCCTGAGATGTCTCACAGGTGCTGTCTGGAGTCCAACTTCACTGGCGGCATTACATCCTGGTAGGACACGCATACTTGGGTCACTGCAGAGGGTGGTGAAAGCCACAAAAAATACTGGCACCCAGCTGCCTTCTATCCAGTGTATCTAAAAGACATTCTGCTAAGATTATTACACACAGCCATTCTGCACAAATGTTTTTCTTAATCCTCCCATCTGGCAAAGAGTAAAGAACCAATGGCAGTAAGTATGGCTTCAAAGGAATTGTTTTAGTTAAAGAGTTACTGAACAGCCAATCATAATATGAAACATTGTAAGAAAAAGACTATGTATAAATATTTGAAATATAACTGATATATATCTATGCTGTAAATTGTATTATATATATTTTTTGTGTTTTGTTATATTATCACTGTTCTGGAGAGGCATGTACTGTAAGTAACAATATCATTGTACTGTATGCACAAGACAATAAATACTGTATGTTTAATGATGAGATCACCCTGGGATAATTCCCTGCTGAATGCACACTGTAACTGACCCAAAATTTATTATTATTAGTAGTAGTAATAGTAGTTGCAACAGTTTTTGATATTTATCAAAATAAGATAAGATAATAAGATGCTGCAGTTGTTCTACCAGACAGTTGTGGCGAGTGCCCTCTTCTACGCGGTGGTGTGCTGGGGAGGCAGAATAAAGATGAAGGATGCCTCACACTTGGATAAACTTGTTAGGAAGGCAGGCTCTATTGTAGGAATGAAGCTGGACAGTTTAACATCTGTGGCAGAGCGACGGGCGCTAAGCAAGCTCCTGTCAATCATGGAGAATTCACTGCATCCACTGAACAGTGTCCTCTCCAGGCAGAGGAGTAGCTTCTGTCACTGTCCTGCTCCACTGACAGACTGTGGAGATTGTTCCTCCCCCACACTATGCGACTCTTCAATTCCACCCGGGGGGGGGGGGTAAACGCT
Organism: Polypterus bichir lapradei; assembly: GCA_026402145.1. Taxonomy (NCBI): domain Eukaryota; kingdom Metazoa; phylum Chordata; class Cladistia; order Polypteriformes; family Polypteridae; genus Polypterus; species Polypterus bichir. The sequence continues at coordinate 44,924,371 of JANRMT010062813.1, read as the reverse complement.
AACATTATTCAAATTTATTGTCTGTTTTTACATGCATTTTTATTACTCTTTAATTTAATATTTTTTTTTTTGTATCAGTATACTGCTGCTGGATTATGTGAATTTCCCCTTGGGATTAATAAAGTATCTTTCTATCTATCTATCTATTTAAAAAAAGACGACGAGTTAAAGACAGTTTGTTTCTATGTTGGTATATGTTGGGTCTTTGCGATCAACTTAAATGTTGCACAAAAAAGGTTTAAGAACAATCACGATTGTTTCAAACTCAAAAGTTGTTAAAAATGTAAAATTACGTAAAATTGGGTGTCACATACCGTTCAATTGATATGGACATGACATCCAGTATTTCACACATGCAGCTTTTAGTAATGAAATCGTTGATGGATCAAATCAATAAATAAATGACTGTTTCCTAAAATGTTTCCTTGTCAGTTTTAAAACCAATTTTATATGTAGCACTGTTTTTGCAAACCTTTTAAAAATGAATTAAGCTTATTATTGTTTCACATGTGTATAATTTGCTAGTGGGAATATGAAATACATTTATAGATTGAACATCTATAGGTATGAGTTTCATGAGGTACATTCCATTTGAAACACTGGATAGTAATAAGATTTGTTACTTTTACTATAATGTAACGGTTTAAGGACAAAACGAAATGAACAACCATTCAAAATAGTAAAAACAAAAAAAAAACTGTACTTTATATCAGCAAAGTGTTAGAATCATTAAAGAGCTTAGAATGATGTGATAGCATAAGTATGAGACTGTAAGTCATTTATGTTTGACCAGATAGAAAACTTTTGTAATTTGTACAACTACAGCATACTGTGCAATGAGCGCGTCAATACTGTCTCACAGAGGGCATGATGCGAATGAGACTGGGAAAGGGCGTTATGATAAATCGCGTTATGTGGTGTGTTTTGCTCTGAAGGGCATTCCGTGACTGAAGCTATGTGCGTTCCGTGATATGGAGGGTGTTTCATGTCTAATGTCAGAGGTATTGCAGTCTGCAGCTTCACTCTGTTGGGTTTGACAGCTAACCCCAAGAAGTGTAAATTGGGTATGTCTGAGACTCATTATCTGGGCTACTCCATTGGAGGGGTTTATTCTGACCTCAATTCAGAAAAGTGGAAGAGATGCTTGCTTATCCAAGTCCAGAAACGCAGAAACAAGTATGTGCCTTTCTGAGGCTTGCAGGGTATTACAGAAGAAATTAGGGTTAGGGTTCATCCCTGATTTTGCAAATAGGGCTGCTCCTCTTTCAGATCTTACTAGATGCTGGAAAAACCACCCTGTATGGACAGACGTTTGTGAAAGTGCCTTTTGTGATTTGAAAACTGCTCTGTCTTCTTATCCAGTTCTGCGGAATCCCGACTTCTCCAAGCATTTTGTTCTACAGACGGACACAAGTGCATTTGGTGTAGGCGCTATCCTGTCTCAGGTTTTTGATGGGGAAGAGCACCCTATCACAATTTTGAGTAGGAAATTGCTTCCTAGGGAGTGTAATTATTCGACTATTGAAAAGAATGCTTGGCAATAAAATGGGCTGTGGAAGCGCTTTGTTATTATTTATGGGGTCGAAATTTCACATTAGTGACAGATCACACTCCACTTCAGTGGTTATACTGTCAGAAGGAAACAAACTCTCGTTTCATGAGATGGTTTTTAGGTTTGCAACTTTACAGTTTTACAGTGAGGCATCGACCCGGCTCTGAACATATTAATGCTGATGTCCTGTCACATTTGTTTGAGCCTGGTTTGGAATGTCGCTTGATTCACGAAAATGTGAATAAAGCTGAGGGAGGGGGTGTGAGCTGGGGGGCTGATCGCACCCCTATAGGTTAAAAGAGACACTGAAAGACTACCTTCACATTACTCCCTTGCTTGCTGGGATTACTTGTGGCTGATCAATCGTGCGGTACTTCGCAGACTTAAAAGTCCGAACAGCTCCTGTCAATTTTTTGATGGATTGTTTGCCTTTCTCTCTCTGACCTTCCCTGCTCCTGATGCGCACTCCTTTGAAGAGGAGGATATGTTTGCATTCTTTTAATTGTGAGACGGTACTGTCATCTCCGTCTTGTCAAGGAGCAAGTTTAAACTTTTGAAAAAGAGACATGTTTGTTTTCAGTGTTTGAATAAAGTTCCTGTCTCTACAACCTCCTGTGTTTCTGTGCAAATCTGTGACCCAAGCGTGACTATATATA
>JANRMT010062813.1:44847293-44921763 GCA_026402145.1 Polypterus bichir lapradei | reverse complement strand
ATATATATATACTGTATATATTGTGACAGATGGCTGGGGCGTTTGCACAGCTGGAATGCCTGGAAGCTAGAAGGACAGGGAGAGGACCAATACCTCCCCTGGGACACAAGAGGGCAACCGCCCTAGGTCACAGGTGGGCCACATGTTTGAAGCTGGGAAGCTCCACCCGGTTGGGGCACATGGCCACCACCAGGGTCTGCCCAGACGTTCCCAGATTCATAGAAGGCATATATATATATACGTATATACATATACTAGGGGGCTTTTCCTGCTGCTCGCTTTTCTCGCCAATCCCTTGCCTCCCGCCAGTGCTATGCACTGTATTTTAAAAGAATAGAGCTGTATTATAATGTTAACTTCCTGTAGTTATTAGCTTGTACATGGAGTCAGAAAGTGGATGGTGCACAGCCTCATCTGTGCATCTACTGGTGCTGTTAGGCACATTTACTGATTTGGATGTTTTGGGTACTGAAATCTGCATCTCCCATGGCTCTTCATTATCAACTCTCTTAATGACAGCCCTTTTCAACTCCTTTTGATGAGTGTGGCAAGTTATTTACTTCAAATACCTATTTTACAATTCTTATTTTCATGAACATAGCTGCTGATTCTTTCAAGTTTACATCAGTTTTTACACTATTGTCATAACTGAACAACAGTTTCAGTTTTGGATTATGGAGCATTTCAGACTTTAAAATATCAGATTAGGGATATTCATCCTGTATTAAGAATATTCCATTGCCATATCTTTTCAAAGTTATTACAAAGTGTTTCCCATTGTTGCTTCTTTAAATAATGCATCATCTTTCCTAATAAGCATTTCAGCACACTATAACACATCTATCCATTTTTTAAGTTGCTTATCTAGTTCTAGATTGTGGGGAGTTGGTACCCATCCTGGCAGTACTGGTCAGTTTTTCATCACAGGGCATACTCACATATGCATCCATAGTGTGTCACTAATGTCATCCAGATTAATCTAAAATGCATGGCTTTCAGATTTGTGAGGAAAACTCAAGTATTTTGAGATACTCCCAGACAGACATATAATCAATTGTACAAATTGGGATTTCAAAATTAATGAAGTATAAGTGTTAAGCACTGCACCACCATTATTAAACCTTGACACGCAAGGTGAAGAAAGCTTGCATTTTATGTCAAATGTTCCATGTTTGCTCCAGGTAAACAGAAAACTGTTAGAAGGCTCTATTAATTTTACAACAGAGCAACATGGTTAAGTATCTGGCACATGTCCAATCCAGAATACTGAATAAAGTTGTGTGTTTAGTCAGGGTGTTTGTTAAACTGACAATCAGAGAGTTTGGTCCAACCCACCTTTTTTAAAATGGCAGCAAGGAACAAAGTAACATGAGAACAGCTGCCTGAAGGGAAACTGAAAATATGGAAATAACCTTTTCAATTCATTACCTTAAATATAACTGAAGAAAGAAATGTCTCCACATATGTCCATGTTTTAGCACACTTTCAATTTTTAACTATAAAAAAACTACATTTTCTTCCCACAATTTTCAACAACAATGGTTTTAATGAGCATGTTATAGAAATGTTCAAATGAAAAAACTGGATTAAGATACTTTGCGAGGTACCTCTAGAAGGGTGCAACAGGGCAGGGTAAAGCCACCCAAATAAGAAGGAGGGAGATACTGGCAGCAAGAAAGGTCTTATACATAACAATATAGGCAAACATTAGAACATTAGAACATTCTAGACGAGAACAGGCCATTCAGCCCAACAAAGCTCGCCAGTCCTATCCACTTGTTTCCTCCAAGAAAACATCAAGTCGAGTTTTCAAAGTCCCTAACGTCTTACTGTCTACCACACTACTTGGTAGCTTATTCCAAGTGTCTATCGTTCTTTGTGTAAAGAAAAACTTCCTAATGTTTGTGCAAAATTTACCCTTAACAAGTTTCCAACTGTGTCCCCGTGTTCTTGATGAACTCATTTTAAAATACAAGTCTCGATCCACTGTACTAATTCCCTTCCTAATTTTAAACACTTCAATCATGTCACCTCTTAATCTTCTTTTGCGTAAACTGTAAAGGCTCAGCTCTTTTAATCTTTCCTCATAATTCAACCCCTTTAGTCCTGGAATCAGCCTAGTCGCTCTTCTCTGGACTCTTTCTAGTGCTGCTATGTCCTTTTTGTAGCCTGGAGACCAAAACTGCACACAGTACTCAAGATGAGGCCTAACCAGTGCATTATAAAGGTTGAGCATAACCTCCTTGGACTTGTACTCCACACATCGTGCTATATATCCTAACATTCTGTTAGCCTTCTTAATGGCTTCTGAACACTGTCGGGAAGTTGATAGCTTAGAGTCCACTATGACTCCTAAATCCTTCTCATAAGGTGTACTCTCGATTTTCCGACCGCCCATTGTGTATTCAAACCCAATATTTTAACTTCCTATGTGTAATACTTTACATTTACTGACATTAAATTTCATCTGCCACAAATCTGCCCAAGCCTGTATACTATCCAAGTCCTTCTGTAATGATATAACGGATACCTATCTTGGTATCATCTGCAAACTTAACCAGCTTGTTACTTGTATTCCTATCTAAATCATTTATATATATTAAAAATAGCAGCGGCCCTAGCACTGACCCCTGTGGAACACCACTCTTAACATCGGCCAGTTCTGATGAGGTTCCTCACACCATCACCCTCTGCTTCCTGTGTCTGAGCCAATTCTGCACCCATCTAAAAACATCACCCTGAACTCCCACTTCTTTTAACTTGATGCCCAACCTCTCATGTGGCACCTTATCAAATGCTTTCTGAAAGTCCAGATAAATAATATCACATGCTCCACTTTGATCGTAAGGGGCTGCAAGAGGGTGGTACACACTGCATGAAATGTGAAGTACTTTGTATTCTACAACAACAATAATGAGTAAGTGTCCCAGCCACAGGTAAGAGAAGTGTGACACTCTCCTTATAAAGAGAGTATGTATGGAAATGAAATGCCAGAGACAGCAACAGGAAAGTGAAGGAGAGAAGTACTCTGGGGTTGACCGGAAATGATAATGTGATAGGACTTAAAGCTGTCTAATGGCCAGAGGTACACTAAGATGAGACTCGATAGTTTGGTGGGAAGTCATTTGGTTGGCTGGAGGAAGAGAAGCAAGGGTCTGCAGAGAGATAAAGAGAGAGACAGGGACTTTTCATAATATAGTCAGTGTCCTCACACAGTACTGTTGTAGATAAGTGAGTAAGTCTCCCTCCTTTGATTATTTATACTTTGAGTTTTTCCCTTTTGTGTATTTCACCTCCTTGTTATATCTGTAACAAATATACCATTTGTTGCACTTTTTGCCATATTGTCATGCAGAACTATAGCAATATACAAAGCAACTGTGAACTCAAAACATCAGATAACACTTAAAGCTAAACCCTTCTCTTCTTTTTTTTTTCAAAAAAAAAAATTTATTTTTAAATCTAAAATGTTTAGAAATAGCTCTGAAAAGAAAGTGCTCCTTTAAAGAAGGTGATCCTCTTTGAAACCAGGATCATTATAACGTATAAGATATGAACTGCAATAAAATGCTTTATTGTATTTATTTAAAACAGCTCTTGTAATCTGGTGAGACACAACAAAGACTACAATTTGACTTAACATTTTCTCTCAGCTTATTTACAACATTTATAGATCGGTTGTGTAATGTAATAACCTGGTTAGCAATTCAAGTAGTTTTTAACTGTAACATGTTATGTTATGCTATGTTACTTGGCGACACAGGCACCACAAGGTGCAAACGTGGAAGACAAGCACCTGGTTAAAGCTCTTGAAATATTAGTCAGTCAACTTGCTTTGGTCAGTGAAAGAGTAAATTGCCAGACACAAGTGGCAGAAACGTCTGTTCTGTAGGTGACTGCACCATTGCTTTCTGTACATCAAAATGAGTTAGCACTAACGTAGTTGCATAAAATAAAATACCTGGACTTGACTGGGACTTTTTCCCCAGCAACATTTGGGGAAGATGGACTAAGTAAAGGGAGATACGAACACGCCCTGCTCTATTTCTGTAACTATTGTCTCAGCTTTGCTGAAGTGAGACATTCCTCTGGTTTTTCATGTTTGTGTCTGTTAATTTACAACACACACCATCTTTTTGTGGTTGATACTGGATTAGTGTATACCCAGAAAAAAGGTGCTTAATATAAGAAAATAATGTCTTTGACCTGCTGCTGTCTGTAATGGACCATGAGTGCTAGTTTCAACTATTTCTGAAAAATTGTCTGTACCAATTTCTGTGAATAGTTCTTAAGTTATGCATCAATTTTTAATTAAAACTATCCACACTTAAAAGAACAGAAACTGGTGCAAGTCACTGTTGGCAAACATGAAACAGTACACTGTGTCTTTTTTTAAATGCTTGCTTGTCAAAAGATCAAAAGCAAAGTTCTTTAGTATCTTGTAAGACTGCTGCAGACTTCTCAGCAGTATGGCCCCTTTGTGTGTACACAGCTTAGGATCTCTTATTTTATACATTATATTTGCTAAGTGTCTGGCTTCAGTATAACCCCTGATTCTTCTTTTTATAAGAATGAGAATTTATAAATTATTCAATGGTGCTTTACAAATTTTCAAAACTAAAAAAATAAAAGATACTAAAAAAGGTTGTTTGTTGCATTACCTAATATGCTTCCTATAATCTTAAAGTGGGGATCCACTCTCTTCTAGTGCTTCATTATCCCTCCTTCCATCCTCTTCCATCAGTGAACTCATAATAGAATTTCTTTGCATGGAGGGTAAAGCATCCTGTGTAACTGCTGGACTGCAGAACACTGTATTACTTCCTCATATGTTTCAAAACACTCTGTGCTGTAGTCTAGTCTCTGTGTGTTGTCCAAAAATGCCCATCGATTGCACCTAGTACATTTACAGGGATCACTGCATTTTATTGGTATCTTTTTCTCTACACATGAAAGATAACATACATTGCCCTTGCCAGAGCACATTTCCAGGTTAATCTTTAGGCTATGCAAGGGCAGGCTGAGTTCCATCCTTGTGACTTCCTCTTCTGCATGGTAATCACTTGACCTCTGGAAAATCTGTTACGCCATTAAAAAAAAAAAATCTTCAAATTGATTTTATATAGGTTTAATACAGCAGTGAAGTAGTACTAGGTGAGAGAGAAGTGACACTGCAGACAACGCGAGGCTGAAACAATAAAAGTTACTATAGCTAGGGTATACTTCAAAAACATGGAGATAATTACAAAACAATGGGGGAAGAAGTGGAACGCTTTTAAGGGTCTCTCAGTTTGACTGGGGGGCAGCAGAAAGGCATATTGCATTATATATGTACTATGCATTACAGTAGGCAGGCTGCCCAAAGCTTGCCTGAACATTTACAACATACATAAAGCTGGCCAGACAAAGCTCTAAAATGTCATCCCAAAGAGTACCAGAGAGTATTTCTAAAACATGGAAATAGTTTTAAATATATCCCTGAATGAAATAACTGGAAAAGGCTTAAAAGATCCTTCTGACCAACCATCATCTAAATTGTACTTGAGAGGTGAGTCAGGAGAAGGGATTAACTGGTGGGTGTTGTGCCTTTGGACAACACCCTTCCACCTGTCTTTATTTTATTAATAAAGTCATAATTTTTTGTAACATTGAACGTTTTAGAGACATTGCAAGACTGATGAGCATAAAAGGAGTAATATAAAAAAAAAAAAAAGAATTACACTTTTATTTTTTTTTGCAGCTTACATTTCTTTGCCAAGTGAATCATTAAGCTAATACATGAGTATATTGTGACTCATATGAAAACCAAGCTCCAGGTGGCAGTTACAGTAATATGCAAATATAGTTATGTATGGGATTTTTTTATTGTTACGATGTTTGGTTGTGCCAAAAAATGAATGTGATGAACTATTTTCCAGATGTTCCTGAAGAGAGGATGCTGGCATTAAGCTGATCAACAGAGGGACTGACTTCTTAAATGGAGTCCTCTTTCCTCAGACATAACGCATGGTGCTGATATGAACCTGGTTTATTTCATTTATTATTTTTCTTAATGTTGTTTATTTTGATCTATATATGGCTTGTCTGCTTATTTAATGTGCCTAAGCTCTGACTAACTGGGTACTCGGGTATTATGCTCATTTGAGTGATTATTGCATGGAATTATGTATTTACAACAGCAAAGAATAATGAAATTGGCACCCAAGCCTTACAATTGTTGTGGTTTATGGACCAATGCATCAAAGATAATGGTTATTTATTGATGCTTTCTTTGTTGTTTTTTTTTCTCTGTTCCAAACTAGTGACATTAGAGGCAGATACAACAGTGTTTGATTACAGTATTATACTGCTTCTCTAAGAATACTATTTTCCAAAACCCCAGTTTTATAATTTTATAATACAATTTTATGTACAGCACAAAATTAAATGTTATACATAAAAAGTTTCCTTTTTCACATGTGGTAAAAAGTTGCCTTCTGCTACTGAAGACATATTTATTTACAACAGAACAAAAATCAAATACTCAACTGGATTTAAGAATACCTGCTTTTTTGGACCTGGCTTTCCCAGTTTCTGCTTTTCCCCCTTTTTCTGCTAGATCAATCCTGTAGTCACTGTAAAAGAATACATAAACATCAAATTACAATGATGCACAGCTTTGCTTTCTCAAGCCCACTTAATCCATTACAAGGTTGTGTGGGATCAAAGCCTATCCCAGCAGAACTGAGTACAAGACAGGAACCCATCCTGGATTTGGAGCTTATATTTCCATGTTAGGGTCCACTCATACACACACATTGAGGCCAATTTACTGTTGCCAACTAAACTAAATGTGGTAGGAAACCTGGGGTACTCCGAGGGAAAGAAATACACACACAGAAACATTTTGAACATGCCAACACAGAATCCTGCGACAGAATCTTAACTTTGGATTCTTGATCTTTGAGTCCAGCCACTGCACCACTGCATTTGATGTACACTTAAAGAAATTGACCTAATACTGCATGTACCTTTGTATTTATTTAAAATAAACTTGTTGGGTGATTAGATCATAAAATATTGTGCCTTCTGTAATTAGGCAGTATCACTTAATCGACTAACAATACCTGTGTTGTGCACATCAGTAATACCAACAAATTTTCTCAAACAAGACTCTACTTACAAGTGTTGGAAAAGATATTTTTGGCTATCATTTACAAGTTATCTTTTAAAGAACTAAAATATAACATACAGTATGCCATTCTAGAACCTATATAATGATATCATTGCTACATTTACAACAATAACTTTTAGTCAGCAAATCAGTATTGCATAATCCATCATCTATTAGACAATAATTCTAATATTTATAAAGATGTGTATGACTGTCATAAAGAAAAATACTTTGTTGTTTTCAGCCACGTCTATTAGCAAATTGGTTAGCATTGTTGTATAATGGATCCAGCACATTGAACTTAAATATCAAACCCTGTTGCTGCCTATGTGGAGTTAGCATGTTTTCACATGGATTTTCCTCCAAGCGCTTTAGGTACCCTTCCAGATTCAAAAAATGTGTTGGTGCAAGTTTGTCTCTGTGGTAGACCAGCATCCTCTCATGGTTGGCTCCTGAACTGTACCCCATTCTTTTGTCATAGGCCCTAGGCCCTAGCAACCCTAAATTGGATTAGAATGGTTGAGAATAAATATGAGCAACTTTTTCAAAGTTATCATGTAAAGCAAGTGAAGTCACATCTGTCATCTAATCATCCTCAACTACTTAGCTATTAAGTAGACAGCTCTTGCAATTTTTTAGGGGGAATCAAGAACATTAAATCCTACGAAAAAAAGGGATTTAAAATTAGATTTTAAAACTAGGGTGGCATGATGACACATTGGTAGCTCTGCTGCCTCACAGAAAAGAGACCAGAGTTCACGACCCTGGTCATCTCTGTGTGGATGTGCATGTTCTCCCCATGTCTTCATGGATTTCCTCCCAGTGCTCTGGTTTCCTCCCACAGTCCAAAGACATGCAGGTTAGGTGAACTGGCATCACTAAAATGGCCTTAGTGAATGTGTATGAATGTATGAGTGTGCTCTCCTGTGATAAAATGAGGCCTGTCCAAGGGATTATTTATGATTTGTGCCCTATGCTAACTGGGACAGGCTCCGGCCCCCATGCAATCCTGCTCATGATTATCCGGATTTAGAAACCATTATAGTATATTTTAAAACTAGAAAACAGGAAATGTACATCACCCATTCAAACATTGTCTAGGTCCTGCTCAATCTAAGTTTAGGATTACAGGGGACAAGAGCTGATGCCAGCATCAGCATCAGTGGGGACAAAGTAACATGCATATTTGTGGACTGCAAGTAAACAAAAAAAAAAAAAAAAAAAAACTTCACAGTGGCATGGGGAGAGAAAACAAATTCCACACAACTAGAAGCTGCGAGGAAGTGTACAAACCATTGTTATACCTGAACACCCACTGGTGTAAACATTGTATATTTTGAAATAGCAAATAGGTAAACAAGATTGAAAAGTTAGTAAAGAAGAAGTTTTATATTACTAAAATCAATAAAACAATACTTCAGTGTTAATGTGTATTCAAATTTAATTTGAAGTATAAAATACTAATTTAAAAACAAGCTGAACCTCTGGATGTTTCAGGATTATTACTAAAAGCGCAATAAAGTAATTGGAAATCTCAAACATATTTATAGTTGCTTGTCAGTTCACCAGACGAAATACAGCATTGCGTTTTGGCAGTTAAAACGTGGCTGCAAAATTAGGCCAATGCTGCTATTGTACCGCAGACCTTAATTGAATTAATTCAGTACCATTCCAAAAGCCTTCTTTATAAGTAACAGAAAGTAGAAATTCATCCAAAGTAAGAACAATGAAGAAAAAATGATGGTGTAGGCTCAAATAGCTTACATTAATAGCGAACATTTGCATAAGAGACCATACTCTGCAGTTCTTTCACTTAATAACTGCATTTGAAATCCCTCATATGCTGCTTGATAAGAAAGCATTATAATAATAACACATTTACACCTGCAAAACCTTTGTTCAAGTTATATACAGATCTGTTCCTTCTGGCACCTTAATTTCTCATTACAACTGAGTACTAATTTCTTTTCTTTAGTGAATAGCTATTTTTATTCTAAAATCCTGACAATTACAGACACATAATACTCACTAACCCCATCAATATATATGCTTCAAATTGGTGAACAGTAGTTTTAGATTTTGTGAAATTTGACATTCTAAAATAGCAATTCATTAAACAAAGTCATCTTTTGATTTTCTTAAAATACCACAGGAACTAAGAGCCTTCAATTCATGATTTTCTTAGCAAGGAACCTGCTACTTAATGCAAAAATTACAGTGGAAAAAAATGAATAAAAACATATACTGTTGGATAGATTTGACATCTCTGACAAATAAGATTTATGATCTTGCCCATTTTCCAAAGCCATCAACACCACCAAAGCATTAAACACTGCAGACAAAGTACAAGAGTCCCATAATTAATTAGGATGTATGAAAAAATATTTGTTCTTTATTTTTCAAATAAATATTTCTGTGACAAGATTGAACGATTTAGTCATTTTTTCCCCTTAACCATTGCAACTAAGATAACTCATCCACCACTAGTCAAATGCACACCATTACCCCTGAATGTACGCGTCTCCAGTCAAACAGAAGCTGGTGATAGAGAGAAATTGTTAGAGCAGTGTTTGCAACACCAGAGTGAGCAGAACATGGGTTGTTGGAACAAAGCGTGAGTAGAAGAAAGCGATTTATCTTGTGGAAATAGTGACAGTTTTTCAAAAATAGATGAGAGAATTATAGATTCTAGTCCTAGTGACAAGGGAGTATACATAAATTATGGTGCCACTCCAAAATGTGCGTGGAATCAAAAAAGTGCTGAGCAAATTTCAAAGATGCCATTCACTGATCTCATTAGTGCAAGAGAGATGCATCTGTTCATAAGTGACAGAAACTAGATGTAATTGTGACATGCACACCAGCACACATTGAAACCAAATCTCAGGGTACACGTGTTGTGATGTCAGTTATGATATGCTGCTTTCTTTGCACTTCTGTACACAATAACTTAAAAGTCTAATGTGTAAATGTACAGGTCTGCAAAACCTTTATTTGAAACAGCTTACAGACATGGGATCATAAGTAAAAAAGTTTCAGCTTACTTCTGTGGTATTCACATTTAGTTACCTGTCACTTTCCACCTTCTTTGAGGTGCTGATAGGAGATTCTCTACACTTTACATATCCCAGTGGAAATGTTGCTGTTGAGAAAACACTCATGATTTGCAAAGGTTGTTTTGCGCAATGCCAAAAACAATTATCAAGTTGGTTACTAAACTAAAGGTATTAAGTTTATTGGTAGCTTGACAAAAGTGTCTACAGTCTGCAAGATGGTGAAAAATTAAATCTGCTGATGTTGTTTTAATTTTAATTTTGTTTTTTTTATAGTTTTACCTTAACAGCTGACAACACCGTATTTTGTAAAAATTATTCAATAAGAGAGTATATTTTTATAATAATTTTCTCACCCGTCTCTCTTGCTCTTTCTTTTACAAAGTAGAAAGGTAAAGGATCAGACTGTCATTGATTTATAAATCTGACATGGCATACTGTGCTTTGATGGCTATCAAATATACATTAATTTTTAAGCTGTTGACATTGCATACTCTTGCACTACTTGCTGTTCTTGTATAGTGCCTATTTAAGTTTAGGCGACTCCTTAGCTTTGACATTACATACTTCATTTTCTGTGGTTCCCTTGGAACTGTTTAGCGGGGCCCAAATAATCATTTAAGCCCAGAGGTTCTGAAATCAATGTCAAATAAGAAGAACACTCTAAAGATCTCATCTGACTGAAATCTTTTTCCAATGAGAGGAATGTTACTTCTCAGTTCTGTTAAAGAATTATTCAGCAAACACAACACTGTTTAAAGGCAAAAATGAGAATTAACATTAGAAAAAGAAAACAGGCTGGCAATAAGCAGGGTTTCAGATTGCAATGTTATTTTGGTGAGAAGTTGTTTTGGCTGATTACCAATGGTGAGAGAAATTAAACACTCTATTTTATATACTGCATTAGGGATTCTGATAGAAATGTGGAACTATATTAATAAAAAAATGTAGCATTTATTTATTAAAACCTGCTAAATTTATTTTGTAACTATATTCATTGCCCATCTGAGTATATGCTATATACAGTATAATATAAATAAATATAAATAAATAAATGATATTTATATACGCTGTATATGTGCGTTACAGTACATCTCTTTATTATATAAAAAAATCATGGGACGAGACAAGACTTTTTTCAAGAGATTTTTTCAAGTCCCACGAGACAAGACTTTGGCCATGAGATTTTTTCAAGTCATGCCCTCCTCTCAACCATATTTAATCATGCACACGGTACTCTCATCTCTCATTCTTGTGAATGCTTTTGACAGACACAGTTCCTGCTCTCTCAGCTCTTATAAATTTTAACATTTTCCTCACTTTAAATTCCCAATTAAAGAAGACGTATTATGTCCAAATCTTATTAAAGAATTTCATCACATAGCGTTATCAACAGAAAAAATGAGTAAACGGGCAACCCTAGCACCGAGAAACGATGAAGTCAAATGAATTAAAGCCAAAAATGTTGATTGGTTACACGGCATATTGGTTAAATGTGTATCATAGACTATGCTGAAATAGTTGGTGGTGATCGTGCGAAAGATTAAAACATTAACTTACAATATCTTGTAGAATATCTACAACCCTTAACACCGTCCGAAAACATTCGAAAAAGTCATTTTAATTTAATAGAGAGAAAGAAATGAAATTCAATCACGGGCAGTTATATGTTGCGTTATCATGATGAAAGTCCAAACACAGAATCAAAATTCAATGCAATATTGACAAAAATTTAACATAAAAAATTTTACAGTAAAAGTGTACGTTTTAAAAGTATTGACGTGTTAATTTCAAAGCCAAAAAGAACAAAATTGCATTATGCAAAGAATAACTAACGCAACATGAAACATAACTTACTTTCAAATTATTACATTTTACTATTTTTTAATATGGTTCATTAATTGCTGTAATGTAAAATAGTTAGTATTATTATGCATATGTAACAATTCCCGTGAAAATAATAATCTGTTTAAATTGTACATCCGCATCCCCATATGCGAGCGGCAGAACCACAAACTGGCTAGCGTGTTGCGCTCGTTCAGGGGTTAGTGAGCGAAGCGAGCAGGGGGCAAAGCCTCCTAGTTTATAGTATTTCAAATTCTGTAGCAACTCACCTAAAACTATCTATTAGAAAAACATGTTATCCTCAGTGCCTTTAACACACTTCATTTAAAGTCTCATCTGATAATTTTTTTTAATTCATTGCAAAACTAAATTTAATTGGGAATTGCAATTTAATATCAAATGAAAGGCCTGTTGTTCTGACAGGTATCCTGAGAATATTTTTTTTTCTTTTCCAGTTATCACAGTTGCCTCAGTAACAAAATTGTTTATCTTGTGCCATTAAAAAAGGTGGGTGGGGTGTTAAAACATTTTGGATATATATAATGGGTGCTCCTATTTTTAATTTAAGGATTCATTACAACTAGTTATGAGTGAACTCCACATCACACTCTGTGAAATACCTTGAAGTCAATGGGGAAGGACTAACTGAACTAGATTTGATTGGATTATGAAGGTGCAATTATGTTTAAAATGTCCCTGAAGGCTGGGGAAACGTCTGCCAAGTATACTGGACCGATTATTGTGGCCAAAAAGATGACCCGAGCTGTGCCTCAGTGAGATCAAAGAAGAAAGAACACAGTCAGAGACACGCAATCATATAATTCGTCAAAACAAAGTGGAAATGGCAAAATCGCAGTCAAACGTCAGAAAAAATACATTGGTCTTTAAAAGGCAGAAAATGGAAAAAGTGGCAAGTTGAAGACTGACCTGGTCATTTGGCAACAAGCTGAGATAACTTATTTATGCTGTATGTGTTGCATAAAAATAAAATTCTGAGAACCTTCATTATTTACTTATCTCTTCTACCACTAAGTCCCACAGAGTCTGTAATGCATTATATACCTGGGGGGCGGTCCCATCCAATGTTGGCGGTTATAGCTCTGGGGGATGTTGCACTGGCCTTGCAAAGCATTATAATGGTACTGGGGGGGAAGAAAAGTTCTCCTAAGCTGGCTGAATTATCAGTAAATAACTCGACAAACAAGGGCGAACGCAGCATACTCACTTTGGTGAAATTCGCTGATAAACTCTAGCTACAACACTACAATATTAAAAGAAAGTACTGTAGGACAGTAATTGGTCTCTTAGACCTGTACCAGCGCATCAATGGATTTTTATACTCAGCAACATTAGTTCAGATTGGAAATGTCCTTAAAGGCTATTTTGCTCCCTTATATAGGAAGTGTGAACAGCAATTTAAAAAATTGTTTAATGACAAGAAAAATTATTCTCTTATAAAGAATGAGGATTATTCCTAGATAAATATTTAATTATATAAACAAAACTGTTAAGGTTTCATTAGTTCATTACTTAATAGATAATTTATTGCCGAAACACTCAAAGCTGTTCAAATACATTTAAAAAAAAAAATATTTCTGCCAGTCTCTAAATGTGCAGTGTATCTTTGTATACTATACAATGGATATAGAAAAGAATCACCCCTTTTGAATACATTCACATTTTGTTACTTTACAGCCTAAAATGAAAACACACACACGTTGTTTTCAGTTTTATTTACTTTATGCAACCTATAACATCTAAGTAAAAGGCAACAGTTCAGAAAAATAATAATAAATAAAAAAAACAAGAATCACTGAGATTTATAAAGGACTCCCCCACCTCCCAAACTGTACTTGTAAACTCAATCATGTGTATATAATCTCCTTCCCCAGTGCACATAAAGGTAATTGCCTTCTTCCTGTGATCAACTGTAATCACTGTGATTAGTTCAGCATAAAACAAACTATACCTGGAGTATGCTAGTGCTTGGTAGTGCAACTGAAAGTAAATCATTGACTATGGGCAGAAAGGCACTTTCAAAAGATCTCAGGGATAAAGATGTAGGCAGGCACAATTCAGGAGACAGATACAAAAATATTTCAAAAGCTTTATCAACCACCCAGAGCACAGTAAAGTCTGTAATTAAGAAGCGGAAATGGTACTACTAGGACCCTCCCCATATCAGGCCGTCCCTCCAAACTGGATTGAAGAGCAGTGAGGAAACTGATCAGAGAGGCTACCAAGAGGACAATTGCAAATTTGAAGGAGTTACAGAACTTTAGGGCAAAGAATAGTCATTGTGTGCATGTAACAACAATGTCACAAGCACTCCACAAATGTGGCTTATATGGGAGGGTTTCAAGAAAAAAAGCCATTCCTCAAGAAGGGCCACATTATGTCTTGTTTAAGCTTTACTAAGATTCTGAGGCCAAATGGAAAAAGGTGTTATGGTCAGATAAGACCAAAATCGAACTATTTGGCCTCAACACCAAATTGTACACCTGGTAGAAAGTCAACACAGCTCACCATCCAAAACACACCATACTTACAGTAAAGCATGGAGTTGGTAGCCTCCTTTTACAGAGGCATTTCTCTGAAGCAGGGACTGGGACACTTGTCAGAGCAGAAGCAAAAAATGGATGGTGCAAAATATTTTCCAATTCTTGAAGAAGGCTATATTCAATGCAAAAGCTGGTTCAACAAAGTACTGACACGGGGGAGGAATCCTTTATCAATTCAAACTTTATCAACCCCAAACTGCTGCTTACAGTATATAACTTTGGCTTGGATGTTATAGGTTGCATCGAGTCAATAAAGCTGAAAAAATATTCTTGAGTGTGCTTTCATTTTAGGCTGTAAAGCAACAAAATGTACATATTTTCAAAGGTAGTGATTCTTTTCTATACCCACTATATATCCTTCCAAACTCAACATATCTTAACTATCTTAACCACTTTGAAAAACAATGTAATGCTCTAACAATTCTCCTTAGGTAATGTTTACTTCAGATACTTTCAGACATGTTAGCTGTGCTCAGACTTTGCACTGCTCAGAGCTGACCTGAATATTGTAACAAAAATTTCCTGCTTCCAAATTTTCTCTTTCTCACACACACACACACACAAACACACACACTTTTATTTATTAAAAAAGGAGTTTATTAGCAACTCTAAACTGACCTGATCTCAGTGTATATTGGTGTTTGCCCACACAGGATCTGTTCCTGCCTTGCACCCATCGTTTCAGGAAATCACACAGAAAATTTATCTTTGAAATCAGATCAGTTGTTTCAACTTGTCATTTATATTTACAAGTGGTAAGATGAAAGGAATTACTCATAAAAATCTTCAGTTTAGGTAAACCGACATTCCCCCAGACCCACTTCAATCCTAATCATTATGTAAAGAAATTATAATGCAACTTATAGCTACCATGGAGCAATACAAGTAACATTCTACAAAAACTTTTTTTTTACCAAGTCTCTGAACACTTGTCTCGGAACACTTATAAAAAAAAAAAAAAAAAAACAAACAGATGGTTCAGCATATGATTTTCCCTATATAACCTGTAGTACTAGGGTGTTGTACCGTGTTAGCCATTATGAATGTAAAGAAGAGCCAAGCAAAATGACACCTTTTATTGGCTAACTAAAAAGATTACAATACAATTACAAGCTTTCGAGGCAACTCAGGCCCCTTCTTCAGGCAAGATGTAATACAGAAACTGAAGTTTCCTGTGTTTATATCCACACACTAGGACAAGAAACAACAATGGTAAATCTTTAAAGGAAAATCTTAAATGTAAAAAATTAATAGGTTCACTCAGGCTAAGATTAAATTAACAAGAGAGAGAAAAACGATGTATGGTCAAGAGATTTTTGGATAAGATAACTGTCCAACAAAGTCCTTTGAAGTCTGTGATGAGTTTTTCAAAACATTATGGGTCTGCAGACAGGTTATCTGTGTCAGTCTGAGAGATGCAAACAGTCCTCATACCTGGCCATAAAACTCTTGTCTCTATTCAAGCCATGCTGTAATGTATTAAATTTTAACATGAGCTTAACTTCCCATTCTTTTCTCTCTTGCTGTGTTTTGAAGTTGCCCATAAGCACTGTGACTTTAAAGTCCCTCTCACAGTGTCCATGGCTGTTGAAGTGGGCCGCTACAGGAACATCTGTGTTGCCATGTTTAATGTGGAATCTGTGCAAATTCATTCTCTGGCGGAGTGTTTGTCCACTTTCTCCCACATAGAGTGCAGTGTCAGGACATTTCATGCAGAGAATTAGGTAGACAACATTGGATGATCTGTAGGAAAATGATCCCTTTATGTGATGTTCAAGTCGGCAGTGTGGTATAACTATACGGTCTGTATTGTAGATGTGGGCACACGTTTTAAATCTTTTTTGTAGGCAGGGAGATGTGCCATTTGCTGTCATTTCATTTAGGGAGCTTCGGACAATAAGTTGCTGAAGGTTTGGTGGTTGTCTGTATGCCAGGAGGGGAGGTTCAGGAAATACATTTTTCAGTGTTTGGTCGCTGTTTAGCATTGGCTGAAGTTCTTTTATAATTTTTTCGAAGTGTTTCAAGATGTGGGTTGTAGGTGACAACAAGGGTGATGCGGTTCTTGTTGTCTTTGTTTTTATATTCCAGAAGGTTGTCTCTGGGTATGGCAGTAGCTCTTCTTATTTGAGTGTCTGTTGTTTTGGGGGTATAACCTTGTTGTTATAATCTGACTTCAAAGGACTTTGTTGGACAGTTATCTTATCCAAAAATCTCTTGACCATACATCGTTTTTCTCTCTCTTGTTAAATTAATCTTGGCCTGAGTGAACCTATTAATTTTTTACATTTAAGATTTTTCCTTTAAAGATTTACCATTGTTGTTTCTTGTCCTAGTGTGTGGATATAATCACAGGAAACTTCAGTTTCTGTATTACATCTTGCCTGAAGAAGGGGCCTGAATTGCCTCGAAAGCTTGCATATTGTAATCTTTTTAGTTAGCCAATAAAGGGTGTCATTTTGCTTGGCTCTTCCCTATATAACCTGTGATTTTAACAATATATATATAAATTATAATTATAAATATAACAAAAAAATATTGCAGAACAATTTTCACTATCTGAAATGAAGAGGAAAAACCCTCCCTTGTTAAAAAAAAAAAAAAAAAAAAAAAAAACACGCTTCTCCCGTTACGCTTCAGTTGGCATACAAGTGTTAGCAAAGAATGCGACATCATTATTTTATTTGAGGACAATCTACTAGAGCTAATTTGTGTTAAAAATCTACAGTCTACAAATATCTCTATTGTTTATGCACTTGCATCCTGACAAGCTGGCAAACATAGACTGATCAGTGTCAAAGTGGTCATACTGTTTTTAGGGGTGCCTAATATACATCTTTCTGTTGAAAATTCAAAGTCTAAATTTTTCCAATTACAGTTTCATACAGCAGTAAGATATCCTATGTCTATACCTTGTATTATTTTGCACACTGAAAAATAATATAAAGGAATCTCTAATAATAATTGTAATAATATTTTAAATTTTACACAATATTGTACACAATAAATCAAGAATAAAATAAATCACCATAAAATATAAACAAAAGGCACATACAATAATCAAACCATAACAATAAAATAAATATAATAGTTAACTCAAACAAGAACACTTGCTTTAAAAGTTTTACTAGCATCCATACAAAAAAGGCAACACACTCCAGACTACACTAAATACTAGTTAACTCATTGAACATGGAGGTAGAGGCGAGAGAAGATGGGGCTCTGAAGAACACAGCAAATGAGATGGCATGTAGATGAAAAATAACTTCAAATTGCAATAGGTCTGGGTGGGCTCCATGTCCTTCAGCAGCTGTTGAACCGAGAGCCATCAATAGTCATAATTGAGGATAACCTGGGCAAATGAGGACACACACACACTCAAAGTCAAGAGGCAGTGTAAAGTGTGTATTGCTTTTATTTCACAAAAAAGTGCAAACTGTGCAGTGCTCTGAAGATTAAATAATCAATTCAAAGCAAGGGTTACATGGAGGTTAAAAATTCTAAACAAATAATCAATAATAAATATTCCATACAAATGTGGTTAAAACCAAAGACAGTTTCCTTCTAAAATCTGGTGTCTCCTCTGCTTATCCCTTCAGAGCCTTGCAGCAAGAGGAGATGCCAATGGACAGGTGCAGTCAACCATTAAGCCTGGCTTGGGTCCCCATCACCAGTCATTCAGTGTCCATGGGGTGCCATACCAAGCCACACTCATATTCCCCCACTGCTAGCTTCAGCATCTACAGGAGACACTAAAAATGGGCCGCATCTATTCCCATATTGTGGGAGCACCACTCTCAGCCCCGTCGAATGCTGGCCACACGCTCCTCACTCGGGGGAATCACACCTGACCACTTGCCTCCATTCCAACAGCATGGGCTCTCTTGCTTTTCCATTAAGCTTCATTCATTCTATTATCTTCTTTTTGTTCCCCTATCATTCTCCCAGACTCCCTTTTAAAATGTGGTCAGGCACACATGCTGCAATCACCAACTCTGAGGCACAAATGCTGCTTCCGTCTACACATGAATTTGCAATCAGCCAAGAACTTCAATCAGCTTCGGAGAGACCTGTGCACGTTTTCACATGCACCTGCCTGGAGCCTTCTTACTCTGAATTAATTTATTTAATAATGCAGCACCACCAATCTCTCACTTCACACAGATACAGTCTAGATTCGGAAATAAAGTAAGCAGTTTTGTTTTAAAAAATTGAGGAAAAATGCATTTTCACCTGAATTAATAAAACATGGAGAGCATTTTTCTCTTTAAACAAAGGAGACACTGTGCAATACTCCTAAATGGCTCAAGCAACTCTCACAAATTAATTTTTTTGTTGACTAACATCTCCATACATCCAGAATGACTCCAAAAAAATAAAGGGTACCAGCTTGTTTAAACACAGTGTATGTAAAGCACTCTAACATCAACAAGGAAATGAATGAATGAATAGAAAGCTTTTATTGTCATTGTACCAAGACAATGAAACTGTAAAAGCTACCCTGTAAATGGTGTAAGCACAATAAAAAATGAGAAACAAATAATATAAAAAGCACACACCCTGTAACAAATAAATGCCATACATAAATAAACAAGGGGCAGAAATTATTATCCACTAAAAGTAAATCATTGTACATACTGGAAATGGAACAAAAAAAATAACATTTCAATGAGTTTTTAAAATTTAAAATACTGAAGGCCCAACGATAAAAACTATCTGCAGATCTTTTGGTTCTACTTTTAATGCTCTTATAATGCCTGTCAGAGGGCAGTAGTGTGAACAATGAGTGGCCAGGATGGGAAGGGTCTTTAATGATTTGATTTACATCCTATAAACCTTTAACCATTTTAATATTTTACCAAAGTTAATAAAAAATCTGAATGAAGATTAGAAAGCAGCAGAAAGAAAACTGATTATATGTTCATGTACATTTATGGACACGGGCCAAGTAATTTAAAGAATTTAAAAGGTTAACTAACTTTGAATCATACCTTTCTATATTTGCTTTGCAAGAATGACAACCCTATTTAAATTCTAAATAAAGTTTGCTCAGCCGGCCTTTAGTACAATGTGGGCATGTTATATAATACTATTTTGGAAAAAGTAAGTAACAAGAGAACATCTTAATTCACGTTCTCCCCCCACCCAAGGTGTACAAAAAAGGACACTTGTACATTAAAGTCCACAGAATGGAATGTGTTTTAATTTCCATAATCTTGTGTTGTACATAAATTTTAATTTAAGTGACAACAGTGCTGCTGAAAACTCTTTTTTTATTTCAGTTCAAATGATTTTCATGCTACTGCCTGCCTTCTACATTTTCATGAGAGAATAAACAAGATCTGACTATAGGCCTGGCACAGCATGCAGTAACAAAGGTGAGGTGTCATATGTAATGCAGCAGCCTTCCATTGTGGAGGCCGCTGTGTACAATGTCTCAGTCAAAGCAACTTTCATCAAGTTCTCAGATGGCAATGCTGGTGTATTCACAGTATCCAATTGCATGACACCACCTAAACCATTAACTGTAACATCTTTATATATAAATAAACCATTTGAACCAAATACTGTGAGGAAATGCCTACTTTATCTATACCTACAAAGGAAGACACATTTTTTGTGCTCTGATGGGTGTAAGTAATCCAAAGTTCCATTTAAAAGGGTTTAATAAACCAAATAATTTAATGTTAGGGATAATAATAAACAAGCTTTTATGGAAAGAGAAACATTTTGAAAATTACTGTATACTTTAGCTGCACTGCAGTTATAAAACTTTATAAACTGCTTTTGCTTTAAATTGAATATTTTAATGAAAGTGCAGACTACTGAATTTTGTTGTGTTCGTATACAATTGTCTGCTTTGGATGTTTAAAATCAGTTTCATTTCACAGTTTGCTCAGTGGCAGATATAGTACTTCCTTTGTTTTTTCTAGCTCAACAAAGGATACTGCCCTAAAAACGAGAAAGAGAGGAAAACGTAGGCATTCTATACTTGACTCTAAAAAATAGGGTTGTGCTCTCACATTTTCTCTTAAAGTTCTGAATGTATGGATTCAAACTCTCCAACAGTAATTAAAGATATCTTAATTGCATAAGAGGAATCCATTCAGGCTTATGACATTAAGAAGGCTGATGTATTATTAAAGTTAAGCAGTCTGAAAAATGGGAGGTAGCGCCCTTCACAAAGAGCATGTCTACTGAAATTAAGCCTAACTTGTCAGAAAGAGAAGAAACTAATGAGGAAGAGCACTTAAGAGTAAAACCCTATTTAATAATGGCAATTATCATTTGTATATATTTGTGAGTGTCGCAAATACACTGCTGGAATGAGCCATGTTCCATGCACTCACTGTGAAACCAAATAAAAGTTTCAAAAGTACCAGACAGCTGAGGTTTCAGAATCAATTTTATTTATTTTTTGTAGCATTGCTGACATCTGACTGATTGGAAAATGGGACTTGTCATCCCTATCTGGAAAGGGAAGGGTGATTGCATAATTACAGGTGGATAACACTGCTCTCTATGCTGGGTAAGGTCCTTGCTAGACTCATCCTCTATAGGATCCGTGACCACTTGTTCACCTATCAGCGACCAGAGAAGTCTGGTTTTATGCCTAAGAAGTCTACCATCGACTACATCCTGGCACTGAGGGTTCTCACGGAGTGTAAATGCAAATTTCAGCAGAGTTTCTTTGCAGCCTGTTGATTTTCTTAAAGTGTAAGACTCTGTTGATCAAGCTGTCCTGTGGGATATCCTGAGACTTCATGGGATTCCCTGAAGTTGCAGGACATCATGGCCGACCTCTTAGGCACAGCCATCAGCAGTGTGCCTGTCTGCAGAGGGAATGTTGACCTTGTTGAAAGGTTTACTTACCTCGGCAGTGACATTTATATCTCTGGTGACTCATTATGAATTCAGTAAATGGTTTGAGAGAGCATGGGTGGTCATAAGGTAAAAGGATGTGTGGCTCCTGATATCTTAGCAAAAGGATGAAGGTCCAAGTCTTTAGATACCCGGTGCTTCCTGTTTTAGTATATGGTTGCGAAACATGGACACTATCCAGTGACCTGAGAAGAAGACTGAACTTCTTCGGTACTGTGTTTCTTCAGAGGTCTGACTTGAGCAGTTGTTCATGGAGTCCCGAATGAGGTATATTACCTGCAATGTGAGGGCGTGTCGGTTACGGCACTACAGTAACGTGGTGCGATTTATTGAGGATGATCCAGCTCGCAGGATCCACATTGCTGAGGAGCCGAGCGGCTGGACTAGGCCAAAGGGACTTCCACGTAATACCTGGCTGTGGTAGATAGACGGTCATTTCCGGTGGGTGAGACTGGACCACACATTTGCTTGGGGGGGTTGCCAACTGGGATCCTGAGCTGTTTCGTCATGTGGTGGATATAGCACCAGTGCAACCTGACCTGACCTGACCTGCTGACATCTGACTAACAGTTCCACTGGTATTCTTTATTCTCCTGACTACAGTGACCTCCACCTCCAAAAATATCAAAAAAATTCAAAATAAAACTTACTTATGCTTAATTTGTGCAAATATTTTGCTTTGATTCCTCATGCTTTACTATACTGAAATTAAAATATTACCTTTAAGTTTACCAAATAATTATAAAATGACATTTCTGGACTATATTCCAATATTGTGTGGAATTTCAGAGAACAGAGACAGGAGACCTAAAACTTTGGTTGATTAGATATTAATCACAAACTAATCCTGTATCAAAGTCATCTTGCCTACAGGCACTATAAGTACTGCGGCTGTGACTGACCACTCATTAGCTGCATGCATACTGTAACCATTGTATCCTGAAGTCAGGCACCAGGCTCTATAGAAAACATCCAGCATCATTCATCCTATCTGTGAACTCCTGCCCAAACAGAAATACATTGTATTTATCTCAAAACATTCATCACTCCATTAAAGGAAATCTCCAACAATTATGAAGGATAATGACTATGATGATGGTGATGAGTAATATGATTTATTATACCACCTGAGGGTGGCACAGCAATTAGTACTGCTGCCTCAAAGATCTTGCATTGGCCCACCATGCTTTCTTGACTTGTTTGTGGAGACTGCACATTTCTGATGACTTTCTGTAGGTTTTCCAATTACACCCTAAACACATACACATCAGAATAATTTCTGAACTTGCTACATGGGAGTGTCTGCAGAAGTGAACCCTGGAAGTAGGCTGGGTTTTATTCAAAGTACTTCCTGCCTTTTGCTCACATTTGCTGGGGTAGGCACTGGGGGTTTGAGGATACTATGTTGTAAAAATGTATAGATTTTGCTACTATGGGCCTAGCAATCACATAATAACAAAAACAGAAACCACTTTAAGAGTTATATATATTCACATAAAAACTTAGTTTATATTTGACTAGCAAAATACCCGCGCTTCGCAGCGGTGAAGTACTGCCTTAAAATTTTTATTAAGAAGAAAATGTAACCTTTTTAAACTGAGGGAAAATATGCCAATAATTATTTGTTAAGGATCTCTTGGTATACTATGTTGTCAGTTCGGCCCTCCAGTTGTAACATGACCAAGCTGTGCGCTGAGCTTACTCTTAAGCATGTAACTTACAGTTGGCCATGTGAACAGTAATCTTGTCTCAGATCTCACAGCTTGGATTGCTGCTGTCATAATCAGTTTGAGTTTCATGGTTTGTTTCAATTACGATAGTATTTGCAGGATTTGTTGTGTTGAAGTGACATTCGGCATCTGTCAAGCATTGTCAGCACACAACCGGTTTCATCGATAAAATCACATCCAGCTTTTGAGAGTTTAAACACTCATAAACATCAAAGTGTCCACTACTGAAATCGTCACCTGTGAATCTAAGATGTTTAAGAGGCATTGGCGGTTGTCGAAAGGTGTAAAATATTTGGCCATTTCGGTACACTTGAAAGCGACAACCGAACAATTCAGCGGCAACCATCAACTCACATGCAGAACCATGGGTGAAGGGCTTAAGCATTCCACTCTTATAGTGCTCCTGTGTAGTATAATTATCTCCTGTACCATCATCAGTCCACACCTTGAACCTGTCCCAGTCATTCAATAAATAAGACACAATGTTACTCCGGATATCAAGAGTGAGCCTGATGTGGCCGTGCAATATGTAACAAAGAGAATGGGAAAGGTAGGTGCCATCTCCGGGCATGGAAACCACTCAGTAAGTGACAGTTCTTTGATCGATAGTGATCACCTCGATAGACATGGTAATGGGGGTTGGAATGATAAAGGAAATGGGTACCTGAGCAATGTAAAGTAAGTCTAAAATACCTATACAATAACTATAATTGTAATAAACAAACAATAAAACAGCGGAGAAGCCGTGGATTAAACAAAAAGGCTGTAGTTATCAGTAGGGAGACGTGAATCCCGTGGCGAAGCAAGGATGGGAATGTAGAGACCGGAGCGACGGACGGTCTTATATAGGCAGGCAGCCAACAACGTGGGAGGCGTTGGGATGGGGGATCCAATGCCACCTCACACAGTGACTGAGCTGCAGGCTATGGACGTATATATGTACGTAAGTAGGATTCAGTTAGCGTTGGGAACCCATGTACCAAATTTCTTGAAGATGGGCCCGTAAGTAACAAAGACTGTTGAAAAGTTCAATATGGTGGCCGACAGTGGCATCATACCACCGAAATAAGTACGTACATTGGTTTCGGTTAGCTCAGGGAAGCCACCTACCAAATTTCGTGAAGATGGGGCCGTAAATAAGAAAGATCAACATGGCGGACGTTGTTGACCGTTATGACCGTTACACGTAGAATTTCTAAATGAAACCTGCTAAACTTTTGTAAGTAAGCTGTAAGGAATGAGCCTGCCAAATTTCAGCCTTCTACCTGCACGGGAAGTTTAAGAATTAGTGACGTTGGAAAGTTCAATATGGCGGCCAACAGTGGTGTCATACCAATGAAATAAGTACGTACATCGGTTTCCGTTAAAAGTTTAATATGGCGGCCGACAGTGGCATCATACCACCGAAATAAGTACCAAATTTCAGCCTTCTACCTACACGGGAAGTTGGAGAATTAGTGACGTTGGAAAGTTCAATATGGCGGCCAACAGTGGTGTCATACCAACGAAATAAGTACGTACATCGGTTTCCGTTAAAAGTTTAATATGGCGGCCGACAGTGGCATCATACCACTGAAATAAGTATTAAATTTCAGCCTTCTACCTACACGGGAAGTTGGAGAATTAGTGACGTTGGAAAGTTCAATATGGCGGCTGACAGTGGCGTCATACCACCGAAATAAGTATGTACATTGGTTTCGGTTAGCGCAGGGAAGCCGCCTACCAAATTTCGTGAAGATGGGGCCATGAATAAGAAAGTTCAATATGGCAGACGTTGTTGACCGTTATGACCATTACGCGTAGAATTTCGAAATGAAACCTGCTTAACTTTTGTAAGTAAACTGTAAGGAATGGGCCTGCCAAATTTCAGCCTTCTACCTACACGGGAAGTTGGAGAATTTGTGACGTTTGGAAAATTCAATATGGCGACCAACAGTGGCGTCATACCACCGAAATAAGTACGTACATCGGTTTTGGTTAGCGCAGGGAAGCCACCTACCAAATTTCGTGAAGACGGGGTCATTCTTCTACCTACACGGGAAGTTGGAAAATTGGTGACATTGGAAAGTTCAATATGGCGGCCGACAGTGGCGTCATACCATCGAAATAAGTAAGTACATCGGTTTCGGTTAGCGCAGGGAAGCCGCCTACAAAATTTCGTGAAGATGGGGCCATAAATAAGAAAGTTCAACGTGGCGGACGTTGTCGACCGTTATCGACCGCTATGACCGTTACGTGTAGAATTTCGAAATGAAACCTGCTTAATTTTTGTAAGTAAGCTGTAAGGAATGAGCCTGCCAAATTTCAGCCTTCAACCTACACGGGAAGTTGGAGAATTAGTGATGAGTCAGTCAGTCAGTGAGTGAGTGAGTCAGTGAGGGCTTTGCCTTTTATTAGTATAGATTTCGTTTATAACAAGCTAGATTATTACATTTCTGTTAGTTAGAAAAGGGGAAAATCAATAATATTCTGAACTTAAAGTATAAAGCTACTAGAGCAAAATTGTCTCTTTAGAGACGAATATGAACAAGAAATGATTGCTAATTAAATTATCTTTGTTCTACTATAATACTACCAAGAATGTAATTACAGAGAAACTGAGTCTAAAAAGAAAAGTTAATAGGTCTAAAGATACACTGTGTCATGTCAGAATACATCTGACTTCCTCTGCCTCTTCTGCACTGAAAACCTTTACGAAGTTAAAAATAAATTGGAAAAAATAAGAATGGTGAATTTCTCTTTTTTTACTTTTAATTCTTTTTAATTGAACATAATATTCACTTTTTGATGCTCTGGGAGTCACTGCTTACTGATTAATGGGATTCTAAGTGACAGCATTAGAGCAAATATTTACAGTAAATAGAAATGCAGCAGCAGATTTGATAGGAGAGGAGTTAAACATTAACTTCACTTCACTCAAAACAGCAAAAAAGGTATCTTTAATGAAAAACCCGAAATACTCTGGTTTAAAAAAAAAAAAAAATCATGGAAATGCTAATCCCCTAGTTCCCATCTGACAGAGAGTCCAGAATCCAATCTGCTGTAACTCTGAAAAATGCATCCAGGTCCCTGTCATAACTCTTCTTCTTGTGTTTACTTTTAACGGTTTTACAGATATTGGAAGTTTGGCATTTTTCCTGTTTTACCTAACATTAACAGTGCACAGGGATAGAAACATAAAGGAAACAGAAAGGTAAAGCCAGTAAGTTATTAATTGTCCCTCTTACTTTACATATGCTATTTTGAATCAATGCTCTCTAAAAATAAGATGTGAGAGGAGGAAGGTCACATTTAATTAAGTTCAAAGGCTGAACAATCTGTTTCCAACAAACAAACCATTTGTCTACTTTGTGTAAAGCCTATTGAAATGCCAGTGTAATTTTAAAACAGAAAGCATAATAAGTCATGAGTAACTTGAAATGATCATCTAAACAAACTTTATCAGACACAGTAAAACAAACAAACAAGCCAGCTGAACAAAGATGAAAAAACAAGGGTAATATAAATAACAGCAGTCTCCTTGTTAGGAACAGATAATCAGCCAATCATACAGCAAAAATCAGGCATTGCAATGGCTGAATTCATGATGTAAACAAGATCCCCTTTCTCACACAGGATCCAGAAAAGTCCCAGGGTAACTTTCCAAGAAGTTCACTAGGATTTGCTCCACATGGTAAACCGGACAATTTCTTAGATCAGTACCATTTCCAAACAAAACTCTTACCCCAAATATGGGGACAGGCAACCTGAAAGCTGTAAAAAACTGCCGTTGATGAGCCCAGGTGGTCAAGTACTACATTTAATGTATGTATTAATATATTTTGTAAAATGTGTGTGAATGCATTTCAGATATACAAAATACTACTGATCAGAAATGAAAAACAGCAGACATAAATATAAGGCAGCAAAGATATTAATATATACTAGATGTTACTTCATTTCAACCATTACAGAATGTTGCTATACTCCTATTTTCACTGCAGCTTCACAGCCAAGAGAGTGTGACACTGCATTCACTGGTGGCAAATACAGGTTGGCCCATGAAAAAGTGGTCCACCTCCAATCGATCCCACGACGTTGCAAAGAGTGTACATAAACATGCTGAAATGGGCACAGAGATGTATTGACGCACAAGGAGATCACTTTCAGCATCTTCTATAAATGTGAATACCAAATTTGATCATTTTTCTCTTCACCACATAATGCAGTCATCTTGGTGGAGGTGGGCCACTTTTTCGTTGGCCACTCTGTAGTATCTGTGAAGGATACGTACTGCCATGTCTGATGGTAAGCAAGCTTAAATGATGAACTCAGTATTTTTCAAGGCAAAGTTATTTTTTCACAAACATGCAATATTTGCCTTTACCACATGAAACTGTGTACTGAAATTAAGCATTTTCTATTAATTTAAATAAATATCTTGCTCTTACTGGCACTTTACAATGGAGTATGTTTTGTCATGGTAGAGTTCTATATTACTCTTACTCTGCTTTCCCCTTTTGTATTCTTTATTGTGTAGGAATTGTCAGAATGCCTTAAATCACATAGACTTAGCACTCTTTATAAAGGTATTGTACTTTGTAACTTCTCCCCAGCTTCCCTTCTACATCTATAACCTGAGGCAATTACATAGAGTAAAAGACAAGCAGGAGTTAAGTTACACTTTACATAATGTATTATTGATAATATTCATAAATAATAATAATAAGCAAACTACAAGTGAACACTGGCAACCATACAACCTGATAAATGCTGATATGTAGTTTCAGGTGGCACACAAACTTGTTAGTTACTTAAAAATCTTTAGTTAAGTCATCATTTCTAACTTTCTTAAAGGTCAGGCCACATGCCTGTCTCAATATGGCTGCTCAGCTGTGCTTCTCAGTGTGGTCTTCTTTTCAGTCCATGGTGTGCGAGATGCTCCTTCATGATGATGGTGTAAGAGATAGATAGGTAGGGGTAAAGCAACCAAACTTATACATTCTCTGTTCAAATTCTATAGCCAATAGGGCACTGTGGTAAAGAATGGATTTAATGGATTCAAACCCAAACTTTAGACCAATTGAATTCTGGTGCAACACATCCCCCAGTTACGGGCTTATTTTCACATCTGCCCCCAAAAAACATTTTGAGTAAAGCTTGCTAGCTAAGTAGTTTGGCTGTCCTGTGGGGGTTGAGAGAGAGAGTCCTGCAGAGAATCACTTGCCAAACGTGTTTTAAACACTTCCCCTAACCCTGTCACAAAATTCACTTCCTGACTCAGTCCTAAAGACTCT
Organism: Polypterus bichir lapradei; assembly: GCA_026402145.1. Classification (NCBI taxonomy): domain Eukaryota; kingdom Metazoa; phylum Chordata; class Cladistia; order Polypteriformes; family Polypteridae; genus Polypterus; species Polypterus bichir. The sequence goes on along the minus strand of JANRMT010062813.1, from coordinate 44,893,266 downwards.
TGGATTAGACATGAAAGCATATTAATGGAATAAAACACAAATATTACGTTTGCTAACTTACAAATAAAGACATGCAAAATATTTATCAATTTACATACAAAAGTTCACACCACAACAGAGGCTAATGGGGCATCACCAGAAAATAAATTCATCACCATACAAGGTATGATGTGCCCCAAAACTATTTTACAGTGTTGGTTTTCTTCTTTAAGAACATTCTCTTACTTCGCTGAGGCTGCTTTATCTATAACATGCTTATAGGAAGAGGCAGCTTCTTTTGCCAGTATCAATTTCAGGAAGGATTCCAGTTGTTTGCATGGAAAAAGGAAAGGGACAAATACAACACATATTTACTTAGCATGTATGCCCTTGGGCCATTTAGATGAGAACCTGCAGTCTCCACAGTATAAATAAGAGGACTGATAAAAAATGTGCAGGTAAGCAGAGATAAGCAATGTGTCACTCACTGTTCTGCACAATTCCAACAATTTTACCCCATGCTTTACAATTAAACAAATATTTGATTTGAGAAACCGGTTCTACTACTGTCATCTGACCTGATAACAGGGCAGAATAGTATAGTTACATTTTTGTAAGGTGCCAAAAATATCTCTTTAACCTATTACAATAGTGTTAATAATGAGAACACAGAAATATGATGGACAGATAATAAATAAAAGTGGGTTAAAAACTTGCATGTAACTCTACTGGAGTGTCTTCCCTGTCTCTCTGTATAAGGCAGTCCCCTAAAGCATAAATGCATTTTTCATTAACACTGTAACTTTTGATGGCAGACTGTTTTAATACAGTTGAGTGCATCACTTGTACAGTGCTCAAATTGCACCAAGCATCACTTGTACAACATACACCACACAGTCCATCTGAGCCCATTCGTCAGTCCTATCAGTACAGACAAGTTTCCGGTTGTTTTCCCCTTAGACAGGCACATTCAGGATTGAATCCAGTAGTAGTTAAGTGACGTACCGTACCGTGCTAGTCATTTATGGATGCAGTGAGACTAAAGCAAAATGACACCTTTTATTGGCTAACTGAGTACATTATCATATGCAAACGTTCAAGGCAGCTCAGGCCCATTCTTCTGGCAAGGTGAATGCTTAAAGCACTTCATCTCTTGACGGGTTAGGTGAACCTGGAACACATGACTGAGTTACTGAGTTTTAGAATAAAACTTGACAGCTTTTAAAGATTATCAGAATTTTGTAAAAAAACCCAAAAGTAAATGGGTTTCAAGTGTAAATTCAAAATGAGTTGTGTCTATGTAGTCTTGTTTTTGTCTGTGTGCTCATATTGTCTCCAGCTGTGCACAACTAATCTGCTCTAACACAACCACATGTAAATGCATGCCTGTCCCACGATACTCTGGTGATTGTTAACATATGGATGTAATTGTGCAGCTACAAATGAAATACAATCTATTCATCTATAATATACTGAGATTTGGCTTTGCACTAAAGTGATTATAAGAAAGGATGAGTATTTAATGTATATATATTTAGAAAAACTTACACAAAATCTAAAAGTGGACATTACCAATACTGTCAATAGGTGCAAGTACAAAAAAAGCTTTCATAATGTATATACAGTACAGGCCAAAAGTTTGGACACACCTTCAACATTCAATGTGTTTTCTTTATTTTCATGACCATTTACAGCACTCCATCACTCTCCTTCTTGGTCAAATAGCCCTTACACAGCCTGGAGGTGTGTTTGGGGTCATTGTCCTGTTGAAAAATAAATGATCGTCCAACTAACCTGACTTCTGCACAACACAACTGCTGGTCCCAACCCCTTTGATAAAGCAAGAAATTCCACTAAATAACCCTGATAAGACACACCTGTGAAGTGAAAACCATTTCAGGTGACTACTCATCGAGAGAATGCCAAGAGTGTGCAAAGCAGTAATCAGAGCAAAGGGTGGCTATTTTGAAGAAACTAGAATATAAAACATGTTTTCAGTTATTTCACCTTTTTTTGTTAAGTACATAACTCCACATGTGTTCATTCATAGTTTTGATGCCTTCAGTCATGAAAATAAAGAAAACACATTGAATGAGGAGGTGTGTCCAAACTTTTGGCCTGTACTGTACGTAATTAAACAATACTGTAAATGACTCAAGTAGCAGCAAGACAAATGTATTCGACTTTAGCAAACAACTAACAGCTATAAACGGATAGGTCTTTTCTGTTTAAAAATACGGAACTGCAAATAAAAAAAAATTAATTCTCAAGTGCAATAGTGGTTAATGCTATCACCTCCTGGATTTAGAATCTTGAGTTCAAATCTTGTGCCTTGTCACCGTCTGTATATTTTTTCTCATCTGTATTGGTATGCCTCCAGATACTACACTGTTTCCCCCACATCTCACAGAAGTGAGATTAAGTGTTTGTTTTGCACTTCTTCTGGGTCTAGCCCAACAAAGCTTGTAGGAAATTTAAAAAGTCAAAACATACTTAACCAACTATCACAATTATTCTTTAAATAACTATTGGATACAAAGTTAGACTAACATTGGCAGAATATTAGTAAATAATACAATAACATATACCATTGCATATTGTGAGGGATGGCCAGTGTCCTTACCTAGCCGGGACACCCTCAAGGTGGAATGACAGCATGTACAGGATATTGTCTCCCTTGTAACATCAGATGGCAGCCCTCCTGGGTTGCAGCAGCACCAAGGATTCCCAAAGTGCATTGGACTTGGAGTTTGTTGGCTCAGTCCTGTTGGGTTCCATGGGTGCCGAAGGGACTGGGGAACCCTAATACATGGGGATTCTGCCTCACTCAGCAGTGCTTTTAGACCACATGTATGGAACACTGGAAGTACTTCTGGGTTACTTATGATTCAATATCTTACAGTGGTACTGATTAGTAGCAAATTACCCAAAAAGAAATGATAGGGCAAAACAAAATTACAATAAAAAGGCATGGATAGTTTCATTGAGCACCAAACCTACAACATGGGCTCAAATTGCTGCACAGTACTAAGTGACATGGTGTACCCGGTGAGGTGCCTTGTATTGTGAAAACAATGCCCTTCTGCTTCTTTTACTAATTCTTGTGTTTGTCTCAGTAGAGTGCACTGTTCTCATCATCTAAAATATGTACTCAGAGATAATGAACCAGGACTTTTGCCTGCACAAAGTTTTATTGATCCAATACTCAGGTACAAAAAGGTATTCCTTTGATGTCAGTATTACAACTTTGAAGCTCTCCTGTTTTAATTTCCATGAAAATACTTTTACTTTTGCCCTTCAGCAACACCTTCCATTTAAAATTATTATAAGCAATGCAAAAATGTAACTGCACATACATAATAAAGCAAATTTATTTCATTTTGATGCAGTTTTGACCCATTTTCTTGTACTACCTTCTTTTTAATACAAAAAATAAAACGTGAGAAGGGGGACCAACTTTGAGAATGAATTTTAAAAGGATGAGGAGTCCAATCATTACAAAAGGCATGGTAGATTCTGTATGAGAGAAGTAAACATACAGCTCTTTAAAAGATATAATATATACACTGTATTGCCCAATGAATGTGAACACCCCTCCAAATTATTGTTAACAGGTGCAAAAAATCAAGTACATTGCCATGCAATTTCCAATGACAAACACTAGCAGTAAAATAGGTAGGGATAATGGTCTTGGATTGCATTTCAAGGTTTGGGCTGGGACCCTTGGTTCGAATAAAGTGTACTGTTAATGTTACACCATACAATGACATGTTAGACAACTGTACATAGTTTGATGAGTTTGATGTGGTCTGCACAGAGCGCTGTCCTCAAACCTATTGAACACCTTTGAGACGAACTGGAACAGTCATTGCAAGCAAGGTCTTTCTCACTTTGTTATCCAACTTAACTTCACAAATCCTCTTTTGACTGAAAGGGCACAATTTCCCATAAACACACTCCAAAGTCTTGTGGAAAGCCTTAACAAGAGAGTGGATGCTGTTATATCTGTGAATTTGGCGATTCCATATTAAGGCCCAACATTTTGGAATGGGATGTCCAACAGGCTCATATAGGTGTGATGGTCAGTTGTCCATAAAGCTTTGGCCATAACATCTATTCCCCGCAAAATGTGTGTCCAGGCTTTAAATGGTACTGTTGTTCATTGGTTTTTGTGTGTTGAACATGATGGCGAACAGGTTGAAACATTCCTGTAAATCATCTTGCACATATGAAGTAGGTTTTATGAATAAATTGTTTCCGCCATTCAAATGTTAACATACTTTTGACTCATCCTGTATTTCTTCATACTGAGTATAACCCATACATGGAAAACGTAATCAGGCAGTACAGTAGGCAAAGGTACTTTGGAGAACTTAAATGTCATTTAGAAGTTTCTTGAAAGAATTATGTGAAAAGGGATTGACAAACTACACAGGGATGAACTGGCTAGTCTTTTCAAGACCGTTTAATATGTTCTTATTTTTGAAAGACAGGTTTTTTTATTACTCTAAAACAGTCACAGCACAAAATAACAGTTTAAAAAGTAAAGAAAAACACAGGCATAGCTATTTTTATAAAAGACAGATGTTGATAACACTTTATTCTCTGAGGAATGTGCAGTCAGATCCCATACAATGCAATTTCTGTTTTAGCATTATTGTATGTAGGAGAGACAAGGAGAAGCACAATGATTTAAAAATTACAATGTTGAGAGATTTCTGAGAAAAAAATTCTGATTATTTCAGTTTGGGTTAAAAATAAAATGAAAATTGGCCAAAGTTTATATTAAGCAATTTAACCTGCAACATTGTAGCATAAGAAAGAAGCCCTGCTAGCAGAACAAACCAGTTCTACACATCTGTTTAAATTTACAAAGCTCTTACATGACAGCCTATGACCGAATGGAAAAAACTGAATTGAAGGCACTTGAGGGAGATGCTCCAATACTCACAGGAGTCATTTCTTTTCAAAGCTGTCAGACTAGAATAATAGACTTAATTTAAGTCAGGTCAAATTTAGGAAACTGGAAGGAATAACAGAGCAGAATTGTACAGCAATTGGATCTGCCACCTTATTATTCTTTCGTAAATCATTAAACATATTATATCTAAAGTAATCTTTGCCCACAATATGCAAAGTAAAACAAACATGCAATGGAATTATCTTGTGAATACCAGACTACTTCTGAAAGCATTAAGTGACTGAAATGTTGACTTTAGATATACAGTTCTTTAGAAGTCTGTTCACCATAACACTTGCCTAAACACGCTTAGAGAAAATGCCAAACTCTTTGGCAACACATCTATATATTTGATGAAATATTATTTCAATTACTGTGCATATATAAAATTGTCCTCTTTCTAAGCATTTTATTCTGTAATCATTCAGAACATAAAAACTGTAGATACCTATAAAATTGTTATACCTTGAATGATAAAATAAAAAGGGGGAATAGTGCAAGACATTTAAGTTATATTTTAAACCCCCCACATATTTTAACAGTGCAGTAAAGCCAGACAAAGCTAGTTAAATTTAAATGTAAACATATGTCACACCCTGCTGTGTTGTGTAGAGTCAATGTGGATCAAGGTTACAAATCTTGCTTTTGTCCCTCACAATAAGAAAAATATACCTAAACAAATTAAATTCCAGCTACCATCACCTACATTATGCAAACATGACACTTAAAATATTACCTGATGCAGGTGTACACTTAGCATAACCATTAAACAATATCAAAACTGCTAGATTAACAAGAGAATTAACTGTATTAAATAACCCTTAAACATCAAACTGTGGGCCCTCAAGGAAACAGCAGCAGGGGTGCTGCTAAATTTAAATAAATGATAATGAGTGGCATGGTGGCATAGGGGTGAGGACTGATCATAGAAGTATGGGAGACAATTCAAAATCCAGTCTTTGTTCTCACTTTGTATGTATGGGTTGCTCTCCAGGTACCCTGGTTCTGATCCCATATCACCAAAGTGTTTTTATGTTAAATAGCACGTCTATTATGAACAAATACAGATGGATGCATAATGTGATGGACCATTGCCCTGTTTAGGGCTAGTTACTCCCTTGTGCCCAACTCTGTTTGGAAAGTCTCTATGCTGTTGTGATCTTGAACTGGATTAATTAAAGGACAGGTTCAGTAAATGGAAAGATGAATGAATGCTACTATAAATGATAATACTTAATAATAAATCATACTGATTAAACTTTTATGTTATGTGCTACAGAGTGCCACCCACACATCAAAAAGTCCATTTTTGCTGTTTACATAAGTGATACTGATTTGAAAATGAAAGCCAAACAAGAAGAGTGAAAAATGTCAACTTTTATTTCTTTATATTTCTGTGTACATGTCCTAATGTTTCAGAATAACCATACTATTCTATGATCTATGGCAGAAACTTATATATAATAATAATTAATAATTATTATTATTATATAATATATAATATATAATTAATAATTATATATACTGTAATGTACAAATTATCACACCAAAACAACCAATCAAAAAACAATGTACTTCATGATTTTATTTGTTCACCTAGCACTGATAATTTACCAGTGCGTTCTGCTATCAGTTTGACTTTGACCTTGTTGTTAGAAGATTTTTGCTGAATAGATATAACACTTCAAACAATGAAACACTGTGCAAAGGAAAGGTGAGCTTTTACACTTTCTGACACAGAAAGCACAGTTCTTCATTTCCAGCTTACCAATACATTAAGTATTTAAATATGTATCACTATTTTGTTTACTCTATATATTATTAACTTACAGTACCTCCTAATAATCTGTCATGTTGATAGTTTGACACCACATCTATATTTTATTGAAAACTGTTAATATACTGAAAAAGCTACTCCATGGATTAGGTATCCACAACATAATGGAGAGGTCCATGGTTAAGACATTTTCATTTTATTTTATTTTCAGAACCAGAACATTACAATGACATGTCACTCAGCGAACTAGGTATCACTAACTTAAAAGATACAGCCATTTACTTTCAAATGAATCACGCAAAATTTAACGCCCATCCAAGACAAAGACAAACAAAAAAAAGTCAAACTTTTTTTTTTTTTTTTTTAAATATGACAAAATGAATCATAACCTGAGGCAGTTGATCATTGGCTCAGCATACTTATTCAAAAATAACATTAATGAGTTATTGCCACATTTTTAAAAAGTTTGGTACATATCCTTTAATACAGCATTTAATTTTCTCTAATTTGAGATAATATAAAACATTGCTTACCCACTGAGTTATATGTATTGGACTGGAATTCTTCCATTTAATAATTTTGTGTGCCGGTAATGAAGCTATTACAATATATTTAACTATATGCGATCTGGGAGTACATCTAATATCACTGTTGGTGGATTAGTTGCGATTTTAACACTGAGGCTGTTTGAAAGCATGCAAATATTTTTGTCTAAAACAATGTTAATTTAGTACTTTTTCTCTTTAGGTCATGATTGAGACTTTTGACATTCCATCTTACAAAGTTCAATGACTGGTCAGAGATACATTCCTTGTGAACATTAGGAGACATTTTGGTCTTCGGTATAAGTAGCAAGTTACTTCAGATTTCAGCTGTAACTCTAATTTTAAATGTTTATTGCCGGGTGTTACATTTATTAAGCTACTACCATACCATACCAATTTCTAAGCCCGCTTAATCCTGAGCAGGGTTGCATTGGACTGTAGCCTACCCCAGCATATCACATAAAGTAATATTTACTACTGTGGGGGTAAAAAAAAATAAAGAGAAAATGACTATCTCACTTTCCCTTCTCTTCCCTCCCCCATCTTGCCTCCCCAATTGAGGCCAAGACCAAACGTCATAGAGTCCCATTCCTCTGAAATGCCAAGAGACAAGGAACATATAAAATACAAGGAATCCTTAACAGCCATAGTGAGGTAACAAGTAGACTGGAAAATCAGAAGATAATGCCACACAGATCTAAATTATGGTACAGGTAGGATATTAAACAGTCACCTCCAAAGAAAGAAGACAAAAAAAAATAATGTAATGTAACTAATGTAAGGCAGATATGCAGATACATAAAAGGACTTTTACATCCAGAGATAAATGAATCAGTTAGTTCACAGTATAGAATAAGCAAGGATATACAAATTCACTGAAAGAAAATTTTAAAACATCACCAAGCGAGACAATCCTGCTGCAAACATGTAGCAAGACTGTTCTGCTGCTGGTCCATACATCAAATCAGAGATACTTCCCAGTAAAGAACAGGGAAGGATAGACAAATTTACAGAGAGAAAATTTTAACAAAACTGACAATCCTGCTGCTGGTCGCTAATGTACATCTCTTCTAAGCTAGATGTTAAAATGCTTCTTTGTAAACAATGTGTACATACAACAGAGATACCTTAATCATAGTTAAGTGTCAAAGTATAATCAAATTTGTATTTAAAACTGAAAGTAAAATACACTTTTTTGAGCATGTGAACTAAATAAGTTAAAAATTATTATTACTATGATAGGTTTCTAAAACTTGACTTAAAATAAATAATCCAAAACTTTCTCCATGATTTCTAAGCCTATTCCCTTGTCATATTCCACTGTACAAGACAAAACTAGAAGTGGAAGACACAGTGTTGAAGGATATTGGAATTCAAAGTTCAAAGATGTGCTGTATTACGAAAGTTATGGCAAGGTCTTATAATGTCAACTAAAATGTGATTCTACTTTTCAGATTATAGAGAATGTACTGTAAATCTAAAGCATACATTCCTTCTCCATAAGACTGTGAATCTGTTGTGACTGAATCACTTGTATACTTCAAGAATCTTTGGATGTATATTGTTAGGAGCATTGTGCTACTAGAACAGTTATCTTTGACCATCTAGTCTGAAGGCAATAGGCCAGATAAATATTCCAACTTTATTTCACACTGAAACCAACAGAACCTACCCAAGTACTGGGATAATGCAACCTAGCCCTAGGCCTGGCATAACCTGTATGGCCTGGTTGGGCTCAGACCAAACCAGATTTATGAAGTACAGGTATCTGTATAGGCTCATAGCTATAATGTAGTTTGTGTGAAGGATATTTAAGAACAGAGCAAGAAAACCTCTACCTAATGTGTTGAAACAATGTATTTTAATGTCAATGTCAAAATACTCCCCTTGAGATGCAATACACTTGCTCCATTCCTGGTATATTTCCTTTACTCATTGTCTGTTACTATATCTAGCGGTATATATGGGGGATGTGAAGCAACAACCAGATTGTTTTGAGTCAAAAAGTCTTTGGTTGATGACGCGGTGTGTGGAAGTACACTGTCATGGCGCAAAAGACTTTAGGCAAACAATACCTAGCAGCATAGTTGGTCCCTCTTCGTATTTTTATTATGCTCTTCACTGAATACAACCTCAGAGTAATTGCAGGAGTTATAATGCAATAATCCATGCTTCAATTAAAAACATGAACACTCAAATTAGGTTAAACAAACAGTAAACAGGCTGCTTAACACAGAACCATGGCACTATAAACCATTTTAATGTTGTCGGAGGATTTGAAATGCCTCAGACATTGCTTAGGTGAAAGGGATGGAAAAAAACTTTCTCACAGTCGAGACTGGTAGACAGTTATAAGAAACTCCTACTTGAGGTTGTTTCTGTCAAAAGGAGTAATACCAGCTATTAGAAACAAGGGTGGACTTAATTTTTCCACTGATGGAAATGACATATCTGTTTATGTTCCATTGAATAAATTATTGCAAGGTCAAATTTTTATCATTTTATTTAATTGCATTACCTTTTCTAAAGATATTGATAAAATAAAGAACAAATTTCGATTAGTTCATATTTGCTAAAAAAAAAAGGAAAAACACTTTTTCACATGACTGAGATATGACCAGTTCAGGACATAGGAGAGGAAAACAAATTCCAATGAACAGAACTCTTGGAGGAAATAAACTTCTGGAGGGGTCTGCGGTAATGTTAACCCCTTTAATGGGAAGTGCATCTTTAGACGCACTCCAGAGACAACACTGAATCGAGGAAAGAGTCTATAGACATGCTTAATAAAAAGGTTTTTCCCTCCTCTGGGAATGCATCTATGGACACATTTTTTTTGGATCTGTGCTTTGCATGGTTCTGCCTTCTAGTGTGATTTTTTTAAAACTTGGTGGCCAGCGGTACAGACATCATTTACTTGGGTGAAAGTTTTATGGTAGTTTCGAGACCAAAGAACCCTTAACGATACTTTTTCTTTCATTTGCCCCAGTCACATTTCTAATGAAAAAGGATTTAGTTTTGGTATTTACTTTTAGTGGACAAACATCTTTCTTTTGGCAGTGTACCTTCACAGTTTTTATTGTGTGCAAAGTTTTAAGCGTGTTTAGAACATTTGAAATTTCTTTGATTACGTATGATGAGTTGTATGAGAGGTTGGACACTAAGGAGGGAGAAAAGGACCTGTAGATTGGCTAGACAGAGGTACCGAGCTGGGAAAGATGTGCAGCAGGTTAGGGTGATAAAGGATAAAGGTGGAAACGTACTCACAAGCGAGGATAGTGTGTTGAGCAGATGGAAAGAGTACTTTGAGAGGCTGATGAATGAAGAGAATGAGAGAGAGAAGAGGTTGGATAATGTGGAGATAGTGAATCAGGAAGTGCAACGGATTAGCAAGTAGTAAGTAAGGACAGCTATGAAGAGGATGAAAAATGGAAAGGCCGTTGGTCCAGATGACATACCTATGGAAGCATGGAGGTGTTTAGGAGAGATGGCAGTGGAGTTTTTAACCAGATTGTTTAATGGAATCTTGGAAAGTGAAAGGATGCCTGAGGAATGGAGAAGAAGTGTACTGGTGCTGATATTTAAGAATAAGGGGGATGTGGAGGACTGAAGTAACTACAGGGGAATAAAATTGATGAGCCACAGCATGAAGATATGGGAAAGAGTAGTGGAAGCTAGGTTAAGAAGTGAGGTGATGATTAGTGAGCAGCAGTATGGTTTCATGCCAAGAAAGAGAACCACAGATGCAATGTTCGCTCTGAGGATGTTGATGGAGAAGTTTAGAGAAGGCCAGAAGGAGTTGCATTGTGTCTTTGTGGACCTGAAGAAAGCATATGACAGGGTGCCTCAAGAGGAGTTGTGGTATTGTATGAGGAAGTCGGGAGTGGTAGAGAAGTACGTAAGAGTTGTACAGGGTATGTACAAGGGATTTGTGACATTGGTGAAGTCTGCGGTAGGAGCGACGGATGCATTCAACGTGGAGGTGGGATTACATCAGGGATCAGGTCTGAGCCCTTTCTTATTTGCAATGGTGATGGACAGGTTGACAGACGAGATTAGACAGAAGTACCCGTGGACTATAATGTTTGCTGATGACATTGTGATCTGTAGCGAAAGTAGGGAGCAGGTTGAGGAGAGCCTGGAGAGGTGGAAATATGCTCTAGAGAGGAGAGGAATGAAGGTCAGTAGGAACAAGACAGAATACATGTGTGTAAATGAGAGGGAGGTCAGTGGAATGGTGAGGATGCAGGGAGTAGAGTTGGCGAAGGTGGATGACTTTAAATATTTGAGATCAACAGTACAGAGTAATAGGGATTGTGGAAGAGAGGTGAAAAAGAGAGTGCAGGCAGGGTGGAATGGGTGGAGAAGAGTGTCAGGAGTAATTTGTGACAGACGGGTATCAGCAAGAGTGAAAGGGAAGGTCTACAGGACGGTAGTGAGACCAGCTATGTTATAAGGGTTGGAGAGGGTGGCACTGACCAGAAAGCAGGAGACAGAGCTGGAGGTAGCAGAGTTAAAGATGCCAAGATTTGCACTGGGTGTGATGAGGATGGATAGGATTAGAAATGAGCACATTAGAGGGTCAGCTCAAGTTGGACGGTTGGGAGACAAAGTCAGAGTGGCAAGATTGCGTTGGTTTGGACATGTGCAGAGGAGAGATGCTGGGTATATTGGGAAAAAGATGCTAAGGATAGAGCTGCCAGGGAAGAGGAAAAGAGGAAGGCCTAAGTGAAGGTTTATGGATGTGGTGAGAGAGGACATGCAGGTGATGGATGTAACAGAACAAGATGCAGAGGACAGAAAGATGTGGAAGATGATCCGCTGTGGCAACCCCTAACGAGAGCAGCCGGAAGAAGAAGAAGGCCGCTCTTATTTTGCAAGTGGTAATTGAGTTAGTAGTTTTGCCCGTGTATTGGTGCTTTATAAGTTTCGTTTTTGATGTGTGTTACCCATTATTTGACAATGAAGCATATAGTAACACCGGACCAGTTTCTCCAAAGATTTCTAAAATCAAGCCTTTCTTTGACCACTGCTTTCGAAAATTTTCTGGAAGTTACATTCCAGATGGAGATCTTTCAATCAATGAAAGCTTATGGCTTTTGAAAATCTGTCTAGGGTGAAGGTATACATTCTGAAAAAAAAAAAAAAAGATCAAATGTTGGGATGGAATCATAAGCTTTGTGAGGCAAAAAGTGGACATGACTGGAATATGATGATGTACACAGGAAAAGGTACAGAACTTGTAAGCGATGTAGGAGGCATTGATGTGTGTAATTTTACAAAACTGTTGTGGGTTGTGCTAACACTTGTGGAGAAGCTACTGAATCAGGGTTATCTGATAGGACTAGACCAGGGGTGGCGAACTCCAGGCCTCGAGTGCCGCCTTGGCTGCAGGTTTTCATTCTTACCATCTTCTTAATTAGTGACCAGTTTTTGCTGCTGATTACTTCTTTTAATTAACTTGACTCAGGCCCCATATTTGTTTCTTTTTCTTTAATTAGCAGCTAAACAATAATGAGACACAAAACAAGCCACAACATGACCAGCTGCCCTGTGTCCATTGCACAATATCTGAAATTAAAGAGAGGTGATGGTCTTGGTAAGGTTGATCTCTCAGGTCACCAAAACATTTTGAGGGTGCTCCTAGAAAGAACAGAAAAACAACAGTTTTCGAAATGTGTGCTGCGGCAGAATGAGAGCAGCAACAAGCCATGGAATTAAATAAGGGGTTTAATTAACAGCAAGAATTGGCTTCTCATTAAGAAAGTGATTGGAGTGAAATTGGTTGGAGTCTGAAGCCCCAGTTTAGCTTGTCATTTGTCAACTCGTTTCACATCTCATTTCTGCTTGGCTTTCATTTAATGAAGAAATGAATCAATTCAGAGGGCTGAACTCTTCTAACAGGGCTATTAAAGTGATGGGGAAAAAGTTAATTAGCAGTGAAAACTGGTCACTGATTAGGAAAAGGGTTAGAATGAAAAACTGTAGCCACTGCGGCACTCCAGGCCTGGAGTTCACCACCTCTGGATTAGACAATTACTACAGCAGTCCCAAGCTGTATTAATTTTTGAATTCGATGGAAATAGATGCGGTAGGAACACTAAGATCAAACACAAAAGACCTGCCAAAATCTGTGATGACAAAAAAAATTTAAATTAGGAGAAGTTGCCGCTGCATTCAGAAATAAGTTGATAGCTTTGAAGTGGAAGGACAAGAGAGATGTTTGCGTGCTGTGCAGATATCTCATAAGAGATGTGTAGTGTGTTTGTTACTTAAGCAGAGGAGGGAAGCAATATACTGCTGTAGAGACTGTAATGTTCCACTCTGCGCTGCTCCATGCTTACCACACACAACTATAGTACAGTACTAAGTGAAAAATAGAAAATCTATACATAGTGTAAATAAATTTACAAAAAAACTAGCATGAAATTAGCTTATTGTTGCTAACAAAAATTATTTAAATAATTTTGTTTGCAGTTTAAAATTGTAACAATTTAACTTGCATAATAATTAGATAACATTCTAGCAAAACTCAACCATTTTTATTGAAAGATAAAAAAAAAAAAAAACACTAGGGGAGTGACTACTGAAAAAAGGGCCCCTATTAAAGGGGTTAACAGACAAAGTAATACTTGTATAGATCTAGGCCAATTCACTGTCCACTCATTCCTGGGCATTCTATAATATACAGTATGTATGTGTTTTTGGCAATTCTGTAAGACAATTAAAACTGTGCAGCCTTGAATTCCAAGGCCCCACCTATCTCTGCATCACTTTCCATGTGCAAGAAAATCAACTTGGCAATGTAGCAATGGCACCAAGTGCCACAGCAGGATATCAAAAGGGTCAACAGAATACAGGGGGCTCACAAACAGTTCATAATGATTGTTACACTTATATTTTTGTGCAAGTGGCTAACTAAGTTCAAATACCGACAGCTAATGAGAAACTCTAATCACATTATCCTAGACTTAAGCAGTAAGTCTTCAGTATGGATTTAAATGTGTGGACTAATGGGCATCTTTTACACAAATAGTCAGATCATCTCACAATTCTGAGGTTAGGTATAGCTAAAAGCTCAATTTCACACTTTTGTTTTAAACATCCTTGGAATCCTTAGTAGACTGACATCTCGAGATTGTCACTGAAACTCTTGTATGTATGCACTGTTAAATGAAGATATAAGTAAACAGGGCTGTAAATTTAAATGGAAGCCAGGGCAAAGACTTAACAACAGATATTAGGTCATTCTTCTTAGTCCTACTGACTCCTGAAGAAGCACTCTGAATTAACTGAAATCTACAAATATGAAAATTTGAACACCCTTTTGGCTGGAAGAAGCTAGTTTAGGTAGTGCTGTAATGTATTTGGCAAAAGAAAGATTGGTGTCAGAGTGGCTAATGTTTAGGCTTACAGGGTTAAAAAGTGACAGGACATTACAGTTGTCTGTATCATTGCCATCCGTTTTAATGTTTTTCCCATATTCAAAGACAAGTACATATCACTCTTTTACCATATAACCACTCTTGGTGTAGGATCAGATTTTACTTCTTGGTCTAATTAGGCTCTATATTTTTGTCTATTAATTGATTTAGATATTATGACTTAAGTTAACATTTTGAGATGCCTGAATACTGGAATTTCTGGAGGCAGTTATGGAGAAATATTAGGTGGGACAAAAAAAAAAAAAAACGATTAAAGATCACAGGACTGCAAACTGGATAGCACTCTGGTTAGTCAGTCCAGGCAATTTTGTGTTTTAGGATAAAACAAAAGTTAAAATAAAAAGGGGATAAGTATATAAGCCTGCCGTGGGCTGGCGCCCTGCCCAGGGTTTGTTTCCTGCCTTGCACCCTGTGTTGGCTGGGATTGGCTCCAACAGACCCCTGTGATCCTGTAGTTAGGATATAGCGGGTTGGTTAATGGATGGATGGATGGATAAGTATTTAAGCAGACAGCTTTATCTTCATCTAAGCAAGATCTGGGGAGCACCTCAGTGGGGTGTTATGGAGTAGGCAGACAAGGCAGCTGCCCCAATGTCACTTCAGATTTCAAAAAGTTGTATGTATGTGAATAAACCTTGCTCACATTGTTCAAGCTTCTTGGAGACAGTAGATGAATTTCTCCTAAGAATAGCACCTAGTTCGTTTACAGTTGTATTGCGAAACCAAAAATGATAAAAATACACAATTGGGAGAAACAGCCTGCATGACCAGTACATTTATTTTATTGGATTTCTATGGTAGACTTAGCTTATAACAAATGCAATGTTTGAACACAAACAAAAACACCTGGTAAAACAGAACCTTTATCTGTAGTCATGATATCTCTTCCTCATGCCATGTTCTGGAAACTCAGATGAAGGATGTACTGCTGTCAAGTGCTCACCAATCATAAATATGGTGGTTCAAATAGTCAGGAGAAGGAACAGGGATACTCAAATTGAGGTCTCTGCGCTGGCTGAATTTTGCTCTCACTTATACAAGTGCTTTCCTTGCATTTTTTTTTCAAGAACACAGCACCAACCACCTTTTTCACACATATCTTTATACCACAATCACATGAGAGCTCCAAAAACAGAGTTCTGCCCCCAAGCCTTCAAAATCACTTTAGACCCCATAGACAATTCTGTTCACCTGAAAAGTGAACTGCCAAGTACCTTGAACTCAGAGGAAGACCTTCTATAATCTGTCTTCTTTTAAAGCAACGCAACTATGGGAGCACATGCCTAGTGAGAAGGCAAAAACAGATCATGAGTCAAGTCATTGTGATTCTTCACTTAGAAATTACATGTTCTAAGTTTTAGGTTGGAAATGCACTACAGCTTCACCCAATTATGACTCTACAAGTATTTTATTCACAAGCAACTTAAGGATAGAGTTCACCAACTGGCTGTATTATAATTTGGCAGACTCCTATACTGTTGCAATTTGCTGAGAATTGTATCTAAAATGCAAGTCCCAGCAAACTATGCAGATACCAACACCTAGCTTATCAGATAACTATGCAGATATGCACACCTCTCTCAATACCCACACAACTTTACCTCTAGGAAAATTGTGATCTGCTTTACTGTGTAGTGAGCTGCTAATTACAACTATTGTCCAGAAAAGCAAAAATGGCTAATTTCATCTCTGTTCCTTTTACAAATTAATCAGATCAACTAAAGTAAAAGAAGAAAAAAACTTCCTTGTCAGTGACCTGGAATTTGATTTGGTGAAGTTAATACAAATAAAGCATCAATACACACATACAAAGGTTATCTTTTCTCTTTAAGAGTATCCAATCAACTGTTTTGTTAATGTACTTAATGATATATTAATCCGACTGTCACAAACAACTACAAGATGCTATTTTATAGCGTGTGGGGAAGCACTGTTATAAAATCTAGTAGTCTTAGCCATGACAATGGACAGAAGATAGGCAGGGTGCTACAGATGGGAAAAGATTTTACTGGCGTCATCTTTTAGTCCATATAATTAAAATGAATCCACAGCAGATAGGTGGTAATTAATGGTTTTTGAAGCAGTGAACCATTTGTTCTTTAGGTACTTCCTTTTCTTAGCTGAGACACTGATATAACAAACTTTAATGGAAAAAGTCAAAAGACTTTCAGCAAAGTACCTGTAGAAAATGGCCACTGCTTGCTGTGACACTCTTTTTTAATGGTCACAGAAACAGACAGAAAGCAAGTTAAAAGAAGAATGTGTGTGTGTGTGTTTGGTAGGGTGCAATGGGAAAGCTTTGGGGAAATTTAACTTGTGTCTGCTGAACTGACCTCTCTTTGACAATACCATGTTCTCTTCTATGTAGTATGGAGGAAAACCATACCAAATACAGCCATTTTTCAAACCAAGACAGTTATTGAGTATTGATCCACACCTTAGCACTACACACACATTGTAGAATACTTCATACATGTCATTTTTGAAAGGAAACAAAAAATGAAATTCGGCTATTTCAAAAGTTATAGCTCAGCACTTAGTTGGCCTATACAACAAACTTTCACCCCTCTGGAGGATGGTTCCCCAAGACAGACAAAAATCACAACTTTTTGTGCCACATGGTTGGTCTTGTTTTGACTTACTTATTACTAATGTGAGAATTTGCACAAACAAATAGAAAACATATCCTTACCACCAAGAAAAACAGTACCAGGAATATGTGATAAAATGCTTATTTCCTGATCTCTTTTGTTGTCACAAACATGCGTTGGAAACACTGAAGGTACAGATAAATAACTGACAACTGTCTTGGCGAAAGAAAGGGGTTTTTTCCCCCATGCTCCATACCCTCCACTGTAAACCGAGACAGTGGGCAAGACATTTTTTTTTTTATAGAACGTACTTAAACTTTAGAACACAATTTTTCATGGCACATGCATATATACCATGTTCCTGAAAAAATATCTTCAACTTGAAAATCATCAAAATTTTCTTTTAATCACTTCAGTGCAAGTGTTTATGTGCGAGTCCTGTGATGCACTGCCTATGCAAAAGGAGTTCTGAAAAATGTATAAATAAACATTGTGCTCTAATAATAAAAGCTGTGAACCTTTCAATAACAAAATCTCAAAAAAATTTACTTCATTCATTTACTCAACCTGCTTAAAAAATATTATAGTGTCAAGCAGGTAGAATGATCCTGATAGGACTAGATGTGGCAACTAACTATTGCAGGAGACATTAACACACTCACTGACTCTATATTTGTCATGTTAAAAAAATAAAATTTAGAATCATTTCTCATGTCAACCTCAACAAATTCCAAATCCATTGGTGCCAACAGAGCACTCATTTTTGTAACAGTACTGGTAGCTTGCTACAAATCTTTCTTTCTAAAAAGATGAAACATTGAAAATAATTTTACATACAATCTGTGTAACCATGCCTTTCGCTGTGAAGCTCCTAGTGCAATTGTATTTTTTCAGAGATTGTGTTCTCCGATAACAAAACTAACAGCTCCACACCTTATTTTGCAATAAAAAAAGACACTCCTTTTAAAGCAATGATTTGTTTATGGCAGTCTTCTTCAATGAATCTATTTATTCATCTGATACACTTACTCAGTTAAAATTAAATGTGTCACAATGTCCAAATCTATGCATGTTTGCAACAGATGAATTAATATGAAGAATGCTGCTTAAAATGTGTTTATGCTGGCAGTGTGGTTTGTACAGTATAAATAGCTACATCAGCTCATGCTACAAATCAGATTTTCAGCTAAATAACCTTTTTAGGAGAATACAATGCAGATAAGATATCTTGATCTGATCACCATTTGGTTTTAAACTGAGCTAAATTTATGTTTGATATCTAAATCAACACAAATACTTATCATTAAGATGATCCACCTAATACCAAACTATATGCAAACCACATGTCTCTAACTTTGCATAACTGCCATCCAAGTGAAATCACTCATTCACTGGGAGTGCAGTCTGCTTAGTGGGTGGTTCTACAGCTTGCATATGCTTGGAAGGATGAATGTAGGTCATTTCTGCTACAAATTATTTTTTAATTTGATTAAATGCAGGTTACACTTCTCACCAAACTCTAAGGCCCCAGCAGAAAGTTTTTTCGAGTACAACAGTACATTAAAACTCAGTAGCCTCATTAAAGGTTTAACCAAGTCAACTTTATATTGTTCAGCCTATATTGTAGAGTTTAAGACAATACTCATTTACAAGAAACTTTTCATACAGACCTCTCCTTTCTACTGTAATTAGTAACTCAGACAAAAGATAATACTTCCTTCAACAATCATGTTACAGACTGCAAAAGCATGCTTCCACTGCAACAGGTAGAATGCATCTCTTCAACAGCCCCAATTGCATTATTTCACTATTAAGTGATGCTCAGCAGGAAGACTTTTTAGGCTACTATAAAAAAAGCAAAAGTGATTTGTAAGAGGAGACATTTATTATTTTATGGATTAATAAATAAATTGAATTACATAAATACAGGTAGAGTATCCCCAATCTGAAATGCCTGGGACCAGAAGTATTTCAGATATTTCCAGATTTTGGAATATTTCCATACTCTCTATAAGGACAAAAGTAGTGGGACATGCCTCTTAATTATTGAATTCAGGTGTTTCAGTCAGACTAGTTGCCACAGATGTATAAAAAGTACCTAGCCATGCAGACTCCATTTAAAAACATTTGTGAAGTTTGAGTGTGGTACTGTGACAGGATGCCACCTTTGCAATAAGACGGTTCGTGAAATTTCATCCCTGCTGAATATTCCACAGTCAACTTTAAGTGTTATTATTGGAAAGTGGAAACGTTTAGGAAAAACAGCAACTCAGCCACGAAGCGGAAGAACAAGTAAAGTCATAGAGTGGGGTCAACGATTGCTAAGGTGCATTGTGCATAAAAGTTGCCAACTCTCTGCCGATTCCATAGCTGAAGAGTTCCAGACTTTCACTGGTATTAACTGTGCAGCAGGAGCTTCATGGAATGGGTTTCCATGTCCAAGCAGCTACATTCAAGCCTCGCATCACCAATGGCAAGTGTCGGATGGAGTAGTGTAAAGTACACAGCCACTGCACTGTGGAGCAGTGGAAAAATGTTCTATGTAGTGACGGATCAAGTTTCTCTGTTTTGGCAGTCAGATGGGCAAGTCTGTGCTTGGTGGTTGCCAGGAGAATGTAACCTGCCTGACTGAATTGTGCCACCTATAGAGTTTGGTGGAGGAGGTAAAATGGTGTGGGGCTGTTTTTCAGGGTTTGGGTTAGGCCCCTTACTTCAAGAGAAGAGCAATCTTAATGTTTCAGCGTACCAAGACATTTTGGACAATGCTATGCTTCCAACTTTGTGGAAGTACTTTGGGGAAGGCCCTTTTCTATTCCAACATGACTATGACCCAGTGCACAAGATAAGGTCCATAAAAACACGGTTGGATAGGTTTGGTGTGAAAGAACTTGACTGGCCCACACAGAGCCCTGACTTCAGCCCCATTGAACATATTCAGGATGAACTGGAATGGAGATTTTGAGCCAGGCCTTCTCATTTAACATCAATGTTTGACCTCATAGATGTTCTACAGAATGAATAGGCTCAAATTCCCACAGAAACATTCCAAACTCTTGTGGAAATCCTTCCAAGAAGAGTGGAAGCTTTTATAGCTGTAAAGGAGGGACCAACTCCATGTTAAAATCTATGCATGTGAATGCAACATCAAAGTTTGTTAGTGTAATGGTCAGGTGTCCCAATACTGTTGTCCATAGTGTACATAATGAAATATCATCAGGACACTCTTGATCAAGTAGGAAATGCAGTCAACCCAGCTAAATGATGACTAGCAGGCATAATTAATATCATTGAGTTATTATTATAATGTGCATTGATGTGACAAGCATATTAAACCTCAAAGTGATGAATATGATGTATAGACTATTTTAGTTCTCTTTTGCCAACATAAAAAGGCAATTTGCAGCAATGTCCAGTTTTCCTAATGTAATTGGAGCAATCTACAGTACTCATGCTACAATAATGGAAAACGTAACCAAAATAAAACTGCTTTTGATAACCGTAAGCAGCCATATTCCATTAACACACAAAGTCACCTGCAGTTTTAATGTTGCCAAACAGCACTGTTGAACACAGGTGTTAATAAGGACAAAACTCGTCGACTGTGTTTTGTAGTTTCGTGGTACTTCATGGGATATCCACTTTTAGTAATATCCACTTTTTGTTGTAAGTATATTTTATACCCAAATCCAAGTAAAGTTTTATAAAAGAGACCTGTGGTGTGGCTCTCAAAAAGTTTAGAATTTTAGAATTTCAGATTAGGGATACTCAACCTATAAATTATTTCTTTATCCACCCAGGAAAATTCATTGACTAAAAGAACAACATGCAACTTAAAGTCACAGGGCAAAACAGTAAAAACAAAGTGCAAACTATTAGATAAATAAGTGCAAGACCCAAAACCAGGTACAAAGTATCTTGTATATACTTTATGCATATTGTCCCTAAAGACATTTAAAAAAACTACTGTAGTCATGGTAATATGTCTGTCATAACTGCCTAGGGTGAAAAAGGGCATGATGAAAGGAGGCATTAAAAATTCTGATGACAGTGAGCTAAAAGGAGCCTAAACAGCATTGCTTAGTACACCATTGTGCAAAAAGCCAGTGGGTGAAGGTGCACCAGTATTGTACATCATTGACAGGATGGGCAACATTAGTCATGATGGTCTGGAATTTTACCAAGATTCTTTTACTGCTACTGTCTCCAGTGAATCCAGAGTCAGTCATTAATGAAACCGGCCTTTAGATCAGTTTATTAAGTCACTTAACATCCTGTTATTTGGTGTTAGCCATTCATCAGCCCATACATTTCTGATGTACTAAATTATAAGCTAGTCAAACATATCAAATGTGATTTAAAATCTACCAGAATATAGCCATTATTTACTTAATTACTTAGTTTTTGTCCCGAAGAATCATGTCCCAAGAACACCTCAGCAAGAGTTTTTTAATATTTTTTTTTCCAGAAAAAAAACAAGAAAAAAAAAAAAAAAACACAAAGTTGAGTTTATGGGAGAAGGAAATGTAGCCTTTCCACTTCTAGCTCTGGGTAAACTATTAGATTATATCAATTTATGACCTCTACTCAGCAAATTGCCATTATTGTAATAAAGCAAGCTTGCACTGAGTGAAAAACACCCATTATGGCACAATTAGACAGAGCAACAGCATGCATATTGCATGAAACCAATGCTCATCACCATTCATCATTCATAATACATCATTCACCTTTGCAATGTAATCGGCACCATTTCCCCTTGGGTAAACCCCATAGAAGATAATAAGAGAACATGCAGGATATGAAACAAGGAATGTATTCATTATCTGTTTCATAGGGAGTTTGTATAATGCACTCAGCAACATGGATTTTCATGTTGTATTCACCTAACAAAACCCTTTAATGGTTTATTAATAATAACCGTAGATGTGGTATGAATGCAGCGTAATATAAAATATATACAGTAACTGGACCCTACATTCAAAATGTATTATGTCATTTCGGTTTTCACTCCAAAAATTGGGACATGGCCCCAAACTTATCCTTCCACACACCACTGCCCAGTGTAATGTAATGGGCAAATACTTTCAAAGTTCAAGTTCAAACATCTTGTCATGTATATGTCGTACAATCGAATCTAACTGGTATGCCTCCTATGGAATAGTGACTGCAGTCGACAACAGATAATGAATACAAACTGAAATCCAGAGGAATTTTACAAATTAAGACACATTTTGCAAAATATGTAAAATAACTTTTTACATGATTAGTACTGTGAAAAAAGGCTTTAAGCAGTGAATAGATTTTTTTATTAAAAATGTGTTGAAACATAAGGAATAAACTACAAATTAAGCAGCATATACAGTAGATTCAAAATCCTTTAATTTTTTGGTAAAATTGTTCAGAACATAAATTAGATTCAATCAAAATAAAACATATATTCTAATCTAATATGTAAAGTAGACTGTGTGTTTGCCCAGTACACAAATCCATACTGTTGAACCTATCTCCACCAAATTTTGCACAGATTATCCATTTGTACAATGAAAAACCATAGGCTATGTTGCATTCTGAATTTTTTTTCCCCTGGGTAAATGTACTTAGTGATTGCACCTGTGTTTTAATAGACTTGGCACAGGTATGAAAAGTTGCTCACCATGGTGGGTTTAGTTAAGAAATTTTGGTTTGGAGCCCAAATGTTTCTCGTGGGAATTTATTTAGTGACCGTATCTTAGTTTTTTTGCCACTCCGGTTAGCCCCACATACCCCCACTAGTTTCCTTTAAAGTGGTACTTAAAGTGTTTTAGATGTGGGACTAATTGGCTAAAGTTGAAGATGGAGTGCAGTCTACTTTCAGTCAACAGCTACTTGTTAGTGTACTCCCACATTACGACCATTACTACATTTATTTTCTAAATTTATTTATTTACAAAATGCTAAAATTCTAATTAAATGTGTCTTATTTTAGTATTATAGATCCATGAACCCAAGTTCATTTTGTAGCCCTGATATCCTGCAACAGCCTGACCATTACAAATAAATACTGAAGTACTTATATAACAGTCTGACGTATCCGAGTGATTTAAAACTCACTTTGCTTTGATACAATGACTGTCATCTTGCCATCCACTTGACTAACCCTTCTGAACCACAAGTTTACAACCCAGGTTGGTCACATAATGTGTTTGCAAATATTAGCCAGCCAATTAGATTCCTAAATTAAACCATTCAATAAACCATTATCAGAGTGATTAACCATCACTCACTGACTGTCCAAGGTTAAGGGTGGCATAGCAGGGGCTAAGTGAAATTTATAGGAAGGTAACTGTGTACTTGTCACATGCATTTAATAGAAAACTCAAATTGCTTCTTCTGCTTTTACACAGGTATCTCTCACAATAGCCATATAAACTGTTCAACTGTGTCCCAGAGTTTTGTGTTTCAGGAGTTAATCATGTATTCAAGAAACATAAACTATAGCAATTTCAGGCCTCTCCATGAAGAAAGTCTTTCTTTAATAGCATCAAACTTCCCCCGACCAAATGACTGCTTTGCTGGCCAGAAGATTGCTGGGAATACGGAGCTGGTGACTGTGGTGTTTTATTCTCAC
This sequence comes from Polypterus bichir lapradei, assembly GCA_026402145.1. NCBI lineage: Eukaryota > Metazoa > Chordata > Cladistia > Polypteriformes > Polypteridae > Polypterus > Polypterus bichir. The sequence continues at coordinate 44,869,362 of JANRMT010062813.1, read as the reverse complement.
TTGGATGTCTCATTTTCATCCTTATTTTCAAGATCAGCTTACCTGCTTCTCTAATATCGTAACTGATAAGACAATGATAAGTTCACGACAAAAGGTTTATAAAACAGTCAGATTTTCATGAAGTCATCTACACCCTTACTTTCTGTAATCAATCCATATAAAATGAATTCAGAAAGTATTCAGACTCCTTCAATTTTTTCACATTTTGCAGCTTGTGTGCTAAAATCATTTACATCAATTTTTTACCCACATTGAGCACTACTTGATACCACAGAATGACAAAGGGAAAACAGGATTTTAGAATTTTTTGGAAAATGTGTTAAAAATAAAAAAAATATATTCACAGATGTATTCAGATCATTTATTCAGTACTCAGTTGAAGCACATTTTGGCAGGGATTACAGCCTAGAGTCTTCTTGAGTCTGATATGACAAGCTTTGCAGACCTGGATTTGGGGATTTTTCTGCATTTCATCTCTGCAGATTCTCTGAAGTTCTATCAGGTTGGATGCACACCATCAGCTATTTTCAAATCTCTCCAGATATTTTCAACTGGCTTCAAGTCTGGGCTTTGGCTGGGTAACTCGAGGACATTCCCAGAGAGGTCTCTAAGCCACTTCTATATTTTATTGGCTTTGTGCATGTTGTGTTGGAAGGTTAGTCTTTGGCCCAGTCCAAGGTCCAGAGCACTCAGGAGCAGGTTATCATTAAGGATATCTTTGTACTTTTTTCCATTCAGCTTTTCCTCAACCATGTCTACTCTATCAGTTTCTACTGCTGAAAAAGAACATTATAGGATGATGCTGCCACGACCACGTTTCACCGCTATAATGGTATTACACAGGTAATGAGCAGTGCCTGGTTTCCTACAGAAATGACACTAATCTTGCTTTAATCAGACCAGACAATCTTGTTTCTCACATTTTGAAAGTCTTTAAGGTGCCTACATTGGCTTCTGTGTGTCTTTTACTGATGAGAAGCTTCTGTCTGGCTACTTTGTCATAAAGCCCAGATCACTGATAGTTGTCCTTCTATAATTTTCCACCATTTCACATAAATTCTTGGGAACCAAGCCAGAGTAACCACCAGGTTCTTACCTCTCTTACCATGGCCCTTCACCCACAACTGCTCACTTCGGCAGGGTGCCCAGCTCTATCAAGAGTGGTGGTTGTTCCAAATTTCGTCCCTTTAAGAATTATGAATCCAGGTGTTTTCTGGGGAATCTTCAATTTTATAGGACCTTATTTAACCTTCCCCAGATTTGTGCTTCAGCATAATTCTGTCTCAAAACTCTGTAGGGAATTCCTTTTAACCCATGGTTTGATTTTTGCTCTGGCACACATTGTCACTGGGGGACCTTATACAGACAGTTGTGTGTGCTTTTCCTAATTATGTCCAATCAGTTGGACTCCAAACAAGGTGTAGAAACATCTTAATGATGATAAATAGAATGGGATGCTCCTGAGCCAAAGTTTAATTGCTATAGCAAAGGGTCTAAGGTCTTGTGTCACTGTTATATTTAACTTTTTTTAATAAGTTTGCAAAAAAAAAATCTAAAATCCAGTTTTCTTTTTGTCCTCCTGGGATAATGACTGTTGTTTCATGTGGGGAAAATTTTAATATAAATGATTTTAGCACAAGGCTGCAACATAGCAAAATGTGAAAAAAGTGAAGGGGTCTGAATACCATCTGAATCTACTATACCATTTTAAAACCTAAGCTGAAGTGTGAATCAATTTATTAGTGGCTGACACAGTGAAAAAGTCTGGTTACTAATTGTGTAGATTTGTCACTGGACACTGCCTTCAACATCCCAAAGATGGGCATATTAGAATAACTGCAAATTATAAATTGGCCATGTCTGATTGTGAGGGTGTGTGTTTTGCCAGAATGGATACCATGATCACTTGGGGCCTTTTCCAGGGTTGGATACCTGTTATGTGTCCCATGCTGGCAGAATATTTTCCAGATCCCCATGTCCCTGAATTGCATTAAGGATATTTAATAAAGTCACAAATATATGTAATTAGTTAATCCAAAGGCATACAGATGTAGATCAAATGCATGCTGAATCACACAACAAACTTCTTACAGGGCTAAAAAAAAAAATTATGAATGCGGAAACTAGATGAAGAAAACAATAGCCTGAAACTGAAAGTAAAGTTATAAAATAGGCAGCTACATTTTTCATCATTTAATCACAAATGTGCTTGGAATTACCTCATCAATGACTGATCTTTCTGCTACCAGGTATCAATTTGTGTTAAAACATAGCATGCTGTCATTAATATACCCGTTGTGATGTGATACAGCCACATTGTTTTATACTTTTAACATCATGTCACAATATCATGCATATAAATGCAGATGTTGGGACAATATCTCTGACTATAATATTATACAAGTACCATATTAAAAAGTAAACAAATTACTTTAGAACAATTTGTACTTTATGTAGTCAAATATGTTTAACAAATCAGTATTCACATATGTAACAATGTGACAATTGTGAATGTATAGAAATAAATTAACATTTAGTGTCAAAGTTGAAAAAACTCCCCAGGAAGCATTCAACAGTATTTTAAAAATAAACCTTTAGTTTGAGCTTTAACTCAAACAAACAGTACTGCTGGCTTTAATTATCTCTACTTCTCATTAGATGGTCTCACTTGAATTTAATTATAGGCCTTGGGTAAAGGTGTCTGCCAAATAAATAAAAATCTCCTTCTTAAGATTAGCTGTCTGTCCCTGCAGACAGTCACGTCTATTTTTAAGCTGTACTTTTTCGCTAATGTTCATTTTTTTTAACTGTTTTATTAATTTTGTTGGGCACATGCACACAACTCACATTCACTCATAGCAGGTACAGTTAGAGCCACCATTTAACCCATGATGCAGGACTTTAGTATGTAGAAAGAAATCTGACAACACTGATAAAATCTCCATGGATTAGTCTTTCCTGCCCATGTTGGTCAAAACATTTGCCTATCCTTTTTCAGATCAGTTTATTACATTGCAGGGCCCAGGAAGCTGGAGCCTTAAAAGGTAGCACTGAAAAAAAGGGAGGAACCAAGCTTAGACAGAACACAAGTCTAAGTCTGGATTGACTCACTCACAGTCACTAACATACGGCCAGCACATACATTCTAATTAACCTAACGTGCACATTTGTGAGATATAGGAAAAAATTGAATATCTGGAGAAAGACATGGATAGCAAAACTTTCTGCTACAATTTCATTTTTATGAATTTTTTTTATAATGACAATAAAATTGTTAAAATCATTGTAAAGAAAATCTCTTTATTAAACAACCCATCTAATGCCGCATGTAGCTTCATCATCAATAGGATCAAGTTTCATGCACATTTACAATAAATTACCTTATGACACAAAAAGCTACAGGGCAGACAAGGGCAAGGCTCAAATGACACATATATTTTGCTAAAAATAAGCAGCCTCGATTTAAACAAGCATTTCTGGGAGAAGTCATTACCACCCAAGCTCACTTGACTCATAACATCCTTTCTAGTATAGTAACCAAAACAAACAAAAGAGAATCTGCTTAGCTGTCAACTGTGTTGTACTGACATGGAAACCAAACCTTGCAGTGCTCAGCTCCACAGTAAAAAAAAACTCAGATTGATGATTCATGACTGAAAAACCAAAAAAAGTAGTGCAAGTAAGGCAGGAATGAATTTATATTCCAAAGCTTTGGCCATGAAAATCTAATAACCATACTCATTTGCTTTGTTCAGACATACATTACGAACTGCAAACTGTTTTCAATTAAATGTTCTTTGATAGAGCTGTATTTTCACAACAGCAAATGCAACGGTATTCCTGAGGGCTTTACTTACTTAAATCATATATCAGTCAAGCCCCAGATATAATGAAAATGCAGTTTTTGAGTACAGAACATGACAAATGACAACATTTTTTTAAAGACATGGTAATCTCACCTACAGTGCCATTTTGGTAGCTTTGTGCCGCTTACCTGTGATTAACTCTCTCTTTTTGCATTTTATTTTTAAAAAACATTTTGATTTACTCAATCTATGTCTCTCGTACTTTCATGTACAAGCCTAATCTTTTGAGAAGACCAAATCTCTGCTAATGGAAACACTTCAGTCTGTTAATAAGTAGCATAAATGAAGTGGCAAGTCTTATCTAGTGGAGGAAAGGCTGAATCATTTTTTATTATTGTTACAGTTCATATGTGTCACTGCAGTAGAGAAAGCAGTAAATATAGATTTTTGCCTGTTGTATAAAATCTATCTAGCATCTTTATCTCCACTCTCACTGCCTGCTTGCCTTTCTGCAGTACCTGTCACATAGTGCCTTTCACATCTAGAGTGGAGATAAAGACTCTAGATAGATTGTATACAACAGGCAAAAATAGCGACCACTTGATAACATTATCAGCTATAATGAATAAAAGCATGAATTAATCAACAGAAATAACCGTGATCGACATTTTAAACTTAACGATTTACTTAAGAAAAAAAAAAAAAAAACAAAAAAAAAAAAAAAATGCCCCACCACACAAAAACCACCCGTTTGCAATAAGGCAAGGGGCCAAGGTTAAAAAAAAAAAAAAAAAAAAAAAAGAACACTTCCTCCCCAGCGGGGAATTGAACTCGGGTCTCAGACACGGTAAGCATGCCAGGCTCTAGAAACAAATCTTAGCGCTACTCCAAGGCAGCTATTGTAGCATTCTTGAACCTTTTGTGATAGTGTTTATTTGATCTTTGGAAATCAGGCTTTACATATTCTATAATTTATGCCTACTTTTTCTAACATTTATTATTAAAATATGAAAAAGTTTCTGTTTTAACAATGTTTACACAGATTACTGTAGAAACGGAACACACATGAAATGCATGTGTTCCAAATAATGATCTATTATTTCCACTCTAAAACTCCAGCAGTTGAGTCACTCCCAGATAATCAAACAAGATATGAGCTGGGAAAACTTAATGAACGTTCTGCGATGGTGGGGGATGGAATAGCCGGCTACTTGCTGCTCGTCTTAATCGGCACATTTAGAAGACAAAAGACGGTGGTGGAGAAGTAAGAACGGTTTTAAGGTGGACCGGATCTACGAGTTTTTTCGTAGACTCTGGTAATTCTAGTGTTCATTGTAAACCTGCAGTACAAGTGAGCAGATCTGACCACATCTCACTTCCACCTACAAGCCTGTGGCGGACAAAAGTAGCTGTCATATTTAAACCAGAAGTTCTTATGTGTGTTTGGTGGGGTTGTTGTTTATTTGTGACAGACGGACAGACAGACTATTTGTCTCGAAAGAAAAATTTGAACTTTATAGAAGCTTGAGAAAGAGAATATATAAATAATATATAAATAGTAAAACAAACAACAATTCTCTAAATACACATAAGAACTTCTGGCTTTGATACTGGAGAACTGCTGCTGGGCTATAGGTGGCAGTAAGATGGTCAGACCTGTCCAGATGTCTATTTGAAGGCAATAACATTTGAATAAAAGGAGCTAGTCTTTTAGATGTTGGTTCAGAATTACTAATCGTTCTGTTGCTGAATTGTAAAATAAACATCAATGGGATGATCCAACCACTCCTAGGGAGTAAGGTGGACAAATTCAGTCAGTTCTTAAAATTCTGGATAATACTTATTGGTTTTAATTGTAATGCAATCTTCTTCATAAATCTCCAGATCAGATGAAAACTGTCCTGCATTAAATAGCATCCAAAATACATTTAAGCTGGTTCTCAATAATAAACACATTTCCCAATATCTGTAACAATGCCTGAATCGCCATAACAATTAAAAGTTCATCCAACTTACTTATTTAAGTGACCAAACTTTCCATATTTATGGAGACAGGGCAGTTCTGAGCCCTTTCCACCTTACTTGCTCCAAATTTTTTCCATCTTTGGACGAGCTGCTTTAGCGATAAGGTGCCAAGAGTCGGTGGTAATCGCAGAGCTACCAGATATTTCCCACTTCATGTGCTCAAAGTCTCATATATTTTCCGATGTTATAGACATAGGTAAGCCATCATATTCTTCCAAACCTCTTAATTCACACTGCAAGTTCCCAGCTCATCTAAAAAGCAGTTGATACGGGCTGACTGCGTGGGTCTGCGTCTGTGATGACAGTAGCAGATCTTCAATTTAAAAATTAATTTAAGATTAACAGTAACAGGCCAGAATCCACATCTTATTATTATCATTAATAATAATTAAATAAAGTAGCACCTGAAAGATAGAATAATTTTAATTGTATGTCTACTATATAATTAAAAGCTAAGGCCTGTGTGTGTGTCTGTGTGTCTAGTTCCTCCAAGCAATCTGATTGGCCAGTTTGACTTTTGTGACATGATTGAAAGAGGAAGAAGGAACTTGAGACACGCAAGGAGGAGTAAACGCATTGGAGGCATGCGGAGAGTAGCCTAAAAAGGTGGCAAGTATAAAATTGGACAGGTGGAGAGGAAGACACCTTGAAAAAAACGCACACAATGGAGGGAGATGGTGAAGAGAGGTTCAGACAAACAAGGATACCAAGAAAATGTTCGGAAGGTACATATTCTATTACCTATCTTTGAAAGGTTACATGGCTACTCATACACATTATATTTGTAGGTAGTAATCCACAAAGGCAGAAAATTAATCATGCATCTTAAAATAGCCGTTTACTTCTGAGCTTTCAACACCTACCAGGTGTCATCATCAGGGGAAAGTGATTAGACATACAGAATCAAAAGCAACATATAGCAAATGGAGGTTGTGAATCAATAACGTGGAGTTCGTAGGATGTCTTTTTTTGTATTATTTAGGTGTCTTTTTTAAGCCTGCATATGCTGTATTCATGCCCAAATGTCAGTTAATGCCAGTTTTTCATTTGAAAGCCATGGTTCAGTTAGCTCTCTGGCAATTTTAATATTAAGCTGAAATGAAAAAGGATAAGTGATTGGATTTTAAATTCTCTTTTGATCTTACATGCATGTCCCTACAGCAGTCTGCTTTGAGCATAACCTATGACCCAAACAGTATTGTGTGAATCTATAAAATGCGTCAGTTGTTTAACAATCACATTCTGCTCATCACTAGAAAGTTGGTAAACTGCCAGAGATTACATAGACTTGCCCACTAGTCAAATTGGCCAATGCATCAATTTCCAGGAACCTGGTGTCTGCTTAGAAATCAAAACTGTATTCTAGGAGGCACAACAGCATTTCAAGGCTGCTTTTCACATACTTTTTGCTCTCTGTTGTGTGCCATCTTTTATGTTGTACTCTTGCTTTATAGCTTTGTATTATTTGAGTGCTGCCTTTTTAAACTACCTTACCTGTTAGTGATGTTTGGCAACATAAAAAACAACAAAAAAAGAGCCATCCTTCACACTGGTGTGCTTCAGTCACTTGCTGGCTTACTGTGACTAAATGTTTCTTCTCTGTGGCTAAAAACCCCGCAGACCAATGTTACTAGTAGGTCTGAGGTGGATCCAGAAGAACTCTTCTGGAACAAGGAGAATGGAACCGGAGGAAGGCAACAAACAGTAAATGCATGGTGTTTCCTATAAATTGGGCCCCATGTGACAAAAGTCGCAACTAAATGTGAAGTAAATGCAACTCAGGTGGAAAGACTAAATATAAGCTAAAGAACCAAATGACTACCACATTGCAAATTGTTCAAATTGTTAAAAAAATGTGCACCAGTTTCACTGTAATTTGACCCAACTTCAGTTTGTGGCTGGGTCTACTGCACATATTAGTTTAGTAAGTTACTGGTTTGTAGCATCTCCAGGACCCTTGTGAATATTGTGATGATATTTACCAACAAGAAGGTTGGCTTATTTTGAATCTCTGATCATAAGAGATCGTAGGTCCACAGTTCCTGAGGCTGATCCTCCAATTAGCTATGGACCACCCAGTCTCACTGAGCTGGTGGTGAACCAGCTGAGGGTAGGGAGGCTGCAGGGACCTGGGGTGAACTTTTTTTGCAGACTAGTAATAAGACTGTCCTTCTGGCACTGCAAGCAATCTTTGCTTCGATTTGGGAGACAGGCCTCATCCCTCCTGACTGGAAAATGGGATTTGTTGTCCCTATCTGAAAACGGAAGGGTGATCATATGGATTGCGGAAACTACAAGGGGATAACACTGCTCTTGTTGCCGGCTAAGGGCTAGGTTCATCAATAGGATCTCTGATTACTTGCTCAGCTACCAGCGACTGGAATAGTCTGGTTTTACATTTTAGAAGTCTACTATCGACTGCATCCTGGTACTGAGGGTTCCCATGGAGCTCAAATGTGAATATTGGCAGAGTTTCTTTGCAGCCTTTGTTAATTTTCGTAATGTTTTTAACTCAGTTGATTGAGCCACCATTTGGGACATCCTGAGACACGGGATCCCATTAAAGTTGGTGGATATCATGGCTGGCCTGTACACTGGTACTGTGAGTACAGTGCAGAGTGGAGGCCAGAACCTCTGTGTTTTTCCCAGTTGATTCTGGGGTTCATCAGGGGTGTGTTCTTGCTCCTACTCTGTTCAATTCTTGCATGGACTGGGTGTTTGGCAGAGTTGTGGGGTCCAGCGGCTCTGGGACATCTGTTGGTGAAGAACGATTCACTGATCTTGATTTTGCCAACGATCCTGTGATCTTCGTGGAGTCAATGGAGGCTCTGATCAGGGCTCTCATGAGACTGAGCGAGGAGTCTGAGTGTCTGGGCTTGCAAGTGTCCTGGATAAAAATCAAGATCCACTCCTTTAACGACCTCTTGGGCACAGCCATCAGTAGTGTATCTGCCTGCAGAGAAAGTATCAACCTTGTCAAGAGGTTTACTTATCTCGGCAGCGACAGTCACGTCTCTGGTGATTCTAAGTCAGTAGATGGATTGGGAGAGCATATGTCTCCAGATGTCTTTGCAAAAGGACAAAGGTTTAAGTCTTTAAAGTCTTGGTGCTTCCTGTTTTGCTATATGGTTGCGAGACATGGACGCTATCCAGTGACCTGAGATGAAGACTGGACTCTTTCAGTAGTGTGTCTCTTTGGAGAATCCTTGGGTACCGCTGGCTAGACTTTGTGTCGAATGAGTAGCTGCTAATGGAGTCCTGAATGAGGCACATTACCTGCATTATGTGGGAGTGTTGTAACCCTGAGGGTGATTCAGCTCACAGGATCCTCATTGTTGAGGACCCAAGCGGCTAGACCAGGCCAAGGGGACGCCCATGTAACACCTGGCTGCAGCAGATAAATGGTCATTTCCGGAGGGTGGGACTGGACCATGCGTCTGTCTGGGGAGTTGCCAACCAGGATCCCAAGGTGTTTCATTGTGTGGTGGGTGCAGCAACGCTCTGTACCAGTGCATGCTTCCCAACCTGATCTGACCAGATCACAGAAACTCTGAAAACTGAGTTGTCCCAAGTGAGCTTATACTCCAATACACAAACTTGCCTGACAGCATAATCAAAGTCAATACTGAAGTACTGCTAAAGGATGTGCATTTTATTAATTTAATAATAAAGCTGTTAAAGTTGGATTTTTGTAAAAACAAAAGCATATACATTAAAAATTACAGACAGCCTGAAAATTATCCCTGTTACAAAAAAGTGGTATCTATCTATGAGCAGACGTTTATGCCACATAACCAAGTGAACACAGTAACTGAGTCAGAGAATGCCGAAATATAGATTTGTTTACTATGCAATGAAGGATGGCTGACAAGATTCAAATTGTAAGCTGTGGTCAGAAGAGCCCACATCAAGGTCAGTCACTGACTGCAGCAAGGCATCTCTAATCTGCATCCTGCTGTGAACAGCCCCGACATCCTCAAAGCAATTTTTTGCTGCCAGATACAGCAGGGAAATATATGAAACGACATTTCTAGTAACAACCAAGAAGGGTTTGACATGATAACTTTCTGCGTAATGGGCACAAGACTGCCATTATAAAGCGTTCCCTCTGTATATTTGTTGTGATGTAAGATTTTGCATATAACTTGATAAATGTTTTGTATGTCTTTATTTGTAATTTAGGCGAAGCAATGTAATTTAGTGTTACTTTGGTGAGAGGCATTCCTATTTGCCCAACCCTGTTTACAACTTTTCTTTGTAATTTTACGACAGGACTTGGGGAATGTGTCTTAAACCAGTTTCATGAGTATTTCTTTGCTAAAGTCTTTCTCTCATCCCCCACACAAAGCCAGGTTAGCTTAACATATGGTCTTGGGGGGTTGCAGGTATTAAGATGTATTATTTCCCCCATTGGTCTGAGATATGGCTGTCTGGATTGGCTGTAGGGGTTGGACAGAAAACCTATAAATTTGCTTGCTCAACCACATTCTCTCTCTCTAACCAACATATGATGAAGAACCATCTCTCTTGCTAACCTGTGATGATGTAGAAGTATCTTTCTCTTGTTAACAACTGATGAAGACCATCACACCATGAACTGATGAAGACAACACAATGAAGAGCACAGCTCAGCAGACATATTGAACAGACATGTGGCTGAAAGCTGAGTACCGATGATGCCTTAACTAGAGACATTTTAAGTAACTACAAGTCTGTGTGCCACCTGAGTTACACATCACCATTTTATCAGGTTGTATGGTTGCCAATACTCAAATGTACTTTGCATTTTGTTATTATTTATGAATATTATCAGTAATACATTATTTCATGTGTAACTTAACTCCTGCTTGTCTTTTTACATTTTACATCTAATTGCCTGAGGTTATAGATATAGAAGGGAAGGTGGGGATAAGTTATATAAAACTAGACATGTGCACCCAACTATGTTGCGCGTCTTAAAATTGTCTGTGAAGGGCTCCCTGTTTAAACACGGCTGCCAGTCGTGAACTGGGCCCTTCGTCGCACAGCATTATGATTTTTTATAATGGAACCAAAATTACAAAAGAAAACCCTTGGATATTGATTCGATAGGAACGGCCTAATCGAAATCACTGTCCAAATCGTAATTATGTGGTAATGTAGGAGCATTTCTGCTTCTGTCTGTTCACAGTCCGTCTCGTTTTCATGACGCTGTCGTTTCCTCTCACAATCTCTTCTCAACCTTTCTCCAATCTCGCTGGTTGCTTTCTGGCAATCCAAAGAGTAAGTCAATATACATGGAGCAATGGTTATAAAAGGGGGACACATAGGTATCCAGTCTCTTTAAAGCATAAATAGGGATCACTTCACTGACATGTGAGCAAGCCACGCAGCACTCGCCGGCTACAACGTAACAATAATAATTTCCGGAACGTGCTATTATGTTGTCATTCATTTTACCCACTGTCTTTCTTTCATACATATGTTACGTAGGCACGTACCTTTTATCTTCGGCAATCTCACTCTCTAACCAGGCCTCAGGAGCTAACCAGCGTAACACTGTCCACCACCCCTTTCGTTATTCCGGCACATTGTTGACATCCGTGAGTAACAACAACGTACTAAACTGGAAGCTGGTCTACGCATGCATGGAATTCGTGGACAAACAAAGATCAAGATCTAAATGAAGATCTCTTTAGTTATTTTTAAAGCACAACAATTTGTTTAGTTTGAATGTCTGTGTTTTGCGGTGTGACTGGCGTACTACAGTCTTCAGTAGTATAAGCCTGGAGGAGATTCTTAATGCAATGCCTATGTTTTAGCTGTCTCTCTACTGCCATCTAGTGCTTCTTCTTCTAATTCATTTGCGGACAAACAAAGATCAAGATCCAAATGAAGATTATATATAGAGATAATACATTATAAACAGTGGTAAGTCTGTGAGATTAAGCATTCTAAGGCTACATATTAATAATACAATTGGGGAAAGTAGAGCAATATATATATTACTCTACCAAGATGAAACAATTGGCGTAGTCATCAGGATTTTGGGGTAACCATGTTTTGCACCCTGTTTGCAAATACTGTGTTGATGTATGTGTTTGTTTATGTATGTGAATTTTAGGGCACCCAGTGTACAAATGTGGTTGAAGTAAAACATTGTTTGGTTGCTGAATGGAATATAAACAACAAAGTGTAGTGACTTCATGCATGTCACAAGGACACCCGCATTGTTGTTAGTACTGGTGGTAGGGAGTCCCTAATTAAAGTGCTAGGGAGTGGTGAAAGATGCATGCATCATTCATACGGCATTTAAGTGTTTAAAGTGCTAGGGAGTGATGGGACATGCATTCGTCATTCATACTGTACTTATTCGTTTAGGATCTTTGTGTATGTATGTGTATGTTTGCTTACAGGGGCAAAAGTAGGCCATCCCATAACGAAGGTGGCAAATTGTATTAGAGTAAAATTGTAGACTCAGAAATGCCTACGTTCATTTTAAAGTCAGCCATCTTCCAGTGGAGTGGCAGAGGCAAGCAGGCTAAAGCTAGGAAACCTGTAGTGCAGGTAGAAAAAGCAGAAGCTGAGCTGAGTGTGCCACAAAATGGAAGGGGGCTGGAAGGATTAAAAGCAAGAAAACAGAGATCAGGTTTAAAGAAGACAGCTGCTGTTATAAGAGGTTTACTAGCTTGTATTACTGGTAATAAGGAAGATAATGATAAAGAAGAAAATAGCCAAGTGAGTGAAAGTTATGGAATGTTGTGTGAGAGTTTTGAAAGATGTAACAGTTGGTGTGATAATTGTGAAGTGTTAGCATGTAGAACACCCACTGCTAAAGTAGAAAGCAGTGAAAGCAGTGGAAAAAAGAAATGTAAACCACCTATGGTGAAAGTTAGGGCAATAGTAACCAGATCGGACTGGAACCCTAAAACATGGGTGGGTGACTTACATGAGACAGATGAGTGCTCAGATAAAGAGTGGGTATGTGAGTGTAAGGAAAAGGAGAGGGATGAAAGGAAGGGAAAACAGCAAGGGTGTTTCGTTCCATTATTCTCCATTGCACCCCAATCTCCAGGTAATTCTGAGGTCTGTCCAGTATTTAAAGAACATGCTACACCCATAGATATCTCACCACTGTTAGGAAAGGTAACCAGTGCTGCACTGAAATTTGATTTAGGACAAAGAGATCAGATAGAAGGCAGAGAAGCTGGTGAGTGTGAATGGCAATTGTTGACTAGAGGGCATAAACTGGATAATGGCTTAAGGATACTGAGTAAAGAAAGTGTGGAATTTAAACAAGGAACAATGGAAATGAAAGGGATTCAAGTGCTTGTGTGTGAAAGGTTTGAATGTGCTAGTGCAAGAATGGCTGAGTTGGAAAGAAAGTGCACCAGTTTAGGAGTTGGTTTGAATGGATCAGGACAAGCCAAAGAACAAAGGATTGGGGATGGAGCAACAGGAAGTTTTACAAGCAAGCCAGGAATGCACAGGGGTGTGAAGGTCCTAACAGCTGTGCTAGGGCCAGCAGTAATTAAAAAGCACACACACTTAGGTTCAGTAATTCAAAACCTGACTAACCAGTTGTTTAAAAAGACAGCCTATGAAACTCCTTGCAATAAAATGGAGAAAAGTGAGCTGGTCTTTAGCAAAGAGCACAGGTCAGTTTTAGGCGAGATGCTGGATTTGGCACTTGGATTCTGCAGAGATTGTAGCCCACACTTTCAGGTAGCAGTTACCATACAATAAAAAAAAATGACACACAGGCAACGAAAAAAAAAATAGAAGGGTAGTGCAGGAAGACAGGAAAGGGAAAACAGTTATTTCTGTTTCAATTTTCTGGCCTTTTGCAATAGTGCTAGTTCTACTGTAAGGTTTTATGGACTTTGGGATGGTGCAGGTAATAAATAGTGAAGGCAATTAGCAGAGTAAAATCCATGCAGGAGATCGGGTTACCACTAGCACATTGGAGCAAAGTGGCGCTAGTGCCAAGCTGTTCCAATGAATGCCTGGAAGCAAAGTTTGAGTTTTGGCACCAGGTCGACAACTAGGAAAATGAGATGGACAGAAACTGCATTGTCACCTTCCATTTTGCAGACCTGCCTACATAGCGGAATGAAAAAAAGAAAGAGGAAAAGACAACAAAGACAACAAGCAAAGACAAAGACAAAGACATGAAAAAGAACTGAAGAGACAGCAAGAAAAAGACACTTACTGGGCTTTAAGTGAGTAACAAGTCCACAAGTCATGCAATAATAAGGCTAGTCAGAATAGCTATAGTTTAAAAGGAAAGGTTAGTTCATTACAGCAGCAAATATATATTCCAAGGGGTGGAAACTGAACAAACCAGTTAGGAATGTCAAAAATAAGGGGATTAATTTTGGGCTCATAATTAATTAATACCCAGAATGTATACTTTAAGTGGGATAATTAATATAATTAATACTATTATTAAGGAAAATGTATACTAAGAAAATTGATGAACTTTTCAGGAAAGCAGGTGCAGCTGGTACATTTGCAAGTCATATGGGTTCCGATGTTTAGGTATAGTTTAATTGGGAAAATACGAAAGCCCTGCTGAGGTTGTCAGCTGTGGTACAAGCACAGGACCAGTGGGCCAATTCTGAACTGAGGTGTTTAGCACAACGAGTATGCATATGGTGAGCAAACAACTCTAGGGGTGGCCTACAGGGGGAATGATGAGTTGCATAGCTATGATGTCTCATGGTGGTGATGCCAGCCTATACTGGTAAAGGCTGATGGCAGTCAAGAGTTGCACCATGGGTAGGAAAGCACAAGAGGAAACTAAATCAACCCCAAATGTGTGAAGAGGGGCCACAGGCGTTGGTTTGTGAACAGTTTATGCAGTGGCAAATGTGCTCTCAACTTGGGTAGAAGTGGTTGTACTGGCACCTGTGGCATGTTACCCTTGAAATTTTGATGTTACTTGTACAGATGCATATGCTTAAACAGATAGTTTGGGACAGTGGTGTAATTAGCAGTTAGACACAAAACAAGCACAGATTAAAAATGCACACAATAGACTAAATTGTAGTGGGCTAGTTTAGTGGAAGGAGTGGACTTGTCTCATTTTGAACCACCAGATCTGATGACATATGAAGACTGCAGAAAGAGCTGACGCAAGCTGGAGCAGATCCACGTCATCAGGAGTAGATCCACATTCTTCTGATTGTCTTTGAAATAAAGAAGATATGTAATGGACAAATGGTCACGGGCAACTTTTAACACTGGGAGAGCAAATACTGCAAATCAATGCACAAGTTATGCATCAGACTCTTTAAACAATTTAAAGACATTGTTTATAAAGACATTGTACAAAACATTCATCGGGGTGGAGTGTTGTGATGTAAGATTTTGCATATAACTTGATAAATGTTTTGTATGTCTTTATTTGTAATTTAGGCGAAGCAATATAATTTAGTGTTACTTTGGTAAGAGGCATTCCTATTTGCCCCCCGTTTACGACTTTACTTTGTCATTTTCGGACAGGATTTGGGGAATGTGTCTTAAACCAGTTTGATGAGTATTTCTTTGCTAAAGTCTCTCTCTCATCCCCCACACAAAGCCAGGTTAGCTTAACATATGGTCTTGGGGGGGTTGCAGGTGTTAAGATGTACTATTTCCCCCAATGGTCTGAGATATGGCTGTCTGGATTGGCTGTAGGGGTTGGACAGAAAACCTATAAATTTGCTTGCTCAACCACATTCTCTCTCTCTAACCAACATATGATGAAGAACCATCTCTCTTGCTAACCTGTGATGATGTAGAAGTATCTTTCTCTTGTTAACAACTGATGAAGACTATCACACCATGAACTGATGAAGACAACACAATGAAGAGCACAGCTCAGCAGACATATTGAACAGACATGTGGCTGAAAGCTGAGCACCAATGATGCCTTAACTAGAGACATTTTAAGTAACTACAAGTCTGTGTTCCACCTGAGTTACAACCTGATAAAATGGTGATGTGTATGGTTGGCAATATTCAAATGTACTTTGCATTTTGTTATTATTTATGAATATTATCAGTAATACATTATTTTATGTGTAACGTAACTCCTGCTTGTCTTTTTACTACATCTAATTGCCTGAGGTTATAGATATAGAAGGGAAGGTGGGGATAAGTTATATAAAATAATACATTATAAACAGTGGTAAGTCTGTGAGATTAGGCATTCTAAGGCTACATATTAATAATACAAGATTATCTGCACTGGTAAGAGTGAATACCTGGCCCTTTTTCTGTGTTGGCAGATGTGCTGTATAGTGTACAAATGTTGCTCACTGTATTTTCTCCCTGGCACAGTCTGTTATTGCTAAATTCTTTCATAGCCAGCAGATTTCAAATGTATGACATAATAATGCATCAAGTTTGAAATCATAGATAAATGCTTGCTTTCATAATCTTCCTGCTTCCCTGTTTAGTGAAGAACTTCTTTTACATAAACAGGCTCAAGTCCGTAAAGAGAGGTCAGGGTGTGAGGAATCTTAAGACAGCTGCTGCGCAGATATATGCTTTTGGTTTATCTGTAAATATTAGTTCAAACAGCTGCTTGAAAAATAAAGTCCAAATATGTTCTTGATATGAGTCATTTGCTAAGTGCTAAAGTTTTAAAGGCATAGCATTAAAAGTATATAGAATCAAACTGATTATCTCTTAACTTTTCATATATACGTTTATACTTACATTTACAATTCTAGTGAATTCTTTAAACACATCACTTTTATAAATGGGACATTTTAAGAAAATTGTGAAATCAATATAAAATATGCAGTAGCTGATATCTTTAATGAACAAAAAATTGTATACCTTCCAACACAAGATAAGTGTAAGTGTTGATTACAGCTTAAATCTGCATTTAGACTTGGGGAATTTTTACTTCTGTTGTGGGTAGCACAGTGACACAGTGGTAGTAGTAGTGCTTCTGCCTCGCAGTAAGGATACGTCCCACATCCCATGTCCTCTCTGCGTGGAGTTTGCATGGTTTCTCTGTGTCTGTGTGGGTTTCCTCCGGGTGCTCTGGTTTTCTCCCACAGTCCAAAGACATGCAGGTTAGGTGGATTGTCAATAATAAATTGGTCCTAATGTGTATGTGTTCAACCTGTGACGAACTTGTGCCCTATCCAGGGTTTGTTTCTGCCTTGCGCCCTATGCTAGCTGGGATAGACTCTAGAACCCCCCAGTGCCCTGTTCATAAGAAAGCATGTTAGCCCATGTTAAGAAAAAAAGAAAGAAAAGATTTCCAACCTGCAGTTGTTGTGAAACATCTGCTTCACACATGTTCATGTGGTAGGAAATGAAAGCCTGTGTATCTGTATTTAAACAATTCTGTGATGTTATCAGCAAAAGCCAGCTTCTACTTAGGCAGTATATTTGGAATAATAACCTACAGCCACTGTGGTGCTCTAGGACTAAACTTAAGGACCGCTAAAAGAAAAACAGCTATGCTAAAATTTTTTGTAGTTATTTGCAAATCAGGTAAGGGTCCATTTCAAAACCACTGTTAAGTTTTTTGAAATCTAGGAATTGCATTGTCTTTTTATAATATATTTTTACATACTTTCTCTTCATTTTTAAATTTGAATGAAGTCTTTTGACACACTGAAAAAAGATGTAGTACATATACACATTGGTAAAAAGAGCATGGTGATAAATGAGCACAGGAGAAATGAATACAGCGACAGATATACACAGATAGTGGGCTGCTCTTTCCATCTTGGATAGTTACTATAGAGAGAAGTGCAAGAATTTAACTTGGTGAATGCACATTAAAATTTTATTAGGTTTAGGTTTTATGCTGTGTGATGACATACCCCATTCCCTCCAAAGCAGAGGCATCCAAGTCAAGATACGTTCCACTTAATTGTCGCCACCTGCAACAGTTAATACGAACACATGAATGGGTGCCACTTTAAGACTTTTTCCTAAAAGACTGCAAATAATGTGGTGCTAAAAACTGCATGACACATAGAACCTTGTCTTTACATGGTTTTGTAGAATCCTTCCATTTGTGTCTATCTAGTGTTCTCAAATTACAGTACATGGCTTGTTTTGCCATCAGTAATATCATAATTAACAAAAGGCTTATACTGTATTTCATGATTGAAGTTACATTTTCATGTGCATGGTATTTCTGCATTGAAGGCAAGTGGGTCTAGATTCGCATAGCTAATTAGCACTCAATGTTAATAAGAGTTTTTTTTCTGTGGCTTGGCATGTGCACACATAATAAAAATACTGAGGAAATGAAAAAAAGAAATAAAAAATGCCTTTATGTATAAATTTGTTTTAAAATATGGTCTGATCTTGATCTAAGATACAAGAATAAACAATCACATTCTGTTTCTGGTACTTTGACCTATAAAAAAAGAGACTCAAACATTCTTGTAAGCAAAAAGATATTGCAAGACATTTGACCAATAATTGTTGATTTCCTTAAAGCTGGAAAGGGTTACAAAGTAATTTCAGAGAGTTTAGATATTTGTCGGTCTACAGTTAGAATAAATGGAGATGATTTAGTACTACAGCTGCTCTCCCTAGAAGTGGGTGCCCAGGAATGATGACTCGAAAGGCAGATGCCTCTTTGAATGATCAAAGAGGTGAAAAAGAACCCAAGAGTAACAGCTAAAGGCTTGAAGGAATCACTGGAACAAGTTAATATCTTTGTTGAGATACTGTGGAAGAATTTAAAACAGAATGAGTAGTTTTCATACATATGGTGGAAAAAAGGGCACCACATACCAACATGAAAACATCATCCTAACAGCGAAGTATGGTGGAGTGAGCATCATGATTTGGGGCCTAGACAGCTTTCCATTATCAAGGGGGAAATGAATTCCCAAGTTTTTCAAGGAATTCAACAAGATAATGTCAGGGCAGGTGTATGTCAGCTGCAGCTCAATAGAGGTTGGGTGATGTAGAAGGACAATGACTCTATACCGTAAAGTAAGTCTACTATAGAATGGCTGGTTATTCAGTCGACTAGGTAGGTAGGAACGTAGTTGGGTGGATGAGTAGGCAGACAGAGAGATAGATGGATAGATATACTGTAGACAGACAGGTTTTCCAACCTTTTTTAATAATGGTTCGTTAAAGAAATTCAGAGAAGGAAAAAGCAACTCGGTAGCTGCATCTGTTTTAACTCTGCACATTTGTAACCACATGCTTAGGACATGGAGAAACACATGGGCAAATAACCATTCAAAATATTGCTATGCTTTCAGTATAAAGCAATGGATAAATTCCCAAAGGGACATTAACTTTGTATATAATAATGACTGAAAATCTGCTGGAGCACTGGGCAATTCATAACGCGCAAAAAGAAGTATATCTTGATAACATATTAAAAACAGTTTTCCATTAGTTCCTAGTGGCCTAATTGAATGGTTCACATTGCATAAATGTAATTTACTAAAAACTAAAACAGCTGAATGACAAACTTGATGCAGAAGAGAAGAAGTAAGTGGTAAATGGATATTTATTTTTATGGTTATCTTTTTTACAAAGAAAAAAGTGACTTTCACAGGACTACCCATCCATCCATCCATTATCCAACCTGCTACATCCTAACTACAGGGTCATGGGGGTCTGATGGAGCCAATCCCAGCCAACACAGGGTGCAAGGCAGGAAACAAACCCCAGGCAGGGTGCCAGCCCACACACACACCCACACACACCAAGCACACACTAAGGACAATTTAGGATCGCCAATGCATCTAACCTGCATGTCTTTGGAATGTGGGAGGAAACCGGTGTACCCAGAGGAAACCCACGCAGACACGGGGAGAACATGCAAACTCCACACAGGGAGGACCCGGGAAGCAAACCTGGGTCTACTAACTGCGAGGCAGCAGCGCTACCCACTGCGCCACTGTGCCGCCCCACAGGACTACCATACAGCTTAATTAATCCATTTGTCAAATTCTCAGATATATTATTTTCTTCTGCATTCATCTCAAGTCCAACAAAAGCACACAACTCAACTTTAAATAGTGAGGTGCCAGGTAATACATCTATAGCATAATCAGGCTCTTTGTGTCTGTACTAAATATAGCTATATAACCTCAATAATATGATGGGAGAAGAGAAGAGAGAAGGAAGAACTGTAATAATTATGTTACTTAAATGTAAGGAAGCACTTTTAAACAATTCAAACTCTGACTTATTGATTCTGGTTTTACCCATCTGAGGAGGGATTTTGTTGCACTAACCAATTATAAACTCAAACAACTTTAGCAATTAATATTTCCAAAACCAAAATAGTTGAATGTTTGATGGAAACTTAGCACAACAAATAAAGGTGACAGTGACATTTTTGCCAATAACACTTAAACCAATAGGAACACCATATATGGTGTGCAATTTAAACTTAATTTTTCAATTATGAAACACTTGACTTTAAATCTCTTTTTTCGGCAAACTGCCCAGGTTTTAGGAGAAGTTCCATTCCAAAGCCCCAGCATCTTGGAACCCTACAATAAAGAATAGTTTTGGGAGAAGTACTCTACAAACACTTAGATAAGACATATAGGTACTACATGTATAGTATGTATTTGGCAAATTCAATTTTTAATTTAAAAATTCTGTAATCAAAGTTCGTTAGTGAGATTATCCATTATTTACTTCTATTCTTTACATACAGCCTAACCCTTAACCAAGTAATGACTGTTCCTCTTTATAAGA
The DNA here is from genome assembly GCA_026402145.1 of Polypterus bichir lapradei. NCBI lineage: Eukaryota > Metazoa > Chordata > Cladistia > Polypteriformes > Polypteridae > Polypterus > Polypterus bichir. The sequence goes on along the minus strand of JANRMT010062813.1, from coordinate 44,848,849 downwards.
TCAGTTTATCACTTGGTACCAAATTATATTACACCGACAAGTGTTTTTCAAAGTAAGGTAACCTATAATACATATTTCAGAATAAAATGTTTTACCAATATGCTGTGCAACCTGATTGGTCAGTTAATGCAGGTTGTAGCCCCCTGACAATTTTTGACTATAGTAAATGGCTGCAACGCTCTACATCTCTCTCAGTCCATGTGACACATGACAAGAGACAATAATTCTAATACTTCTGTTTGTACTGAATCGAAGTTAAATGTTATTAACATTTAAAAAAGCATATAAATGAAACAACGTAACAAAAGTAGGAAACATGCATAGTAATCTCAACATTAAAATTCTGTTTATTTTCTAAAAGTCATGATCTTTTACTGTAATTAGACAACTAATTATTGTTCTTGTGATCTGAATAACAAAATAACCTTTCAAACAGTAAACTGGGTCAAGACTTCTAGTTTCCTGGTAAGACAAGGATTAAAAGTTATAAATATAATCAAACCTGCTCTGGTCAAGAAGATTAGCTGTAAAGCAAAATCTCACCGCCTCCTCTGACATCCCAGAAGTCAGTCGATTGATTATGTAATCTCACTTAAGTATAGAATATAAAAAAAAATATCTTGTTGGACAAACTATTCTGTCATAAATGTTCACTTAAAAAGCACCAAACTCTTAAGTGTGTGTGTCTGAAAAAATTATTCTCAAATTTCAAAAGTGTCCTTGTTTTTTATGGCACAATATACCATTTAATTTTTTTATGAAAAAGGTTCTGCAATGAAGAGAGATAAAAACTATTTCAGCTTGGTTTTTACTGTTAAAATGTCAAACAAAACCCTGAATACACTCATGTAAAACAATCATACAGCAACTTAGTGGCAGTGCAGCACTAATTGAGTCCAAGATTATTCAAATGCTAATCTGCAAAAAGAAAAAAAAAACTGAAAACACTTTTTTTCTTTATTAAATTAGTCAATATAATCATAAAAGTACTAAGCATTTGAATTTTAAAACTGAATTCACTTTCACAAAATGTAGAAAACTAAATTTTAGCAACAATGGTGAAAACACAAATGATCAATGTAAACTACATAATTCAGCATGACTTTTCGTAAAGTTGTTCAATTTTGAAGTAGGTGATACAGAAAGATTTGGCTCTGGTCTTGAAGTTTTTTAGCCAAACCCAATATCTTTAGGTGGTAGAACTCTCATTACTAGTGGTCCCCTCATTAATTGTTAAGAGGATAAGATACACAGGGTGCTGAGCTTCCTTTTCATACTCTAAAAACCAATATATACAGGGTTAGTCAAAATTATATTAACATTTTAATGGCAGAAACAATTTATTCACAAAACGTACTTACATATGTGCAAGATGATTTACAGGAATGTCTCAACCTGTTCGCCATCATGTTCAACACATGGACCATATGTGGCACTTAAATTGTCCACAAAAATTGTAAATAAGTATATACATACTGTAGCAGTACCATTAGTGTTAACATAATTTTGTCTCACTCTGTATATAATATAATATAATATAATTAATATATATATAT
>JANRMT010062813.1:44725137-44831972 GCA_026402145.1 Polypterus bichir lapradei | reverse complement strand
GTTAGCCAATAAAAGGTGTCATTTTGCTTGGCTCTTCTCTACATTAACTCAGTAACAAAAAGGTCAAGTATACAAATCCTCTTGTGAACAGGGAGAACTAATGTTCTGACAAGATGTCAGAGAGTGTGTTTCACTTCTGATTGGTGCCCTGTTAGATGATGCCTGCCTCAATTTGCAAAAAAAGAGTTCTGAATGAACTAAATTACTTCACAGCCATCTATCTAACCAAGAAATTCAAACTGTTTCAATTTATTCATATTAAATAATTTCTAGTTATGAGACTAGGCTATAAGACTATTCAATTACATATAGAGTATGAATAAAGAAGTGCAAAATAAGCATATCAGTGCAACATAAAATACATAATGTTCAGATATACATTTACATTTATTTGCTTGGCAGACGGTTTTATCCAAAGCAATTTACAAGAGAGGTAAACAATTGAGTAACATTAGGCTAGGGCCTGTTTGTTTGGCAAGTGTAATAGGACAGGTAACAAAAGTTGATTGCCATAAGTGAAAAGATGTAATGACTAATAATTCCCAATTTAACTGATAAAGCAATTAAACCTAAATAACAAATTAACCAACAATATAAAAATCATAGAGCATACTTTTTTTCTTTTTTACCTTGAATCAATTAGACAGATATTCACAGAAAAGATGGGTGTTTAATTGCTTCTTAAATACATTAAGGGAGTCAGCAGTATGGATTGGATGTGGGTAGCCCATTCTACCAGCTGGGAACTACATTCGGAAAGAGTCTGCATTGAGACTTAGACTTGATACCACACACAGTTGGCACCACCAGATGCTGTTCACTGGTAGATCCGAGCGGGCGAGAAGCAGCATATCACCTCTCCAGTGTCTCTATACTCAGGTGCTGACTCACTGACTACTCTGTAGACAGGCATCAGGGATTTGTGCTGTTACAGGGAACCAATATAACGACCTGAAGAAAGAAGTGACATGTGTCCGAGTTGGCTGGTAAAATACAGTAGAAGACGGGTCGCTGTTTTCTTGATCATCTGCGTTGGCTTGATAGCACAAACAAGCACAAAAATAAAAATATATTTTAATATACTTATTAATTAGAAAAAGGTATACCACTGATGTAATTAAAGGGATACACAGAATGTATGAGATTCTTTAAGAAGGGATGTGGAAACCAAACCTGGTTGTTCTAGCAATTTTAAAATATCAATATGTTAATAGAAAACACAAGAAATGCTTGTTACCTTTTATAACATCAACATTGTATTCGTGTTTATTCTAATATTATAAATGTTTTCATGAGCAAATAAACACCCACTGCTCAAATTTTTAACTTTAGAAATTATCTTCTTTGGTGGCCTAATACTTTTACACAATTCTGTCTATAAACACACAAAAAGAGTGGTAAATGTTATACATGTAGCCCATTTTTAGCAAAGTAATCAATACAGGTAAAAGTGAAACTCTAAGTACTATGCCATACAAGATGTTATGTCATTTCTAACACATCTGCCTTTCACAGATTTTCCTTTACCTCATGGACTTAACAAATTGCTTCCAAAATTGTCACAAAGGCCAGGTATTTTAGCATCACCAAAATCCAGTTCAAGGGTTAAAGGATCAGCTTAACAACAAGCATAACCAGACATCTCATCATCTAGACATTGCTGGCAATGACACAATTAGTTTATACTCTAATGCCAACACCAGAAAACAGATCCGCAACATAAAGGTCTGCACACTGCTTGCCTGTGCAGTTGTAATCAGTCCTGACAGGGGCATTTGTCCTCTGACAAACAATTTAAACTGTTTGCAGTCCACAAAATACTATAATTAAATTAATTCCCAAACCAAGGAAGCTATTCAAAAACATTACTGGCATGCAGACACCAGAGCTCTAAAAGCTTTACCATTGTACAAAACTGCATGTCCCTATTGTATCTAAAAGGAACAAGAATAAAATGCATTAAAATATCATAATGACATTAAATATAGTAAAGAAATTTGGAAAAAACAACAGCCTGTTGTTAAGGTCAGAATGCATAGCTCATTGGTCTGCATCTCCTTCACAGGCTGATTAGAACAACAAGATGAAGGCTGAACCATATAGGTACATGAGGTGTGAAAATGCTGCTTTGTTTATTCCAAAATAAACAGGAAACGTTGAGGTTTCAATCATGTGCAGTATATTCAGATCTCTTCAGGGCTATTGCTCACTTACCTGGGGTGAAGGGAATGGTACTCAATTCATAGTTTAAACAAAATTGGGCATATCTTTCAGTCTGTTAAAGAGTGTGAACATTTATGAACATTTTGTTAATAATAATTTAATGCTTACTAAATCCATAAATCCAACCCTACTAGCTATGCTGCTCAAATAAAAAAAACAAGTTTGCTGAAGGAGTTATGGGTGTGAACATTGTACTGTCTCACATGGTCTCATTTAAAGGAAGTGAGAATAAGCAGACAGTTTAAATGGAAATGCAATTGGTTTCTTTGAATTAGCCCTAAGCAACAAAATCTCTGACCTAGAAGAACCTCATCTATATCTCTGCATAATGCTGGACCCTAAGAAGTAGTCCCCAAAATCCAGGGAGGAGGATGGCATAGACTTTGGTTATAGAGATAATGCATATTCCTGAAAAGCAGAAAAAATGGAAAACCTAATCGTCACCTCAAAACTTTCTATTTTTGTCCCTTTCACAAAAGAAAAAGAAAAAAAGTAAACAACAGCCACCATGTGTTGACAAATAACAAAGGATCAATTACTGAAGACTACTTGAAGGATAATACATTTTTCCTTACTTTTCACTACATTTACACAATGTATCCAATTAAACAGATGTAAATAAATTACAACTTGATTTGTTTAATACCGACTGCCACACACGTTTTTTCTTGCCTGTCACTAAAGTTACAAACGTTTTCTGAATATCTGTTCTCACTAAAGGACCAATAGCTCAGCATCCTGACAGCATATCCCCATTACCTTACTCCAAAAACCTAAGACAGCCTACTATAGCTTGTGCCTGAATGAGGCACCTTTTAGGAAAAAACAAAAAAGGTTTGATTTGAGTATGAATCTGCATCAAACCATTACATATGTATGCGATTCAATACAAGCTCAAGTATTTCCAAATAGATATTATGATTTTTTATTCATAAAAAGTTCCTTATTCATAGCAAAGTCCCAAATTCATTTAGCCCTTTCAGCTTCTGTTTTCTTTTATACAAAGAGAACTGTTTACATCTTTGTCTGTGAAAACCATTGCGAGTGTGCCTGCTTCAAGAAATGTGCTCTTAACATGCAGCATGCTCTGTCCACAGTGTAGCATCTCATGTGTTCTCGTTCCCTGTGTCAATTTGATGAAGGCTGTGTACTTTGTATTCCAAGGTGTGTGAAAATGCTGCAATGCTAATTCAAGTGAGTTTATAAACATTGTTTACCTAACTAATAACTCTAGCACCAAGTGTTTTAGATGTGTCTGTTTTCTTCATCACGCATAGTGATTGTAAGCATGACATTTTTTCTGTCGTTATTTTCTGTTCATCTGTAGAAGATAGAAAGTGAATCAGATTTGACAGGTTGGACTGATGTAGGAACACAGAGGAACTACATAAGAAAGGACAGAGCAGGGTCTTTTTCCTTGGGAGAGACTGTTTACTTAAGTGACATCCTTAATTTCTTCTATAACTCTGGACACCCTGGAGGTAGTAGCAAAAGAGAGAGTTAAAACAAAGCTGAGTGCCATTGTGAAGAATGCTGCACATCCTCTCTCTATCATACATTAACAATGAGTTATTTCAGCCAATGAATTATTCAGCACAAGTGTGTCAAGAAACACTACTGGGGCTTATTTTTACCAACAGCAATACATTGGTAACTGTGTGACTGTGACAGCCAAGTCGGACATTTTCTTTCTTTTTAATTTTCTTGCTTTATATTCAATCTGCTGTTTACTCAGACCAAAGTGTGTGTGTTTATTTATTTATTGGGCTTCTGTTAAAAAAGACAAATTTCACCCTAGGGACAAAAAGAGTTCTATCTATTTAAATATATGCCATTTTTTTAAATTAATTTTATTGTAATCATTCCATACAAAATCGATCAATTTTTACAAGAAACAAGATTGAGAACAAATCTACCCCCACCCCTGAGAGAGAGAGCATGGCCAACGGGGTAAAACTTAAGGCTTGTAAACATACCTAAATTGACCTAAAAAGAAAAGTCAAAGATAATTGCTTCCTCTGTGCTTTAAGAGCTTATTCTAAAATATTATTGATTAGATCCTGCCATGTTTTGAAAAAAATTGGTACAGATCCTCTAACTGAATATTTGATTTTTTCCAGTTTCAAACAGTATAACACATCGGTTTCCCACTGACTTAAAAGAAGAGAATTAGGATTCTTCCAGTTTAGCAAAATAAGTCTGCATGCCAAAAGTGTAGTGAATGCAATCACAGTTTGTTTGTCCTTCTCCACTTTAAACCCATCTGGAAGAATCCCAAACACAGCTGTTAATGGGTTAGGAGGGATTGTGACACCAAGGCTGTCTGAAAGGTAATTGAAAATTTTGGTCAAAAATGATGTTAATTTGATGCAGGCCCAAAACATGTGACCCAGTGAGGCTGGGACCTGATTACAGCGTTCGCAAGTTGGATCTTGCCTGGAAACATTTTGGACAGTTTTAGGCAAGAGAGATGTGCTCAATATAAAATTTTGAGATGAATAATTGTATGCTTTGCGCATATGGAGCTCTTGTAAATTCTCTGCATTGCTACTTTCCACTTCTTTTCTGATATATTGATTAAAAGATCTTTTTCCCAGGGTCCTCTTGGATCTTTGAAAGGGAGGCACTGTAAAATAAATTTTATATATAGCAGAGATGGAGTCTAAGTCTTTGAAATTGAGCAATATTTTTTCCAGCATGGATGAGGGTGCAAGATAAAGAAAATCGGGCAGGTTCTGTTTAACAAAGTTCCTAATTTGAAGATAGTGAAAGAAATGTGTAGCTGGAAAGTTAAATTTAGAATGTAATTGTTCATAGGATTTAAAGATGTTGTCTATATAAAGATCTCTAAGCAATTTAATTCCAATTTTTTTCCAGATATTAAAAACTGCATGTGTTTGCAAGGGCTGAAAGAGGTGGTTCTCTTGCAGGGGTGCCAAAGATAAAAGCTTCTCTATCTTAAAATGCTATTTAAATAGTTTTAATTATATGGTTATTTTCAGGTGTTTATGTCAAGCTTATTTATACTATATTTAATTACATTTAAAAACACCACAGAAGCAACATATTCTAATGTACAACATGGATTCAACATTTACTGCTGGCCAATATTCATCTTGACATTTCCTTGCAGTAATATACGCTCCAGCCCTATCAGACATGGTACAGCACACAAAAATATTCCGGCCTAAGGCTGCCATCTATGCCCGAGAGAAATACTTTTACTTGCTCAGCTGGTGACATTTGGATACAAAAGTGAAAAAAGTATGGATTAGTATGTTTACTATTCAGTGACAAAACTCTTGAAAAGCTAAAACTTTCAGGTTATGACTCATTTATTAACAACACCATACCCAGAAATAAACTTTCATCTACAAGAAATTGAACAACCTATAATAATTCCAAACTCATTTTTCATTTGTTGGACAGTTTGCCAGCTATCCTTTCACTGATAGATATATACAGTACATCTAAAACAATTGTATAAAACAAATTTTTACCAACACAAAAGCTGTTGCTTCACTGCTAACACCGCCCCACCCCACCCCACAAAACACTTAGCATGACACATTTATGCCCTTTAAGTCTCTTTTATTTCATTTTTACCATCAGTGAGTGGCCTCTAGTTTGCACTGCATCGGAGATACTCCAAAAGACTCAAGTTCCTCCCATCTTAAGTGAGGTTCCTGCAGGGGAAAACTCACATGATTTAGTTAGGCTCATACCTGCAAAGCAGAGTTAAACTGAACTCTCTGTGATGCCAAGCAGGAACTTGAACATACCATTTACAGAAACTCACAACTTCAGAAAACTTCTCAGAGCTGAAAGATAAAGTTCCTTGGTATAATATTTCACCTTCTCTAGTCCTAACAACAATGTTATTTGTTGCCTGTTATCATTCACCAAGATCTAAAACTAATTGGAAAAAAAAACAAAAAAACAAAACTAATTATCAGATCAGACTTACGCATTTCATAGCACTCAAATTCTCTTTAGATCTGAGGTTTCCTGATCTGATTGTGACTTATCTTCACATCTTTCTTCACCTTATTATTCTCACTCTCAGGTTTCTACCTTCTCTCTTCCCCTCTCTGTGGGTTGCTTTTCAACTGCCAATGCTCAAGTCTTTTTTTACTTTCATTTCAGAAATAAAAATGCATATCTGTTGTCAAACACTAAAGCCTCAATTCAGATCCTGTATTATAAAATGAAGTGCAACACACAGCACAATTAGCCAGTGACAAAAATACTGTAAGATTGGTCTGCCTGAATTTGTTGGAATCACTATTTTGGCATTTTATTCTAGTGAACACCACAAGAAATTCAATTATAAACTTAAATCCTAGCTACTCAACCTTGACAAGTAAGGAGACTGGACAACTGGAGATAACTGGAGACTCAGGACTAATACTAGCATCCACTTAAGAGTTTGTTCAAGACAAGGCATAACCTATCTTGACCAAGAGTTTTGGACAACTGTCTCCCTACTAAATAATCAAGTATTGTATCTACTGTAATTCTAGAATTTTAATTAGTTAATTTCACTTTTGTGGTAATTTTTTATTTTTATATTCATTTTATTGATGCTCATTAATCATTATGTCAGTGATATCATCGCTGTTGCTATTTCAATAACAAGATCACTATGACTGTTTTCATAGATGCTGCAATTTTGTTTACTGGTTCTATAAATGGTTTGCTAGTTGTGTGACATGCATTGTGCATTTTACAAAGCAAACATTTTATTGTGCATTTCTTCTGGTAATACACTGTCAATGATAGCAGGCTAAATATGCAAGAGAAGTGCTAGGTTATGTCAAATAACCATTATTCCTTTTATGGTCATGGTCAATCATCTTTAAAAAAAATGTATTTTACTCACCACTTCTGACATTTTATGGCTACAGTGTCATGCAGCTATTGAGAAATAGAGGAAACCACATGGCTGCTCTTTTTCATTCTGACAACAGGAACAAATGTTACAAAATTTTACTTACTGTATCTCTAATAAGTTAAAATATAGTATTGTTCCAGAAAGCCTCGAACCTGCACTTTTCAATCAAATAATCTGGTCAATTAAAGCATATTAATATTCTCCATGCTATCCCCCATCTCTTCATTATGTAATATATCTTATGTAGTTCATTGCCACAAGTGCAAAAAACTATCCAAGCAAGAGCCAAGCATGGACCGTCTGCCATGTTATGATAAACCATTTTTACTGCAGCCAATAAAACTATTTATTTATTGATTATGTAATTGAGCATTGATCATCATTAGCAAAGTGAAAATATTAAATTTGTTCCAGGCAAAGTAATAACCAAGCAGTAGAATGCAGGGTGATTTGAACATATAAATTAGTCATTTTCAAGCAAAACTTGATTTACAGCAGTGTTATCATGTTAAGGAAATGTTGATGGCTACTCTCACTTCTACTGAGCAATTTAATGACTTCCAATGTGGCTTAAAATATAAACTGTAGGCATATGTTATATTGACAGAATATATTGTATTAATACATTTAACAAACATCTGTTCTAATAACTAGATTAATCCAAGTTTATGGATTTGGGAAACTGCAGCCTAATGTATTGACACTGGGCACAAAACTAGAATCAACTCATGATGAGGATCCACAGACCCCCAAATAAATGCCCACCATCAAAACCAGACATTAATCACATTTATTATAACTTAAGAATTGAACAAAAAGAGTAATAAGTAAAAAGGGCAATCAGAAGTAAAATATAAATACTAAAAACACAAAAACAAAAAAATATATTTTTGAAATTGTAAAGAAAGTAATTTGATTATACTGAACTAAGAATAAAACAATGCATATTAAAAGCAATATACAGGTATATATTTAATATGCTTGTGACAATTTTTTTTTTTAATTTTGATGTTTTTCTGTTGTTAATATGTTTATTGAAAGAAAACACAAGCATTAAGAGAAGATTCCACATAAACTTGATGGATAGAATTATCAAATGGCAAGTTTGATTCTGAATCGACTTCATCAGTCCATGGTCAATAAGCCATGAACTCAAGAAAACATGAAAAGTGAGGCATAAGGATGCAGGCCTATGTCAAATCCAAAGTGTTCCATAGTCGTTGAAAATTAGCTAGAAGAATATCATTACTCTGAACAGCTTGGTGTACTTCATTCAGTAAATGCTCAATTGGATCGGGTGACCAGATAATTCCTGGAATTACTCTGACACTTCCAGTCTTGTGGCATGCAGGAATGCCCTGGTAAAAATTTTCAAGTGGACATACTGTTGCCATTCAGATATACTGCTGCATTTCTTAGCTGCTCTGCTCCCATTAATACACCCAATGGAAAAACATAGCGAGGCTGTTTGTCCTCATGCAGGTGAATCACGTAAAGCCATTTATATCTTTCTTCATCAAATGGTTTACCTGTATCAAACAGTTTTGTCTACACCAGTGATGCACAGGAAAGTTAAATGTACCTAATAAAGTGTATGCTCAGCGTATGTATTTAATAGGATGTATAGTCCTCTCCTCAAAGAACCACAAGAATATGCGAGGTCCTGCCTATACAGGCCAAGACACCTCCACTCTTATACTTTTGCTGCAGGTCTGGCAAAGGTGTTTTTTTAACTTATATTTATTAACAAAGGTGTATTTGCTGCTGTGCTATTACACTGCTCATGTTTTCAAAAGCAAAACACAAAATTAAGAATCCGTTTCAAAAACAACCTGTATGGTTTAAATGAAAATTAATTTTTAGTAGTGCCTGAATATTTTAAACAGAACATAAAATTAGTTGGCATGAAATATTTCTGATAACAAAAGTTGCCCACTCAGCTTAAGTACTACTTTTTAGGTTATGTATAAAATTATACATTATTCCTGAAAATTGAAAAAAATCTAAAGTAATATTTAAAATACAGAATTAATGACTGCAGACTTTTTTATAACTTCATTACAGAAGCAACTTTGTTATCCTCATGATTTAGTACTGGAGCATTTCCAATAGCCATAGCCATGTCTAACACCAGTGGAAATGCAAAGGAGTTATTTCTCCACATACAACACTCAAGTCAGTGGACAAAACAAAAGCATCATGAAGGGCTGTGTCAGCAATCAGGTAAGCTGCTAGAGGACCAATGGCCAGACTTGAGACCTAAAAATAAATAAGGAGGAGCTTAAAATGGTTGCATTAGAGGCTTGGCAGAGCATCCCCAGAGAAGATACTCAGCACCTGGTGAAGTCTACAAATCACAGACTTCATGCAGTCATTGTATGCAAGGGACATGCAACAAAGTACTAAAAATGACGGCTTCAATATACCTGTCATTGCTATGTCCCAAACGTTATGGTGCCTTGAAATGGTGGGACCATGTAGATAAAGCACTGTCATTTCTACATGGTGTGACTAAAATGTATGCAGATACCCTAAGTCTGCAATGTGTACTTTAATCACATCTGAATTGTTTGATCTGTAATTTGAAACCATGCAGCAGAGGGATAAATCAAGAAAAAAAAGGGTTTCTTTGTCCCAAACATTACGGAGGGCACTGTATACTGTAAGCCTTCTTCTTTAAAGACTCAAACAGTACTGAACAACTATAACAGAGTTTGTACTTCCATAAAGACGACTCACTATAATCAGGAGATATCATTCTCTTCATTATCCAATTTTATATGTAAAGTAAGGCCCACAAGGTCATAACATCCTTTAAAAATGGAATAAATATCACACACACTGGATTACTAAAACAAAAGACTAAGTTTTCTTAAAGGGAACTTTTCATATTCAGTTTTAGTTCTATAATAATACTTCGCAGGCATATTCTCATTCTTGAAAATGCAGACCCATGAACAAAACAGACAAGCCTCGACAGAAGTCCTTTACATAAACTCAACAGCCAGTGAGACAATAATATAATTAAAATTACATCAAAAGGGTGGGAAAAGTACTCAGTTATGTAAGATAGTACAAAACAGTAAAAGAAAAGATAGAATAATATGTCTTTCTATGAAAAGAATAAATGAAAAAAGATAAAGGAAAGCAGAAGAAATAAAATGGATGCAGGATTAACCACTTCCTTCTTTCCTAATTCAGTGTTTTCTTTCTGCAAAAATGTAAAATAGTTCAAAGTTAAAAACATTTCGAAAAATTTAGGTCAAGTCCTTTACTTAAAAAAATCTGTAAAAGAAATTAAGAGGATAAAAATGTCAAAAACAGCTTTTAATAAAAATAAAAGTACTGTACAGAGTAAAAGAAAGTAAAATAGAAATCTACAGGCCCATTTTAGTGAGGACACTGGGGCAGCCACCAAACCCTGGCTACTGTATTTGGAGGGAGTGCCTCACAGGGCACTGCACGAAATGCCAAAATGGTCTGCTCTGTTGGGCCCTTGAGCAAGGCCCTTAACCTGCAACTGCCGAGTGCTTTGAGTAGTGAGAAAAGCGCTATATAAATGCAAAGAATTATTATTATTATTATTAACATCCAATTTCAAAATATCAGTCTTTAATGATATACCAAGGAATGATGTACAGTATGGCTTTTAAATTCCTACTTCTCTTGACTAATTAAAAAAAATAATAAATTCAAGCTTTTGTCTCCAGCACATATTCAGGCAATTTGCCTTCTATGTGGGGCCATCTCCTCATGTGTCAGACCTTTATATTTGTGCAGCAAGAGTACTGTTCGAGCTATTGCCTCAAGCTTATGTACCACAAACCAGTCATCAAATTTTATACATCATGCAGAGTCACTTTTGCTGAGTAAATGGCAATAAAATAATAACTGAGGAAACACGTTTTGGAGTGAGTAAAAGTAATTAGTAATATTCAATACTTCTTCTCAACAGATATATATACTCAAGCATATATCACAGAGTAACTACAATAAGAAGGGGAAGAGCAGGGTCTTTTTCCTTAGGAGACTGCGTTCCTTTAATGGAGGAAGTTACATCCTTCACATCTTCTATAACTCTGTGATGGCCAGTGCAATTTTCTACACTGTGGTGTGCTAGGCTGGAAAACATCAATTCAAGGGAATGCCCACCAAATCAAGCAAATTAAAAAAGGCAGGCTCAGTAATTGGACATACTCTGGACTCCCTAGAGGGAGTGAAGGGGAGAGTTAAAACAAAACTGAGTGCCATTATGAACAATGCTGCACATCCTCTCCCTGATACTTCTGATGAATAATTTGTCAGTATGTTAAGAAACACTGCTGGAGCTCCTTTATACCAACAGCAATACATCGGCATAATGCCTCAATGTGACTGTGACAGCCACATCATAACTTCTGTTTAATTTACTTGCTTTATAGTCATCAAGTATGTGTTCAAACCAAAGTATGTGTGTATATTTATTTATTTACTTACTTACTTGCTTGCTTACTTATCTACCTATTAACGTATTTATTTATTTAAAAACCTGTAAAAATCCAACTTTCCTCTTGGGAACAAATAAAGTTCTACCTATAACATGATGAGGTAGTTCCGAGTTGTCTCAAATCAACTTTGGTAATAAAATCATGATTATTAAAAATAATTCAAACACCACTACTGATGCAATCTCCATGAATGCAGCAGCAATATTTTTTATATCTATAATTGCCCCTCTGCTACAAATGCTTTCTGTAGTCCATGACTGAAATGTAGAGCACTGACATCACACATAGTGAAGGAGTGGGAGTGAGTGTAAGTGTGACATTTTTAATTAATTATTGTCAAGCTGTCCACAGAACAAAGACAGCAAATTATATGTGGACATAACATTAAATAAATTCAATTACAGTGCTTGCACCTGAAAGGCTGCCATGGCGGAAGACGAGCAAGGAGATAAAAGCAATAGCTGAATCTCACAAAAATGTTTTTTTTTTCCTTCATAAAAGGACATGGACATGCGTTTTAAAATATGTGTGGTATCTCAGGATGCAGATCAATACTCACAAACTTTTGGCTTGAAAACTGGATGCATTCAGGGAGGTTTAAAGTCTTTATGTTTTAATGTTTGGGCTTGTGATGTTTGAAGACTTTTTTAAACCATGAGAATGTGTATATTTTTAAAAAGTTCTAAACTGCTTCAGTTTTGAAAACAATTGTGCCAGATTAGTAGCATACTATGACTAGGAACAAATTACTTAGACTTGAACAATAACAAACTTTTTCTTTAATGTCTTCATTTCCCCTTAAATGTTAGTGTAGATGTTAAAGAATTTCGTTTTACAGGCACACAGTGGCTGACGGCTGACTTTAAAACACACTTAGACACACACACTCTGGCGAGATACCCACTGTGTGAGGTTTACTTGTGCTTGTTACATTTGCCTGGGTCTCCTCTCATATCATATATAGACTGTGTAACAGTTATATCCCTTATGCTTTTTTAAAAAGTGATGCTTGTCTACAGACTCCAGTATTACCCAGGATCAGCTTAAGCTTAATGCAGTTTTCTCATGTTAAAAAAAATACTTTAAAAAAAATAACATGGCTACAAATAATGGTTTAATAAATTGTCTGGTTTCTAAAAAAAACAAAGTTGTGTACTTTGTTTGATTTTTATAAAAAGCTTACATGTACAGGGTGGGCCATTTATATGGATACACCTTAATAAAATGGGAATGGTTGGTGATATTAACTTCCTGTTTGTGGCACATTAGTATATGTGAGTGGGAAAACTTTTCAAGATGGGTGGTGACCATGGTCGACTTCAAAATGGCCACCATAGTCACCACCCATCTTGAAATGTTTCCCCCCTCACATATACTAATGTGCCACAAACAGGAAGTTAATATCACCAACCATTCCCATTTTATTAAGGTGTATCCATATAAATGGCCCACCCTGTACTATAAGACAGCCTTTCTATACATCAACCTGGCTGTTGTCTTCATCTTTGCAAACATGCCATCATTCTTCCAGACTACTGTTATATTGCCTACATGCACAGTTTCGCCAGGGCTGCACCTGACTGCTAGCATTTTCCCTCTAACATCCACAAAGACAGGCATATTTAGATTAAGTGGCAACTTAAATTTGCTCCATATGCCCATGAATGGATTCTGCGATGGACTGGTGTCCAGTCCAAAACTACTTCTTGCATTTTTTTCTAGATTGTATATTAGATGACATAAACCCAGCCACAGGGGATGCACAAACCAGTGTGCTTCTTCATGCCGGTCCCAAGCCCGGATTAATGGGAAGGGTTACGTCAGGAAGGGCATATTGCCAAATCAATATGCGGACAACAATACAAATTTCCATACTGGATTGGTTGTGCCCCGGGTTAACAACGACCGCCACAAGTACTGTCAGCCAACAGGATGCTGGCGAAAATTGGGCTACTGTTGGCCGAAGAGGGAGAAGAGGGGGGAGACGTGTCCGGAGGCAGGAGGAGAGGAGGAAAGTAAAGAGAGTGGAACTGAGGGTAGAAATTTTGAATGTTGGCAATATGAATGGTAAGGGGAGAGAGTTATCAAATATGATGGAGAGAAGGAAGGTTGATATATTGTGCGTGCAAGAGACTAAATGGAAGGGGGGTAAGGCCAAGTGGATTGGAGGCAGATTCAAATTGTTCTATCATGGTGTGGATGGGAGGAGGAATGGGGTAGGAGTTATTCTGAAGGAACAGTATGTCAAGAGTGTTTTGGAGGTGAAAAGAGTGTCAGTAATGATTATGAAGCTGGAAATTGGAGGTGTGATAATGAATGTTGTTAATGCATATGCACCGCAAGTTGGGTGTGCAATGAGCGAGAAAGAAGATTTTTGGAGTGAGTTGGATGAAGTGATGAACAGTGTACCCAAGGGACAGAAAGTGGTGATTGGAGCAGATTTCAATAGGCATGTTGGTGAAGGGAACAGTGGAGACGAGGAGGTGATGGGTAGGTATGGTGTCAAGGAGAGGAATGAAGAAGGTCAGAGGATAGTGGATTTTGCCAAAAGGATGGACATGGCTGTGGTGAATATGTATTTTAAGAAGAGGGAGGAACATAGGGTTACGTACAAGTGTGGAGGAAGATACACACAGGTAGATTACATCCTATGCAGAAGAGTTGATCTGAAGGAGAATGAAGACTGCGAAGTGGTGGCAGGGGAAAGTGTAGTTAAGCAGTATAGGATTGTGGTCTGTAGGATGACGTTGGAGATCAAGAAGAGGAGAGTGAGGGCAGAGCCAAGGATCAAATGGTGGAAGTTGAAAAAGGAAGACTGCAAGGTTGAGTTTAGGGAGGGGGTGAGACAGGCACTGGGTCGCAGTGAAGAGTTACCAGACAGCTGGGAAACTACAGCAGATGTAGTAAGGGTGACACCGAAAGAAGGGTGCTTGGCGTGACATCTGGAAAGAGGAAGGAGGAAAAGGAAACCTGGTGGTGGAATGAGGAAATACAGGAGAGTATACAGAGGAAGAGGATGGCAAAGAAAAAGTAGGATAGTCAGAGAGATGCAGAAAGTAGACAAGAGTACAAGGAGATAAGGCGCAAGATGAAGAGAGAGGTGGCGAAGGCTAAAGGAAAGGCGTATGATGAGTCGTATAAGAGGTTGGACACTAAGGAGGGAGAAAAGGACCTGTACCAATTGGCTAGACAGAGGGACCGAGCTGGGAAAGATGTGAAGCAGGTTAGAGTGATAAAGGATAAAGATGGAAACGTATTTACAAGCAAGGAGAGTGTGTTGAGCAGATGAAAAGAGTACTTTGAGAGGCTGATGAATGAAGAGAACGAGAGAGAGAAGAGGTTGGATGATGTGGAGATAGTAAATCAGAAAGTGCAATGGATTAGCAAGGAGGAAGTACGGACAGCTATGAAGAGGATGAAAAATGGAATGTCCGATGGTCCAGATGACATACCTGTGGAAGCATAGAGATGTCTAGGAGAGATGCCAGTAAGCAGGGAGGGGACGCTGGCGCACGCATGCTGTTGCCACTCCCCCCTGTTAACACTTTTTGCAAAAATTGCCTTAATCCTACACTTTCTTACGCTTGTTTTATTTCCTTTATTGTACGTATAGTTCGTGGATGCAGCTGACTCGAATTGTATGGATTTGGTTTAATTTATCAGATTTTATGGACTCTACTTTGACTGGGAACAACTGAATCTGTGGATCACGGGATGAGACCTACGAACATTTCTTTGTACCTGCCGATCTAGGAGCCTGGGATGTTTGTCTCCTTGATTATATTTGCTATGCTGGTCTGCTCCTGATTCATTTTACTGTACTCTACGACTAAGAACTGATCTGATATCCATACCCACCTGGCTTGTTGCTCTTGAGTGATCACGCCTGTAATACCCAGAACCTATTACAGATTACAGATTTGCTTTGATAAAAGCAAATTTACTCAGCTATGACATGCTGCCCACCACGGTGTGTACGTGTGCAAATCACATATTATAATAATGCTTGGGTATGTAAAAACACCATTATTATTTTTTATTGACTTGTGGGTTTATTGCAATTGACACAAACAACTTTGAAATATGACACCTCATACATAAGTGGCTACATTCTTATATTTCTTTTGTCATTTTTTAATTTACCCTTCTATGTAAAGTTTGCTCCCTTAACTGAATCCAAATGCTGATGATTAGCAAAGAACACTGCAAGACACAAGTGTAAACATTGTGGTGGGCTGGCGCCCTGCCCAGGGTTTGTTTCCTGCCTTGCGCCCTGTATTGGCTGGGATTGGCTCCAGCAGACCCCCCGTGACCCTGTAGTTAGGATATAGCGGGTTGGATAATGGATGGATGGATGTGTAAACAGCAATGAGTGCTAAAGGTCCATCACTTCACTGCCATTTTCATTAATCTGCTCATTAAGAAAAGTTTCTTACCAAAGAGCAGACAATTACATATGGCAAAGATTAACTTGCTCTCCTTTAGCTTTCAAGGTTATCAGCATTTACTCTAGATACAATTAAGGGTGGGAACACTAAATGAAACAATGAATTAAAAAGAAAATGGCCAAGGAAATATAAACATTAGTTTAGCAAAAATACAAATATTCCATAAATTCTTAGAATATGAGAATAAAAAAGGACAGCTCGCTAAATTAGAGCAATTAAAAGTAGGAATGATGCATTGATTAAGCCATTTGTTGGAATAAAAACCTGTTGTGAACTGGGACTGAACTTGGGAACCACAGGTTTACAGTATACAAGTCTCACAATAACAAGAATGGATTCTGAGCAGATCAAAGCTATAATAGTGGTTTCTTAATATATTTACAAGGGATTCCCGGAGTTCAGTGACAAATCAATAAAACTACTCTGAACCAATACACTGAGAGCACTTTCTTTAAGAACAGTTACTTCTTCTTTTGGCTGCTCCCATTTATGGGTTGCCTCAGCGGATCTTCTATCTCCATCTATCCCTGTCGCTTACATAATTTTCTGTCACACCAATTGCCTTATGTCCTCCCTCACCACATCCATAAATCTTTTCTTTTGTCTTCCTCTTTTCCCCTTGCCTTGCGGTTCCATCCTCTACATTCTTTTCCTGATGTACCCTTCATCTCTCTTCTGCATGTGCCCAAACCACCTCTATCTAGCCTCTCTCACTTGGTCAACAAACTGTCGCACCTGTGTTGTCCTTCTAATATACTGATTTCTAATCCTGTCTACCCTCATTACTCTGAGCAAAGATCAAAGCATCTTCAACTCCTCCACTTCCAGTTCTGCCACTGAGATCACACAAGCCAGTGTAGTCGTAGTGCAGGTCCCTAGCCCAGGTAAATTGGGGAGAGTTGTGTGAGGAAAGGCATCCTGCATAAATACTGTGCCAAATAAAACGTTTTTTAAGAACATTATTTTATATTAAACAAAACAGCAGTAGAACTTCTCAAAGTTACTAAAGTAAGTGCTTCACCTGAAAGATAACTGAAAAAGAATAAAATAATCCATACAATATATTTCAGCAATGAAATTCAAATCTCATGAAATGGATGTAGATATCTTTTGTTTATTGATGCATACTTAAAACTTCCCTCCAGCTCCATGCAATAGACTGTTCGTTATTCTTATGTATAGCCATTTAAATTAGATTACTATATTCTTCAATCCCTTAGGATCATTGGAACACATCACATGTTCAATGAAACTGGTTCTAGCCACAGGTCCTTCATTTCATTGCTTCATGCAAAGAGGACTTTCAAGCATTGAAAAGCTCCAAGCCATGTTAAAAGAATTATCCATCCATCCATCCATTATCCAACCTGCAATATCCTAACTACAGGGTCACGGGGGTCTGCTGGAGCCAAACCCAGCCAACACAGGGCGCAGGGCACCAGCCCACCGCACTTAAAAGAATTAGCTGAACCAATTTTACTGAAATGAAGCAAATGTAGCAAAAAGTCTCACAAACTCAGTGGACATAACAAAATGATTTTAATAGGCAGCGATTTTAAACAACCATAGTATGAGAAACTAGGTAAAAAAACAACCTGATATTTCCAAATTTTGTGTGTAAAACAAATGTTAAATAACGTTGGCCACTGAATAGGCCCAGTCTGTAAATCATAATGATACTGAACATATAAAGAGGAAGACAACATATTTAGATGAGATTAAGACTTTCAACCCATACTGTGACAAATAAGACCATACCCATTCATAAGAATAGAAGGGACAAAAAAAAAAAAAAAAAAAAACACTAACAGCTACAGGAAAAACTAATTAAACACTTTACACCTACTCTGCAGGTGGAACATCACAAGGTAGGCAATAACCTATGAATTACAGATGTGACGCAGTATTGTACTTTTTTGAATAAACAGGCATTCTGTGGTATCGTCACACTTGTTACCCTGTAATAAGAAAATAATAATAATAAATAAAAAGGCCATTTTGTAAATTTATAAAAAAGGAAATCTAGAGTCAAAAAGAAAAGCAAGAAAAGCAAGAGTCATCAAAATTAGAAAGTGATTCATTTACAATACACATACACATAATGGAAATACAGTATAGCAAAGTACATTAACACATTAGAACACTCTAGACGAGAACAGGCCATTCAGTCCAACAAAGCTCGCCAGTCCTATCCACTTATTTCTTCCAAAAAAACATCAAGTTGAGTTTTGAAAGTCCCTAACGTCTTACTGTCTACCACACTACTTGGTAGCTAAGTGTCTAACCTTCTTTGTGTAAAGAAAAACTTCCTAATGTTTGTGCGAAATTTACCCTTAACAAGTTTCCAACTGTGTCCCCATGTTCTTGATGATTACCTTCATAATTTTAAACACTTCAATCATGTCACCTCTTAATCTTCTTTTGCGTAAACTGTATAGGCTCAGCTCTGTAATCTTTCCTCAAAATTCAACCCCTGTAGCCCTGGAATCAGCCTAGTCGCTCTTCTCTGGACCTTTTCTAGCGCTGCTATGTCCTTTTTGTAGCCTGGAGACCAAAGCTGCACACAGTACTCAAGATGAGGCCTCACTAGTGCATTATAAAAGTTGAGCATAACCTCCTTGGACTTGTACTCCACACATCATGCTATATAACCTAACATTCTGTTAGCCTTCTTAATGGCTTCTGAACACTGTTGGGAAGTCGATAGCTTAGAGTCCACTATGACTCCTAAATCCTTCTCATAAGGTGTACTCTCAATTTTCCAACCACCCATTGTGTATTCAAACCTAACATTTTTACTTCCTATGTGTAATAGAGCAGAAAAAAAATGTTTTACTGATTTTTGAGGAATCTAATCAAGTTAATCACGATATTCACCCCAAATGACTCAACTGTTGATTGGTAAATTAGCCAATCCCAAAAACAAATTTTCTTAAAACCTGTTTTTCTAAGCATTACAGTAATTTAATTATCACGTTCCTTTACACAAGTTATTACGGTACTTGAGAAATCGCACATCATTTTGCTGCTGAACTGCCTATAAACAGACTGCCAACAGTCAGACTTTAGGAGAAAGTGAAGGCAGAAATATTGGCTTTTACATTAAAGAAAGTGGAGTAATAAACTGAGATGTCATCCTGAGAATGAAGAAGAAAGGCGAAGTGTAACAAAAGAGAGGTGCGTCTTCGGTGAAATTAAGAGAATGAGTTCAGACCATTTAATTTTGTCCTATAACTAATGGTAAAGGACAGTGAGCAAGCTTGTGTTTAGTGCAGCAGCTCCAGTTTTTAATTAGGAAAAACAAAAACAAAAAAATCACTGTGTTGTGTAAAACACAATAGGCGTGTTTGCATAAAAGCCAAAAGGTGTCGATTTTATATGTAAACTTGTTAAGTACATTGGTTTTAGATCTTCTTAATAAGTATGAAAATTTTATTAAAATTGTGTCTTTGAATTACGACAAAATTTTTTATTTTCTTTAATGGCATGTATATTATTTTGTACATTTTTATTAGTTAAAAAAAGTTTATTTTAAGGAGATTTCATTTTGGTATTTTTATAGTCATTGAACAATTAGCCTACAGAATTTCATTTTGTTATTAAAAACTTAACTCATGTGATCTGCAATTTAACTATAACAATACCACTTTAATCTAGAACAAGTTACTTCATAGCTGGTTATCCAGCAGGCTAGTGCAAAAAAAAAAAAAAAAATTAAAAGAATAAGGAAAACAAATCGAAACTGGTATCGGAATCCGCCTATTCCAGCAACTTGAAATCTGCTACATATATTATAACAGGTGATCATATTCAGCAAAACAAAAATAAAGCAACAAATTCAGCATCTGATGAAGATGTCAACATTCCTAAACTGCAATGTACAGAAAAAATTATTGTAGATTTCATAATTGGAGATAGGGCGGCACGGTGGCGCAGTGGTAGCACTGCTGCCTCGCAGTTAGGCGACCCGGGTTCGCTTCCTGGGTCCTCCCTGCGTGGAGTTTGCATGTTCTCCCCATGTCTGTGTGGGTTTCCTCCAGGCGCTCCGGTTTCCTCCCACAGTCCAAAGACATGAAGGTTAGGTGGATTGGCGATTCTAAATTGGCCCTAGTGTGTGCTTGGTGTGTGGGTGTGTTTGTGTGTGTGTCCTGTGGTGGGTTGGCACCCTGCCCGGGATTGGATTCCTGCCTTGTGCCCTGTGTTGGCTGGGATTGGCTCCAGCAGACCACCGTGACCCTGTGTTCAGATTCAGTGGGTTGGAAAATGGATGGATGGATAATTGGAGATGCAGCCAGCAAGAGACTTGCCATAGTATAGTCACTACCCACTAATAAATAGCTTTATGAGAGGTAGAAGTAAATTAAAGAAGAAAAAAAAAAGACAAGAAATTAATTATTTGAACAGAGAATAAAAAAAGTAATCATGTACTTTACAATGTAAAAAAAAATATTATATAACAGGCCATTTTATAGTACATTACATGCAACACTTTCCAACCCAAGTTCATTTTTATAATTAACCTTTATTTTCAGGCTTAAAACATCATTGGGGGATTTGTTACACGATTACTGGCAAGGCCATTTTGAGCTAATAAAGCTTATCATATACAATTATCTTATGTTTTTTTCCTACATTCTTCCAAGTTATGCCATGAAATTAAAATAAAAATACTGCATTACTTTACAATGGAATTCTATAAACATAATTCTGCTCCAATCTTTTTCTTTCAAGGCTTCAGTTACATATCACCTTCACATAATCATTCCCTATATTACTGAATATACATATTTCATGATGTAATAGGGAAATAAAATTTTGGCACAAAAATGAGCTGTCACTCAAACTGCAGAAGTTTATCAGTAAAAACAGCAGGTGTCTTAAAATTAGAATATGCACGACTTAGGCTTTTCTTATTTAAAAACTCTCCTTCAACCCACATCCATCGTCAGTTTAAATTGACTGAAGTTACATATGGAAGATTTCAACTTTTAGTTAAATCAGCAAAAAAAAAAAAAAAACTCTTTTAATGCTTTCAAAAATGTTTGGTAAGTATGCATTCAAGACCAGTTAATCTTAGGGGTCAGAACCTAACCCAACAGCATTGGTCACAAGGCAGAAACAAATCCTTTATGGGGCACCAGTCTATTGCAGCTGCCATACTCACACAAGAGCATATATACAGTATGTACATTTCCAGCTTTACATCCAGTGCTGCTTGGATTGACAGAGACTCCAAGTAACTCTGAACAGGATAAACAGGTTAGAATATGAATTCATAAATTAGCATTTCTCTATATATACACTATACTGTATTTTATTCTGTTGCCTTTTCAGTATTAAGTGTTTTTGCTTTGTCTTGCTTTGTCTTTCACTGGTTGAGTAGGGTTGCTCTTTTCTCCCCCCAATAAGTCTAGTTGTCACACAGAGCGTCTTGAGGTCTCCTTTCCGGCTACAGCTTCTGCTTCTTCAGCTACTTCATTAAAGAAACTTCTGTTGTCCTCCCTTAGGTGTTTTTTCACCTCTTTGGCCATTTTGCTTTATTTTTTTGTGGTTGCCTGCTTCTGTTATTGGGTTCTGCTTCAGCTCGTGCTTTAGCTTTTTCCTCTCCTCCACCTTTTGCCACATCTTATCGCTAGTCCGGGTTTCCTATTAACTGGCAGTCTTTTCTGTATTTCTTCACAGGTTCCAACAATGTCTTGTTTGAGGATAGCCCAGGCGTGTTCCACCATCTCCTCCATTTGGAGAGCCTCAAAACAGTTTCGTAGGGCAATCTGCAAGTTTTCCCTGGTTTCCCTTGTCTGAAGCTTCCTTACATTGAACCTGACTTGTGTATTTTGTTTTTTTTTTTCTGGCTGATATCTTCATCTTCAGCATTGCAACAACCAGGCTGATGGTCAGATTCGATGTCTGCTCCATGCTCAGCCCTCGCATCTTGAAGTGAGTTCCTCCTGCACTCATGGATCACAATGTGGTAAATCTGGTTTCTTGACTGATGGTCAGGTGAGACCCAAGTGACCTTGTAGATTTGCTGGTGGGGTAAAAGTGTGCCTCCATTGGAAGATTATTGAAGGCAGAGAAGTCTGCAAGGTGTCTTCCATGCCTTCTGGAACCTGGAAAAGAACCTGGGCGAGACGATACGGTCCGAGACTGGTTCCCACTCCATCAAGCTTCTGGCTCCTTCTTTTGACGGCAGCACAGCTACCCCAGTTACATGGGGGACGTCTTCTCTTTACTTCCAGAGAGCAACAATGTTTCTCCAATTTGCTGTTTAATTTTACCAAAGGAGATCCATCTGACCTCACACATGCCAAGTAGTGTGAAATAATAATGCTGGTTCATCCCTCTCACTGCCTATGTGCATCTCCCCAATCGCCAGAAGCATTCTCACGTTTCATGTTCCGATTTGGATAGGGCACTTCTAAGGGATCAGCTTAGGGATCTCCAGCATTTTCCCCAAACGAAGGACCATCAGCCCTACAGCTCCCAGATAGGTTTGATTGCAGAGTGTCATCAACCTCCAGAATGGAACCCTGCTTATCCATAAGGCAGGAGTTGGTGGATGACATACTGTTTTTGATTTCTGTAACAAACTTATATGGATGAGATCGCCCATTGTACAACCACCAACCTGGAGGACCAGGGTGTCAGTTTAGTCTGGCCTCTACCCCTCTCAGACCTGATCGGCTTGGTTAAACCTGCTAAGACCACAAGAATCCTGCCGAAATAGCTCAAGGAGTTACCAAGGTATGCAAGCTATCCCACCATGTCAATGCAGAGGACCATCAGGACAGAGTCTTTAGACTAAACAGGTTTAATTTTCTGAGTCTGTCAGAGTAGGAAATGTCCTTAAGTTCTGTGATACACTTGGTTGCTCTCCTCTGTACAGCTTCAAGTGCTGCTCTGTACTGTGGTGACCAGAACTACACACAGTAATCCAGATGTAGTCTCACTAGCACATTATATAGTTTGAGCATAATGTCATTGACTTATATTCAACAGATATTATTATATAGCCAAACATTTTATTTTCCTTTTTAATTGCTTCTGTAGATTGCTTAGTCAAAGAAAATGGTGTGTCAACATAAACCCCTAAATAATTTTTAGAGGTTGCTTTCTGCATGACAGCGTCTCCCACCTTGTATTTATAATTGATGTTCCTTTTGCCCATGTGGTACACTGCATTTTCCAGGTGTTTGCCCAGTTCTGAAAGTTGTTCAGGTCATTCTGAATCCTTTCTGCTGCCTTCTCAGTGTCTGCCATCCCTCCAATTTTAGAATCATCTGTGAATTTCACAAGTTTACTAACTATACCAGAATCAATGTCATTAATATAAATCAGAAACAGTAATGGTCGAAGGACAGACCTCTGAACAACTCCACTTATGACCTTGCTCCACATGGGGCACTCTCCTCTTTTCTGTACTCTTGGTCTCCTACCGGTTAACCAACTAGAAATCCAGTTTTATAGGTTACCCCAATACCTACTACTTTATTTCTTAATATAGTATCAATAATTTGTCAAGGCACAGAAGTAAAACTTATTGAAAATGGAGCACATAACTAAAAGCAGCAAGACAGGTGGGACAAGGCAGTCCCACCTACCCTGTAAGATATGCCTTCCACTCAAAACTGCTGCAAGACAGATGTCAGAATAATGACATGGAGGCAGGTTCAATAAAAATCCAAAATACCCCAAATATAATCTTATAAAATGAATGCTTTAAATAGTATTTTCTTCTAAACTGGGGGAGACTAAAACATTAACAGCAGCATAGGCAAATACAATATGAACATTATTTTTAAGCACAGCTGTAACAAGTAATCCTACCATCACCAAAACAAAGTACCACATTAGGGAAGGTTTCCATCTTGACTAAAACAACAGCATTACTTTTTATGTTTGCACACCTAACCCAGACATATATATTGGTTTTGCCTTTGGTCATGGCTGCCACTTAAATTTGTCTTCGGGCCTGTTTGCGAAATGCTAAGTTCGATCAAAATCAAGGGCAAGTTTAAGTTTATTATTCCTTATTTGATCAGTCTTACATATTAAAGCTGAATATGAGTATCACAGATCAAAGAGAGAGTCAGTGTCATCAGATAAACATTTATGTCAATACAATACATATTACAGCTATTCTTAATCATTAAACACCTTAATTGTTAAAGATCTCTTAAAATGCATTTTTTATTTGGTTCTGCATGATTCTGTGTCTAGTCAGACCACAGTTCATTAAACTTTTGATCAAGACTCTTAGGTAACTCTTTAGGTTTGGGACTACCTATAATTAGGCATATACTGCTATTGTAGGCAACAAGACATTTACAAAGGCTTCTGATGCTCTTAATATCATTTACAAAGCAGTAATAAAGTGGTTATTTATCCCTGTGCATTGTAGCCTACAAAAATAATGTCACTTTGGTGGCTTAGGTGAGTGATAATGTGTCTCTCAATAACGCATACTTTAGTAAAAGGCTTGAGAATCCTAAAATTAACTCTTCAGACTAAATGAAGCTGTCACATCTATATATATACGACCATGGGGTACACACGACGGAGCCCCATTCTCCAACTCTAACCCTCCTCCCGCGCCCACCCTCGCTCTCGAGGCATGTGCACTGCCTGCTCATGTGCCCGCCCCAACACCTCACCAAACAAATGTTTACACGCTGCATACAGCGATTCCTATCCGCGACAAACATGCTTCTTCTTTGATGGTCCTGCAGGAAAAGGGAAAACCTTTGTCTACAAAACCCTGATTAATACCATCAGAGCTAGGGGAGACATTCCTACAATCGTAGCATCTACAGGAATAGCTGCAATATTGTTACTGGGTGGACGTACTGCACATTCCTTTTTTAAAATACCATTGAAGCTGACTACTACTTCCACATGCAACATCAAACCTACCTCGCCACATGCTCAACATCTTCTCCAATCCAAACTGATAATATGGAACGAGGCGCCAATGACACATGCATACGCATTCCAGGCAGTTGACAGGCTTTAACGTGACCTCACGGGTGACATGCAGCCATTTGGAGGGAAAACAATACTATTGGGTGGAGATTTCCGACAAATACTCCCTGTCATTATGCGTGGCTCCCGAGCACTTACTGTCGTCAGTTGCATTAACAAGCAATCTTTGTGGCATCACATGCATGTACTTACACTGACGACAAATATGAGAGCTCTTCCTCACGAACAACATTACGCAAAATGGCTCCTCGATGTTGGAGATGGGAAAAACGGAACAGGTGTAACATTACCTTCACATTGTTTTCCTTTTAATTCTGATCCCGTTCAACAACTATATGGCGACATCGACTTCTCAACTGTCACTTCAAAACAATTCAGTACGTGAGCTATATTAAGCATCACCAACAAAGACTCGCTACACCTTAATGAACAAGTACTGAAACTTATCCCTCCCGACAAAGTAACTTACACCAGTGTTGACTCCATTGTCACAGACAATCCCGCAGATCAACTTTCATTCCCCGAAGAATTTCTTAACAGTCTTACTCCCACTGGCATGCCTCCGCATAAACTCAAAATTAAAATTGGTTCGTTCGTCATGCTTCTCAGAAACCTCATGCCAGCAAGAGGTCTCTGTAATGACACTAGACTGACTGTTACCAGCATTCACCGCAATGTACTGGAGTGTAAAACTATCGCAGCTCCTACCTCACAAACTGTCCTTATTCCCCGGATATTCCTGACCCCATCAGATTCAAATTTGCCTTTTACTTTTACATGCAGACAGTTTCCTTTTAGATTAGCCTTTGCAATGACAATTAATAAGGCACAGGGCCAAACTTTCAAAAAAGATGTGCCTGTATCTGCCAGTTTTCAGTCACGGACAATTGTATGTTGCTCTCTCCAGAGTTCCATCTTTTCATTCACTCACAGTCGTATCCTCAAACCAACCCCATTTGGACAACTGTGTCTTTCAGGAAGTGTTCACCCATCAATGAATAATTATGCGGCGTATGCTACGTCGCGGGTCGGCTAGTTCACAATATTATTAGCATATCACAAACTCTTAATATGCCACACAAGTGAACACAACCTTCAGGGTTCCCGCATTAACGTAAGTTTTGAGCTCGCTGCAAATATTCAAAGATGCTATTCGGCATTACTAACACAGCATCCTCAACATGACTTTTGTTCAACATGCATACTGGTTTGGGTCTAAAATAGTTCCTTTGTTCAGTAAAAGGTATATTTTTGATATGATCTGCTCAGAATACTGAAATTATACCAAATGGATCAACGCCATTCATTTTCCTCTAGTTAAGGATTTAATTTACTTTAAGGATTTCTGCAGTTTGCATACCAGGAGAAGATGGGAGCGGTGGATGCCATCATCTACATGCTACACCGATCTCTCTCCCACTTGGACAGAGGCAGTGGTGCTGTAAGAATTATGTTTTTGGACTTCTTTAGCGCCTTCAATACCATCCAACCTCTGCTCCTTAGGGACAAGCTGACAGAGATAGGAGTAGATTCACACCTGGTGGCATGGATCGTGGACTATCTTACAGACAGACCTTAGTATGTGCGTCTTGGGGACTGCAGGTCTGACATTGTGGTCAGCAACACAGGAGCGCCGCAGGGGACTGTACTTTCTCCGGTCCTGTTCAGCCTATATACATCAGACTTCCAATACAACTTTGAGTCCTGCCACGTGCAAAAGTTCGCTGACGATATTGCTATCGTGGGCTGCACCAGCAGTGGGCAGGAGGAGGATTATAGGAAGCTAATCAAGGACTTTGTTAAATGGTGCGACTCAAATCACTTACACCTGAACACCAGCAAGACCAAGGAACTGGTGGTGGATTTTAGGAGGCCCAGGCCCCTCATGGACCCCGTGATCATCAGAGGAGACTGTGTGCAGACGGTACAGACCTATAAATACCTGGGAGTGCAGCTGGATGATCAATTGGACTGGACTGCCAATACTTATGCTCTGTGTAAGAAAGGTCAGAGCCGACTATACTTCCTTAGAAGGCTGGCGTCCTTCAACATCTGCAGTAAGATGCTTCAGATGTTTTACCAGACGGTTCTGGCGAGTGCCCTCTTCTACGCGGTGGTGTGCTGGGGAGGCAGCATAAAGAAGACGGATGCCTCACACCTGGACAAACTTGTGAGGAAGGCAGGCTCTATTGTAGGAATGAAGCTGGACAGTTTAACATCCGTGGCAGAGCGATGGGCGCTGAGCAAGCTCCTGTCAATCATGGAGAATCCACTGCATCCACTGAACAGTGTCATCTCCAGGCACAGCAGCAGCTTCAGTGACAGACTGCTGTCACTGTCCTGCTCCACTGACAGACTGAGGAGATCATTCCTCCCCCACACTATGCGACTCTTCAATTCCACCCGGGGAGGTGGATATTAACATTATTCAAAGTTATTGTCTGTTTTTACCTGCATTTTTATTACTCTTTAATTTAATATTGTTTTTTGTATCGGTATGCTGCTGCTGGATTATGTGAATTTCCCTTTGGGATTAATAAAGTATCTATCTATCTAATGTAGTATAGACTATACCACTGCTTACTGAAACGGCTTCTGAAAAGGGTATGATGTGTGTGAATGAGCACAAGGCTTTTACAACTGAAACTATCTTTGCCATAACTTTTGCCTGGTTTTACAGGATTTTAATTACAATCTAACAGCATCAATTGGTACTTCAATATCTATAGCACATGCAGTTTTTCTTGTTCTGTTGACTGTAATTCTCTATTCTAAAACATAACAGCTAGCAAAACAGCTATAAAAGTGATAAGCTATTACCCAAGTGGACCTAGAACTTCTTCTTTGCTCTGTCTTTTGCAGTGTATTGAATGTTCTCTTGTTTAGACTCCAGTTTTTAAATAATTTTACCTCTCATTTACTTTGTCCTATTGTAAAATAACAACATTTTCAAATCCACTTAATCCAATCTATGGTTACAGGGAGCCAAATACTATCCCATAACACTGGGCATAATCACTGGGCCAACTCATGCAGGGCCAATTAAACCAATCTCCATGTCTTTGAGGAAGCCAGGGCACATGGAAGAAACCACATGTGGCCACCAATTCATACCAGGGCACCACTGTGCCACCCTCTCTGACTTACTGTGTCAATTTGAATTAATTTATGCTTCCGTCTGTCTTGTTACACATGATTTCATCTTCTTGCATTTATTATTCAGATTTACCTTTATATGCTAGAAATCCATAAACTCTTAACTCCCACCTCAGAACTTCAAAAACTACTCATTTATATATATATAAAAAATCCTAAGCATAAAAGTGCAATGGTGATGTATTTAATGTCACATTTTTTGTCACGCTTTAAAGCGGGCTTATTTTAAAACCTACATATACATGCTTGGTATCATTCTTTTCAGAATGTATCAAACTTTAATGTGATGTTGTTACATTTTCAGAATCTTATTCCATTTTTAAATTATAAACTAAAAAATATCAAGAACTAACATCTCGCGAGACGGGACTTTGTGCCAAAAGATTTAACCATGCCCGGGCCAGAAATAAAACACAAAGAGTAGGATAGCTGCTGTACAGACTTTTAACTGTTTGAAGCGCTACACGAGATGCAGATCACGCAGCACGGCAGCAGCAGCAAGCCAGCAGCTGATCAAGCAAAGAGGGGGTAAAAAAACACTGTATTTGTTTCCCATTGTATCACCATTTAAGAGTGGGTTTCACAGGAGAGACCGCGTCTCCTTGGGGTGTGTTCAGTCCCCCTCTTCACAACGCGAGCGGCAGAGACGCAAAGTGGCTGGCAAGCAAAGCGAGCAAGGGGGAACCCCCTAGTATATGATAAAGAGACTTCTGGTGCACACGTCTGACTTTAGGAGATAGCATGTGTGACCTGACATTTGCGCGACAGACATATGACCGCCGACAAAATAGCGGCGATTAAAACGCGGCATCAAAATCGCGCAGACAAAATCGCACCGACAAAATCGCGAAAGTTTCATTAAATATGAATTACTAGTTTAAAGCATATATAATAATGTTTATTTTAGAAGTCAATATTATGAGACGTGGCATGCCATCATCACGGCACGCAGATAGTCCTTAAGATCACGCTCTGCATATGTAGGAAGAATTGCAGCAAGACGTCTTGATAGTTGAGCGTATTTAGACTTGCTGGCTGCCTGACTGCTGGTAATTCCGCTTTGTATATGACGCGTTATGCCAACCCTCGACTGAGTTATTTGTTCGCGGCATGCCATCAGCAGTTATAACAGTTATAACCTAGCACATAATGTGTACATAATACGCACGTACGCGCCCCACTCTCTTGGCCTCTCTTGCGATTTTGTCGGCGCGCATTTGTCAAAAACCAGTTAGCGGGTTTGTCGGCGCTCATTTGTCCGTTGCGGTTTTGTCAGGGTGCATATGTCTATCGCGCTTTTGTCGGTGAACCATAGCATGTACCTACCATTGCCTGATATTGCATGCAGAAAGAAGATCCAAATATTTCTGATGAATTTGTCCTTGCGGACAAGAAGATTATGTGAATTGAAAATATAGGACCATGTATTAAAGAGTGTTAAGAAGGAAAGAAATTAAGTATCAAAGCAGGAACCAAAGTAATAATGGAAATTTTTCCTTCTCCACTAGATAGTTGATTGAGTGGTGGTACTTAATGGCTCTCATTGTTTCACACTGCTCAGTGATCATGTGCCCTAGTTTTCTGGCGCTCAAAGCTTCAAAATTAATAATCCGTTTGGAATCTGTACATATGTTTTCACATCCACTCAGCAGCATTGAGGGAACATAAAAAATTTAGATTTTTGAGCACTTCAGATTAGGGATACTCAACCTATATTGCACTCCTGTCATATGTTCTGTGGGAGATATGGGAGCAGGAATTTTATTGTGCTAAATTTGAAGTTGAACATTCATTTTTCTAGATGCTGCTACAAGCTCAGTTCTGTCTGTAACTGTATGTTTTCACCCTTTTTTTTGTCCTTATACCCAGCTTTCCAAAAGTATTGTAGTTCTTTAGAGGAGAATTTAAAGGATGAAGAAACCATAAATCAGTAGCAATAAATAAAGCAAGGTAATGGTTTAACAAGCAGGCTGGGCAATCGTAAAATCTAAGGGAGGCCAAGGAACTCCCATACAAAACTCATCATTTTGGAACAGCAGGTATTATATTAAAAGCAAGATACAATCTGTCTATATTAAACATTTTTACTCAGCTGGGCTGCAATGACATGTAAATGAAGCATTGTGAGACTGCCTTACACAGAAGAGTCAGTTTTTTAAGTCTTTGCATACTTTCTTCAATTGTTATACATAGTGTATAATCTTAAATTGAAAACTGTCTGATTATTCTAATGTAACAGTGAAAGGAACCAGAGATGGCATTAGAACACCTACGAATTACTGTGTATAACATCACAAGGTCAGAACACTAAGAGACTTTTTCAAAGAATGACCGTCCAAGACAGACCAGAAAGAATATCAGAAGGAGACACCCCATTCACCTGAATGTCGAAGATGCCATCCATGCAGTCAGTCCGACTGCTGAATTTAAACAATCCACACTCTTAACACTGGCATTTCTTTTACTGTTATCTTCAGTAAGCTTTCCCACTTTAATGCAAGGGTGTATTTTATTTAGGAGTATACAGCTGAAAAAGAGAAGAACAACAAACAGGGAGACTTTACTATCCTTTTATATTTTCTATTACATTTTCTTCTGTTGCTATTATGTTTTCTTAATAAATACTACTACAGGGTTAGCATTCTAAGGGAGCCATCCCAACATAGAACAGCACAGTGTGCATCATTGGTTGGTAAATGGCATTAAATCATAAGTTCACTATTCTTCAAGTAAAAGGAATTTCTTTAGAATCATGGTGTATATTACTCTGCCACATAATACTGCATTCAAAAGTGAAGCATTTTTAATAAACCTTAAAAATACCTATTCTTTTCTTTCACCTTACAATGAGACTTATGGGTACAGAAGTCCTTAGCTGAATGAAAACAGTTTTAAAACTTACCAAATAAGTCAATTTTTCAAGCCAAAAATGTGTGTGTTAGTTAGATAGTTAGATAGATAGTTTATTAATCCAAAGAGGAAATTCACATACTCCAGCAGCAGCATACTGATAAAAAACAATATTAAAGACTGATAAAAATGCAGGTAAAACAGACAATAACTTTGTATAATGTTAACGTTTACCCTCTTGCCCCAGTGTCGCTGAAGCTGCTCCTTTGTCTGGAGATGATACTGTTCAGTGGATTCTCCATGATTGACAGGAGCCTGCTCAGCGCCCGTCGCTCTGCCACGGATTTCAAACTGTCCAGCTCCATGCCTACAATAGAGCCTGCCTTTCACACCAGTTTGTCCAGGCGTGAGGCATCTTTCTTCTTTATGCTGCCTCCCCAGCACACCACCGCGTAGAAGAGGGCACTCACCACAACCGTCTGATAGAACATCTGCAGCATCTTATTGCAGATGTTGAAGGACGTCAGTCTTCTAAAGAAGTATAGTCGGCTCTGTCCTCCCTTGCACAGAGCATCAGTATTGGCAGTCCAGTTTGATTTGCATTTTCAGATTATGTGTACTCCATGTGGATTCACCTTGGAAAGCCATTGCCAAACACTCATTATTGACAACACTGAATGTTGATACGCAGATATGAATAGATGTCTCTGTTCTGTAGACAACATGTGAGTAATAACTAAAAATACACACTTGGAATCATTGTTATTCTTTCATTTACATGGAAGTTTTACGAGATTGATAATGTACACATGTGCTTCATTGAGCGAGAATACTAAGCAGGCGTGTAGTATACAATCAGGTGACAAGAACTCAGACAAGCAATCATTCATTTATCTTCTTAACCTACTTATACAAGGCATCTGGAGCCAAGCAAGCACTGGACGTAAAGCAGGAACAATACCTGGATGGAACACCAGTCCATGGCAGGGTGAACACACACACACACACACACACACACGTTCCACTTTAGCAAAACCAATCCACCTAACTTGCATGTGTTTGGACCTAGGCAGCTAGGAAGGATATGCAAACTCCATGTGCACAAAAATTCTACTCTCCTTCACTGTGAGAAGGCAGTACTACCACACCATGACCATCCTGCCCAACGATATTATCATTAATAACAGCTGTTTTCAATATCTTCCATTAATTACTATATTCAAATAGAACCTATGGTATGGCCACTTGATCTGCAGAGACAAGAGATAAGCGACAGGTGACAGAGACAGCTTCGTGCCTCAGTCCACAGGCAAAGTAGCCACACGGGTTCCCCAAAGAAACTCAATTGGTTGATGGATGATATGCATCAACTCTGCCCCAAAATGACTCCCTGTATCGGAACAAGTGGAAAGCAACATGAAGAAAAGCGGATCCTGCATCAATGCAGAACAAACACTATGTAGAAGATGAATCATTTCAAATATTTTTCTCCACCATAGGCACAATAATAATGATATTAATAGGCCATTCATCTTCCTAAAACACTTTTCCAGGACAGGATCACAGGACAGCTGGAGCCTATGCCAGCAAGCATTGGGCACAAGGCAGAAACAACACTTGAATGGGGCTCCAGTCAATTGCAGGGCAAGCACATACACAGACTACAGAACAAAATAGTGGCAGAAACAGACAGCAGAAGCAAATGTAGAATTATAAGTAGAATATAGCTTGGCACTGGGGGCTTTTGGGTTGTCATAACACCACCCATGATAGATGCTGTGATCAGACAAACAATCAAGAAATGTATTCTTTCTTCAAAAAAGTAGTTTTAAGAATCTGACATAAAATAATTATTTCTAGTTTCTTTTCATCATCACAAGGATGCCTCAAATGTGAAAGGTATGTTTTCTAAAACTTAAACTTTTACTGCTTCAAAGTGGGCGTATACGGTAAGTTTCACAGTTTTTTCATTCACTTACGGACTAATTCAATCGTAAATTCCAGTATTCCAGTATTTTTAAAATTAATAAAAAGTGCTTCACTTCAGGAAGCAATTTTATGAGGCAAAGAAATATATACCATAATTGTTAAGAAATAACTTCCAATTTGAAAAAACCCAAACTTACATTTTAATCAAGGTATATCAGCCTTCATGTGTCTAACTTATTCTCTGGGATGAAGGTGTGTTAGTCTTAAGGTTTAAAATGAAAAAAATCCATTAATGAACTTGGCCAGTTCCACTCAACACAGGATGATAGAGTTAGGATCACAAGTAAAAATACCAGAAGCAAAACCCCACATGAAAAGGCCTAATTCAAAAAGCAATGAGTTATTGTCTGATGTCTTATTAAATAATCTTGCATCCAAAAATATTGTAACTGTTAAACAACAGATGTCACACAGAAATACTAACTAGAAGGTGTAACCTAGTGGGAAACATAAGAGAATGAAGGGTGAAGCTAACTAATGAAAACTAGGAAGCTAAACCCTTGCTCACTTCGCTTGCCAACCCCTGGGGGCAGGCACTGGGTGCCTGCTATCTAGCTGCTGAGCTGCTCGAATGACATCATGGTACTCAAAGAGATTGTATTTAAAGAGACGGTTTGATTCTTAATTATAGATAGAAAGTCAATTACTTGAGTTTTTCACTAAAACTGCCCATTTTAAACACCAATGAATAAAAAATAAAATGTAGTAAAAAGTAAAAGAAAAAAGTAAAAGCAGAGGTAAAAAAGTAAAATAATAAAAAATAAATAAAAAATTTTATTACATTAATGCCTCGTCAAAATCAATATTATGAATTACTTTATCCTCTTACATTCTATAAATGCTTCTTTTGTGCATTTCTGTTTGCATATTGTTCTTGATGTATTTCTCCTTTTCATTTATTGGATGCTTCTCTTTGTTCTTGATTTTTATTATACGAAGCTGTTTTTTGTTCATTTTCTTTTTTTCGACATTCATTATCAGCTCTGCTCTTTTTCTCTCACGACCTAATATTCAACGTTCCTGAATAGATAATCTCTGCCTTGCCATTATAACCGACCGACCGCCTCTCTAGCTACTATATCTTACAGCATAAAATGGTGTTAGATCATGTGGTTAAAGAAAATAAGCAATAACATGCCGCAATGTAAGATACTATACATACAGCAGTTTGTACACTGGGTTTTAACACATAAAAACTTTAATTCCATCTTGTCTGGTTTAATTATTTTCAATATTCTCGTCCTTGAAGGTACTGACTGGTTTTAACGTTTTATTTTCAGTAAAAATATATATACATATACATTGTGATGGATGGCCACATTCCCTGAGACGTTACAGGGGATGTGCATTATATTTATTTATTTTGAGGATACAGCATTACAGCTCACTTTAGACTGTGACCTTTTGCCAGATTACATTCAAGCACGTATCGTATTATTGCCCCTTGTTAGCCAGCACCATTAACTTTTGTTCCTAGTTACAGACCGCCACTCCTGTTCGATCCCTGCCCTCATCTCACTGTGTGACCCCGTGCAAGTTAAATTGTCTATGCATTAACTGTTATGTACACAACTGTAATCTTGTTTTACTCTAGGTTATTTGTAGGAAAAGACAACTGTAAAATACATTTCACAATCTCAAATAGGTCTTCTGTTGCTTGGAAAAGAATTCTGGAAATCAGAACAGATGAAGAACAGGGATGAAGAATAGGTGTGAAGAATACTGGTGTCCAAAAAACAAAGTCTTCAAAAGTTGTCACAGAACACAAACTATGTAGTAATGCAACTAGTTTCTTCATCAGTACACCTTCCAGGTGTCTACTCTTCGCCAACAGAAGTAATCTGGACTTTTTATTTTCTCAGCATCTAGATTTCCTTTTATGTGATGCTGGACGTAAGTCTTTTAAGTTTTAAGGAATAAATCAAATTTCAAAGATGCTTTGACAAAAATCACATAAAAACTCGGATTAAGTGATTGGTAGTGGGACAGCTTTCTTTTCATACCTTTTTCGAAAAACTCCAGGCATCAATTAAGCTAAGGTCTGGTGGTATCAAAACCCAAGCCAATTATGGCCTGTGTGCATAAATGGACACAAGCTTTTACAAGGTAGAAAAGAACTGGTATGTTTCAATAATTAGGTTTTTTATAATCATTAAGCTCCAAAACAGTACAATGAATCCACAAACTCTGCATGATGTGTATCTGAAATTTGAGTTAAATAAAATAAAGCACATTATCAAAGTGGATTTGAAAGATTATTCACTACAAATAAAAGCAGGGCATTAATATGCAGGCTTATAGTTTCATTATTAACATACCACATACAAGAACATTTAATTTGAAATGTCCCCTTGGTGATTAATCTTAAAAGGAAAACTTCTGCTCTGTAGTGTTCAGTAAACTCATTTAGCTTAAAACAATGAACTGTCAGTATACACATTGCCTTGGCATGCAGGCTTGGCATTCTTAGGAGATATTGCTGTGTCTGGGCACAATGCCCTTCGTGTTTCTGTTCATAAACTCAAATGCTTAGTTGATTCAACTGCTAGAGCATCTGTAGAATAGAATTCTTTGTAGCTAAGGGGTACACCATAGAATGCTGCATTGACATTACGAATTAACCAGCATATCACACAGCATGCAAAAAATCCTTTGGCAGCATTTACATATTTACAGATAGAATCATATGTGAGCACTTAATTCTAATTTTAAAAACATGAAGATACCTGTGGAACCAAGGGATAGGGAAATTCAAGTCTGAAAAAAATATGTAGGTCTTTGAAATGAGGAAGGCGTGAGTTAACAAATAACCAGTAATGTCATTGAAGCCAATGAGTTCTGCTTCGATTCAGTGCTTTTTAAGTCTCTACATTTTTTTGTGCAGCAACCTACTGCAGGCAAGCTTCCGAGGTTTAGTTTCTGCTCTTCAGCAAGATACTGGGTTTTGCTTTCATTTTCTTTGTGACTACTGTTTTGAAATTTTCTGCCCAAGCCTGACACTTTAATTAAACAGTAATCAGCTCCCTTAAACTTGTATTACTCCAAACATTTGGCCAGCTGTCGTTTTGTTTACCATGTCAGAATCACAGCTCTGATTCTATCTTTTAAAAATGTTGTTAGCTTCTCTGTGCTCACAAATGGCTGTGCTCATAAAAATGGTTGGTCCTGACTACTGAGCAGGAGAGGTGAAAGGAAATCATGGGTGTGACAGAGCAATGTGACAAGAGGTGAATATTTAACATCCAAAAATGACACTTTTGCTTAACAGTTACCATAGGTGAGGTTACAAAAAAATCCAACAATAATTACTGAACTTGAAATTCTGAGGCGTACTTACTTACAAATCATGTGACGTCTACCTTGAAAAGACTGAGGAAAGTCAGTCTATCACTTGGTATCCAGACGCACAGTGGAGAACACACTGACAAGAAGCATTACAGTCTGGAATGGCAGCTGCACTGTGGCAGACTGTAAGATTATGCAGTGGGTGGTTAAAACAGCCCATTTTATCAATGGAGTCACACTTCAATCCATGCCGGACATTTATGAAGGGGGAATGGGCAAAATCGTTCCTCCCCGACACTATGCAACTCTTCAATTCCACCCGGGGGAGTAAATGCTAACATTATTCAAAGTTATTATCTGCTTTTACATGCATGTTTATTACTCTTTAATTTAATATAGTTTTTTGTATCAGTATACTGCTGCAGGATTATGTGAATTTCCCCTTGGGATTAATAAAGTATCTATCTATCTAGTAAGAAAAACTGGCACCAGCCAGACACTAAAGCTGTAGCACTGTAGCAAGGACTTGGAAACACAGTGGGTCATTAAATTATGGTACATAAAACCTTTGCTTGACCATTGACCAAGACTCCATTATAAGTACTTTGTACCAGAAACCTCCAGTTTGATTGAATTACTGGCCATTATGTGCCTTAAGTTATCACAGCTTTCGAATTATAGTTCTATCCACTACAAGTTCCACGATGGTATGGGATATTCATTTATGAACTTTTAACTAGACATAGTTGAATATTTACTCCTATCATTTATTGCAATTGCTCTTTCTAGTAATTTACTTCAGACCTATCGTTCTTCCATTTAGTTTCTGTTAATGTTTTTAACACCTGGAGAACTAGTAACAAATACTTCTGATTATACTATAAGGTACACTGAAAATATGCTGAATTGCTGTTTAGTTTGGAACTCTTTGACATCAGTGCAGCTAAAACTTTAGAAGCTGAAATAAATTACTTTCATTAAATGTGAAACTGAAAATCTATTTGGTTTAAGATCTATGTTGAAGATGTTAGCTTCCAAAAGTGTTTGAGACTCATAAATGTGGCCTGCTCACAAAAAGCATTATAATGTAAAGTAAAGGCTACCAGATTAAATTCCATCCTAATTACTGCTTTGCTCTCTACTACCATTGCATAGTAACACTGTACTCAAAAGAACTTTGTGTTGGTGTTCATCTGCTATTGTGAAATGACACAGGGAAATACAAGCCAGGACGAGCAATTAAAAGTAAAAATTACATGAACATGCACAGGAGCAGATCAATAATAAGAAACAATATGACAAGCACAGAAGGATCAGTTCTATTAAAAAAAGAAAAAAATAGTAATAAACAATGAAAATTTAAAAAGTGAAAAGATGGGCAATCTGCCATTACCAATGCAGATGCAAGAGAAAATGAGAGATTAACAGCCACAAGGCTAAACAGATGTTATGCAAGAGTTGCATAACTAGGCCTTGGAATAATAAAAATTCCAACATCATAATATCACAGGTGTCTGTCTGGTTGTAGGTCGATGAATGACAGCAGTTAGTCTGTGCCATTGGAATTTACAGCTCATTAAGTAAGCATTCAAGCTTTGAACATAATTTGACATCAATCAAGGGAGCTAGGGTTGTCAAACTACTTGAGGGATGATGTGCTCACTGTCTTTGAATCTTTCTGCAGTTTGTTACTATTCTGCAAGAAGATCACTGAAAACACAATTAAAGCCATCAAAGTGAGAAGCATGAAGATCTAAGAGTATTTTTACATCAGAACAGAAGGGGTCGAGTCAGACTCTGGCAAGGTTTTATAAGTGACTACAGCCAAGATATGACACTGAAGCTCACAGTGCTGTCGAGTATGAGTCAAAGGACGGATAGATAGGTTTGCTAAAGTCTAAATACTTACCGTAATGCAGTTATTAAATCAGTACGTGGACAGGTGCAGAGTGGGCTAAACAATCTATTTAGTTCCTTTCCTACTTCACTGTATGCTCCGACTGACCTGGATAGTGGGTGGAAGTGTGTTACAGAACACTAGAATTGAGTGCTTAAATGTTTTAACATTTTAATTTTCATTTCTCATGAATATTCTGCATCCAACAAAAAGATGTAAATTAGGACTAGGTCAGGACCTGCACAGAGAGTTCTCTGTAATACATGACAGTAGACAAGACCAATGATGACCCGTTGAGTGTACAGCAATGATGATATGCCAGCTAAATTGTTAGCAGTACAGGGTCCCCAGCAACAGAGGACACTATGAACCGTAATAATATAAAACACCCCAAAACAGACAAAGAAGGAATGCCTACACATTGGATAAGTAGTGCTGGCTGATCCTCTGACATACATGGAGATAACACCAGAAATACCAGGTGGAGATACTACCTTATCTTCCACAGAGTTCATTGCCAGCATACAGTGCAGCGAAAAGGTCTTCCTGATTGATATTATTTTTGTTTATTCATTAACACTTGATTGTTTCTGATCTCCAATCAAATTTTTTTTATTACAAAAGACAATCTGATTTAACATAATACAGTTTTTAAAATGATCACTTGATTAATTGAAGGAAAAAAATTCAAAAACATCTATATCACTCATGTGAAAAAGTAATTTCCCACTTAGTCACTCAATTAACTAATGAACTAAATTTAAAATTACTGGTAAACTTAAACTAGACACACCCAAGCTTGAATGCTGCCAGCCCCACTGAATCTAAACAACAATGTGAAGTTGGCTAAAAGGTCTCAACAAAAAGCACACCATGACTCAATCAAAAGAAATTCTACAAGACGACAGAAAGAAACTTACTGCACAGGAAAGGCTGACAAAGCAATATCTAAAACCCTGGGACTCCATCTCCAAAAGGAGAAAACTTGGGACAGTGGTAAATCTGCCCAGTAGAGGTCAGCCTAGCAAACATACTCAAGAGCACATAGAAAACGTATCTGAGAAATCAGAGAAGAAACCAGACAAGCATCTAAAGAAACTACAGGTTTCTCTTAGCTAAATTAATGTCAGTGCTCATGATTACACCATCAGAAAGACAATGGGCAAAAATGGTATTCATGGGGAAACTTGCAAGGTGAAAACAACTGCTGAACAAGAGGATCATAATAGGAACATTTGCCAAAAAACTATGGAGTAAGATTGCTGTCAAAAATAACTTGTAACAACTTAAGTCAAATTTATATTTCACACGTGTCAATTACTGTTGTGCTCCTGAAAGTTATGCTTGCGCTTCTGAAAGTTATGTTTGCTTCTGAAAATTGCAAGTACAATTCCAAGCCATGAACAAACTATCAAAAATATGTCACTGGATGCACGAGGCATTCTCCATCAAAGAAGAAGCAATTGCGTGTTGCGTGTTTGTGATCTAACCAGAGGTCTCAGAGACTGGAGTTTTCCCTAACAGATTTAGCGAACATCTGTGGGTAATCAGCCCTGGCTGTGATGCTAATCCATCATGGAGTGCACCATTGGATCCTCTATTTACTTCCTCTGCAAGTCGTCAGGTGGTCTGGCGTAAAGCCCACAGAGATATGAGAAAAAGGTGATAGGTTCACGTGAGCCTGAAGTTATTCGGTTCCAGACAGTTTCTTATTTACACAACTTGTGCAAAGCAGTTACTTATTCAATGTTAAGAGCCAGTTAAAATATTCTGTAGCATAAAAAGATATTAATGTGCGTCACTAAAATGGGCCATTTATCTGAAAAAAAGAAATCAGTTTTCCACATTTTATAACTGATCGGATAGAATGAGTTACATCAAATTGGACCAACTTTAAAATTTAAGTTGAGTTTTTCTTGTCCCAACATAGGTACATGGGACATACTGATTGACAAAGTTGGCACACTGTAATTTGATAAATGAGATTTATGTGATTATTTACTCGGCACAGACAAAAAAAAAAAAAAAGGAAAAAAGCTTTATGCTTCTGAGATAGGCCCCAGCATCCCTGTGACTCTGCCTCTGCTCAGGATAAAGTGGGTTTAGAAATTGGATTGATGCATGGATAAATATGCAAAAAAATAAATAATTGAAAATAAATAGAAAAGTATTGTCAAATGTGACACTAAATAAATAATAACATGAAATGCAAGTATAAATTATTAAATGGGTCAGGAAATATGCCTTTTGTTCCTTATTTCTTTATGTCAGTCAGTCATTTTCAAACCCGCTTAGTCCTGAACAGGGTCACAGTGGTCTGCTGGAGACTATCCCAGCCAGCATAGGGTGCCAGTCCATCGCACGGTAAACATACATATACTGTACACACAATTTAGCACCACCAAAGCACCTAACCTGCATGTCTTTGGACTATGGGAAGAAACCCCTGCAGACATGGGGTGAACTTACATAATAATATTAAATATGCGAGTCTGAATTTATTGTCATATTTCACAGTTCTTTAATTATTTTGCTTATTTTTGTCCTAAATTCCTCTATTATAAGGGCATAACATTCTCCACAGTCTTTAATCTAACTCAGTGCTTCCATAGCAAAATCACGAGTGTTAAAAAAACAACTCACTTAAAAGCAGTGCCTTCACGAAGGGGCTGCTTCAGAAGTTTATATTGTGCAAAGCCCCACAATCTTTCAGTCTGTTTTGTATACATTCATATCCTCCAAGGGGGCCTCCGGTGGTGGTGTCGTAATTCCATGCCTCCCACCCGAACCCCATATCTATGATCAAGAATCCTGAAATCCAAAGGTTGGGAGCCTTCTGCAACTTCTTGCTTTCCTATACACATATAACACACATCTGGACACTCGGCTAAGACATTATGTAAAGTTTAAAATGCACCACTGTTAATTTGTTAATTTCATGCTCTCGCTTTTTATTGTTAATTGCATGATGTCATTGTTTGATTCATTTCATTGTGGAGGACATTTGTCCAGTTACATCTGGCATAAAGCTAACACAGCTTTCAATAATATGAACATCATGCCCAATGTTAAACATGGTAGTGGTAGTGTAATGATGTGGGGATGCTTTGCTGCTTCAGGGCCTGGATGGATTGCCATAATTGTGGGAAGCATGAATTTGGTTCTCTTCTAAAATGTACTATAGGAGACGGCCCAGTCATAAGTCCATGATCGAAAGCTCAAGTGCAACTGTGGCTGAAATAAAACAATTATGTAGAGAAGAGTGGGACAACATTTCTCCACTGTGATACCAAAGACTGATGACCTGTTACCGGAATCATTTGATTGCAGCTGCTGCTGCTGAAGGTAACATATTCAAGTATAAAGTTGGAGGAGAAATTACTTTTTAACATGAGTTGATAAAGATAATGTTTAACTAATTTTTTTTTTCTTCAATAAATCAAATGACCATTTAAAAACTGTGTAATGTGCTTACTACAGTTGTATTTTGTATTATACTAAATTTGTTTGGAGATTAGAAACAAGTGTTAAGAATAAGCAAAAAATAGATGAAATCAGGAATGTGCAAATACTTTTTCATGGTGCTATCCATCCATTATCCAACCTGCTATATCCTAACTATAGGGTCACGGGGGTCTGCTGGAGCCAATCCCAGCCAACACAGGGCGCAAGGCAGAAAACACACCTTGGGCAGGTTGCCAGCCTACCGCAGCATGGTACTATATAATGAATAATGTTATACATCATAAACTAGAATTCACATAATGCTGGGGGTGTCTTTTATCTTTTGATAAAAGGCAGTCACTCTTGCCAGGTTCCAGAAAACAAACAGTTGCTTCTTATGCCGTTTTTTATTTGTTTTTAATTTTACCATTCTTTTTTAGTGATGTCAATATTATCATTTTCTGATGAAGATATAATGCTGCATGTTGCCAGGCACATGGGCCACTCACCGCATAATGTTTGTTACTATGACAAACCTAATTTAAGGTAACACTGCTTATTTTTAAATCATCTGAACTTAGTTCAAAAATACAGACTTCACAACAGGAATTTAGTTATAGAGTAGATCAGCTCAAAGGATAATTCAGAGTCAGACCCTCCATCACCGATGATAGTTCAGTGACTTTGAGCTTTCCTTTGGCCTGTCAATTTGTTTACTGCTTAGTGGCCACAGCAATCAGACAATCTCTGAAGAAAAACAAATGTCTACTTTGTCATATCCATCTTGACTCTGATTCTTTGATTACGAAATTTCACAGAAGAACAGTTTTAAATTATTTTTATTTCACAGTTTATTACCCTATTTATTATGTTTTAATCTAGTAGTAAAAGATTTAAAAAAAAAAACAATTTGGACGTGAGCGACAGTAGGTTTTGTTCCCTAAGAACCAAGTTACCCAAACTATTCTATAACATTTCAGTAATTATTTACCACTCTGATGCTGATCTTTTTTATCATAAAATAGGTCATTATAATAGCAATTAATTAATTTATTGCAAAATTAAGGT
The DNA here is from genome assembly GCA_026402145.1 of Polypterus bichir lapradei. Taxonomy (NCBI): domain Eukaryota; kingdom Metazoa; phylum Chordata; class Cladistia; order Polypteriformes; family Polypteridae; genus Polypterus; species Polypterus bichir. The sequence continues at coordinate 44,789,249 of JANRMT010062813.1, read as the reverse complement.
ATTTGAGGGTTCCTCTGGAGTGCTTCTTTCTCTTGCACAATTTGGCTCAAAAACTAATCAGCACATTATCAACTCATAACAGGCTTGAGTTTCAAGTTCGGTATTTTTCCATCCAGGCATTTTAGCTCTAGATCGTCCTCAAGAAACTGTGACACATAAACACACACACCCCCACCTATCATCAAGTTAGAGGTGTTCGTTATCAGGGGACCTTAAAAACGATGAGATCCGTCAAAAACAGGAGATTAAAATTTTTGATGAATATAAATCTTTTGCTCCACCCCCATAGACAATATGTTATGATGGGGGGGCACAAAGCAAAAATACATAACAAAACGGTGCCAAAAAAAAAAAAAAACAACAACACACCACAAACTAGAAATTCTAAACATCAAAGAAGAAATAAATGCATTTATGTATATTTTTCAATCAATGAATTGTGGTGTCAAAAACTTCAACCTGTCTATAATGGGTATATGTTAACATTAATAACAGCTCTGCTGGTTTCAACTTCACCCAGCTTTTGTCCTCTGTTGCTGGAGAAAGTTTGAATGGCATGACTTGAAGAGACCAAGCTTATTCAGGAACTCTGAAGCTCAACTGATTACATTATCAAGGCTGATTATTAATATATACAGTAGTATGCCCACTGTCTGTCAATGTGCTGACCCCTAAAGATCATTCCACTATGATTACAAGGGTGACCCTTGCCATCAAAGAGTCCATGACAAATAACCAGAGTCATAGTGATTCTAATCCTGGAAGATTTCTATCACTGATGTTCTCAACTATTATGGAAGACCTCCTTTTCTGAATCACTTATTATCAGGATACTCGCCTCGGATACATGTGCTAAAGATGAGACTACAAAGAGACAGATCAGCCTTAAGCCTTGCCAATGTGCATTTTGACCCTCCTCAAATACAAGGTTAAAGAGCAAAGTAATCTAAATTGAATTAAATGGATGTCCTTCTTGTTTGAGAGGAGTAAGTTTAGGTGGTTCCACAAACTTGGATATCACAATTTATACAAGACTATAACCAAAAAACTTACAGCTTTAAGTTGACATTACTTCCTATGATTACATAAACATGTGATGCCAACTGAACTGTTTGGAAACATTAAACATTTCTGAAGGATTGCCAGCAGCACTTAACTGGATGTTCTTTTTCTAAAAGGGAGGACCAGAGCAAGTCTATACAAAATTATTTCCTCTTATGGCAATGTTATATAATGGAAGTTATTCCAGCAGTAGTGGAAGCAGTGCAGCTCAACATGCAGCTCTACATCTTATGTCCTGACTACATGCACTGCAGAAATGAAAAATATGCTTGCAACGTCTAGTTAAAATGTTTAAATAAATTATACTTGCATGCCTGTATTATCTGAACTTAAATCTGTAATTTCATCTGTATTTTTCTGGGTTTTTGAAATCAAATTTCTCATTTAATTTAAAACCTGAAATTTGCAGGATTGTCAATCTAGGTCTGTATTTTTCCACTGCAAAAAGAGCATTTTGATACTGTACATCAATATTTAGGGTTCAAAATATCCTGAAACGCTTTTACTGATTTGAATGAAATTTGGTGACCCAGATTAAACCAGCTCCCATTGGGTTTCAGATAGTCTGCATACTCACTGGATGTTGAAAAGGCCTTTTTTATATTGGCCTAAGTGGGGATTTGTTTGGCAGGTCTTGGACAGAAAAGAATCTAGTGTGGAATTTATGGGTATAATTTAAACATTATATTCTACTTCAACAGCTGCACATAAAACATGTAAAGAAAGCAGGCAGAACTATATACTGTATTTCGTCTTTAAATAATTTGAAGTTTATTCAGTTGCAGAAACATAGTTATTTGTATGTATAAGCACTTTGTTTATTTAATTTGTTTAAATTTAAATAAAATGCTTATACAGTGGAACCTCAGGTCATGAACGTCTCAAAACATGTACAAATTGGGTTTAGACCAAAAAGTTTGCCAAACTTTTGCATCTGTTCACGACCACACACTCGGGTGATGAACAAGACAGTTTCCCTTCTGGTTCGTACGCGCCAATGATTTCCGCACGTGTTCAGTCTCTCCCTGTACATTGTTCTTGGTCAGATGTGCGTGTATTCGCTGTGAACTCTTTGTACTCTATTTCGTGTGACTTTGCATTAATGTTGCAATTAACCATGGCCTCTAAGCAAGTGAAGAGTGGTAGTGTTGGTAAGAAGAAAGGTTAGAAGAAAATTGAAATCGAATTAAAGAAAGAAATTATTGAAAAGTATGAGCGTGGCATTTGTGTTACTGATCCTGCCGTCGAGTGCAAGAAGTCAAACTAAAGCAGAAAGATGCCATTAAAGCAGCTGATGTTGCAATAGGAGTTACAGTGTTAAGCAAGCAGAGGCCTGAAGTGCTGGAAGAGGTGGAAAAACTGTTGCTAGTGTGGTTGAATAAGAAGCAACTTGCAGGGGATAGCGTAAGCAATGCGATGTTATGCGAGAAAGCCAGGAAGATTCATGGCGATTTGCTGCAAGGTTAGTTTTCTTGGTTGTTTATGGTTAGTTTTTGTATAAATTAAAGATTTTTCAAATTTTCATTTTTTTTCCCTGTGTTTAAAACTCATTAAAAAAAGTGTTTACAGTGAGCGGTTCGTAATGCTGTACCGTGAACTCCTGCAATGTTAGTTTTCTCTGTTCAAGGTTTTCTCAGTGTTATTCAATATTTTTACATTTAGTTTACTATTACACTGTGCATTCTATGGTATAATTAACTATTTTTGTGCTTAAAAATCTTTAAAAAAATATATATTTACATACAGTTCGTACGGTCTGGAATGGATTAATTGTATTTATATACAATCCCAAGGGGGAAATTAATTCGGGTCATGACCAAAGTTTTGGAACGAATTACGGTTGTGACCCAAGGTTCCACTGTACTATTTAATGTGTACTTTGTTTCTTCCCTTAGAAAATGCACTGAAAAAAGATGAATGCATCTACTGTGTAACATGTACACAGGTCTACTGTGTAACATGTCTTGCAGGTCTGCAAGAAGCTGGTGGGTCACTTCTGTCACAGCTGGAAGCCTAGAAGTTCTTTGGAAAAAGCCCAAAAGGAGCTCAATCTACCATTACATTCCCTCATGATATGGTTCCAGACAGATAATGATTGGCAGGATACTAGAGCAGCAGAAAGCTTTACCTCAGTACCTGTCTGCAGACAAGACATCTAATTCTGACCTGGCAAGATATAGGTGTCTTGGAGGATATCAACAAGACACTAGGTTAACTGATGGACTTAACAGATGCTCTTTCAGGAGAAGACTATGTTAGTGTTACCTATGAGAAACCTCTTCTTTACCTCTTTAACACTTCAATGTTACTAATTGCAAGAGGACGACACAGACCTTAACAAGAAGTTGAATAGCAAGTTCTTGGGCTACCTTAATGAGAAATATAAAGATGAAGCTAGTCAGGAGTTGCTAGATATGGCATTTTGTTTGGACTCCCATTTCAAAATGGACTTCATAAGTGCAGACAGCAAGATCAAAGTCAAGGCCAGAGTGATATCAGAGATAACTGAATGCCAAGAGACCTGAAGCTGTAGTGCTGAAGTTGAGCCCACAGTTGAACATCCCAGGCAAAGAAAGCCAAGGGGTCATTGGGTAGCTTATTTAAACAAAGTGGAGCTGCAGCAAAGGGTGATTCCTCTCTGACCCTTAGGGAAGCAATGGAAGCTAAATTAAACAACTACCTGCTAAAACCTTCTATAAACAAACAAGAAGATCCACTTTCATGGTGGAAATCACAAAGGTTGAACTTTGCACAACTTGCCAAGCTTGCCTGCAAGTATCTGTGTATTCCGGCTATAAGCTGCCCATTAGAGAGAATTTTCAGTGCAAATAGCAACATTATCACTTGTCAACAATATTGTCTTAAGCCAGTAATGGTAAACAGACTGGTATTCTTGGCTAGAAATCTCTGAGCTAAGTAACTCTGTTAAGAAAGAAACCAGAGGTTATACAGTTGAGAAGTTTCATTTCATCTTGTTTAGCCACGATGACCAACATTTTGTTTTACTTTGGCACTGTTGCCAAGAGACGTTTAAAAACAGTTTGTATGACAAAATGGTTCTGTGTTGATGTTTGTTATTTATTACAAATTAAAACAAACAAAAACAGAAAAACAATACACATTGAAAATAATTTTGCCACATTTTATATTGAAATAGAACATAAACTGGTGTAATTTAAGGAATAAAACTTCACTGTCTCAGAGGTTTTAAACCAGTTGTTTTAATGTCAGATGTTATAAATAGACATAAACAAACCACAAATAACTTACATGAAATGCAGGAGTGTCTAGTTTGCAATAACCACAGTTTGCAAAAACCTACAAAGTGCAGATTTTTAACAATTTTAAAACACCTACATAAACTGTATACAAATATGCAGTTGTTAATATTAAAAGATAAAAATGTAAACAAATCAAATGAACAGCAATGATTTACATCTCTTCATAAAAAAATTAAGTGCTTCTGGCCTAATCTCCTATATGCATTCAATTTTACATTATTGTAAATTGAAATGTAAACATTTTAATCCGTGACCTGTGAGGGGAGACAAAGAGCCCACTGCCACTAAACACTCTCTCTGAGGGTACACTGGTTGGTGGAATGCATGTAATCTTCCGGACAACCTTGGCAAGGAAAGGTAGTTCTGATGCATTGCCCTTCACCATATTAGCTGAATGGACTACTTGAACAGATGACAATGACAAGTATATCACAATCTCCGCTTTTACCTTAATTACAGGAGTGGTGGTTACACACATGTAATCAAATTTAGCACAATACATTTGAATGCAATGGCCATGTTCAGTCAGGTCTATCCAAGTGCCCCTTTTCACATATTAAATCTCCAGCAACTGCATCCACTAACATTATGAATTTATAGCTGATGGATAAATGGTGGACTGAGTGTGGGTGTGTACATAAGTGGACAAACTATGAACTGGTATGCTGCCCAAGTTCTTGTCCTGCATTGTGTCCAGTGCTGCCAGGAAAGGCTCTTGCTCTCTGAATTGCAGTAAGCAAGCTTAAGAATGAATATAACCAGCTCTGGCACCAGATCAAAATATCAAGGGAATGGGAGACATGATATTTGAGATTACCATGAAGTGTTGCCCAAAAAAAAAAAATATCAATCGACGTGTCTAAATGAACGCAAGACCAAGTAAAGGTGCACTATGGTGTCAAAGAGAAAAGGGTACCAAGTCCTCATTTTTCTGCAGAAATATTATTCTTTTCAGAGTTAGGTGGCAGCCTTAGCCATGGCTATTTACCACCGATTTTTTTTTCTAAAGAAATTCTTGTGTATTCTTTCTCATTTATTAGTATTGTCTCTGAATTCAGGTTTACAGACTCGCTCTACCATAAACATTTTAGAGAAATGACAATTGAGTGTCTCAGTGCAGCCACAAATTGGCAGCAGTTAGTTTGTCAAACAGAAAAGAAGCGAAACTGAATATAAATTCACTAAACAATTAAATTTCCATTATTTTCTTATTGATTTTAGCACAAGAATATACTTCAGCCCATGTTTAGCCTTCACTTTAACAACGTTGTGTGGGTCCACTGAACACCTCACTGCCAAATTCTGCAACTCCATGCTCCATTCAAGAGCAACTACATCAGACAGGTATCTTCCTACGCATGCGAGTTTAACAAAATGGACACAATAAAAAAGTCAACTAATTCTTAAGTTACATATTAGGCAAAATTACAAAATAGTAAGTTTAAAAAGATGTTGAATATTACTGCAACAACAAGGAAATACTTCTTACCAAATAAATGTGTAAGAAATTTACACTTCAAAAACTAGAACTTTTAGGAATTGCTTAATTTGTGCAGGATACCCTCAATCCTAAATTAAATTTCATGCCCTGCACATGCAGAACATGTAACACTAAAGCTTATACGTGCTTAGCAAGTTAAACACCAATAAACTAAAGAAGACCTTAGTTTGAATTCGCTATATGTCAGGGAGTGATCGTTTCAAAGAGGACTCATTAAATGTGATGTGTTCCCCCCTTTTGCTGCAACTTTCATTCTGCAGATAGGGTAGTCCTCTTCAATTAAATTCCCCTCAACACTTTTCAAAAAAGCCAAAAGAGAACTATACTTCAGACTTGGCCCTTTTGATGGGCGATATAGCTCTGAACCACTAGCACTGCCTTCTGTCATGCTTCTATTAAATCACTGGATAGCCAATTTTCATATTACATGTGCACAATTACTTTTAGCAATCGCATTTGTTTTTAAAACATATCAATTGACAACAGTTACAGTAACAATTACAATATTAAGTGGTATAAAAACTGTTGGGTATTTCACCACTGTATATTATAAAAACTAATAACCACCACATCCTTATGCTAAATTGATTCTTTCTTTGAGATGCAAGACTCAAGAACTAATCACTTCAAAAAATTGTCTGTCCTTATTATGATATCTTAAGATGCATTAATTTCAAATAATGGCCTACCCAATCAGTCAATTCTAAATTCGGATCTGGCTGCTTAATCCAATCCTTTTACCTGAAATTTGTAATGAGGTGGGTCCTTTTATTGGGGTGGCAGGTGTGATGAGTTGACTTGCCATTTATTCCTGGGAGTATGGTACAGAATTTGGAAGAGCAGTAGGACAGATGGGTAATGGGTATCATTTACTTTTAATCCTTAGTATGAACTTACGTCTTGCTGTTAAATACTAATTATTGTGCAGCAGGCAATCTTTGAATGCAAAATGTGTGTGACCTTGAAGATGATGGGCTGCAGTAGCACCAGTACTATCAGACTATTATCCTTGGTTCTACTCCAGTTAACTAATAACAGAACAATGAGGCTCCAAAAGAGCACATGATCATCAAAACTAGACAACTTAAGTTTGGGAAAATGTTGCCTGAAAATTCAGGCTGGTCTGGGGCAAAATGGGTCCTAACCAATAAAAGGTTGGTGTATCTAATAAAGTGACATGGAGGTGGAGCTGAACACTAGAAAAGATACTTTGTTAACAGCCATTTCAACAGTAATATTACATCTTGCATTAGTGTGCAGACAGAGAGGAGACGTTACATAAGAAGGAAGGGTTTTGTATAACATTTACATCAAGTCTGGGGATTTTCCTTAGCACAAGCTGGTGTGTATGTCAATTCACACAAATGCTTAGCTGCATTTAAAGGATCAGGAACAACTACTTTAGCAACTTCTCGCTGCCCCATTTTTTATCTAGGTGTTAAGAGAATAAGCCCTAACTAATCCTACCCTTCTAACACCACCTTGCTGAAGTCTTTGAAGATTATTTCAGATGACCTATATCCCAGATTTCAACAAAGGAGTGCATCCCATCTCCGTTCTGAAATGACTATGTGACATATCACAAAAGCATTACTAAATCTGTGTATGTGGATCCAATTTTATAGCATCAACTCTGCATAAATTAATTTATCCTTAGTGCTTTCAGACACTGGCAAGAGTTCATAAGGCAAATTACAGGATAGAGTAAAAAGAAATTGGATAAACCGAGTTCAAAAATGGAGTTCAATAGCTAATAAGGTAACCAATTACGATTATGAAAGAATAAAACTGAAGTCCAAATTCCAAAAAATACATCAGGTTAAATTTCATATTGATTTGAATTTCTTAGCTGCTAAACTGGTGGTTTTACATATAATTACATTATGAACACCAATCAATTGAAATAATACCCCATTACAAGAGCTTATTTTCTTAAATTTATATAATTTCAGATTACAAAATAAAGTACATTGCTCTACTCGTGTAACCTGACCTTACATAAAATAATGCATATTCAGGAATATGTTCTCTTTTCAATCAGAAAATAACCATATAATCTGTGTCAGAAACATCTTTTATTTAAAACTGGATTCTCACATTGGCAATGACCAAAAGAAAAATGTGAGAAACTGCTGTGCTCGATTCTGAACTGGATTATCTACTTTGTTAAAAAAAACAATTAGATCAAGTGAACTGAGCCCACATGAAACTTTCAGGACACTGTCCCTAACAACAATTACAATATGGACAATTCCATGCAAAGACATTTTATTATTTAAAGCATTTTATTATTTAAAGATATGTAAGATGCCCACAGGCTTTGAAAAGCTCGGCTTGGCAAAAAAAAGGTCTTACATTCAGGTTTTAAAATCATGAAAATCTGATTTTCTGCAAATAAAAAGGTCTGGTGTCACACACGTGCGCATGGGAGGCACTAAAGGGCTTGAGTAAGGGCAGTTCCGAGTCATACCGAGACGTGGCAGAGTGCACTGACTCTTTTTCTCCCTTTCCTGCAGACCATTCACGGGAGATTCCACCTGGCTCTCTTGACGTCACTTCCGGGACTGAACCTATGGAAGAAGACCTTGCCAGCTCCAGTCCCTGTGATGTCACGTCCGGGCTCAAACCTATGGCTGAAGGCCTTCATGAGCCCAACCCCTTTGATCTCACTTCCTGTCTTCCCCTTTAAAAGCCTCCACCTTTTCTCTTTTCCCTCAGTTCTGTTTAGGGCTCGGTTTTGTGCACAGCAGTGCTATCATTTAAAACTACAATTTGCAGCCAGGAAACCAAATATATGGGTGGCTGCCCCAAACCTTGCTATGGCTCTTTGTGGCTTTTGTGACACTGGTTATGTAACTCTGTTGAGGAAACCTGTTAACATGTGGAGGGCAGGCATCTTAACTGTGTGTAACCAAAACTACACTTTAAAATGTGCCTTATCTGTGAAGCTGTACGTTTATGTAATGTGATGTGGTAACCTTTATGAACAGCAGGATACCATCTGCTGTTACTTGCAGCACTGAACTCATAATGAACTCTACAGAATCAAGCACTAAGAAGTAGAGAAATGGCTTGGTATTGGGCCATGTCAGCAGTTCCTTATCTAATCAGAGGCTGAGCACATGCTCACCACCTTTTCTACCAATAACCTCAAGTAACCGAGCCCTTAAAACCAATCCAAAGTTACAGAAGCAGCTGGTCAAGACATCTAACTCACAACACATCAGCACACCAGGGACACTTTACTTTGAATGCATGCTGATACAATGAGCCTTTATTAATGATAGTAACTGAATACCAATCTGTTTAAAAAAAAATAGAAAATAATCTAAGAAAAGTGTTGATAGAGCATTAAGAATGAAAACTGACAAACTATTATTAGCTAATTGATCTGTGTATCTCTATAAATTACCCTTTATTTTTTATAAAATAGGTGCCACTGTGATATAATTTTATTGCTGCTACCTCAAAATACTATGAACACAAGTTTAATACTGGACCTGTTAATGGTCAGGGTGGAATTTTCAGCGGACTCCCACGTTAAGACATTAAGTCAACAAATGGCTCAGTATGACAGATCATGAATGTAGTACCTCCTTCTGATATCCTCTTTTTCGTATATTTGTCACAATGCTTGGCTTAATGTCTTTAGACAAAATGTCGTATTTGATAAAGGGAACCAGAATAAACAATTTCTAAATTATTACTTAATATATTTCAGTAATAAAATTATCCAACATCTGTTTTGCCCATGTAAAAAGGTGAGTGACCCTTATTTTTTTCAAATAGCTGATCAAAGTTAACTGATAATTAGACTCAGTTCACAGAACACAGCACCACCTGATTGCAAGTAGGCTTCTTAAATCTGTGCCGGCCCATATGTCGACCACTATTATAAGGAATGAAAAAAATCACCACACGGTTCCTAGCAGAACAATATGCAATGATCAGAGGAAATTCCAGAAGAGGTAAGGAAAAAAAGATGTTGAAACTTCCCAATCATGAATAGGTTACAAAGCAATTTCTAAGGTTCTTTGACTCCACCACACCACAATGACAGCCATCATCTAAAAATGGAAAACATTCAGAACAGTGGTGAATCTTCCCAAGGAAAGGCCCAACCTACTAAAAAGTTACTCCAAGTGAACACCTACGACTCATTCGGAAATTCACAGAGGATCCCAGAAAAAATATAAATTTCCCCTTGGAATTAATAAAGTATCTATCTATCTATCATCCAAAGAACTGCAAGCCTCTCTGACCTCAGCTAAGATCAGCTTTCATAGAACCACGTCAAGAAAGACCCAGAGTGAAACTGGGATTCATGGAAGAGTATCATGGTGTAATAAACCTTGGTTATCGAAGGGTAACACCAGTGCTAGTCTTTAAATAAGAAACACCTAGATAATCTTCAAAGGCTTTTGGAATAATGTTCTATAAACAGAAAAATCAAAAGGAGAATGACAATATGTCTGGCGTAAAGCTAATACATTGTTCAATAGCAAGAACATCATACCTACAATAAAACACGGGGTGGTAGTGTTATGATGCAAGGATGATTTCCTGCCTCAAGACCGAAAAGACTTCTTATTACTGAAGGAAGCAATGAATTCTAGACTTTACCAAAATATTCTTAAGGAGTTTGTCCAGTCATCTGTCTGTGACGTGAAGCTGAAGCATATTTGGGATAGGCAGCAGAACAATGACACAGAATAGTTTACAACTGAATGTGTTAGAAGAAACAGAAGTAAAGGTTTGCAGTGGCTTGGTCAAAGTCCGAACTTGAACCCAAAAGATATTCTGTAGCACAGGGGTCCCCAACTCCAGTCCTGGAGGGGCCCAGTGGCTAAAGGTTTTCATTTTAAACCTTTTCCTAATTAGTGACCGGTTTTTTTAGCAGGGCAAGAAATGAGTAGTTCGTGCTCATAACCTACCAAAACATCTAAATTCTGAAAAGAAGAGGGGGAAAAAGCGCTCAACGGTGATGTTACAGTCTGCTGACAAATTACAGGAAGAGTTTAGTTGTGATTATTGCTGCTAAAGGTGTTGCAAGTTTGCAACCAAGTATTGAACCTACGACTGCAATTAAATATAGTTATAATTATATATAGAGTATTTGTGTGTTGGATAACTTTGCTCCTTGAATAAATGGAGTAATGCTTTTAAAACTATTGGGGAGTTCAATCAGGAACCCTTTTTTCTAATACTGCAATTTGTCTAAAGGTCTTGAGGCCATTCATTGCACTAAATACCACGAAGGAGGCAAATACTCTTTCACAACATGTGTACATGTGCCCTATGGTAATTTGATATACAGAAATGTTCAGGATTGGCTTCAGCCTTCTGTATAAAACCATTGGGGAGGCTTAGACTCACCATTTTCTAGTGTTCAAAGAAAGATAGTTCTGGAAAAAGATGAATGTTTAAAATATATATAAATTCTGTATATACATATCATTCACAAAGCCCCTTTCAAATGAAAACAGATCCAAACAAACGCTCTTTCTTTCAAAATTATTTCATGTGTAGCTATAGTAACTAGTGCCAAAAGTCATTTGTTTTTACAAGCTACTTAAAACTAGGCCTCCACAACACAGAAAACATGAGCTATTCCCATTTCAGAAGTAAAAGACAGAGGAAACACACTAAATAAAATGCACAATACAGACAGACAGATCTTTGTCTGAAATAAAGCACTTTAAAAAAAATTACTCATCAAGACATAAAAATAGGCCCCATTGTGTCTAAAATAATTTCTTTAGTCAGCAAGACAAGAATGCATCGCTTTATTCAAGAAAGAATTCAGTCAGCCTCAAAAAATGAAGGCACACCCATCTAAACTAAACCTGTGTCTTTGCACACTAAATGAAATCCCATCATTAGGAAGTCCTGGTAGACATAATTACTTCAACAGAAATATATATTCTTTAATATAAAGTCATATATTCTATTCTTGTCAACATGCATCTGTTTTTTGTGCCTTTTGTCCACCCTTCAAAGAGAGTCACTCAGAATCAAGAGCAAGTTTACTTTTATGTGTACATAGCATAATTAACTTTTTATGTGCACATTTTTAGCAGACTAATTACAGGAACTGCTGCTTTAGTACTTTTAAATTGAACCATAAACAATACACATGCATTTAAAAACAGAGGTGAAGTTTGCAAAATGTAAACTTTTACTAATAACTGAAATAATAGACTGTACTCAGAAGAGTAAAGGAGATGCTTTGAACACTTCAGTAAAAACATTAAAATTATTAAATTGAAGTTATTTCTATTATGGTCCTAGTCTAGGGTTAGACTTAAGGGTCAGTAACTGTCCTGTGTGGATTCTGCAAGCTCTCTCAGTGTCTAAGTGGGTTACTGATATATGTCTGGTTAACTGGTAGTGCTAAAATGGCACTATATGCGTTACTGTCCACAGCTAAACTCTGAAATGGACTGACTCACTGTTCAAGGAGGGTACCCTCCTTGCAGCCAATGCTGCTGTAAGAGAAACTGGCTCTGAACTCTGAAATTGATAAGATGGTTAGACCTCAGAGGATTAAAAAAATGTCTGTAGCACTCTGAATGCCTCTCTTGTTTGGATAGTTAGTGGCCAAAAAAATGATCCCATTTCTCAACTGGACACTTTTTAAACCTGTCAAGGCTTCCACTTCACATATATGACATAGCAACTTGCTCCATATTCACACAGCCACTGACAACAAAATGTAATTAATTCACTGTTTAACTAAAAATAATTCTACTGCATCAGCTTTATCAAAACTAAAAACAAAAAGATCAAGTTCCCTTAGTTTGTCAAGGTAGAACAAAAACTTTAGTCCTGAGACAGATATGTTTTTCTTTGCTTTTCTAAAGAGCCCCTAGTGCTGCTGTGTCTTTCTTTGTTGTAAGGTAAAAAGAATTGAAAAATAATAAATTAGCTACAGTCTCATTAGTTTTACATAGTTTGAGAATTATGTACATTGATTTACAACAGGCAGTTTTTACAATACAACATCATGCCTTTTTTTCAGTCTTTACTATTGCTTTCATTGCCTTGATAATGGAAATGCTGCTTTGATGCAAAGGCCCAAATCTTTTTCATAAATTGCTTTCTGCACTTAGTAATTGTTCCATTACAAAATGTGAGAAACTATTTCAGTATGTCAAGAATCAAACACAGTTCCATGCAAAGGTTTGGATACCCCTGGTCAAATTATATGTTTTGCTAACATTAGAAGTAAAAAAATAGTAAATGCAACTTTGATAACAAACTAAAACAATGTCATTTTTATGAAAATGTTAATGTGCAATTTATTTGATTAACTTAAAAAAAAAAAAAAGTACAAATGGCATTTGCAAAAGTTTTGTGACTTTTAACATTAAGTATTTTGTATTCAGGGTGGAAAATAAAATAATGTATCATTAATTTTGTATTTTAGCATCGGGGATATAGATGCAATACATGTTTGTGGAAAGTAGTTTCATCAGTGTATAAGATGTCACCTAGTGTAATACATCCAAACCCAATTTTCAATTTGACGATATCCAAGTTCATACTCAGAATAAAACATACTGTAATAGAACAGCCTTCAAATTTAAGACAACATTGTCATAACTTTATATGCCACAAAGCTTACACTTGTCTGAAAAAGTTTGGTAGAAAAGGATATCTTTCCAGGATAATTTATGAAAATGAAAAAATGAAACTGCAAGTTAGAAGAGTCACACATGCTATACGTTAAATCTCTAACCACTAAAGTACCATTTCTTTAAAGTTGACTAATGAAACTGATGTTTTGAATCAGCTTGCCAAATATGGAAACCTGCAGAGTCTTTGAACGTTGTATACTTTCAGCAGGCTCTGCAGTGGCAAAGTCTGTTTAAATTGCTAATGTATTATAAAGAAGTGGTATCATTTGGAGGAAAAGAAGACAGACATAATCGAACAGCGTAACAATGGACAAACAGTTGTACCACTTATGCAAAACCTTTCTTCCATTTCAAGATACTACATGCAAACCAAGTAATATTCTGTAACGAATTATCTTTGATGCATCCACCTGTCAGCCCAAACACCTAGAAGACTCTTTAGAACTGCTTATGTTTTACTGAATCACGGCAACAAGCTGCTTAACATGTTGTTTGTCTAACACAATGCCTATTTTATTCACCTATTATTTAAGATTTGGAGGGTGTGTTCATTTGGCACACATGTTCATATAAAATACTTCTGCAGAAATGTATGCATTTAAATTTTAAACAATATAGTTTCCATATATTGTTCTAGAAGTACAATATATTTTGAAATGAACAAATCTACTGTTGTGGAGGTGCCACCCTTATCAAAAATGAACAAACCAAAAAAAAAAAACAAAAAAGTGGCAAAAGCATGTAAACAGATTACCGTTAAAAATTACACTCACAGATAAATACCCATCCATCCATTAATCCATCCATTATCCAGTCTGCTATATCCTAACACAGGGTCACGGGGGTCTGATGGAGCCAATCCCAGCCAGCACAGGGCGCAAGGCAGGAACAAATCCTGGGCAGGGAGACAGCCCACCACAGGGCGCACACACATGCTAGGGACAATTTAGGATCGCCAATGCACCTGACCTGCATGTCTTTGGACTGTGGGAGGAAACCAGAGCAGCCGGAAGAAACCCAAACAGACATGGGGAGAACATGAAAACTCCATGCAGGGAGGACCCGGAAAGCGAACCCAGGTCTTCTTACTGCTAGGCAGCAGTGCTACCACTGCGCCACTGAGAAGGCACAGTTAAATATAAAATTAAAAATATAAGATTAAAATAAAAAATGATAATAAAGCATGCTTGAGTAGTGGTTAACATTGCTGTCTGACTGATCATGCATACTGTGTTTGAATCCCATGCCCATTTGCTGTATGTTGTTTTTGCACTTTTACGCTGTCTGTCCTGTTTCTCAGGTATTCTACTTTTTCCCTTTATCTTGAAGATATTTCAGTTAGCTCAACCACAGATTCTAAAATGGCCTTCGGTAAGAATGTGTTTGAGTAGGCCATATGATGAACTGAAAACTGTTTAGCATGGGCTCCAGCCTTGAATGCTGTGCGCTAGAATTGGCTCCAACTACACAATACCCAGAGTTGGTTTAAGCACGGTTATGAAAGTTATATTGAAATAAAATATAAAATGTACAATGCAACACAAATTTAATGACAACCCCCCCCCCCCCCCAAAAAATACACACATACACACGAGAACAAAGGAAAAGTTTACTCAATGATAGCCATAAAAAGAGATACAAAAAATCCAGTCAGCCCAGATTTCATTAAAAAAAAAAACAATTTTGAGGTTCATGGTTAATTAAAATGACTGCTACAAAACTTAAAAATCAAAAACATCACCTCTAACTAAACTATAAGCATTATATATATATATATATATATATATATATATATATATATATATATATATATATCAAAGTCAAAGTTATTTCTTCACAATCATGGTATATTTTTATGTCACATGAAACTGCATTCTAAAGTGAAGAAAAGCATTTTTTTTTCATAAAAAAAAAAAAAACACCTAATACATAGCTTGTTGTAATGTTTTAAAATGGCATTGATGGGGCCTGAGTTCAAACATGGAAGAAGGGGAAAAAAACATAACTTAAAACTTATTCAATACATCTATTTTTAAACCCAAGAGTGTTATTAAATATTAATCCATGTCTTGAGATTGCACACATATTGCAAAACAGTTCATGGTCTGTCTTTTTTTGTAAACTCCACTGAAAGTGTGTACAGTATTGTCAAATGTTGAGTGGCACTGTGAACTTGGTATTGAAGTGCAGGTGGTTTTGCTCGTTCAGATATCTAAGGCTTTATACTGTATTTCATTTTTTTTAATCAGTTCAGATTAATTGTTAGGAGTACAACGTACAATGAAATTCCTATGTATGATTCTTAAGCCTGCGGTGAGCTGGCACCCTGCCCAGGGTTTGTTTCCTGCCTTGCGCCCTGTGTTGGCTGGGATTGTGTCCAGCAGACCCCCCGTGACCCTATAGTTAGGATATAGCGGGTTGGATAATGGATGGATGGATGATTCTTGAGCATGCATCCCACTACCACTCGGCATGAATCCTACACTATAGGCTACATTCAATAACAGCATAGAATATAATACAAAAACAGTAGACTCAGTTTAGGGAATTTAAAAAAAAAAAAAACATGATTTTAGTGTGTGTATAGTGTGTCATTGCGTGATTTAGCATCTGTGCCAGTATTACCTACAAAAAAATATACGATTTGAATACATATGGGATGGATAAGTGAGAGAGAGAGGTTGGGAGCATGTGCAGATAGCGCATTGCCACCTCCACCACATGACAAACCACCCAGATTGGGACCAGAGTGCTGCGGGTGACACCTCAGCACCACACTGGAAGAGTGTGAGGCTTTTTACAGCAACTGAAGTGCCAAGTCTGCCACCAACTGCCAAGTTTTCCCTGTAAGTTGGACGACATGCTTAATTAACGTGACACCCAGGACGAAGCAATTGTAGGTTAAGGGCCTTGCTCAAGGTTCCAACAGAGTAGAGTTAATTCTGTAGTTTATGGGATTTGAACTGGCAACTTTCTGATTGCCAACACAGATCCCCAGCCTCAGAGCCACCACTCCCTCCGCCTGTATATAAGAACTTGTTTTAAATCACAGCAAATGTGTACTTGAATTAGATGATTTCAGGGCACACTGACTGCTCTATCAGACACTCGACACACCCCTTGTCATGGTAGCTCTTACTGAACAATCTCCACCTCTTTGCAGCATATCCTTCATGACTAATAACCAAAACAACCACTGAGGGGGTGGGGTTTGGGGGTGGTCAGAACTGTTTTAAAAGACTTTGATGAGCAAAATGATCTTCAAAACTGACTTTTTCTAAATAAAACGTAAATAAAAGTAAAGCGAGTGTGGAGCGGTGTTGACTAAGCTAACAGAGCCTTATACTCGTGTTAGACTGAAGCTCTTAGAAACTCCACTGAACAAAATGGCAAGAGAAAGCAGAAATTGCCTACATTGGACTTTCCACTTCATGGGAAAATAAATACCTTTAAAGTGACTCTCTCCATCTTATACACAGTATACACTGCTTCTTCGCTGTCCCCATGATGGAAATTCTTCTGTAAAGTGGTGGGACAGCCAGGACCATTTTTTCTCTCCCCCTTTCTTAACAATGCGCAACATTTGCAACTGTTTTAGATTTTCTACAGAAGAGACTCTTCAAATATGTCATGTGGCTTGTTAAAGGAAGCATTGTATAAAACTGCATACATCTTGCAAAGACTCCCCAGACACAAAATTACAAAAAACTGTTTTAATGAACATGGTAACTGAATCAATTTAACATTTATTCATTAAATGACTGTGGTACATGCAGTCCTTCAGGTTTGACTTTGACACTTATTACACAAGTGTCCGATTCTTGTCTTTTTGTACTAAGTTAATTTTTAATAACCTACTTACTTTCAGTCCCTCAATTATCATTCAGCCCAGTTCTCCGATTGACCACTCTAGAGGTCTGCTGCTTATTCTATGCTCATCCATGCAGGTCCTGCAGTATCTCTACAAACTGCAGAAATTGATAGTATACAGCGGCATCGCAGCTAATCACAATCATGCCATTCTTCCAAATGCTTCACAAAAGAGTAACATATAAGAAGAAAGCATGGCTGTGAAGAGTTCAGCTCTAGTTAAAAGGCAACAGTACAAAGTACTGTAAAGTAAATTACAGTCTGCAGTGTACCATTTAGTGTAACAAAAACAAACCTACAAAGGCAATACTAAGATTATGAATACAATCTGCAGTTATAACAACTGGACACAATACTCATATTTATACATACATCCGTGCATCTATTTAGTTCCTGGACATGCTTATTCCAATTCAGGGTTACAGGGAACTGCAGCCAAAGGCTTTCCCAGCAGCATTATGCACAAGTTAAAAACCAATCCTGGATTGAATGCCAGTTTGCTAGCTCATAATTAATGTAAACTGAGCAAGCATAACAACCACACATCTCTTAAAGTAATGGCTCACATCCTATCTTGGATGCACCAGTGGGAGTCAAACCTCCTATTGACTAGTTCAAAATAAATTAGCTATAATACAAACTTAGTATACTTTAAAACTGGACATCTTTTACCTGTGAATAAACTATATATATTTGTGCCACAAACGAAAGGAAGGAATTAGCCACAGGATGATTAAGTGCAGTACATTGCTTACACCGTGTGGTTTACGTGGGGTTGTAGGGCAAATACTGAAAAGAAACCACAAGCTCCGTCTATGAAAAATTCTGGTTATAACTATTCAAAAAGTAAATGTAAAAAATTTCAGCATAAAACTATAAATATTCATGAAAATGTAGGTTAAAGGACTTTGTTTATTGTACATTTATAGCAAACATAAAATCCCACATTAAAATAATTTCAACTGCAAAAAGTAAAAGGTAAATTTTACATCTCGTGCAGTAGGTAACTACTAAGCAATAAGATTTTGACCTATCAATATTTAGAGGTAAAAACCTTCCCTAAAATAAAAAACTAAATACCCCAAATCTCAAAAACTGGTTTAACTGAAATCTGTTTATGTTATAATAAAAGAAAATTCACCAAACCTATTTTTGTCAATATATGTTTGTAATAATTCTGAAGTGAGTGGGTTTTTTTTTTTTTAGGTATCACATCCTTTCCTCGCCTCAGCAGTGATCACATGGTGAAATGAGGTATGCAGTTCATGTGAATACACACCACAAGCAGAAGAGTAAAACTGACTAAGCTGCAGCTGTAATCATGCAGAAGAAAGGGGTTGCTGGTGAGTAAAGAAGGCAGCAGACCCTCTACAGGAAGAAAGAGAGAGACAAGGTGGGAGCCGCATGGAAAATAAGATGTGAAGCGGACAAAGGAAAGTTAGGCGAAGCTCAAGAAAGCCATGGCTGGCAAGTGGTCTCCATAGGTACATTCAGTGCTCCCTATTCTGTCGGCTTCTTCTTACTCCTCAAAATGAGGTATAAAATACATAAAATTGCAAGCCAGATTGGAGTGTCGTGCACATTCATGTACATATACTTCAAAGAATGGAGTTGAGGGTGGCCCCTGGTAGTGAACTGGAGTGCCCCCATGGAGGTCATGCCACAACATGCTTCTACGCTCTGATTTCCAAAGCAGAAACAGGAAAGTGCCAGTACAACACACTGGTCCACTTCAAGCCCTGGGTACAACACAAGCCAGTAGTGACAGCATTCCTTGGTCAGTTTAAACCAGAGATCTCAAACTCCAGTCCTGGAAAGCAGCAGTGACTGCAGGTTTTCATTCTAACCCTTTTCTTAATTAGTGACCTGTGTTTGCTGCTAATTAAATCTTTTTAAATTAATTTTAATTGACTTGTTTTTTTAAGATTTGTTCCACGGAATGTCTTCATCGTTCTTCTGAATTGCTTCAGTTCTTTCCTTAAACAGAAATGAAATATGAAGTGAGTGAGCCAACAGAAGACCAACTAAGTCAGGTTCTCAAACTCCAACCAATTTCACTCCAATCAGTGCTTAATTAAGCACTGTGTCTTGTTAATTAAACTCGTTCTTTAATTCCACGGCTTGTTGCTGCTCTCATTGTGCAATAGCATACATTTCCAAAATTGTTGATTTTGGTGGCCTGAGCAAATCAACATTCCTGACACCTTCATCCTTTTTATTTTCAGATATTGTGTGATGGACATAGTTTACTGGTCATGTTTTGGTTCATTTTGTATCTCATTATTGTTTGGATGCTAATTAAGGAAAAAGAAACAATTACTGGGTCTGAGACTTCAACAGCAAGTCAATTAAAATTAATTAAAAAGAAGTTAATTAGCAACAGAAACAAGTCACTAAAAAAAGAAAAGGGTTAAAATGAAAACCTGCAACCACTGCAGCCCTCCAGGACCAGAGTTTGACATCCCTGGTTTTAACGCTGCACAGCTCCATAATGGGGTCCCCCATAGGGCAGAAGAGAAGACATGTTACAAAGTTCACAATACTATTTCTTTTTACCTGCACAGTGCTTAAAACATTCAGTTCATTCCATGGGCGATGTACCGCCTGCAAACATCCATGCTATATGTAATAAGTTTTAAAAAAATCCATGAATTAGTCTATATTGGCTTTTGATTGAAACCTTCCAAAACTTTATAAAAGTACAAGATTACAGATCAAAGTGTTACACTGAAATGTAATTGAAGCTACCATTTTTGGATGTGCTACAGGGTGAAAATTATACCCAAAATCCCCCTTATTCCTACTAATTACATGTTTGAAGTAAAAAAAAAAAAAAAAAACGTTTTCTTCAAAAATTGTGTTGTGCAATGGCCATTAAGAAAAGCCAAGTCACTAGGAAAAAAAAAAATTGATCGACAGGAAGAATATTTAACTTGTAGACAATTACATGCAGCATGTTCAAGAGCAAAGTGCTACAGTGAGCTAATAAATTAGCCCCCCCCTTAGGTAACAAATCCTGCACACATAAGAGTACTCAGATACTTACACAGTACTTCTGATATATTCAGTTAGCCCTCTGCACAATAATCAAGGCCCGCTGTCTTAGGAAACTGTAAAACGGCTAGTTTATTCATATTATTACTATTTGGCTAACACCTTTACTCAAAATGTACAACATTACATGACTTACTACTATTGATATACCATTTATTATATTTCTTGTGTTTTTCCAATTAGGACACAGTCAAGTAAAATTACTTGCTTATGGTCACAGAACATTAATAAAGATATGTTTAAACTACCAGACACAAACTAAATTTGTTGTTCTACATCACTACATGAGGATTACGCTGGATGTTTGAAAGGTTTCATTTAAATGTTTGTTTTTCCATTATCATGACCTGCCCCGTTCAGCTAATAAGGGTGCAATGGACCCCAAAAACATAATTATAAGAAAGGGCTGTAATTGATTGTAACAAAAACTAGCAGCCATACCCCAAACCCCTCATCTGACGCGTTCAAAGTTTGAGCACGAATCGCCCATAATGGCACACATGTAGCACAACGTGACTGTAACGCCAAAATTAAACGCCCCATTTGGTGGCCTCGTGAGAGAGAAGCCACTTTATAAAGGTAACGGAAACTTTACCGTGCTGGGATCGGAATTCTTGCTGCCCCCGCCCCCCCCGATTAAATTAGGTTACGCTAAAAGGCCACGCGCCCGCGTTTAAAAATAACATGAACTGGAGCAACACGTTTTATTTTAAACACAGCACCTGCAAGTGTGCTCTATCGCGTCTCCAAACAGGCTTCAGGGCCTGCAGAAGCGCGTGCTTTAAAAACAAGCCTTTAGTCAGAAGTGTAAATACCTGTCTGTTTCCGAGGCGTCTGAACTGGCTACCGGGTACGGAAAAAAAAACACCAGCTTCGACGATCAAAATAAACTGTTGCATTCTGACACCTGGAGAAAACCGGAGCTAGTGAAAAACAGGATCACAGGTTAAAAACCACAGATGTCGCCTGTCTAGGATAAAGAACCGATATAAAATTACCTGACACCCACTACCACAACCAGACCCCGCTTTATGTCATGTTCACTCGGCAAGTCGAAGTCGCCGACAACGAAGCACGGTCACTGTCGCTCCAGCTGGAACTACCGGGTATCAGCGATCTCAAAACCCGTGCGCGAGCTCACTCGCGGCACAACACCAGGTTGATGAAAGCAACGGGAGTTCGTAGCAACGTCGCCGATTTGGAATATGACTTCTTCTGGTTTCATTCTAGACATATAGTCTTTCTGGAATGTATCAATGACATATGTACTTAACAGCTTATATCCGCTGGACTAACACGGTCTACCTAAGGTCCACTTAAAACACCCGCTACGCATGTCAACCAGCACCACCTTGTCTAAAACAAGTCATGTTGCAGTTAAACCGAGAAGACCTTCACTCACCGTGATCTACTTCTGGCAGCAGACTAACGTGCCTACTGTCACCAACCGACAAGTGGAATGAAGAAAGACGGGATATGTTGCTGGATCGTTTGGCTCCGTCTCATATAACGGAACGCGAGAGATAATCCAAATTTGTATTCCCAAGTAGATGACAATCAGCTGTTTAAAAACATGACAGGCATATATTTACAGAAAAAAGTCGAAAGCCACACCACTGTCAGTTGAGTAGTGGGCGTATTCAGCATCAGCACTCCTATCTTTTTTTTTTCTCTCTTCGGGGTTCCCTCCGAGACCCACAATTCACAGCGCCGCTTACGCACCCGCGCGGAGGAGGAGACGCGGCGCCTGGGCCGGCTTACGCAATCGTTAAGGGGGGTGCGATGGTATGTCTTAGGAAAAAATACCGGAGAATATAACCGATTATTGGTGGACATTAAGACTTTTCATAACAGCATTAATTAAGAATAAACATTCACGAATATTAGCTGCAAGTCAGGGTGAAGCATATCCAAAGAACAAACGTTGTTACGAAGTTTACAGATTGTATTTTTGTGTCTTTCCCATTTACGTGCAGTTTTGGGAAACGTGTGTATTTAGATTTAAAAAAAAAAAAACATAAACCCAGTCAGATGCACAATCCATGCAACCATTTTCTGAGCTCGCTTTTTGTAGTACGGGATACGAAAAGGGGCGGACCCTGAAGTCTAGCCAGGAAAGAGCTGTGCACGGGAGTCGAGGTTGTCACAGAGCACTCGCCGACACCGTCACTCTCACGGAGCACGGCGGCTGCGAGTGTTCGAACGTACACGTGCACGTAATTCTTTACTGAGTGTAAGCATAAGTTGCAGTAGACATCAACCAACGCGTAGAATATGCAGATGGTGCGGTTTATACAGATAACTGGAATGTAATCAAAAGGAGGCTTAGATGAATTCGACCATTAGGAAAATGTGGGTGCATAATAAATGACAATTAATATCAACTGTTCTGTTTTTTCTACGTAATTAAGAAATCAGATACAGAGAGAATATTATGCACCGCTTATACCTGCATTTTACTAGTGTATTTCTCTCATCATCATTACTTTCCCGTATAGGGATTTCAGGGCCTTTTCATACACAAAGTGAGTAATGTTTACCATAACGACAGAGACACTTACCTTTCGGTCTAATATAGCCAAATGATTGCAATTATTTTTTAATAAGTTTACATGAGGATGTACCTTTCCACTTGTTCTCTGTCCTTATGAAGAATGCTTAATGACATGCCGTTAACTGAGAGGATGAGACGTTAATTGCTGGCGCCCTATCATTAACGGACAATTAGACAATGAGATGTTCAAAAAGACGAGAAACGCCGAGGCCAAAACAAGATTAGCAGCCGATTACTTAAACTTGATATTGATCTTGTTCTGCTGTTCACAGAGACGGCACTTAGACCTGCGGATCATCTCCTCTTAGTACTGTACAGTATTAGGTGGTCCAGTCTTGAACCGCTGCTAGTGCCCACTGTCTTAGGTTACACTGCAACTAACCCATGGTGACCGCTTCACAGGTTCACTTCCTATTAAGACACTTCTTGTTTTTAGTATAAAAATAGTCATTAGGTCATTTCTTTAGATTTACGTGTGAAAACGCTATATTACATTTGTTAAAAAAAGGAGACACAAAGTGAAAGAGTTTGGGCACCATTTTGTGACCCTGTATAATTTGAAAGAATGTACAATAATGCAACGAGTAACAGTTTGTAGAAATGTGTTTCAAAAAAGAGCTGAGAACATCATGGCCCCTTCCCGGGTTATATAGTCACTCTGCAGGAAGGGGTGGGTCTGGGAGTGTGGACAACAGAAGGGACATCTGCAGTGCACCAATATAAATTAAATCTGAGCCAAGTAAAAAGTATTTAAACCAGAACATTATGTCTAGTTTTCTCAATTGTAAGAATTATTGACTTATCCAAAATTGTGTGTTTATGATTATTTAGCTTACTTTAAGAAATTTTGTCAAGTAAATTTTGCGTACCCCATTGGCACATTTTTTTTTGCCTAATACTAGGGGGCTTTGCCCACAGCTTACTTCGCTCACCAACCCCCGTGCCTGCGCTACGCGTATGGGGATGTGGATGTACAATTTAAACATATTTTTATTTTCATGTGAATTGTTACATATGTATAATAGAACTATTTTACATTACAGCAAGTAATTAACCATATTAGAAAAGAGTAAAACGTAATAATTTGAATGTAAATTATGTTTCATGTTGCGTTAGAGTTATTCGTTACGTAATACGATTTCGTTTTCTGTTTGGCTTTGAAATTAACATGCAAGTACTTTTTAAACTAACCCTTTTACTGTTAAACTTAAGTCAAAACAATTTTTGAATTAAATTTTTGTCATTGTCGCATTGAATTTTGATTCTGTTTGGACTTTCATCATGACAATGCAACGTATAACTGCCTGTGATTGAATTTCGTTTCTTTCTCTTTATTAAATAAAACAACTTTTTCGAATGTTTGACTATGAGATTTGTTAATTGTCTTTGGAAAAGTGATTCTAACAGGAAACTGTTAATGTTTTAATACGAATGGCATATCAGGATCTCCTTTGTTGTATAATGTTATCCGCGGAAAATGTACTACATTACCTTTCTTGGATACATCCTTCGTTCTACAGTAATTCATGCGGTGGAAGAACGAACGGTGTTAACAGTTGTAGATATTCTTCGGGATATTGTAAGTTAATGTTTTCATCTTCCTCACAATCACCACCAACTGTTTCAGTATGGCCTATTGATATGCATTTAACCAATTTGCCATGTAACTGATCAACATTTTTGGTGTTAATTCGTTTGACTTCATCCTTTCTCGGTGCTAGGGTTGCTCGTGTACTCATTTTTTCTGTTGATAACCCTTCGTGATGAAATTCTTCAATAAGATTTGGACATAATATGTCTTCTTTAATTGAGAACTTAAAGTGAGGAAAATGTTAAAATTTATAAGAGCTGAGAGAGCAGGAACTGTGTTTGTCAAAAGCATTCACATGAATGAGAAGTGAGATTGCCGTCTGTGTGGTTGAATATGGTTGAGAGGAGGGCATGACTTGAAAAAATCTCATGGCCAAAGTCTCATATTGCGGGACTTGAAAAAATCTTCCAAAAAGTCTTATCTCATCACAGGATTTTTTTATATAATAGAGAGACAAGCAAAACAACTCCCTTTTAAAGTTTTATTTTATGTCTGTTTTTTTGTATGTGCACTTTTTGCAGTGTGGACAGCTGTCAGTCTTCCATTCTGCAGAGGGAGCAAGAGCGGAGGCATTAGACCACAGCACCAACCCCTGCTTTGGCAGGTAATTACCATCACCAGAGCCCACAAGCTGCCTCCCGTGCACACATGCATGACGCATTGGGACAAACAATCACTGATACAATACAAAGTTAACAAAAATATCTTGTGTTTTCAAAGCAAGTCAGTATTTTCTGTGTCTTTTCTTAGAACTCAAAACTGAAGCAATTGGGTACTTCTGCTTTTGTGCATATATTTCTGTGGTAAATTCATTTGTTTGCTGCTTTTCCACAGTAATGGTTTCTTCATTACAACAATCCCTATAACAGGGATGTCCAACTTGGGAGTAGCAACAGGTTTTTGTTCCAACCACTTTTTTTAAACTAGTGACCAGTTTTTGTTGCTAATGATCTTTTTTGCCTTAATTTTAATTGAAACCTTAATTATTCCTTTTTCCTTACTTAGCTGTCAAACAATACCAAACAAGCTAACACATGACCATCTAACCTGCATCCACCATACAATATTTGGAAATAAAGAAAGATGATGGTCTCAGTAACATTCATCTGCTCAGGTCAGCAAAACATTTTGACGGTGTACACTTTACATTAAATCAAACAGTTTTGGAAATGTCTAGTGTGGCGGAATCAGAGAAACAACAAGCCATTGAATTGAATAATGGATTTAATTAATTACAAGTCTCAATTTCTAATTAGGAAACTGATTGGAATATGAGGCACCTTGTTGGCACACTTCTCATCTCATTTTTGCTTGGTTGCTATTTAAGAAAAAAGAAGCAATTCAGAGGACTTAGTCTTAAAAATAAGGTGATTAAAATTAAAGGAAAAGAAGAGCAGAAATTGGTCACTGATTAAGACAGTGGCAGGAAGGAAAACCTTCAGCCACTGTGGCCATCCAGGATCGGAGTTGGACACCCCCACCCTAGAAGATTATTTCTTTCAAGACTTTTTAACATGGTTGGCACCAGGTGACTCTGCTAGGGTGTGTGTTATTAATTTAAAGAGTTCCTAATCACAGAGAGTCCCAAAATATCACAAAATGCCAGCTAGAGAGGAAAACACCATCAAACCTCGGCCATTAACAAGGGTAAACACAGGGTCTGTCAGTCAGTCTTTGTCCAAAGCGTATTCCTGAACAGAGCCACAGGGGACATTGGAGTCCATCCCAGTTAGCATAGGGCACAGGGCAGGAAAAAACCCTGGACAGAACACCAGTCCATCACACAACACATAGACACACATGCATCCTAACCACACACTAAGGCCAATTTAGTATTGCCAATCAACCTAACTTGCATGTTGTTGGACTGTGGGATTAAACTGGAACACCTGGAGGAGAACATGCAAACTCCACATAGGAAGGACCTGGGCCATGAACCCTGGTCTCCGTACTGCAAGGCACTACTATTGGACAATTGTGCCACACTTAAAACACAGGATCTTTATAATAGCGGACATAAATAACGGACATAAAAAAGACATTTGAAGCCAAGGGGGACCAGTGGCTGAAACATAACAGCAGCATTTTAATTGAAGTTGTGGGAGTTTGGTAAGTACAGTACTGACATTTTTTGCTTTTGGCCAGTTCTTAGCAACCAGGACCTATATCATGATGACTAAAACTGCACAAAGGCAGTGCCCAGAGTCTAAACAAAATAGCATCTGAAAAGATGTTAAGTAAAAGTACATTTCTAAAAGAAAACTCCAGCCAAGAAACACCTAGAAGATTTTTGTAGCCTCAGAAATGCTTGGACATTTTTCAAAAGGAACTCTACTCATAACAGCCAGGGAAGGTTCGTGTCTGTTCTTCTGGAGCTTTTTTGGAGGCTTCTATCTTTTTTTGCAATATTTGAGACTCCTTTTTGTAGCATTGTGTCAGATTGTTTTTGTGGAACAGGCCTCAAAAATACCATAAGAGCCAAACCACGACCTTCACTGGTCAGCCTCAGAGACAGGCCCCACTCCTGGCAGCCTGACCCCAAACTCAACAAGCAGGCCTTAAAGCCTGCTCAGGTCCAAAATTAGGGTACAGGCTTTTAAGTGTTCAAAAATATTATGTTACAGCCACAGTTCATCTTCTGGCCTAGTTTGTTTCCTTTTTTGTGCTTTCTTTGTTATCCATGTGTTTATTGTAATAATTGTTAATATTGTTCTGTTTACTTATTATTTAGTATTAATGTATTGTGCTATCTTCACCTATGTTCCTTGGGTTTTGTGGGTAGATCCTCAACAGGCTGGGCACCCTAATGTCATTGCTAAAGGACCGCCTGTAACCAGAGTTGAAAAAGAACTATTTATACTGTGATTTGTGAGCTTAATCATGTTAGAATACATACATTTTTCTAGCTGAAGCAACAACAGTTCTTTCAGACAGATCTTAACTGATTGGAGCAAATGCACTGTTTACAGATAACAAAAGAATGTGCTATACTAGGATCTCAGAAAGCCTAAACCATACATAGATCATGCAAATAGCTCATGATATTCTCTGCTACCGATATTCATATAAAAACATAAAGAATGATCTGCGGGATAAACTGTGTGACCTCGGTCTGCTCTGAGAACCGGACCTTCAGCCCCCGGCATCCCCTGATGCCAATGGCTGAGGGAGAGGCACACAGAAGCGGTGCACGAGGAAGCGGAAACGCGGGAAGCTAAAAGCAAAGCCTAGCTGGCCGGCGCTCCCGTCCATATTACTTTCTAATGTCTGCTCCCTGGACAATAAATTGGACTGCATTCGACTCTAGCAAACTACCCAGCGTGAGTTTAGAGACTGTTTTGTCTTTGTTTTAACGGAGACGTGGCTCAGCGACAGAGTTCCGGACACCGCCATTCAGCTAGATGAGCTAATGAAATGCTACTCTGTGCGGTGGTGAACTGTGTGTTTATATCAACACGGAATGATGCAGTAACTCTGTGCTTGTTTCTAGCTACTGCTCACCGCTAGTGGAGTTTGTGATTGTTAAATGTAGACCTTTTTATTTGCCTTGGGAATTCACCACCATCCACATAATCTGAGTTTACATACCACCCAGCACTAATGCTAAGGAAGCACTCTGGGAACTGTACAGCACCATCACAGACATACAGAACAAACACCCGGATGGACTGGTTATTGTCGTTGGAGATTTCAATCATGAGAATCTCAAGTCAGTGCTCCCTAAATTCCATCAGTTTGTGGACTTTGCAACGAGCGGGACGAACACATTGGACCTTATTTATACAAACATTCCTGCTGCGTACCGACCAGAGCCCTGCCACCGCTTCAGAAACTCAGATCACATCTCTGTCATGTTAATTCCAACATACAGACCACTCGTCAGATGCATCAAACCGGTTCTGAAGCAGGTAAGAACCTGGCCAGCAGAAGCCATCTCTATTCTTCAGGTCTGTTTTGAATGCACTGACTGGGACATGTTTAGAGAGGCTACAACCAACAGCAACTGTATCAACTTGGAGGAGTACACGTCATCAGTGACCAGCTACATCTATAAGTGCATTGATGACGTCACTGTCTCCAAGTACATCTCTGCACGCCCCAACCAGAAACCGTGGATTACAAAGGAAGTGTGTGTGCTACTGAGGACCCGGGACTGTGCCTTCAAGGAAGGTGACGAAATCGCCCTGAGAACAGCGAGGGCCAAACTATCCCGCACCATCAGAGCTGCAAAGCGCGCAGACGCCCAGAAAATCCAGGGACTTTTTCTATATGACAAAGACGCACGGAGCATGTGGAATGGCATCCAAGCCATCACTAATTACAGGACAACACCACCCACCTGTGACAGTGACGCCTCCCTTCCAGATATGCTGAATAAATTCTATGCATGGTTTGAAGCACAGAACAACGTGATGATGAGGAAGACCACCTCTCCTTCTAACAACCAAGCATTAAATCTGGCCGTGGCCAATGTGAGAAATACTCTTTGAAGAGTCAACCCACACAAGGCTGCAGGACCAGACAATATTCCTGGCAGAGTACTAAGGGAATGTGCAGACCAGCTGGCAGACGTTTTTACTGACATATTCAAAATCTCCCTAAGCACCGCTTCAAAACCACCACCATAGTTCCCGTGCCAAAAAAGTCACAAGTGTCCAACCTTAATGACTACCATCCCATTGCACTCACTCCCATTATCATGAAGTGCTTCGAGAAGCTTGTCATGAGGCACATTAAAACCCTGCTGCCCCCCTCACTGGACCTCCTGCAGTTTGCTTATCGCCGGAACAATTCAACAGATGATGCAATAGCCACCACTCTCCATCTGGCTCTCGTTCATCTGGACAATAAGGACACATACGTTCGAATGCTGTTTATCGACTTCAGCTCAGCATTCAACATGATCATTCCTCAGAAGCTGGCGGAAAAGCTGAGCCTGCTGGGACTGAACACCTCCCTCTGTAACTGGATTCTGGACTTCTTGACCGAGAGACCTCAGTCAGTCAGGATTGGAAACAGCATCTCCAGAACCACCACACTGAGCACTGGAGCTCCTCAAGGATGTGTGTTCAGTCCATTATTGTTGACACTGCTGACACATGACTGTGCAGCAACACACAGCTCTAATCACATTATAAAATTCGCCGATGACACGACTGTGGTGGGTCTTATCAGCAACAACAATGAGTCAGCATACAGAGAGGAGGTGCAGCGGTTAACAGACTGGTGTAAAGCCAATAACCTGTCTCTGAATGTAGACAAAACAAAGGAGATGATTGTTGACTTTAGGAAGACTAAGAGTGACCATCTGCCACTGAACATTTACGGCTCAACTGTGGAGGTCGTCAATAGCACCAAATTCCTGGGTGTCCTGGCAGAGAACCTCACCTGGTCCTGCAACACCAGCTCTTTAGCCAAGAAAGCCCAGCAGCGGCTCTACTTCCTGAGGAAAGCCCATCTTCCACCAGCTACTCTAATCAACATTCTACAGAGGAACCATAGAGAGTATCCTGAGCAACTGCATCACTGTCTGGTTTGAAAATTGCATGGTCAGGAATTGTAAAACCCTACAACAGATAGTGAAGATAGCTGAGAAGATCACCGGTGTCTCTCTTCCTTCCATCATGGACATTTACACCATACACTGCATCCGCAAAGTCACCAGCATTGTGAATGACACAGCACACCCTTCACACTCACTGTTTACACTCCTGCCATTAAGAAAAAAGTGCCGAAGCATTTGGGCCCTTACCACCAGAATGTGTAACAGTTTTTCCCCCCAAGCAGTCAGATTCTTGAACACTCATCGACTGGTCTGATATCTGATATACGTGTTCTGCTCTGCAATGTTGCACATGTTTGCACATTTGACTCACATGCACCTTGTTAAATATTATGTGTCTTTATGTTATGTGTCGTGGATTCTTCATTGTCCTGTGTTCTATGTAGCACCATAGTCCTGGAGGAACTTTGTTTTGTTTCACTGTATGCTGTACTACTGTATATGAATGAAATGACAATAAATACTCTTGAATCTTGAATTGAATTTGTGAATTTGGTAGTACTTCGTACATCATATTAGTTAGTGGAAACTGAGTGTATAGAAAGAAGGCCTCTCCAGATGCCTCGAAAAAGACTCGGCTCTTTAAATCTTTCTTCATAATTCGTCCCATGTAGCCCTGGAATCAGCCTAGTCGCTCTTCTTTTGTAGCCTGAAGACGAAAATTACACACAGTACTCCAGGTGAGGTCTAATCAATGTGTTATTTGTTTTGTTCTTGGATTTTGCTCTTCATTTACAAGTTTTGATTTGTTTGCTCTGGATTTTCTTCTAGGCAGTCTTTTTGCCCCTTTTTGCCATTTTTCGATCATTTTGTATTGATATAAACAAATTCGTCATTTTAAAGATTCTTTGTGAACTTCATTGCCAACCCAAAGGTTTTTTTTATGGTTTTATTTCCCTTGAGAGGCATTTTAATATATTTTGGGACATGGAAGTGACATTATTCTGGCCCCACCACTTGAAGCTTCACCCAGAGAACACAAAAAACATATTCAAACAACTTAAATACACAATATATTCATAATAATACAAGAAGAACCAATCAAAGCATAATAATTCAAAAGCAAAAAATAAATATAAACCAGGGAACAAATCCAAGCTGTAACATAACACATGTTAGGCCTGTGAAGGACTTCAAACCTGCCTTTTGAGTTTGGGGCCAGACATCCTGAAGTGATGCCTAAGCAGACCAGTGATGTCCTGTGTTATCTGCAGAAGAATGTTCAGATGGTTTTCCTATGCTTACATTGTGGCCAAAGTTTTCTTTTGTGTGTATTTTTAGGTTAGTTTCACAAAATTTAATATATAAATTAAATTAAAAGTGTGTCTGCATATCAGTTATTGCAGGACACATAAAAAGCTGGATGGATTTAGTTAAAATTTGGTAAGCCATCTTGGAACAGAGGCCAATAAAATTGTGTCTGGTATCTTCTAATCATTTCTTAGGAAAGGATTCATAATGATGTAAAGTGAAAAATCAAACACATCGTAGGTTAGGTTTCTAGTAATGCATTTAATGTTAAACCTTGTAGCAGAAGCTGGATATAATTGAAAAACTTTGAATGGGAATATCCTGGTATTAGCATGAAAACTGAAATATCAATAATCTTATTACATACAGTTAGGTCCATAAGTATTTGGACAGAGACGACTTTTTTCTAATTTTGGTTCTGTACATTTCCACAATGAATTTTAAATGAAACAACTCAGATGCAGTTGAAGTGCAGACTTTCAGCTTTAATTCAGTGGGTTGAACAAAACGATTGCATAAAAATGTGAGGCAACTAAAGCATTTTTTTAACACAATCCCTTTATCTCAGAGGCTCAAAAGTAATTTGACAAATTAAATAACTGGAAATAAAATGTTCATTTCTAATACTTGGTTGAAAACCCTTTGCTGGCAATGACAGCCTGAAGTTTTGAACTCATGGACATCACCAGATGCTGGGTTTCCTCCTTTTAAATACTCTGCCAGGCCTTTACTGCAGCGGCTTTCAGTTGCTGTTTGTTTGTGGGCCTTTCTGTCCGAAGTTTAGTCTTCAACAAGTGAAATGCATGCTCAATTGGGTTAAGATCAGGTGACTGACTTGGCCATTCAAGAATTTTCCACTTCTTTGCTTTAATAAACTCCTGGGTTGCTTTGGCTGTATGTTTTGGGTCATTGTACATCTGTATCTCAAAACGCCGCCCAATCAATTTGACTGCATTTAGCTGGATTTGAGCAGACAGTAAGTCTCTGAACACCTCAAAATTCATTCGACTGCTTCTGTCCTGTGTCACATCATCAATAAAGACTAGTGTCCCAGTGCCACTGGCAGCTATGCACGCCCAAGCCATCACACTGCCTCCACCGTGTTTTACAGATGATGTGGTATGCTTTGGATAATGAGCTGTTCCACACCATTCCATACTTTTTTCTTGCCATCATTCTGGTAGAGGTTGATCTTGGTTTCATCTGTCCAAAGAATGTTTTTCCAGAACTGTGCTGGCTTTTTAGGTATTCTTTAGCAAAGTCCAATCTATCCTTTCTATTCTTGAGGCTTATGAGTGGCTTGCACCTTGCAGTGCACCCTCTGTATTTACTTTCATGCAGTCTTCTCTTTATGGTAGACTTGGATATTGATACGCCTATCCCCTGGAGAGTGTTGTTCACTTGGTTGGCTGTTGTGAAGGGGTTTCTCTTCACCATGGAAATGATTCTGCAATCTTCCACCACTGTTGTCTTCCGTGGACGTCCAGGTCTTTTTGCGTTGCTGAGTTCACCAGTGCTTGCTTTCTATCTCATGATGTACCAAACTGTAGATTTTGCCACTCATAATATTGTAGCAATTTCTCGGATGGGTTTTTTCTGTTTTTGCAGCTTAAGGATGGCATCTTTCACCTGCATGGAGAGCTCTTTTGACTGCATGTTGTCTGTTCACAGCAAAATCTTCCACATGCAAGCACCACACCTCAAATCAACTCAAGGCCTTTTATCTGCTTAATTGATAATGACATAACAACGGACTTGCCCACACCTGCCCATGAAATAGCCTTTGAGTCAATTGTCCAATTACTTTTGAGCCCCTGAAATAAAGGGATTGTGTTAAAAAATGCTTTAGTTGCCTCACATTTTTATGCAATCTTTTTGTTCAACCCACTAAATTAAAGCTGAAAGTCTGCACTTCAACTGCATCTGAGTTGTTTCATTTAAAATTCATTGTGGTAATGTACAAAACCAAAATTCGAAAAAAGTCTCTGTCCAAATATTTATGTATAATAAGACCTATAAATGTGTTTTATGGTACATTTTTTCACATTAAAACCCTGCACCAATTTGACCGAGGCAACAATTTTACTGGGATGTGAATCTTTCCCCATTTCCTTAATAGTAGTTCATTTCCCTTTCCACTTCTGATGCCTCTGATTCACTGTAAATCACCATTACCGTTAGTAAGGTGCACGACTAGCAAGCACTGACCTATGGTTAAGCTGTTCCTCCATTTGCTTCTAGCATGCTTGAGGGTAAGCAATAGGAAGCCGACTTAGATGGTGTTAACCAGAAAATGCCGGATATACTACATATGTAACTTGCTTTAACTAGGCTGCTTTAAATATTTAAATGATAAATTGATACTGAGGGTGAAGGTGAGACATTAACCTATAGTGTTCATTGGATCCCCATGGACTGCCTTTCTGCAATTCAATGTGAAAATGTTGAAATTATTAGAAACCTTTATTTAAAATGATTTCCAGGTTAATTTATAAATAGTAATTATAAACTATGGACTTTAGTCTTATTATCAGTCTTCCCTTCTGTGCATTAAGTACATTTTATACATTGAGTAACCACTTGCTAGTGTGATTTATCCTGTGAATTATGAAGTATTTGGATCATCCATCTGTCCATTTTCTGGCTCTGCATTGGCATTATAAGGATGTGGAGATCTAAAATCTGTCTGAGAAGCATTTGATACAAAGCTGATACAAACCCATTCAGTACATGCCACAAGGCCATTCCAGATCCACAGCTAATCCTTTTCACACTACTGCCCATTGAATTGAGCTACTTTGTGTGTTAATTCACTAAGGCAAGACACCCATGGAAAGCACGCCGGAAGGGGCATGAATTCACTAAGCCGCCGACAAGTAAGACGCCTATGGCGCACGCAGGAAGGAGCCACACCCACCAACTCCAAGACCATTGGATACGACAACAACTCACAGAGCCACGCCCACTAACTCAGACGCAACGACACAGAAAAAACGGCGTCATTTATATTCGTCTGTCATAGAGGCCATATGCACCTCCGAGCCACGTTGACTGTTCATAGAGGCATGCTTCCCGCGGAGGTGAATCGCCATATGCAGCATGTAAAACGGTTTGCGAGGGGTATCCCATGGGATCCTTAAAACAATCCTTTACAACTGAGGTTAAAACACAATGAAGTAAGCAGTCTTTAAAAACTGAGTTACGACGCACGACCGCATGCACCATAGCAAACTGTTTTACACGCTACATACAGCAATTCACATCCGCAACAAACATGCGTCTTCTTAGATGCTCCTGCAGGAACACAGAAGACGTGAGTCACAGGTGCATATGGACTGTGCAAAGACAACAACGACTCAAGTGACGAGTTGGAGGTGGGCACATGAGCAGGCAGTGCATACTAAACGAGAAATCAGCAGACTAGCATGACGGAGGGAGCGTAATGGACGTCCTTCTCCTCTCCTCCCATTCCACCCTCCGCGCCTGAGCGCCATCCACCCCCATCCCTCCGTCTGGGAGGAGAAGGAGCGATGGCGGTCCACCAGTTTTCAGTCACAGACGATTGTGTGTTGGTTCGTTCCGTGCATTGTTACAATGTTGCTTTTCTTGCTGATTTATTACATTACTAATTTTTCAAATGTTAATTTTCTCCCTTTGCTTAAAAATCATTAAAAAAGCGGCCTGATTATCCGGCGTATGGTACGCCGCAGGTTGGCTAGTATTCTTAAAAAGGCTCATTGATGTATGGTGATGCCAAAATCGAGCAGTGGCTTGCAACAAATAAGCTAGATGAACTGAGTGGTCTCCTCTCATTAGTCAAATTTCTTATTTTCTTTCCTTCATAAGGCCAGCGACCCAAAAGTGTGGAGTTTTCAAAGCAATGTTTATTTTCAACACTTTTCCACCTTTGATTCTTTTACCACTGTGGAAATTTTAAAAATGGACATTGGCAAACCTAAGTCATATACATGTGATGTTGATCCCTTCCCCACCTCATGTTTCAAGGAGGTTTTGGATTATGTGACATGTGGTGTCTTGGAAATTATGAATTCTCTCCTAATAAGAGGTGATGTTCCAAATGCTTTTAAGACTGTTATCGTGATACTGTTACTAAGGAAAATACACATGAATCTCATAGTCATTAGTACATTTAGACCCATTTCCAACCTTCCTTTTTAAAATAAGATTTTGGAAAAAAGTTGTTTTTAATCAGCCTGTGAACCTGTAGTTAGGATATAGCGGGTTGGATAATGGGTGGATGGATGGATGTTTTTAATCAAGTTGATGATGTCGAAGTGAAAAATACACCGAAGATTCTCACTTTGAAAGAAGGCTCTAGGAGTCAAAGGATAGGCAGAGTAATTAGGTTTATCGCAATAAACAATAATACAGACTCAACCCAATTAGGCTAAACTGAGCTGAGTTCCAAAAAGGCCAAAAATCACAGTTTATATAATCACTGCTTATCTTCTTGACCTCGTTTGAAACAATGCCTTTGCTGTCTATTCTGACACACTACTCCATCTGGCTTCTCACAGGCCTTTCTTGGCCAACAATATTTTCAGCATCTCTTCATTCAGTATCATTCCTTGCTTCCATTATTTCCAACTGGCCTTCAAGCAACAGGTGTTCCTCCTGTTCCCCCTTCTCTGTCCTCTGACAGTTTCTGTACGTCATTCTCTTCCTACGCTGTCTTTCCGAGTTACTCAATATTGGTGGCTTTGCTCTGAGATTAACTAAAAAAGAAATATGGTAAATGCCTTTATTCAACTATTTGCTTGACATATCTAATTCACACTAAGTTTAATGCTTACAGAAGCTCTTAATTAGTTTTATGTCTATTTATGCTTATACATTACTTTTTATTTTCCATAATGACTATCTTGTATCCAATGATATATCCATCCATCCATTGTCCAACCCACTATATCCCAAATACAGGGTCATGGGGTTCTGCTGGAGCCAATTCCAGCCAACACAGGGCGCAAGGCAGGAGACAAACCCCGGGCAGGGCGCCAGCCCACCTCAAGGCACACACACACACACTAGGGGACAATTTAGAATCGCCAATGCACCTAACCTAACCCACGCAGACACGGGGAGAACATGCAAACTCCACACAGGGAGGACCCGGGAAGCGAACCCGGGTCTCCTGACTGCAAGGCAGCAGCGCTCCAATGATGTATTTAAAAAAAAATTCCATCTGACTTTTGTCCGAATCATTGCACAGAGGCTCTGCTGGTTAAACTTACAAATAACCTGCTGCTTTGTGCTGATGCAGGTAATATCTTTCTTGTCATTCTGCTTGACCTTAGTGCAGCATTTGACCGTGTGAATCCTACTGTTGTAGTGCAGAAACTTGAACATTGGGTGGCTTTAAAGGGACAGTTTCAAAATGATTAAAATCCTATTCAACACATAGACATTTTTCTGTTGCCTTCAATACTGCAGTGTCATCCGTAATAACCGTTCCATCAGCTGCCCTGACTGCGACTCTCCGAGGAACAGATTCAGATGTGCATAATGCTTCGATTACCACTGACGCTGCAGTTGTGACCCGCTGGGCTGGCTACTGGCAGTTGTTCAAAGCTGATCTTCCGGCTTAGTTGTTGGATATCTCTGGGTCCACGGTTCTTATGGCTGATTCTCCAATTAGCTGTGAACCACCCAATCTCACTGAGATTGCACAGGCGGTGAACCATTTGAGGGGGGGAAAGGCTGCAGGGATCTGTAGTATCCGGGGTGAACTTCTCCAGACTGGTGGTAAGGCTGTCCTCCTGGCATTGCAAGCAATCTTTGCTCCCATATGGGAGACTGGCATCATCCCAACTGACTTGTCATCCCTATCTGGAAAGGGAAGGGTGATCGCCTGGATTGCAGCAACTACAGGGGCATAACACTGCTCTTGGTGCTGGGTAAGGTCCTTGCTAGGGTCGTCCTCAATAGGATCTGTGATCATTTGCTCACCTACCAGCGACCTGAACAGTCTGGTTTTATGCCTAAGAAGTCTACCATTGACCACATTCTGGCACTGCGGGTTCTCATGGAGCACAAACATGAATATTGGCAGAGTTTCTTTGCACCCTTTGTTGATTTTCGCAAAGCGTTTGACTCAGTTGATCAAGCTGCCCTGTGGGACGTCCTGAGGGCTCGCGGGATCCCCTCGAGGTTGCTGGTTATCATGGCTGGCCTGTACACTGATACTGTGAGTGCTGTGCAGAGTGGAGGCAGGACCTCTGCGTTTTTCCCAGTTGACTGTGGGGTTCGTCAGGGGAGTGTTCTTGCTCGTACTCTGTTCAATGCTTGTATGGACTGGGTGTTGTGTAAGGTCGTGGGGTCCAGAGGCTGTGGGGCATCTGTTGGTGAAGAAAAATTCAGAGATCTTGACTTTGCTAACGATCCTCTGATCTTCGTGGAGTCAATGGAGGCTCTGATCGGGGCACTTGAGAGACTGAGTGAGGAGTCTTAGTGTCTGGGCTTGCGAGTGTCCTGGATAAAAACCAAGATCCAGGCCTTTGATGACAATACAATACAATACAATACAATACAATTTATTTTTTGCATAGTCCAAAATCACACAAGAAGTGCTGCAATGGGCTTTAACAGGCCCTGCCTCTTGACAGCCCCCCAGCTTTGACTCCCTAAGAAGACAAAAAAAAAACTCCCAAAAAAACCCTTGTAGGGAAAAAATGGAAGAAACCACGGGAAAGGCAGTTCAAAGAGAGACCCCTTTCCAGGTAGGTCGGGTGTGCAGTGGGTGTCAAAAAGAAGGGGGGTCAATACAATGCAGTACAATACACAGAACAGAACAAATCCTCAATACAGTATAAAAATACAAATTTTAGAAGTATGGAGTAGAATTTAACAGTGGATGATATCACATAATATGATTTGGATTTGTTTAGAGTCCTGGAGACCTCATTCATCAGGCTGCCTACCCCATTTGGCCATTCCACAGCTGAAAAAGCGCTGGGCCAGCCAATCCGATGAAAGGACCTCTCTTTCCCATGATTCCTGTGATCCTCCATCAGGGATGACTTTACTTTAGGCAGGCAAAACAACTTGGCAGGTGGGCCATGGCACCAAGTGCCAGATTTGAATACCGAGAAGAGAAACAGAATAGGTGAGGGTTAGCATCAAATTATAACTATCATGTTACTTATGTTTTAGTGCTAATGGCTGACAACAGAGATGCAGTATGTACAGTTAATCAGCAGCTCTAGTCAGGATATGCTAAACTGAAGTAGTGAGTCTTCAGCCGGGATTTAAAAGCTGAGACCGAAGGAGCATCTCTTATTGTAGCAGGCAGACCATTCCACAGTTTAGGGGCCCTGTAACTAAAAGCTCAACCTCCCACTGTTATTTTATTAATCCTTGGAATCATAAGCAAACCGGCATTTTGAGATCTTAATGTGCGCTTCGGTTTGTAAGTCATGATAAGTTCAGACAAGTAAGTCGGACTGTGGCCATTTAATGCTTTATATGTTAAAAGGAGGATTTTGAAATCTGCCCTAAACTTAACCGGGAGCCAGTGTAAGGATTATAAGAACTGGAGTTATGTGTTCGTATTTTCTTGTTCTTGTAATAATTCTTGCAGCAGCATTTTGGATTAACTGGAGGCTGTATAAAGAAGAGTTTGAACATCCAGTGAACACCGCATTGCAGTAGTCAATCTTACTAGAAATAAATGCATGAATTAATTTCTCAGAATCCTGTTTATTTAGAAAGCGCCTTAATTTCCCAACATTTTTAAGATGAAAGAAACATGATTTGGACAACTTTGTAATATGCACTTTAAATGATATGCTAGATTCATAGAGAACTCCGAGATTGCGGGCTGATTCAGTAAAATTAATGGCGATTCCAACTGAGTTAAACGATGACAGAATATTGTTGTGATCAGCATCATTCCCACCAAAAATTAACATCTCTGTTTTATGTGTGTTTAAAGACAAGTAGTTCTCATCCATCCAGTCCTTTAGTTCACTAACATAACTAATTAAAGACAACATCGGAGAAACTTCATTTGATGTAAATGAAAGGTATAACAGGGTGTCATCTGCATACGAGTGAAAATTAACATTATGTTTCCTAATGATAGATCCCAGTGGAAGCATGTAAAGTGAAAACAGTAAAGGTCCCAGTACTGAGCCCTGTGGGACACCATATTGAACTTCTGTGTATAATGATAGAGTACTGTCAGCACATTTCTGTACATATTGGAATCGATTTGATAAATAAGAACTAAACCAAGCGAGCACAGTGCCTGTAACCTCAATATCATTTTCTAGCCTGTGCAGTAAAATAGAATGGTTAATGGTGTCAAATGCTGCACTTAAGTCTAACAGCATAATTACAGTGGAGTTTCCTTCATCAGAGGATATCAGAATGTCATTTACAACCCAAGTTAGTGCCGTTTCTGTACTATGACCAGTGCGGAAACCAGACTGGAATTTCTCACATAAATTGTGATGCGTAAGGTGTGACTGAAGCTGATTGGCGACTACTTTTTCTAGTATTTTAGAGAGAAAGGGTAAATTTGAAATAGGCCTAAAATTATTAAGTATGTGTGGGTCTTGGACTGAGTTTTTAAGTAATGGTTTAATGACTGACACTTTTAGTGCATCAGGTACGGTGCCATGCAATAATGAACTACTGATAATGTTTAGAATAGGCGCTGCAAGAACATCCATTGCACTTTTTACTAGTTTTGTTGGCACTGGATCTAGGGAACAAGTAGTGGGTTTCATTTTAGAAATTAAAGTTAAGACTTCCTGCTCAGTTACAGGATTAAAATGACTAAAGGGCTTAAAGTGCTGTGAGGCATGGTCTGCTAAGCTAGTATGCAATTTGTACTGTGATGGTAATGACCTCTTGGGCACAGCCATCAGCAGTGTGTCTGTTTGCGGAGAGAGTGGTGACCTTGTTGAGAGATTTACTTACCTTGGTACTGACATTCATGTCTCTGGTGACTCTTCCTGTGAAGTCAGTAGACAGATTGGGAGAGCATGGGCGGTCATGAGGTCGC
This sequence comes from Polypterus bichir lapradei, assembly GCA_026402145.1. Lineage (NCBI taxonomy): Eukaryota > Metazoa > Chordata > Cladistia > Polypteriformes > Polypteridae > Polypterus > Polypterus bichir. The sequence goes on along the minus strand of JANRMT010062813.1, from coordinate 44,748,854 downwards.
TAGAAAGGAGTGTGTGGCGCTCCCGATATCTATGCAAAAGGACGAAGGTCCAAGTCTTTAGAGTCCTGGTGCTTCTTGTCTTGCTATATGGTTGTGACACATGGACGCTATCCAGTGACCTGAGACGAAGACTGGACTCCTTTGGTACTGTGTCTCTATGGAAAATCCTTGAGTACCGTTGGTTTGACTTTGTTTCGAATGAGCAGTTGCTAATGGAGTCCCGAATGAGGCACATTACCTGCATTGTGAGGGAGCATCAGTTACAGGACTACGGTCATGTGGCGCGTTTCCCCGAGGGTGATCTGGCTTGTAAGATCCTCATTGTTGGGGACCCAAGTGGCTGGACCAGGCCAAGGGGTCGCCCACGTAACACCTGGCTGCGGCAGATAGAGGGTCATTTCCAGAGAGTTGGACTGGACTGGGGGGGTCTGCCTGTGGGGTTGCCAACTGGGATTCCAAGCTGTTTCAGCATGTAGTGGGTGCTGCAATGCACTATACCAGTGCATGCTCCCCAACTTGACTTCAATACTCACTTATCAAAGAAATGCAAATACTACTTGCAGAATGCCATAGGGCTCCACTGTAAGACCTCCACTTTCCTCATTGTACCGTATATGCCTCTCCTTGGTGATGTAATTATAAAGCATTAATTTTCACAGCTATGCTGATGATACACAGTCGTATATGTCTGTCTCACCTGAAGATCAAGATAATCAGTTGCATGTTAGTTATCAACCTATACCCAAAATGCACAAAAAAATGCCCTTTAAGACAGGCTTGTCAAACTCACTACCATTGGTGGGCCGCTTTGACTGCCATACATACGTCAGCGGGCCGCACTGTAACAAATACTATTATACTATTATACAAAGTTACTGTAGCATTCTTTCCAATACTGAAAGCTTTAAAAAATGTAACACTTAAAGTTTAAAGAAAAGCAATTTATTTCCATACATTCTCTGTACAACAGCGTACAATTAGAGTCTTAGCCTCTTAGCTAGGTCCTTATATTATTCTATTATATTCATTATACTATATTTATTGCTTATATAGGAGTCTTACAGTCTGAGATCTATTTCTTTTGTCCCAACACTTGGCATCTCTAGTTAGTAACCAGTTTGTCAATATCAGGCTTGAAATCTTGTGTAGCTGCAACTTTTATGAGGGATGAAAGGTGCTCGACAGTAAGTCTTGAGTGATGTGGGGTTTTGGTAGCTTTCATTAACGAAAACAATTGCTCACAAAGGTAAGTGCTTCCAAACATAGACAGTACTCTTGATGCCAACTTATAGATCTGCACATACGAGGGTGGCAGGTAAGCATACAAGCCTGGCACACCAACTTCGTTGTATTTTGCCTTCAGAATAGAATTTGACTGCAGTTCAATCAATTCCATTTGGGTATTCTCAGGTGCATTCTCAATGTTGTAAGAGAACAGCGTAAAGTCCTGTTCATGTGAACTGAAATCATGAAAACGCTCACTGAATTCACTGCTCAGTAATTCAAATTGGAAAACAAATCCTCCAAAAATCAAATTTTACTTTACTAAGTTTACTTCAAAGTTTATATTGTAAAATAAGCCGATATGCAAAAAGCACCCTGACCTACACTAATTTTACAAACTCAAAATCACAAAAAATTGTTAATAAACAACTCACCACTTCAGATCTTCAGCTGTAGTCTGCACTAACTGTTCGTTACAATACTAGCACAAAATCACATAAAACTAGAGCAGAAAAACGTGAAAATATTACTACTCGTGATGGTCAGTTCTGCCCAGTGGCTAGTCTCAGCAGCCCAGCCAGTAGTGTAGCCTGCAGGGGCAGCTCTAGGCTCGTGGCGGCCCTGGACAGCGAAAGAATTGGTGGCTCCTTCACCCGCCAATGTCAATTTGGTATCTTATGCATGGCGGATGGCCACGTCCGTTGCGGACACTGCATAGCCACCTCATTCTCATGACACGCTTCTATATGCGCGTGTCCGTAACTTGAAAACCAAGTGGCGGCCCATGATATTCTCATTACGGCAGAAAGTTATAATACTATATATAGCTCACTGCTCCAACTCTAGCGACATTAGTAAGTACAACGTCCTAATTTACAAGAAACACAAGTTTTTCAGCCACATTGCCATCAGCTATGTCGTTATTTTCTCTTTCTGTTTTATATTCAATATATATTTGCATGGCGGCCCTGTGCAGGTGCACAGTTTGCACATGCCTAAAGCCACCCCTGCTGCCCACTGCTGCAGCCTAGCACTTCGGTTGCGACGTCACGGCTCATTAACTTTGGTCAAGGCTCGTGGCTATGCTAGCAGATGACGTTTCTGGTACCGTAATGCCATGGAAAAACGTGCTTTTGTCAGAAGACAGAAGTAAGAAAAGTCAATAAGTAACGCCAAAGATGCAGAATGATTCAATCACAAACGACAGTAATCGTTTTGTACAAGTTCAGTGCTAACTAGGATCTGTCACGCGGGCCGCACAGATTTCTGTTGCGGGCCGCATGCGGCCCAGGGGCCGCATGTTTGACATGCCTGCTTTAAGGGACAGGATAGCAATAAAACCTCTGGCTTGAAATAACCAAGCATAGCAGAGTCCCTTAAATTTAAAGAATTTACTTAAATAATTAATAAAAGAGCAAAACAAGGAAATAGGCAACCCAGGACAAACAGGTCCAATCTGAAAATACATCCAAAGGCAAAAGCAATAATTTACAAAATCAGAAAATACAAACAGAACTTAAGATATGGTCTTGAATCCACAAACCACAACTCACCCTCACTTTAAAGACTCAGTGTGGTCCCTTAGTGGTAACATCAGACTGAACCAGGCTCTTGCGTGTTCACCCATTGAACATAAGGCACATAGTCACAGGGTCACGGGGGTCTGCTGGAGCCAATCCCAGCCAACACAGGGCGCAAGGCAGGAAACAAACCCCGGGAAGGGCGCTAGCCCACCGCAGGGCGCACACACACACACACTAAGCACACACTAGGGACAATTTAGAGTCGCCAGTGCACCTAACCTGCATGTCTTTGGACTGTGGGAGGAAACCGAAGCAGACACAGGGAGAACATGCAAACTCCATGCAGGGAGGACCCGGGAAGCAAACCCGGGTCTCCTAACTGCAAGGTAACAGCACTTAGGCAATAAATATGTAAATAATGAGATATCAAAGAAATCCTTAATATAAAGACCAAACAAATCCAAAATCAGAACTAAAACAAAAGTGGAAACTTACTTTTAAACAAAAATATTACATAAACAAAAAGTTTAAGCCAGGACAATAAAATGGAGATAAATGCCATCAACTCAGAGAGGGAGAGGCAAGTTCGTTGTACCACATGAACATGACTGAGAGAATAAAACTGAATAAAAAAAACTCTTTAATTTTACAAGTAGCAAAAATTTACACCGGGTGGGGCAGACTCAAATCAAATGTATGTTTTTATTATGTAATAACAACAATAATAGCAGCTCACTACTCAAAACGGGGAGAGCCCAGCCTCGAACCCACAACCTTTTGCTTATGAGGCAGCAGTTCTTACCTCTACAGCAGCCAAGCAGACATGTCAACTTTCTGTGAACTGACATTTGGGCTCAGGCTTTTATTCATTGACAGCAACATGTAAATTGATTTATTTTTCATCTGTTATATTCTTGAATAAAATTGAGCTTGTTTTGTTATACCTTTTGTGAAAGTGTTTATTTGATATTTGGGCTTCAGTCTTCACACATTATACACTTCACTTCAGCATTTTGTCACTATTACTATAACATGAAAAAAGTTTTTGTTTCAGTTCTGTGTTTGACATTTCTTGCCTCGCATTTCCTGTCATCCTACAATTACCCAGATCGTTGTAGACACGAAACAAATGTATGTATTCCAAATAATGATATATTATTTACCCTTTTTTACCTTTTAAGGCACCTCACACCCAGATAAACAGACATGAGCTGGGAGAATTTTAAATACTTTTATTTATATTTGCTCTTTTCATTACTATCCAGGATGTGACAGTTATGTTATGGCCTTGCCTTCTATGACAGTGTCTTTTACAAAAATGAATAATTCATAATTCAAGTTGAGTTCTTAGCTTTGTGAATTATTTCCTGGTCTTACATTTGTACAGACTTCAGGATTCTTTTAAATCTAAGGTATACTGTAGTGACTCAATCGTGGAGGACATTTTCAAGACATTAACAAACACAAAGTTAAATCATTTCACATACACATACTGACACTGTAGCCACTGTCAAAAATGAAGCAACAATCTTATCGTTTTTGTCATCACATATGAAAGCAGTATGGGTTGCACTGGATAAGAATCAAGTCAAGCACCTATACACTTGATGAAGGGCAGATTCCAGATGACTCACAGAGAAACTAAACTGGCAGAGAATCCAGAGAGTAGTCATACATTTAACATACAGTGCAAAGGAGGATATGGAGGCGCAGGCATACTGGTTGGGTGAGTTGGTGGCACCTTTCCCAGAAAGACAGCGGGAGACTTCTTCCAAGGACCAGGTGTTCCCCCATTACGCCAGGTGGCAGCAGCCCTCTGTAATGCCTCCCATTCGGGCACATGCAGGGCCACTTGGGAATTGGAGTTCTGGTAGACTTCCCTGTTGGGGCTGCTAGAGGAAGCTGCTGGGTGCAGGTGCATTTGTTCCCAAGAGGTTCTGTCTGACATCAATGTGCCTCCAAAGCAGCTCCTCCACCATACTCTGTAAGTCAGAGTTGGGAGTGGAGATGGACAAAGCTCATCTGGAAAACAGCAGAGAAGAAAAGGGAAAGAAGGATGTAAGGACAGAATTTAAAACAAGTCTATCAAAGGTTCTTTGTTAGATAAATTATCCTTTGTTTGGACCCGAGACTGTGTGATGGTTGTTGTGTCTGGGGTTTGCAGCTCTGGTTCACCCCCTAGTGGCCGCAACAGACAACACAAAATTAGGTTTTAGCTTGGGTTAGGGACTAGAAGTGATCTTTTAGTTGAAGCATCCAACCTTTTACCACATGTGTCGACCCAATCACAAATAACATGATGAATGGCTTTTTTATGTAAGCCTAAAATAATATTTATATACTGTATAGCACACATTACTTTACATCCAAAATATATTATTTCAAGTAACATAATAAGGTGGGTAGGATCAGATACAACACAAAACTCAGTCCTTGTTTAAAATAAACAAAGGTTTTGATTTAAAGTACCTCCAAAAGTATCACAAAAACTGGTCTTTCTCTCACCACCATACTGCCCTCCTCCAGTCAAGTGTTGCCTCTCTACCACCCAGCTCCGACTCACCTGAGTAAGGAAGTGCAGTCCCTTTTATTACAGACCCGGGAGTACTTCCAGTGCCAGGGTGATTGCCCGACGGAAGTACTTCCGGGTCACATGGAAGTCCATTATTTGCGTAAGGAGCTTGTTTCCCTGGAACGCCCTCTTGTGGCACCACATGGCCCCAGCAAGGGCTGCCCTGCCAAAGTACATTTCCTGGCATGCCCTGCTGGCTTCCCACTGGGTGGAGATATCCGGGACTGTTGCCATCTAGCATGCTGGGGGAATAACAGTTCCCTAGTGATCTCTCTGCTTCTATAGGGGCTGACCGTCCATTTCTTCCTTCCAGGTCTGCTTCCTTTCCTGGCCAGGATGTCTATCCCTGCCCTATGCCTAATACTGCCAGGTAGGCTCAATCCCACCATGATCTTATATTGGAATAAGTGATTTCTGAGCAATAATAAAAAATAACTAACCTCAGTTACTTAAGGCTAACAGGCTTGATGTAAATAACCAAAATGACCACAACAAGACAACTTCCAAATCACTGTTCCAATTTGCTAGTCTGTTTCACTTATTATTCTGGCTGACATGAGCAGAGTGTCAAACATGCATTGAGTATGGATGCCTGATAATCTGAATAATGATGTATCTGATTAACTTAAATGCCAGTTTACTTTCTAGGAATCTCATAACTAGGCATGAGACAATAACTTGTTTTTCCCACAATTCTGCACAAAGCTGCTCCATCCATTACTGTCTTTCATGAGTCAATGAACACCGCTGAGCCACTTTGATGAGGATGTTATGCTCTGATTTATCCTCCTGAGATTGTAATCACTTTACATACATTAATTAAAATCTGTGTAGGGAGCTGTGATGAGGGCCTCTGTTGCCATAAAAGAAGCAGCCAAGGTGAGGTTAGTCAAGTCAAATCACATTTACTGTCAGGTGTACATACTGTAGTGACACAAAATTATTACTTGTATATCTCCTCAGAACAATTCACAAAAAATGCAAAGCAAAAATAAATAAAAGAGTACATATTATGCAACATACATATATACAGTATTTGTTCTTACAATTGACCGTTCAGCACCCTTACCACCTATGGGTAGAAGCTGTCCATGGTGCTACTGAGTGTCAATGGTGCTGCACCATTTGCTGGAAGGGAGGAATGAGAAAGGCGACTGTGCTGGACAGCTGATGTTTTTAATTATGCGGTTTCTAAGACAGTGAGTGTTGTAGATGTCCTGATGGCAAGGCAGCTGTGTGTTGGTAATGTTCTGTGTTTCCATCAGCACCTTCTACCGTTGTTTACAAGCACGTGATGGAGCCAGGCCTCCACTCCAGAATATGATTCAGCCAGGCCTCCACTGTGCACATGCATGTAGAAGTTACTAAGAACGGATGGAGAAATGTGAACTGTCTTCAGACATCTGAGGAAGCAGAAGTTCTGGTGAGTCTTTTTGATGAGAGCTAATCCGTGTTGTTCCCATTTCATTTCTGTAGTTATGGTCACTACAAGAAATTTAAAGACGTTCTCCTTCTCAACGGCATCTCGATACAAGTGTGGCCTGCCTTCTTTTTCCCTAAGTCTTTCCCCACCTCCTTGGTTTTGCGGACATTACAAGTATAACTGAGTCGGCAGGTACACCTCTTCTCTGTAAGCTGTCTAATCATTGTTGGCTGTAAGATCCAAGATGGTTGTGCCAACAGCAGATTTAATGATGGAGCTTGATGTGTGTTTGGCCACACAGTCAGAGGTGAACAAGGAGAACTGAAGGGGGCTCAGCACACAACCCTGTGGAGTACCTAGGCTGAGGATTAACATGAAAGATGTGTTGATGACAGTCTGCACATGCTGAGGTTAGGAAGCTTAAAATCCAGTTGCAGAAGGCGATTCTGAGTTGAAAACAGAGGAGTTTGGTGGTCACCTTTGCTGGTACTACAGTGTTAAATGCTGAGTTGTAATCTACTACTATTTTACTACATGCTTCACATACTTGGGCAGTATTGTTAGCAAAACAAGAGGGACAGATGAAGATATGAATGCCTAGGTCAGTAAAGCACACCAGGCCTTTGTTGCCCTGAAACCAGTGTGGAGGAATAAGAGCCTAAGAGCTTGTTTATACTTTATGCTTAGAACGTGTACACACACGCATCATGACTGCCAAATGTTTCCAGTATTCATTTGACACATCCTCTGAGCACATCCTCAGAAATTAATGTAACACATGCACGAGTTGCAGTACCAGCAAAAATTTGGGGGGTGCAGTGTGATAAAAGTTGGAATGTGATGTCAGAGTCTCTGTTTACTATCTACATGTGCAGATGCTACAGGATTGATGTGTGCACTTCAATGTTTGATGAATGGTTTGATGTGGTGAAGCAAAATGCCGACATACAAATGTGGTGGTGCTTTTATATTCAAGTGTCGCATATACCCCAACGTAATGACACGATACATTTTAAAAGTCTCACATACCATCTTCTGTGCCATCTTTTTTATTTTTTGCACCTTCACAACAGCATCAAAATGTATGCCAATGTATTTGACCCACAGAGAAAAAAAAACAGGGACACAGTGAAAGGTCAATTTTGTGATTAAAGTGGAAATTTCAGCTTTAGTCTTGTAGTTTATTTTATCATTAAAGTAGACCGTCATAAACGCCATCTTAAAACTCTTATAACAGTTGTTATTCGCTATGTGCTTCTGGGGCTTATTCCTGAACTGAGCAGCAGCCAGCAGCAATCGCCACACAGAACACAGTAAATTTATGATATTCCAGCCCTCTGTACATTTAGAATCCTTAGATTTATACTTGATATCCCTTTCATGATGCCATGTTTTAAAGCATGTATGTTACATTTTACAGATATCTCATTAACTTCACTTAAATAATGAACACTGTTAATAATTACACATGTGGGGGCGGCACATTTACGGAGCGGTAGCACTGCTGTCTCACAGGGAGTCACATCCCTGATGTTTTCTGCCTTGACTTTGCATGTTTTCCTGGTGGGTTTCCACAGTGTGCTCTGGTTTTCTTCCAAAGACACGGAGATTTGGTGACATGTGAGTGCTTGTGTTCATCCTTGCGATGAGCTGATACCCCGTCCAGGGATTGTTTCTACCTTGAGCCCAATGATTGCTGAAATGGGTGCATCCCTGGATTGATGGATGCAATCATTAAACATATTGGATGTTTCAGGCAATTCACAACACTGGGAAGCAGAACATCCCAGAGGATGCTATATGCCTTGTACTTTTTGAAACCTGTTATGCCAGCGTCCAATTTAGAGATGAGTTGTTCCTCTTAACTCTGCTCGGAGCATAGAGTCTTCACTGTAAGTTTCCATCTCTCTCTATCTTGGGTTATCTACCTCTCCCCATGATAGACTGATGGTCTTGAGTTCTGACTGTAGGGTTCTTCTCTATGTCAGGACTCCTCTCTCTCTCTCTCTCTTCCTTTCTCCCATGGGGTTCCATTCCAAGGCAGGACATGGAATGTTTGTCTGCTGCCTGTGTAGGGTGTGCCAGATCCACTTTGTTTTCCTTGTCTGGATGGCATTGACGATGGGCTGCCTCCAGGTTCTCTGCCAGCACTCCTGGTTGGAAATCAGTTCTGGCCACCTAATACACATGATCTGTTGTAGGCAGATGTTAATGAATACTTGTATGCATGGACTTAAAATTTGTCTTAAACACCCTCACCTTGGTATGAAGACTAATGCTGGGTTTATACTTCACACGATGAGACACATGCTGCAGCAGACACTACTGCTACTCAAGGGTTCTACTGCTTATACTTGCGCACTGTGGCGGACGGCTGGGGGCCATGCCCAGCCGGGACACCTGGAAGGACCCGGAGAAAGACTATACAGTTGTGCTTGAAAGTTTGTGAACCATTTAGAATTTTCTATATTTCCGCATAAATATGACCTAAAACATAATGAGATTTTCACTCAAGTCCTAAAAGTAAATAAAGAGAAACAGTTAAACAAATGAGACAAAAATATTATACTTGGTCATTTATTTATTGAGGAAAATGATCGAATATTACATACTTGTGAGTGGCAAAAGTTTGTGAACCTCTAGGATTAGCAGTTAGTTTGAAGGTGAAATTAGAGTCAGATGTTTTCAATCAATGGGATGACAATCAGGTGTGAGTGTGCACCCTGTGTTATTTAAAGAACAGGGATCTATTAAAGTCTGCTCTTCTTCCTGTAGTCATTCAGACAATTCACTTTTCTTTTCTTTTTTATGCACATGGATAATTGCTCTTTTGAACAAGGCAGGGCCCACAGATTATCTCTGTAAACTATTAAAGGTGTAACTAAATTCATCAGGTATTTATAACACTCCCTGAAATTCCATCCAGACTGAATACCTTGTGTAACTTGTGTAAAAGTTAAAAAAACAAGACAGTCAAGCAACAGCCTCTGATTAATAAACTGTTCAGGATTGCCTTTGATTCCAAAATTGGTGGCCATGAATCAAGAGACTTAGTAAAGGAAGTGTTGGGTTTGCATTTCATTTGTCCACAGTGCCCAGTGCCACATCAACAAGTATTTTTATTAAGCAGGTTTAGTGCCAACCTCCTTTTAAAGTGCATTATATGAGCAGTTCAATATAAAGCTGGCAGGAACACAAACAGATTAAGCAACTCAGCCCAAGGCTCTTTGGGTGGGCAGCATTTCAACCTGCAACTCTGTGGTTTTGAGTTAACTTGTCAGTCATTAGGCTGTGCTGACTGTAAATGTGTCACCTGATTTTTGAAAAGTCTTGCTTCCTGATTGTGACAGGAACCTACTGGGTATGCACAAATATAGTTTTGGTTTTACTGTGAGAAATAGACATTTATATGTTTACTGACAATAATGAATTAAGTCACTTTTATGTTTTGCATAAGCTATTAAATTCAACAGAATTAAATGTGTTTTGCTCCTGATTTTCTTTTGTATTCAATGTCTGGTGCATCACATTGCAGTGTCCAACAGTAGTCAGCAAGCATTGATGGATTCCAGTTGCCCCGGTATCGTTTCTCCATCGTACCAATGTCCTGGTGAAACCTTTCATCGTGTTCGTCACTGACAGCACCGAGATTTGCGGGGAAGAAGTCCAAGTATGAGTGGAGGAAATTAATCTTGAGTGACATGTTGCACTTCACTGTCTTGTATGCTTTGAGAAGTTTGTCTACCAGCTGAATGTAGTTTGGGGCTCTGTAATCGCACAGAAAATTGTGAACAATGTCTTTGAAGGCTTTCCAGGCAATTTTTTTTTAACAGATCTTCAAACCACTTGTCACTCATAACATGTCTGATCTGGGGGCCAAGGAAAATGCCCTCATTGATCTTGGTGTCAGTTATTCTTGGGAACATCTGTCTTAAATAAAGAAAATCTTCGCCTTCCTTGTTCAGTGCTTTCATGAAATTCTTCATGAGTCCCCGTTTTCTGTCCTGGAACTAACTTTTTACAGAGTGGCCAGTTCTGTCGAGAATTGTTCGACTGTTTGGCACGGCTGTCCCATTCACAGATGAAACAACACTACTTTGTATAGCCGAGCTGCAGTCCTAGTAACAGAGCAACGACTTTAAAATCTCCACAGATATTCCAATTCTACCTGCTATACTGGATGTTGTTCAGTAACAGTTCCATATTCTCATACGTTTCTTTCATGTGTGCTGCATAGCCAACAGGTACTGAAGGATAAACGTTGCCATTGTGTAGCAGAACAGCTTTCAGGCTTAACATTGACGAATCAACGAAGAGACGCCACTCTTCCCAGTTGTGATCACAACCCAAGGCCGAAAACAACCCTTCAATGTCCCAACAGAAACAGAGACTGTCGACTTGTGCAAAAAATTTGGTTATATCATAATGTCGACTTTAAAACACAGAAATTTTCATACCTAGTGACAGCAAACACTATTTCTGCAGTCTTGAACCCAGCAGCTCGGCTTTTGCTTTTGACAGACCCAAATCTCTGACCAACTCGTTCAATTCGGACTGATGAGCACGGTTCAAAGGTCCTATCCTCTGGTGGTTTCGGAATTAGAAGACTGTCGTCATGTGGCACAGGTCTCATTGCTGAAGGTAGATCAGGATATTCAATTGACTTCTTGTTTTTAGCAGAGAAACCAGACACATTAGTCAAACAGAAGTAACAGTCTATCACATGGTTTACTGTTCTCGCCATATCATCGGAACAGCAAACGGCATCGTCTTTCGAGTGCCTCTGAGCCAGGCTCTCAGACTGACAGCACATGTCGCACAGCAAATGTCAGGCTCCCATTCCTTGTCTTGATCACCAGTTTTACAGCTGAAATACAGATGATAAGCTTTCTTCACAAGAGCAGTCATCCAACGTCTCTGAGGTGCAAGTGTATATTCACCACAGATATAGCAGAATGTATCGCAACTCTTACAACATTGACGAGACATGTCTCCCGACACCAAAACGTCTATAGCATCAAGCTTACTTACTGTTATATTGCTACAGATACTATACTTTACTATACCGATACTATACATATACACTGACTATATATATAAACCAAATGAGCAGGATCGGTGTATGCAAGTCACCTTTATAGCATTCTGAGACAGCGTCAATCTCGTTCAGACCTGCCCAGAATGTCAATTTCCACAGAACAGCTTTCAACCTGGCCTGATTCCATCCCTGGACATGCCCAGGCTGCACAAACCATTGTTGATAAGTCACTTACTGGAGCGAAAATGTTTGGATACAAATATAAGAAAAAGTCATGATAAAACTAAAGATTTCTCTGAAACAGTACATGATGGGTAAATTTTGATGTGATATTCGTGATCAGCACCCAAAAATCTATATGAAACACACAAAAGTGTTCAAGAAGCAAAACCATAGTTGTGAAGTGAAGTTTATATAATCACTTCGGGACCACAGAATAACAAGGTATAAAATAAAATGCAGTACATGATAAGGTGATACAGGAGGAATCACAAGGAAATAAAAGAGTTTACACAAATAACAAGGAAAAAGTAGAAAGGGGGCTGACTGACGGTATGAGGTAACAATACAAAGAATCAGATCAGTTGAGTCAGTGCAGATGAGTCACTTTAGAGAATACATTTAACAAGTAAACAGGCAAGGATAAGAAGGGGAAAAAAATCTGTTTTAAGTGTGATTTGAATGTGACCACTAATGGAACTTCACAAACAGGCCTAGAGAGAAAGTTTGAGAAGGCATAAGCCACAGAACTGAATAGGCGTTGCCATAAGCCACATGACAAGGAAGCGGAAAACTGAGAAGGCCAGCATCAGAGGAACTCAAATATGTGAAGTGGGCATGTGGCAAGCCATGATGACAGGCAATCTGTGGTGTGGAAGCTAACATTTTTAAAAACAGTAGCACGGATCATGAGCCAGTGCTGAAGAGCCAGTTGAGGGGTGATGTATTCATTGCGCTTATTATTTTGTCATCTCTACAGTATGTCAAAACATTGGCAGTAGAATACAGAAATTTTAATCTCTAGAACCCAAACAAGTGATAAAGAAAGGAGATTTCTGCATTGAAGAGCACAAGGAGTGTGTCAAGAGTCTAGCCATGTTTCATAGGTAACAGAAAATGCTCCCGATTGTTGCAGAGATAAAAAAACTCACCACATTGTTAAGGCATGATTCCAGGGCTGGTCACACTGCACAGTGAGACTATGAACTGACTTGGTGTGAAAAAACATTTTCTCCAGTCTTGTTCCTGAAACTTCTGGGACAGGCTCCAGCTTATCCAGAAATCCTGTAATGGAAAAATAAGCTCCAAAATTGGTGAATGGGCTCTTTGCTGATTTCAAAGACTAAATATGCTTGTAGCAGGCTCCACAGTGTTGGGGTGCAAGCCGGTTCATCCCATTTAACAACAAACTGAAGCTTTAAACAAAAACAAAAAAAGAAAAACTTTAAACAAAAGACCTCTTGTCTTGTTTTTCCTGACACCAAGACTGTGTCTGGCCCGAGTGTGGTCTCTGTGATGGTGTTTGGGAATCTGAGCTGTTTCCCTAATCAGCCATCTGTTGCTGGTTTCATGCTGTAGTATGTAGTTTTCCTGGTGTCTTGCATTACTCCTGCAGCCTCTCGCCAGCCCTTACAAAGGTGAAGTACCTCCTTCTGGTTGTTGTTTGCCCTGAATGATCCCTGTGTTGATCACATCTGCTATGAACCTCAATAATTGATCATTGCACCAGTGATAGCGTGCTTTTCCTAAGGCTTTTGATTAACAGCTCAATATATGCTTCTGGAACCTCCTTAACTGGCACAGTGGGCATGCAGGTGTTTCTGCCAGACCCCAGCCGAAGAGACTGGATGAGCTAGGGAGGATATCATAGACTGACTGGATTAAGAACTTCATCCTTAGTGGTTCTGGACCATGACCTGCTCCCATCAGGCAAACACTTCTGCTGCTGCATCGCTATTATCCTGATGGTTGTGGGGCTTCTACTCCTGCTTCAATCTTCCATCTGCCCAAGAAGTTAGTTGCCTGCCTCTCAAAGCTGTCAGCGGTGGACAGTGGAACATCATAGACCAGCAGGAGCCAAAGGAGACATGGTAGAATGCTAAGGTGATAGAGCCAGGCCTTGAATCTCCCTGGCAGCCCTGACATGTCCACTGCACTGACCCAAGTCCCCAATTCAATTGAGGTTGCTATGATTGCTGCTCTGTGCCTTCGGGTGCAGAGAAAGACCTTACCATGGCTCTTGCCGGCCTGTCTGCGACAGTTTGGATTTGGACACCTCTTATTGGGAAGCAAAAATTGTCTGTCACTTTCCCTTTCCTCAAAACCAGGGATCTGGATGTAGCTGGCTTGAAATCCATCTTGGCCCACTTGGTGAGCTGTTCCATACCTCGGAGAACCGGAGATCTGCAGCCTCGTACGGAGATTATTGTTACTGTCAGATCATCCATAAATGCTCTAATGATCTACAGATGGACTCCTGACATGAATACGAGGCCTCTACACTCCACCTTTGCTGACTTGACCAGCATTGTCATGGCCAAACCAAAAAGGGTCACTGACATGGTACAACCAGTGATAACGCCCTTCTCCAGCCAATGTCATGCAGATATTGATGCTCCAGATGTGACTCTCAGGTTGAGGCAGTTGTAATAGTCTAAAAAGAGAACCCTGATCTTGACTGAGACATGGTGGTGATCTAGTGTGGTTTCCAGTAGCCTATGCCGAAATGACCCATAAGCCCTGGTGAAGTCCTGCTGCACAACTGCCAGGTTTCCTTTGCCTTTTCATGCATTCTGTATAAGCTATCTGACCACTCCTGTATGTTCAATACATCCTGGCATCTATGGCACTCCTCCCTTCTGCATGAAGGTATCAATACAACAAAAGAAAAGTAGCATACAACTCCTACAGTATATAAGAGGTCTCTTGCTCTTTTCAATGTCCTCATGTAGATGCTGGAGCAACAAATTGCAACAGTCAAGAGTGTTGTCTTGTAGAGTATAAGTAGCTTTAGCATTGTATCCTTGACAGTTAAGGCCACGCTTTTCCAATCACTGTTACCACATAACAGGCTCTGTTTTGGGGATTGTTGAATGTGAGAGCAGAAAAACAGATGAAGACCTTTGGACTACGGATGTGCAAAGTAATCAAACCTTGTCATAGTCTTCTCTACATTCCTTCTATCTTTCTGAGTATCTCTCTCTCTTTATCCTCCTGTTGCCCCTATCATGTACCCAGATATACAACCCCCTCTTGTCTCTGGCAAGGATTCTGCAGTTTAACTAACTTCCTCCCTTCCCACAGGGCCAGCATCAATTAATTAAATAATTAATAGGATTCCTACTATTTAGTGCATACTCCCATGCACCATGGCTAATAATAACATAACAACATATGATGCACTATGCTTATATAGCTATAATATTCTGTACTATTGTATATCCTGCCATAGATAATTTCTTCATATCCTGCAGCAATAATAGTATTTCACACTGGTCATATAATTTTCTGTAATACTAAAAAGTACAAAGAAACCTACACCGTATCATTACATCACTGCACCACAATTTAGCCTATGCATATTACTGTCCTTTCTTTACTACCTCATACCCCTTCCCTAATTACCATTGCTGAACTGACTCCTGTGGCTGCAAAAGAACAGTTAGGTGGAGCAGAACTGAAATACAGACAGCGTTTTGTTCTCCCTGGCCATTTCCTTTACTTAATACTTGCATTGTATGTTAACTAAACATTCCCCTTACTTAATAGGCTACACATAGGCTACATTCTAAAGCCTAAAGCTATCCATGAAAGCTAGGTAATGGTGCTATGTTACAACCACACTTGCTGACTGTTAAGTTATTTAGTGAGACTGCTCGCTTTGCTCAACCACCCCCTCCCCCCACCCCGGGGTGCACTATGCACCAACACTTCACATCTCTGCTGCTTGAGTTGTGAAGGTGGGGGCTGAACGCCTGCTAAGGAGAAGCGGTCGGATCAGCTGCTGACTTGCAGCTGCTGAGCTGCGTGTTCTGCTTTTCGCGCTGCGCGTCGATCATTTAAAAGCCTGTACAGCAGCTGTCCTTTTGTCTCACTGTCTTGTCTCGCGGGACGTTAAGCTGTCTCAGATAAAATCACGTATTGTCTCCTTCCAAGCCTTCCAAGACTTTTTTTTTATAATAAAGAGATAACATTAATAGTGCTGTCATGTGAAGCCATCAACGGCAGCTCACCAACCCCCGTGCCTGCGCTACGCACTTGCCTCTTTGTGGTTCTGTCGCTCGTGTATGGGGATGCAGATGTACAATTTAAACAGATTGTTATTTTCATGGGAATTGTTACATATGTATAACAACAATTGTACATTACAGCAAGTAATTAACCATATTTAAAAAGAGTAAACGTGATCATTTGAAAGTAAATTATGTTTCATGTTCTGTTAGAGTTATTCGTTGCGTAATATGATTTTGTTCTGTTTAGCTTTGAAATTAACAAGCAAATACTTTTTAAAAATACACTTTAACTGTAAAACTTCAGTAAAAACAATTTTTTTAATTAAATTTTCGTCAATATCGCATTGAATTTTGATTCTGTGTTTCGACTTTCATCGTGGCAACGCAACTTATAACTGCCGTGATTGAATTTCATTTCTTTCTCTCTATTAAATAAAACGACTTTTTCGAATGTTTGGCTCTGAGATTTGTTAATTGTCTTTGCAATAGCTATTCTAATGGGAAACTGTTAATGTTTTAATATGAATGGCATATCAAGATCTCCTTTGTTGTCTAATATTATCCATGGAAGATGTACTACATTACCTTTCTTGGATACATCTTTCTTTCTACAGTAATTCGTGCGGTGGAAGACCGGATGGTATTAATGGTTGTAGATATTCTACTGGATATTGTAAGTTGATGTTTTCATCTTCCGCACAATCACCACCAACTGTTTCAGCATAGCCTATTGATACGGATTTAACCAATTTGCTGTGTAACCAATTGACATTTTTGGCATTAATTCATTTGACTTCATCGTTTCTCGGTGCTAGGATTGCCCGTGTACTCATTTTTTCTTTTGATAACCCTCTGTGATGAAATTCTTCAATAAGATTTGGACATAATACATCTTCTTTAATTGAGAACTTAAAGTAAGGATTTTTTTTTAAATTTATAAGAGCTGAGAGACCAGAAACTGTGTCTGTCAAAAGCATTCACACAAATGAGAAGTGAGATTGCCTTGTGCGTGATTGAAAATGGTTGAGAGGAGGGCGTGACTTGAAAAAATCTCACGGCCAAAGTCTCATCTTGTGGGACTTGAAAAAATCTTCCATAACGTCTCGTCTCGTCGCAGGATTTTTGTATATATAATAGAGAGATAGTTAAATGCAATGGGCAGGTTATAAAAATGGATGGATGATGGCTGGATGGATGGATGTACCATTTGGGGAGGAGGGTCATCTCCTTTACCCCTAGAATAGATACCTGCACACAATGTAGGGTTATTTTGTTTGTGAGGAGACATCTTTTTACAGATTTACTAGATGCCTGTGCATTTGTTTATGGGAATATGAACGGATGTGCGTGACAGCTGGATCGGCTCACTGGGAAATCTCCAGGTATTTCGGATTGCCACTCCACCCTTGAATGTAAAGTAATAATCAAGCTAACTTTCCATTTTGCATAGTGGCAGTATGATCAGTGTCCCAGGAGAATGGATCCAAATCATTACCTAGATATTGTTTCTGTGGATTTTCTCTAGTTCTAGTGTGAGTTTTCCCTCTAGGGCACTCTCTTATTTCATTTACACCCTAAACACATTTGCTTTCAGGAAACTGGCATTTCTAAATTGGCCTGATGTAAATGTGTGATTGTGCTTGGTGACAACTGCTGCCTGGTTCAGGTTTGGTTCCTATCTTTTGTCCAATGCTGTCAGAATGAGATCTACTAACTGAGAACCCTAAATCAGATTAAGTGAATCTGATGGATGACTGACTGTCTGTCTGTCTGTCTGTCTCGATGGATTGATGGTTGGATAGATGGACAGGTGGATTTCACCATCTGGCTCATCTACAGACAGATATTTTTTCCCAAACTTGTAACCCATGTCACTGCAGTGGTATTATTACCTCCTGAAACTTTCAGTAATCCTTGGTGATTATGTGTGCTAAATGGCATTCATAAAAATGAACAACTTTGTGGCTCTGGCCTGGAAGCCTCCTTGAGGATGAGACGTTTTGCCGCTGGTTTCTATGGCAGCACATATTTCTAGCAGTAGCAAAAGATCAATGTGGTGTGAATATTTTCCCTGGTGAGTGCAGTTCATTTGAGACATTCTATCATAGGCTCTGCTTCATTGTAGCCGATATCATTTGTGTAGTTTACAGCTTTAGTAGGTCTCTAAGAGCTATCAGCGCATGCTCCTACCCTCTCTCTAAGAGCATTCACTTTTATCCATTGTGTTTCTTGTGTGTATTTTTGAAATTTTGCCAAAGAAAAAGCTTCCTGGATGATTAAATATGTTAAAAATATGTTAACATTGTAACACATTAGTAGATTACATCGGATTTACAGTGAAACAGCATCTATTGGTATGAAAGGACACTACCGATTGATCCTGATTGCACTTCAGTTTTTTGTCATACAGCCGTACTGAGCATTGTTGTTAGTTTTCACACCAGTTTTCATCATCCTCATCCAAACAAAAGATACAGTATGTGTAAAGTAAACAGCCAATTCAGCAAAAAGAACCGAAAGACTAAGTCTGGCATCACACTACAGGACTTGGCATAATTTACAGTATATTGAAGTGTGTCAGATTTAATGATTGCAGTTGCTAATCTTGTTGCTTCTGAATGTGTTCGTTTGCATGACTATTGGCTGTTTTGCACAATTTTCTCACGAGTTTTCATTACAGTTCTAAATCTCAGTTACACCATAAAATTAATGTAACCGCAAGGCTAAATAACTTTGGCAGCAAAACATCTTGGAGCTCACTGGGATTAAATAGAGGAACACTGTTGGAAAGAAACACAAAGCATCAACCAGACATCTGTGCCACCTCCATCCTCCGCTCCATTTGCAGAGTCCAAAACATTAACTTTCCTTCTTTCCTTGCATCTGGCCTTGTTCTTCACTAATTGTTGGTATTGCATCTCTGGCTGAGTGTTAATGGCTGTTAAGTCTAGTAGGTACGTACAGCACCTTAGCCTTGTGACTCACTACAAGCTTATAGTAATTTGTAGAGTGTCACAAGAGAGTTGTAGGAGCACAATGACCGAGTCTCTGCAGATGTCACACTACACAAACAGCACATGCTGTCACCGTCTTCAGCTCTCGGTGATATTCTTAGGATTATGTACATGAAGCATATGGCTGACAGTTATAGGAAAAGTGATATAATGTGTGTTGTATAGTGTGTTACCAGCCTTACAAGTATAAGAGAGACACTAAACTGCCTGAAAAGCCTGTCTGGGTGACGTGCCAGTCCAGATATGACTGAAGATGAGCACTGGTTACACAGGTGTAGAACACAAAAACTTTTTTGATCAAAGCAGGCCATTTGTTTTAACCTAACAGCAAATTAGCATTCACTGAATGTGGCAAAAAATAACAACAGGATAATATCAGTTGTTCTCAAGTTTAGTTTCGGGGGGCCCACTGCAACTGAAGGTTTTTACCACAGCCAACGTCTGATTTCAGAATTAAAATGACAAATGTGTTCTGAGACTTTTCATGGAAGGAAGTATCAAGGTTAGGTAGTAATACTTACTAATCATGGTGGTGCAGTGTACCTGCAAGTAAGAATTTCACTGCATTCTGTACATGTAACACTCATGGCCGTAGTAACCTGCTGTTCCCCAGTTTTTATGTTCTGGTGTTAATCTAGAAATGACAAAACTGGGGTTGATAAAGTTTAATTGGAATGTAGGAAACGGTTATGTAAGCTACCTAGAGAAGGTTTAGTAGTTCTTTATAATTATTTTTAGGATTTTCCTCCTCGTCATCATCAACATTATAATTTTCATTCTGTCTTTCCAGCTGTTTTAGTTATTTAAACCGTTATTTACTAGTGAATATGACACTAAAGTAGCCCCACCCCTTCAGCCGTCATTGTCATTACCTCAGGTTTCTATCCCACCACAGTGAAATTAACTGGGACATGACCAAAGACAGATAAGCATGCAAACGCTGGCCCCAGGATTAATCTTCAGAACAACTGCCCTAGATACAGTCTTGTCACTAAGGCTGGTGTCAACCAAGGCCGGATTAAGACCCCCACAGGCCCCTGAGTGACTTGGTGAATACAGATTTATAATGTTGATCATACTTCAAACAATGTCGCAATGCTGACTCCCAACAGACACTTAATCGTTTTAAAGAGTGAGGAGTATCCCCCTTGGTGATCTGAACCCACGGGCACTCCATTGTTTCATCTATTCGGGTGCTTGGATTGGTGATTTCACCCACAAAACATTAAATAAAAACTTTAAAGACAATCATTTGTGTGTCACCCTCTCTGTTGGTGTGACCAGAGTTACCTGGTACAGCCCACACCCCCCTAGTGACCCCACTGTCTAGATGGTATTTTCAAATGTCCTTATTAATTTATAACTATAGTCCTCTAAATAATGAAATGTTTTCTAGTGTTTGAGCAAAATGTATCATTAGCCAGCTTCTTTTTATATCCATGTGTTCTTGTTAATATATTTATTTTCAAGTAACCGCTGGCATCCACCAACACGGCCATTGTCAGAGCTTACTTATTCAATTGCGGAGGTGGACTATATCAAAGCAGCACCAGGTGCATGGAAGCAACCAGCCCCATTTAGAATGCTAGTCTTCTGCCAGGTACACATAAGCACACCCAAAGCCACTTCATTTCAACATCCAGTCAACACCAAAGTCTTGGATGTTGGGGGAACCAGAGAGTGTGAAGAAAGCCAACATGGATATGCGAATGTCCAAGCAAACACCACACAAACACTGGCTGAGATGAGACTCAAACTGGAGATGTAAGACCACAGGACTAACTGCTGTGCCATCAACAGCCTCCAAACCTTAAAGTTCCTTTTCTAATGTTAAAACTCTCACACGGTATCTGCTATTCCTCGGTGCTGGCTTACTAAAATAAGATTCCATTTCTCTAACATTTCTCCATTGTTTAGATGCCACACACCTGAATTATGATGAGAACTATACTGTAAAGGAGCATCTACTTAGGTGATCAATATTTTCAGTACTTTTTAATAATAATTTGACACCAGTTCTCACTTCACAGTCCATGCATTATATAAAAAGTAAATGGAGCTCAAAAGAAAAATGGCATTGTTAGCAGTTAAGTCGGAGTAGTCATTTTCTGGATGCTGCCTTTGGGCATAAATTATAAGCATCTCTCATGTTTTTTCCTCATTGTACTTCACGTACAGTGCAGCCACATATCAAAAAAGTGAAACAAGTGCTACTTTAACAAAATGGTAGCTAATTCCAGTACCTTCATGTATTTAGTGCCAATTTACTTTACTGAAAAAGACCCCTCAACTAAGGAATATGTGGTAAAGGCAATTAAAGATACAGACTCCCAGACCCTTGATTAGGAAAATACAAGTACAAAAAATAAATAAAAGCTTAACAATATTGGCACATTTACTTTAAAGGTATTTAGATAAAAACTTTTTCTGCAGGCAATTTAGTACTTTTGTAGGTGACTAAAGGTTTCAGTGAGGTTTTTAAGATAAGCACATCAATAATAGTGCAGGGTGACATAGTGTATTATGAAATTGAAAACATCTTGATGCCTCAGACGGCATGCTTCACTTATTATTCAGTTCTTCAACAGTATGGTTACCTAATAGTTTCCTATATATATAAAAATATATATATATATATATATATATATATATATATAATATAATATAATAATATAGTGTATATAATATAATAATAGTGTATATAATATATATATATAAATATATAGTGGCGGGACACCCCTGAGATGTAAGGATGGGGGAACTCAGCTTTTCCAGGACACTGCCTCCCCCAAAATGCTAGATGGCAGTGCCCCAGATCCCGCAGGGCTTCCTAGGACTTGGAGTCCGGTTTCTCAGCCCTGTTGGGTACCGTGTGTGCCACCAATGGGAGCTGTGAAAGGACCTGGAGAGTCATGCTTCCCTTGCAGCCCGGAAGTACTAGAAAGTCATGAGGACGGAAGCCCCAAAGTACTTCTGGGCTGATTAAAGAATTGGGATTCTCTATCTGACCCGGAAGTGCTGGCAAGTCACGTGGGAGGAAGAACAGAAGCACTTCCATGTCAAGGACTATTTAAAGGACTGCTGGAGGCCCAGCAAACGAGCTGGAGTCGGGAGGAGTAGGACAGAGCTTGCTGGGAGGTGTGGTTGAGAAAGAGAGTGATTAGAATTGTGTTTATTAATTGTGTATTTGCGGCTGTGGCGCTTGGGGCACTGTACAAGAAGAAAGAAGAATAAAAAGGAACTTCTTGGTGCAGTTAGGGCGGAGTGGTGACTCTGAGGCTAAGGATCTGCGCTGGCATCCCGAAGGTTGCCAGTTCGAATCCCCGTCACTGCCAAAAGAGATGTTACTCTGCTGGGCCCTTGAGCAAGGCCCTTAACCTGCAATTGCTCCAGGGGCAGTGTACAATGGCTGACCCCGTGCTCTGACCCCAAGGGGTATGCGAAAAGATGAATTTCACTGCGTGTTGTCCTGTATAACTATGTATGTGGCAAATAATTAAAGAATTATTATTATTAATTATTTTAACCTGTGTTCCTGTGTCTGTCTGTTGGGGTTAAAGGGGGGCAACAGTGACCCCTAGTGTCCACTTCTTGCAATATCTACTCTATATATATATATAAAATCCTAAGCCTAAAAGTGCAATGATTTTATGTGACGTTTTTATGTCACTTTTTTGTCACGCTTTAAATCATACTTATTTTAAAATCTACATATATATGCTTGGTATCATTCTTTTCAGAATTTATCGAACTTTAATGTGATATTGTTAGATTTTTAGATTCTTATTCCATTTTTTAAATTATAAACTAAAAAATATCAAGAGCTCACGTCCCGCGAGACGAGACTTTGGGCCAAGAGATTTAACCACGCCCACGGCCGGAAATAAAAGATAAAGAGTAGGACAGCTGCTATACAGGCTTTTAAATGTTTGAAGCACCGTGCGAGATGCAGATCACGCCGCACGGCAGCAGCAGCAAGCCAGCAGCTGATCGAGCAAAGAGGAGGTAAAAAAAAAAAACTGTAATTATTTCCCATTGTATCACCGTTTAAGAGGGGGTTTCAGAGGAGCAACTGTGTCTCCTTGGGGTGCGTACAGGCCCCCTCTTCACAACGCGAGCGGCAGAGATGCAAAGTGGCTGGCATGTAGCGCAGGTGGGGGAGTTGGCAAGTGAAGCGAGTAGGGGGCGAGCCCCCTAGTGTATATATATATATATATATATATATATACTAGCAGAATACCTGCGCTTCGCAGCGGAGAAATAGTGTGTTAAAGAAGTTATGAAAAAGAAAAGGAAATATTTTAAAAATAACGTAACATGATTGTTAATGTAATTGTTTTGTCATTGATATGAGTGTTGTTGTCATATCTCTCTCTCTCTTTCTCTCTCTCTCTCTCTCTCTCTCTCTCTCTCTCTCTCTCTCTCTCTATATATATATATATATATATATATATATATATACATAGCAAAATACCCGCGTTTGGCAGCAGAGAAGTAAAAAGAAAAGGAAACATTTTAATAATAACGTAACATGATTGACAATATAATTGTTTTGTCATTGTCATGAGTGTTGCTGGCATATATATATATACACTCACACACACACACATATATATAAACATATATATACACATCATATATATATATATATATACATATATATATATATACATATACATATAAATATATAT
>JANRMT010062813.1:44677074-44721603 GCA_026402145.1 Polypterus bichir lapradei | reverse complement strand
TATCTATCTATCTATCTATCTATCTATCTATCTATCTATCTATCTATCTATCTATCTATCTATCTATCTAAATAAATAAAAAAGGTCAGAAGCTCAACGGGAAAGAGATGCTAGGAGAAATCTCAGTGAACGAGTGCAGCTGAGCACCCAAGGTGTTTAAGCCCAAAGGATTTAGGGTGTGCCTATCAAGAAATGGGTAATGATAAGTGCATAATATTCAAAAAACTTAACTGAATGGGGGGCGGCACGGTGGCGCAGTGGTGCCTCACAGTTAGGAGACCCGGTTTCACTTCCCGAGTCCTGCCTGCGTGGAGTTTGCATGTTCTTCCCGTGTCTGTGTGGGTTTCCTCCGGGTGGTCCAGTTTCCTCCCACAGTCCAAAGACATGCAGGTTAGCTGCATTGGTGATCCTAAATTGTCCGTTTGGTGTGTGTGTGTGTGTGTGTGTGTCCTGCGGTGGGATTGGCTCCAGCAGACCTCCGTGATCCTGTGTTAGGGTATAGCGGATTGAAAAATGACTGACTGACTTAACTGAATGGACAAAATCTAGCTAAAAACAGAAATGCTGCATATATGACATTGCTATTAAGTATATAGTCACAGAAAGGATTTATTTATATTTCTCTCACTACAGAAACAAATTCCTTCTGTGATTAAAAAAAAAACTGTGCAAGTAGTCAAATTACAAAGTGGATCCATGCTGATGAACAGATTAACAAAAACTTTATATTACCGAAAATGGGCAGCAGTGTGGCATGCTGGTTAACACTGCTGCTTCCAGCACAAGAACCTTGGGTTCAGACCCTGTGCTGTCTCAAAGTATTCCATTTTCCTCCCACATCCAATGTCAGCTAGTAACTAGTGTGGATCAGGGAAATTCACTAAAGCATTTTTTTCTCAGTAAATATGCTGTTTTCACTGCTGAACTTGTCCATCAAATATTTTCCTAGAAATTCTCCTGCCGGCTGGCCAGCTTAGATGCACATTGCTTTCGTAACACATCACGATGCTTTGCGAGGACAGCGTGATATCACAGAGCTCAATGACCCATGCCAGAACTTTCACGCATGCATACTGTAAGATCGTTGCCACTATGCTTCTGGCATGCGTGATGTCACAGCCCGCTCAGTACTCCTGCCTTCCACACAGCATGTGTTAAGAAAAAAAAAACTTGCAGTATTTTGATTTGATTTTGATTTGATAAACTACTTTGTTAACCCCTGATTGGAAACTGTCTTTTTGCATGATGTTTGGGGGTAATTTTCAGGTTAATTTTCATTTCACGGGTACATTAGTTGACCATAATGAGAATATTATGAGTGCAAGTATCCATTGACTTCCATTCGGGTTATTTCCTGGCACTGCGGACACAAGTTAATATGAAAGTATCTCAATAGTGGAAGTCACATATGCTGTACAGCATAAGATGCAATAATCCCTCCATCCATTACCAAACCAGCTATATCCTAACTACAGGGGGTCTGCTGGAGCCAATCCCAGCCAACACACAGTGCAAGGCAGGAAACAAACCATGGGCAGGGCGCCAGTCCACCACAGGGCACACACACACACACACTAGGGACAATTTAGAATCGCCAAAGCACGTAATCTGCATGGCTTTGGACTGTGGGAGGAAACCGGACCACCCGGAGGAAACCCACGCAGACATGGGGAGAACATGCAAACTCCACACAGGGAGGACCTGGGAAGCGAACCCAGATCTCCTTACTGCGAGGCAGCAGCGCTACCACTGCGCCACCGTGCCAACCAAGGTGCAATAATATTACTCATATTTAAAAATTTTCCTATTGTTTGATAACTTTTAAGTTTGTGTAGCAACTTGATATGTGGTAGGCGTTAGTCTCTGCACAGTCCGCGGTGTGGAGTGAAAACTTGTGAGCACAGCTTCCCCTTAGAAGACAAAGAGGATGAACAGCAGACTATATGATAATTTCTGGTAGCCCAGCTCCACATGGCTAATTTGCATATGTAATTAGCCATGTGTTGTAGCCTATACAAAACAATCCTTAAAGGAGCCCTCCTACTATTTACAAGGTGTTTACTTCTTCTTGATGGAAGAAGAAAGTGATGTGCCAGCTATGCTGGAGCCTCAACTTCAAACAACCAGTCCTACATGTGCACCAAAAGTGGAACTTTGTGAGCACAAAGATCTATATTTTATTTACTTATTGCAGTTTGTGGTTATTTGTTGTATTTTGTTTAGGTATTCATTCCCACTGTGTCTTTTGCTGCTTGAGGCAGAGTGCTTGAGGCAGAGTGGAGTAGTGGTTAGCACTGCTGCCTCACAACTCAGGTCACCTATTTGGCCATAATAATCAGTCCAACATAGTGGGTAGAATCTTCTTTGGCCCCCAGGGACACCTAAAAGATCATTGCACCATTATAATCCACTCAAAACTTGTTCAGTTACTTCTTCCCCTTTGACCGTAATGCGTTTCGCAGAGTGCGCCGAAAAACGCAAACATTTCCATGACTTTCCAAACTTACTGAAAAGCAAACTTCACAGTCTTTACTCACAACTACTGGTAACACTGCATTGTCCAAGTATAACTAAGTGTCTTTATCTTGTACTTCATGCTGTCCAAGAAAGGCAGTGGAACCCTCCATCCCAGTGTCAGAGGAAAAAGGTTCAGAAAATGGATACATGAAATACGACAGCATTACGGAAGACTACAACACACATATACATAGCTTTAATCTGTGCTTTGTAGAACGGCAACATTATTGGACATAACTAAGTCCGAAGACGATATATATTATCCTTTATTTTCCAGTTGATATTTTTTTAGAGAGACAGCTGATGCTCTACTTATTACAAAACATTTTTACTGACATCTATATTTACCATTTTTAGATTACAATAGATGAAATAGGTAGCTAGGATTCAATTTACAATTGTTTCTGAAATTATCTTCAAAATGTTGATACTGTACATAAATAATGGCTCCTAAAATGACACAACTTTGGAGCTCTGAAATCAAGGCCAATGAATTATATTGTGAATGTAAACAACACAGTCATTGTCTGAGGCCTGATTGTTTGTGAACCTTTCATATGCCATTTGCAGCTTCATATCATACTTTCTTAGTAATAACTATTATTTAATGCTCAGCTTTTCAGCGCATACTCCTAACCTCTCCCTCTCTCTTTTCACTTTACTAATAGTTGCATTTCAGGAGACCACTTATTCCATTGTATGGTCATGAAGAACCCAAGCCAATATCAGCAATATTAGCTGAGAAGTAGGAACTAACACTGGATGAGATGTCATTCCTGGATAAACACACACAGATTTACAACAACATGAGTTGCCTTTTCAGTTGACATTTCCATTTGAGGTGGGAAGAAACAGTAAAGGCTAGAACATCAGTCACTGTGGTCACAGGGCAAATGCAAGAGCTCCACACAGAGAGTAGACTTGGAACCCTAGAACTGTAAGGATCAACGCCACACACTGTGCTACCCATCAATCAGCTTTTATTTCATGTATTTTGTGTCAAAACTTGTATAGTAAAAACACAGTGATGACCTTCATGTAGAAATAATGCCTCCAAAAATATTAAAGCAAGGTCATTTTTATTTTAAACTAGGGGTCTCTGTCCCCTGCTCACTTTGCTCACCAACCCCCATGTGGGCCCTACGTGCTAGTCATTTCCCAGATCTGCCACTTGTGACAAATCATGCTGTACTTTTGGATAAACACGAATATCAACACTGTCTTTGCTATCTCGGTCTTTCGAAACTATTATCGCTGACAATTCGTCACATTTTGGTTTATTATACTAGGGGGCTTCGCCCCCTGCTCGCTTCGCTCGCCAACCCCCATGTTTGGTTTTCCAGATACACACTTGTAAGATTTTTTTTTTCTTTGAATTGTTGCTATTTCATTAGTTTCACTTTTATTTCAGAACTTCTGTAAAAACAGTATTTGGAATCTTTCGTGTCCCAATATGCTGAATCATTTAAATGAGGTCTGTGAGACTTGTGTTTAATTACTTTGTACCATAATTTAGGATCGGTTTCTCTTTTTGGAATTTCAGCACAGACAAACGATTGACATCATCAGCAGTTAATACTTTTTTTAGGCAAATTAACCAATAAATGCATGTGAGTTAAACCTCGTTTTTGAAATTCTCTGACTTAAACTAATTTCCTTTTGTTTACGTCAATGTGATCTGTACTATCTTTTTTTTGATACTGTAGCGACTGACGTAATAAAGTGTCACAAAAGTTCTACTTTAACAATCGCCGACTGCGTAACCCCAAACACAACTTTCTAGCATCCTCTCCAACCCCTGCTCCCACGGGTCTCGCCTCCCCCTTACCTCATCAATCAGCACCCAGCTATCAGTCTTCCGTGCTGCACTCTGCCATCCCTCGATCGGACCTAACAGTCACTTAAAACAAAAAAGGCTTCAGCTTTGCTGGGATGCTACAATACTTTCGAATTTTACTGCTTTCATATTCTGTACCTTTCTCTGCATGTGTATCGCGCCTTGAATGGGATGCTGGTACATAAAAGGGACTGCAGTCAGTCTTTCATTTTCTGACCCCTATTTCAGCAAAGGGTTACAGGAGGCCTGAGACCATCCCAGCAACATCAAGAAAAAGACGGGACTAACCCTGGATGGGGCAGTAGTCCACTGCAGGATACAGTGGCTCATATAGGCCTAATCTGAATTTGCATATCACCTTAGCCATCATGTCTTTTAGACATGGAAGGAAACTGGAATACTTTGAGAAAATTAACAAGGACACAAGGAGAGAATGCAGTAACCACTTGGAAAATATCTAAACTCAGAACTACTAAAGCATCAGTGCCCATCCATACTTTTTTGACGTGAGGTTTTTAATACCTATGTGAATACATTTACCAACGTTCCTTTTATGGAACAACTTGCAAAGAAGAACAAAGGTGGACAAATCTTAAAGATCATTGAAAAAGTGCTGAACACCTCCTAAAAAGTGATGAAATGAAAAGGAATTGGCCCATGTATACCTGCATGAATTTTGAGAAGTCATTGAGTAAAACACAGCAAGTGTGAAAAGAGATCAAGATATTCTAACGTGTCCTGGACACATTTGTTGGTACCCCTAGAAAAGATCATAAATAACTGGGTTAGACTAATTTTTTCAAACCAGATTTTTTCTTCAATTAGTATCACACGTCTCCAATCACTCAGTCTATTTAAATGGAGAAAAGTAATCACTCTGCTGCTTGGTATCATCGTGTGTCCCACAGTGAACATGAACCAGACAAAACAAAGGAGAGAGTTATCTGAGGAGATCAGAAAGGAAATTATAGGCAAGCATGTTAAAGACAAAGGCTATAAGACTATCACCAAGCAGCTTGATACTCCTGTGACAACAGTTGCAAATATAATTAAGAAGTTTAAATCTATAGGACTGTAGCTCCAGGCCTTTAATGACCTCTTAGGCACAGCCATTAGTATTGTGTCTGTCTGCGGACAGAGTGTTGACTGCATCAAGAGGTTTACTTACCTCGGCAGCGACATTCATATCTCTGGTGACTCTTCCTATGAAGTCAGTAGACAGATTGGGAGAGATTGGACTCCTTCGGTACTGTCTCTTTGGAGAATCCTTGGGTACTGCTGGTTTGACTTTGTGTCTCACAGGATCGTCATTGTTGAAGGCCCGAGCGGTTGGGCCAGGCCAAGGGAATGCTCATTTAACACTTAGATGCAGCTGACAGTCATTTCCAGAGGGTGGGATTGGACCGCATGTCCGCCTGGGGGTTGCAAACCACGATCCTGAGCTGTTCTGTCGTGTGGTGGGTGTGGCAATGTGCTGCACTATTGCATGATCTCCAGCCTAACCTATACGTTGCCAACCTTCCTGAATGTGACCACAAGAGGAAAGTCAACCCTAGAATAGGCTGAAGTATAGGGAGTGTGGTAGACAAAAAGCCGAGGACAGTTTCCTAAGAGATGCAAGCTGAACTCCAAGGTCAAGATCTATCAGTGTCTAAATGCACGATCCTTTGTTATGCAATTGACAGTAGGCTCAATGAAAGAAGACTCAGGGGGACTACACTGTTGAAAGAAAAACATAAAAAGCCAGCCTGGAATTTGCTAAAATACATATTGACAAGCCACAATGCTTCAAGAAGAATGTACTTTGGACAGATGAGACAAAACTGGAGCTTTTTGGCAAGTCATATCAACTCTATGTTCACAGATGAAAAAATAAAGCTTTGAAAAAAGAGAACACCATAATTATTGTGAAACATGGAGGAGACTACTTTGTTGCATCTGGCATGGGATGCCTTGAATCTGTGCAGGGAACCATGAAATCAAAAACACAATGAAATGAAAGACATTCTGGAGTGAAATGTACTGCCCAGTGTCAAAAAGCTCTGTTTCAGTTACAGGTCATGGATCCTCCTGTAGGATAATGACCCAAAACATGTAACTGAAGGCACCCAAGAATGGCTAAGAACAAAACACTGGACAATTCTGAAGTGGCCTTCTAGGAGCCCTGATTTCAATCCCATCACACTTGTATGGAAAATACTGAAACATGCAGTCAGGAAAAGACCTTTTCAAACCTGACACAAGTGGAGCAGTTTGCTCAGAAAGAGTGGGCCACAAACATGACCTCTTGACGGGTGCAGAAGTCTCACTGACAGCTCTAGGAATCGCTTGCAGCGATTGATTCTAAAGGGTGTGCAACAAAATATTAAGTTGAGGGCACCATCATTTTTGTCCATGTCATTTTCACGTGTGTTATTACTTGAAATATACTGTTGAATCAGAATAAAAAATGATAGGTGCCAACTACTTTTGTCAGTTCCAAGTTATTTCAGGGACAATTGTGAGTTCTTCTTTTTCGTGGAGCGGTACCAACAAATTTGTCCACATCTGTATAATGCAATGAATTCTTTTTTTTTAATTACAAATGGCTATTTGTGCTATCAGGTGGTGAAGCATACATTATACCACTGTTGGACAAGTTTATTATTGATTCCAATGTGGTTTTCACCAGCAGTAAAGGCAAACAATTAACAAAAAGACTGCCTCTCAGTACATCATGAAGAAACAAAAGCTTACCATTGTGTGTTACACAATAACCACTGTCAGGATGAAATACACTTTCTAGTTACAGTAACAGTGCATTTGCAAGCAAGGCAAGCTAGCTGCTGTTGCCAGAGGGACAACTTGTGGTCTGACATTTCCCATCTTAGTATGAGTGCTACAGACACCAGAACTGAGTAGCGTGCACTTAATTCAGTAATGCAGGGAAGCATGGGTTGTTAGATCTGGTAATGGCATCCTCCTGTGACCTGTCATAAACTGTGGCCTTGTGGTTAAGGCATTGAATAAGTAACAAGGCCTATTGTTCACCTCTCACCTCCTGAGTAAATGATATAGCCTGGCAGTTCAACAATGTAAAAATATACGTTTAAGCATTAATGATAGCAGTTTGTATTTGTAGAGCTTCTTGGAACTGCATTAACCACTGACAGGGTTTGCTTTGATTAATTTTGTTCTATGCCTTGTGATCATTGTATTGTACTGTAATATGACAACCAATTTGAATTTTTTTTTTATTTTTTATCAGCTTTCCCTTCCAACACTAAAAAATTGGGAGTGGTCTCCCGTAGATTTTTTCGTATACTCAGATGTGGGGATGGATATTTGAGGAGTAAACTGCAAGATGATTATATTTTTATGTTATCTACATTAAAGAACCATCAACAACAAATCAAGTTAATAATATATTGAATTATTATAAAAGTAAAGTTGAATAAATTAGACTCTGCAGCTGCATGAATAAAAGGTAAAGTACCACTTCCGGTTAACAGAAATAGCCCAAACGTGTATAGAAATCTATGTTTTGTACCTAATACTTGTATGCAAAATTTGATTGACCTAAGTGAAAGCATACTCAAGTTATCGTGTTTACACACACACACACAAACACACACACACACAAACACACACGCACACACAGACAGACATAATTCCAATTTTTGGACTCAGGGAGGTCTAAAACGTCGAGATTGATCAAAATCTCAACATCGAATCTTTGGAGAATTACAATACTTTTCCTATACTTCATATAAAAGAAAGTAAAAATGAGCTCTAATATTCTGCAACTGCCAGCACCTTAGCGAGGATCTAAACGTTCATTGCAGGCATCGGCCTTCATGGTGTAAATCAGCAATTCCTGAACAGCAGCAGTTTTAACAGGCTAACGGCAAGCTTACAGATAAGTTTGTGTTCAGCTTAAAACTTTCACATCCCAACTGACCGCTGTTACTTCAGGTGTGCCCCAGGGCTCTGTCCTGTGTATCCTCCTTTTCATTATTTACCTCCTTCCCCTTGGCAATATCTTAAATATAACATTAGCTTCCACTGTTATGCTGATGACACCCAGCTCTATCTCACTAGCAAACCTACTGCTTCCTTTCCACCCTCCTCACTTACTGATTTCATAGCAGAAATCAAATCCTGGTTTTCTTCAAATTTTCTTAAATTAAATAGTGACAAAACTGAGGTTCTCCTCATTGGTACAAAATCAACATTATCCAAAACTGATCATTTTTCATTTGTTATTGATAATTCCTCTGTCTCCCCTTCCCCACATGTTAAGAGTCTGGGTGTCATCCTTGACAGTACTTTATCCTTTTAGTCCAACATCAATAACATCTCCCGGTCTGCATATTTCCACTTGCGTAACATTAATCGTATTCGCCCCTCCCTCACTCCCCACACCACTGCTATCTTTGTTCATAGCCTTGTCACTTCTCGTCTGGATTATTGCAATTCCCTTTTCTTTGGTCTTTCTCGCAAATCTCTGTATAAGCTTCAACTGGTCCAGAATTCAGCTGTCCACATCATCACTAGAATCCCCTCTATTCACCATATCACTCCCGTTTTGCAGCAGCTTCATTGGCTTCCAGTTCAGTTCCGAATTCAATTCAAAATTCTCCTACTAACTTTTAAGGCTCTCCACAACCTTGCCCCTCCATATCTGTTTGACCTCCTCCATCCATTCCTGTACCTATAGATCCTTTTCCTCCATCCACTTGACTGTCCCCTTTCTCCGTCTTACCATTATGGGTAGCAGAGCAACTACTTTGGAACTCACTACCATCTGAGCTTAGAAATATTGAATCATTTTCACTTTTCAAATCTAAACTTAAAACTCATTTGGTTAAGACTGCCTTTTCTCTTTGATAACAATTTCTCTGTCTGATTTTAACTTCTGTATTTTACTTTTGTTTATAATCTGTGTTTTGCCGATTGTTCGGTGTCCTTGAGTATTTAGAAAGGTGCCTACAAATAAATAAAATGTATTATTTATAAGCTACATAGCAGCCTCAGCCTTAATGATCTGGTGATTCATTATCAGTGAGGATCATGTAGACTGGGAATGCTTTGTGTTTGTTATCCACATGGAATGAACAGAACCAGCTTTATCTTACAGTTATTTGTATCACATTAATCATATTATATCACAGGCGCTTACTCTAACTCTCTTACAACTGTGACTTGCCAGGTTCATTACTACAATTTTTACTTCTGTTTAATTTCTTTATTATTTCACATACTGCATGTCACAATAGAAATCTTATTCCCGTTTGCTATATTTACTCTTACTTTATTTATAATGCACACATGATAGCTGAACTGAAAGCCATTAAGATAAGTGTTTAAGGAATCTTGTTAAGAAAAGTTGTGTAGAAACGAAATAAAGGCATAGTTTCAGAGTGAACACATTGTAAAAGAGCTGCAGGCTGCTTCATTTTTACTAAACAGTAGTGCAGAGTTAGGGGTATTTACTATGTTGTGTGCTATCCAATATGCACCTCCATCCTGTGTGTCTTGGCTGTCACTATTCCTTGTCTCTGTTTGTGCAGTAATAGTAGTACTACCCAGCAAACACTCTGACATAAGACCAGTGTAGGCCGATTGTGGGCAAATACTGCATATTGGCCATATGTGGGTAGCAAGCAATACCCCAATTGGGATTTGCACAGCATTGACCCCAAAACACTAGCAAACAGACAGAAAGACCAAATTTGGTCATGAACCTGAAAAGTCCATACCTTACTAGTCCATCTATCCATTTTCTTTTACCTAGGGTAGGGTTGTGTGGCATCCAGAGCCTAACACAGCAGAGCAATGGGTGCAGGGCATGGACACCCCCTAGACAGGGCACAAGTCCATTACAGATTGAAAACACACACAAGGCCAATTTAGCACCACCAGTCCAAATAACCTGAATATTTTTTCATTGTTATAACCCTGAACATGGAAACATTACCAATAATATATGAAAATTGTTGAATTTTAGCCAATATAAAAATTCACTTTTTGAAGTTCTTCAAATTGTTATTTATACTTCTACAATTTAAATGTACAAAATGTAAATACTAACTCACTGCATTACTTAACCTATGAAAACATTAAAAAGTGGGACATTGGTGAGCGTTACCAAACCATTACTGGGCCAATGAGGGGCTTACTGAACTTGTACTGTTAGTGACTAACCCATTTTGGCTAACTAGAGAAACTTTGCTAGGGGGCCCCTTGTAGCAGCCCCCACACTGGGCCAGTGTGGTGTTTAATTGGGTTTTCCCAAGCCCACACTGACTGAGCCAGAGAATGCAGCTCGGGTATGATTAATAGAAGAAGAAGAAAAGGCTGTGGAGAACAAGGGTGCTAGTCAGTGGGTTTTACAGTGTGAAGCTGCACAAGTCTCTCGATTCACCTATCGTATTTGGTTACCAAATGCAATCATTTTAACAGTTTGGCTATGGTTTAAAAGACTAACCTTGTCATCAAAACAATTCCAGCATCTTAAAATGGTTAAAAAAGCACTGAAACAAACCTATCAAACCTGCTTAATCTAACCCAATGTTGTGAGGGTAAGGAGAATATCCCAGCAGCACCATGCACAAAGCAGGAACAATACAATACAATTCAACTGATCATTGTATGGTGCTCTTTACTCAGTGCAGATGCAGAGCGCTGTGAACAATTCTCAGTCAAAATGCTAGTATAGATTATACAGATTTTGTTAAAACACAAAAGAGAGAGAACAAGGTAGAAACTGATTAAATATACAGTAGATTAAAACCAACATCTGTCTATTAATTTATTGATAAACTATGGCCAGTAGATAACAGTGGAGTTTAAAATTGTAAAAGAGAAAGTTTAAAATAATGGCACAGTTTCGGAGACCTTTGGCCAACTAGCTGCCTACACCCTTCTGAGATTTTTATAGTGGCGTCTGTTGGCTGTCCGATCTGATGAGAGAATCTTTCCATCTGATGATTCCAATGCTTCTTTATCGGACATGACTTTTCCATATTCAGGAAAGCAGTCTAGCAGCAGAGCAGTGGCACCAAATGTCCAGAAACTGTGAAGAGAAACAGAATAGAAGAGGGTTAGTAACTGTTTATAAATATCGTGATTCTTCTATTTCTGTACAAATAACTAACAGAAATGCAGTGTGCACAGCTAATCAGCAGCTCTACTCAGGGTATGCTAGACTAAAGTAGTAAGTCTTCAGCCTGGATTTGAAAGCTGAGACTGAAGGGACATCTCTTACATTAGCAGGCAGATCATTCCACAGCTAGAGGGCCCTGTAACTAAAAGCTCAACCTCCCACTGATCTTTGGAATCTTAAATAGGTCAGAATCTTGAGATCTCTGGTTTGTAAGTAACAATAAGCTCAGATAACTAAGCAGGACCCACTAACATATACACCCACCGTCATTCATTCTGGAACCATTTATATATCAATTACCTTAACACAATTGCTGTTGGTGATTTAGGAATAAAACTGAAGTACATGGAGAAAAACCCATGCAGACATGAGAAGAATGTGTAAAATCCTCACAAAGCCTTAATGCGTGTGAGATTCAAACCCAGGACATTGCATCCATGAGGTTATAGCACTACTCACCTTTTAACCAAAGGATTAGCATCAATGCTTTTTCTGTAATGATAGGTTCCAGTAATGTTTTCAAGAGAAATCTAACCCACATCCTTGTTTTTATTAACAAAAACCAGGAATTAATACTGCATAATAAATGCAACCACAGTTATTCCTTACAATTTGCGGGGGTTAGGGGTGCAGGACAAATACAAAAATCTGTGAATACATTTTAAGCCCTGTTGCAAGGCAAAGGGGGAGATGTAAATTAGTTTTAATTGCTTAATCCTTTTTAGTGGCAGGAACATCCTGGGTTTTGCTAAGCACAATGCAGAAATGAAAAGATTGCAAGGTCAGTGCAGGGAGGAGACACAGAAAACAGAACAGTAACAAAACGAATCGAAACAGAGAGAAGGCCCACACCAAATCAGGGGAAAGGTAGATGGTACAGGATTGCTGAACAGTTCTTGGGGAGCAGGACGGAGGGCCAGAGAAGATTTAGAAGGTGACTATGCTCTTGGCAACTGCAGGGCTAAAAAAGCAGAGAGATGCTACATAGTTCTGCAGTACTTTAATGAACTGTTGGATTTTATGACATTTATAACAAATGTATTTGTATATTTATGGTAATAAATGATAAAAATGATTACTATTACATATTATATTAATATTATAATCATATATTACAATTATATTAATATATAATGCATTTAAGGCTTACTGGACCTTTTTAGTTTTCTTTACATTTTCTAGCCTATACACATTATATGCATTTTTCCACTGTAGATCGCAAAACTTGCAAAATGAATTTCCTTTTAATTATTGACTAGCAAAATATCCGCGCTTCGCAGCGGAGAAGTAGTGTGTTAAAGAAGCAATGAAAAAGAAAAGGAAACATTTTGAAAATAACGTAACATGATTGTCAATGTAATTGTTTTGTCACTGTTGTGAGTGATGAGTGTTGCTGTCATATATATATATATACTCAGCAAAAAAAGAAACGTCCCCTGATTTTCAACTGTTTTTACTTTCAGTAGACTTAATGTGTAAATATTTGTATGAACACTAAAAGAGTCAACACCATAAGACATAAACTAAAAATGTTTCACAATGTGTCCCTGAATGAAGGGAGGCTCAAAATCAAAAGTACCAGTCAGTATCTGGTGTGGCCACCAGCTGCTTGAAGTACTGCAGTGCATCTCCTCCTCATGGACTGGACCACATTTGTCAGTTCTTGCTGTGAGATGTTACCCAACTCTTCCACCAAGGCACCTGCAAGTTCCTGGACATTTCTGGGGGGAATGGCCCTAGCCCTCACCCTGCGATCCAACAGGTCCCAGACGTGCTCAATGGGATTGAGATCTGGGCTCTTTGCTGGCCATGGCAGAACACTAACATTGCTGTCATGCAGAAACTCGCGCACTTTTTGCCACTCCTGTCTGGTCCAGCGAAGGTGGGTTTGTGCCCATAGGCGGCGTTGTTGCTGGTGATGTCTGGTAAGGACCTGCCTTACAACAGGCCTGCAAGCCCTCAGTCCAGCCTCTTTCAGCCTATTGCGGACAGTCTGAGCACTGAAGGAGGGATTGTGTGTTCCTGGTGTGACTCGGGCAGTTGTTGTGGCCATCCTGTACCTGTCACGCAGGTGTGATATTCGGATGTACCGATCCTGTGCAGGTGTTGTTACACGTGGTCTTCCACTGCGAGGATGATCAGCTGTCCTTCCTGTCTCCCTGTAGCGCTGTCTTAGGCGTCTCACAGTGTGGACATGGCAATTTATTGCCCTAGCCACATCAGCAGTCCTCATGCCTCCCTGCAGCATGCCTAATGCAAGTTCACGCAGATGAGCAGGGACCCTGGGCATCTTTCTTTGGGTGTTTTTCACAGTCGGTAGACAAGTCTCTTTAGTGTCCTGCGTTTTTAGAACTGTGACCTTAAATGCTTACTTTCTGTAAGCTGTTAAGGTCTTAACGACCATTCCACAGGTGCATGTTAATTAATTGATTATGGTTAATTGAACATGCATTGAAAACATTGTTTAAACAATTTACAATGAAGATCTGTAAAGTTATTTGGATTTTTAAAACATTATTGTTGAAATACACAGTCCTGAAAAAGGGACGTTTCTTTTTTTGCTGAGTATATATATATATATATAAATATATATATATATTTACACACACACACATAAACATATATATATACATATCTATACATATACACATATATATACACACACACATATATACATACATACTGTATATATATATCTACATATATACACATACATATACATACACACATACATACATACACACACATATATACACACAAATACATATATATATATATACATATACACACACACATATATAAACATATATATACATATACATACATATCTACATATATACACACACAGCTATTTCGTATCAGTGCAATACGCTGCTTGTTAAAACTCCCGCTCTTACGTGCAAGTCTGCGTGGATATTATGAACTATCGTATTTGTTCAAGTTCTATTTACATTTTAAATAGAAGGAATTTTTATTTAGTCGACAGAAATATCTTTGGTAGGAATGGTAAAAACAGACAGGAATATTATTCCTGAATAAATCAACTCAAACCTTAAACAACTTATAATATTTTGCTCTCCATAAAAATATGTCCTGTCTAAATTATACAAGTTAGAAATAAAGTAAACGTTAAAAGAACAAACATTCAAATTTCTTTACTCTTATGTAATTTTATATAAAAAATAAACTTAGATTTTAAATATCCCAAAAGATTTTGCTCTCCATAAAAATATATCCTGTCAAAATTATACAAATTCAAATATGAACATGCTGCATAACAAAACCTGGAAATATAAATAAAATGTGTTCCTTTCAGCAATAACAAATCAAATCATTCAGTTGTCTTTGCTCATATGTCATTTTAGAGCTGGACGCCTGGCATCTTTTTTTGGCAACAAGTTCGTTTCTGTTTGGTGTGAGGTTCTGTGTTGTGGAGATTCTCAGGATGGATTGCAGGTGCTCATCAGTGAGGCGACTCCTGTGTGCTGTTTTGTTAGTCTTTATCACTGAGAAGAGCTTCTCACACAGATATGTGCTACCAAACATGCACAAGGTTCGAGCCGCATGTAGACGGACTTTTTTTGTTCTTCAAAGTCACCAAAGCGCCGTGCAAACTCAGTGCGCTCAGTTTATCAGCAAAGTGCGTATTTGGGAACACCGTAGTGACGACTTGGTTCAACATTACTTGGCAACAGGGAAAGTGGGGCAAGTTGCACTGGTGCATTTGTGTCTCCCATAAAAGCAGCTTCACTTGAAATCACTTTGTGATTGTGCACGGGTAAAAACGTCCGCTGAAGTGTCAGATTCTTATTTAATTCTTCTGCTTTCTGTATCTTCTGCATTGCATTCAGGTCTTTCAGGTTACCCTGATGTTTTGTCTCATAGTGCCGTCTTAGATTAAATTCTGTAATTACAGCCACATTAGCTCCACAAATGAGACACACGGGTTTACCGGCAATGTCAGTAAACATATACTCAGCCTCCCATCGGTTTTTAAAGGCTCTATTTTCAGAATCAACTTTTCTCTTCAGCATCGTGTGGGCTAGCTTCGCAATAACTTGCAGTATCATAAGCTAGACTTGATTAACGCGGTAAGTGTTCGGCAAGGCAGCTGAAGTGCTGCATTATGGGATCTGTAGTTTATTGTGTTACCAGCGCTTCATATACCCGGGCCATTAATAACAATAATACAGTATATAAAATGATCTCGCGGGCCGGATATAATTACACGCCGGGCCGGATGTGGCCCGCGGCCCTTGAGTTTGACACATATGGCCTAAATAGAACTTGAAAAGATATATTTTTTCAAATGTGATCGCGCAATTCAGATAGAGTTGACGCGCACTACAGCCTGCATGCCTCAATAAGTCATTCTCCCCTCGCTCTTACTTTTTTACCGTTCATCTAATGAATACACTGAGTATGGCTTTACCAAAACAATCATTGATGGCGAATAAAGTATCCATTATTCGAGTATGTAGATCGGGATATATATATACCCGCGTATCGCAGCGGAGAAGTAGTGTGTTAAAAAAGCTATGAAAAAGAAAAGGGAACATTTTAAAAATAACGTAACATGACTGTCAATATACAGTATTTGTTTTGTGAGTGTTACTGAGTGTTGCTGTCATCAAGGATTTGATTATCATTATTTCTTTCAATCAGGTTCGTATTTGTAGGATGTGTTGTGTTCAAGTTACATTCCGTGTTTGTCAATCGTTGTAAAGATGACAGGTTTCATTCATCGATTCGTTTCTTACTGCATCAATAAACAGCTCGTCTTCTTCTTTATCTGAGACCTGACACACTGCATGCACGGGTTTTTTTTTTTACACTGTCTTCCTTTAGCGGGACATTGACTTTTTCCACCGTGTGCTTTGTTTCCGCAGTAGCTGGATTTATGAATATGCTTGTATGTATCATCCATCCATCCATCCATCCATTATCCAACCCGCTGAATCCAAACAGGGTCACGGGGGTCTGCTGGAGCCAATCCCAGCCATCACAGGGCACAAGGCAGGAACCAATCCTGGGCAGGGTGCCAATCCACCACAGGACACACACAAACACACCCACACACCAAGCACACACTACGGCCAATTTTAGAATTGCCAATCCACCTAACCTGCATGTCTTTGGACTGTGGGAGGAAACCGGAGCGCCCGGAGGAAACCCACGCAGACACGGGGAGAACATGCAAACTCCACGCAGGGAGAACCCGGGAAGCGAACCCAGGTCTCCTAACTGCGAGGCAGCAGCGCTACCACTGCGCCACCGTGCCGCCCCTTTGTATGTATCAGACGCTTCATATTTTTTGCTGCCTTTTCAATTGTGTAATTCGGTTTTTGTTCAGCGCTCTTTGGAACTGTTGCTTTTTGTCTGTGCACTGCGTCAGTTCACGTGAGCCGCTCGGTGTACATGCATCGAAGGTTCCCAGCTGTGCTGGTGCCATGTCGTGCTATGTCCATGGCTGTATTTAATGTTACCTTAGTCCTGGCACTTAAAACTTTCTCTCGCAGTTTCGCTGAGTTTGTGCCAAACACCACCCTGACCATCTCATCTTCCTCTGCATAAGCACAGTCCTTCACCCGTGAATATTTAGTGGGAGTTTGCTATTGGATTGCCGCTGACGGACAGCCTTATATGGGCAGGCACTAAATTACAAACGCCAGCGGCAGCCTGTCTATGAACTTAATTTAAAGTTTAGGTTTACATCGTGCTTTGTTTCCGAAGTAGCAGAACTCATGAATATGGTTGTATATGTCACTCGCTCGCTTCTTATTGTTTCGCTGCCTTCTCAATTATATAATGCATGTTTTCTTCAGCGCTTTTTGGAGGTCTTCCTAGTTTTCTATGTACTGCGTGATTACGTGGGCGGCGTGATGATGTCACATGAAACTCCGCCCCCACGGCGTTCAAGCTCATCTCCATTACAGTAAATGGAGAAAAACAGCTTCCAGTTATGACCATTACGCGTAGAATTTCGAAATGAAACCTGCCCAACTTTTGTAAGGAAGCTGTAAGGAATGAACCTGGCAAATTTCAGCCTTCCACCCACACGGGAAGTTGGAGAATTAGTGATGAGTGAGTGAGTGAGTGAGTGAGTGAGTGAGTGAGTGAGTGAGTGAGTGAGTCAGTGAGGGCTTTGCCTTTTATTAGTATAGATGACAAATTTGCGAAGTCAGATCAGTGAATACCTGCAAATTGAAGGTCCAACTACATTTATATCATTTATGAACCTTTGTTTAATATTGTGACATACTGTATGTCACAATATCGATTAATTTCGGATATTTAAATATTCCTTGCACAACATATTTACTACCTGGAAAACAATATGAACAAGGCTAGGATAAAAACAGAGAAATATTATAGCTTAGTAGTTAAGCCTGCTGTCTCACAGCTCCAGGAGATTAATCTCAGCCTGGACTTTACATGTTCTCTCTGTGTCCCACATCCCAAAGACATAATAGTTTAAATTACTGGTTGACCCGGAATGAGTGAGTGTTTCACGTGATGGACTGGTGCCCTAGCCAGGGTTGGTTACACTGCCCGGAAAGGCTCTGGTAACCTGCTTCTCTAAATTGTATTATGCAGCTAAAAAATAGATGAACAGCAGGACTGCAAAAATTATAACTGATTTTGAAATTGTAACATACATACAAACACCTAGTCATCTTTCCAGCCCAGTTTCATAACCCTGAAACCATACATTTATCATGAATTATGGTGCTAATCCCTCAAAACACAAAATGGACAGATGAGTATTAGTAAAACGTGGGACTTCAGGCAGGATTTAAATGTCAGAACTGTGAAAGCAGTTCTGACATCTAAAGGCAGTGAATTCCAAGGTTTTGGGGCAGCCACTGAAATAACTCGATTGCCACTCTGAATGTGGTGAGAGCATGGCACCAACAAATGACCTGTGCCCCAAAGGTGGAATATTAAAAAGAAGATCTGAGATACAGGGAGAAGCCTGGTTATTTAGGGCTTTACACACAAACAAAAACACCTTAAACTAAATCCTATACCTAACAGACAGGGAACAAAAAGAGGCCAAGACGTGAGTGATGCATCAAAAACCAAGCTGTCGCATTTTGAACCAGCTGTAGCAGAGCTAAAGAGAATTGACACCAAAGTACAATGAGTTGCAGAAGTCCAGCCAATTAAAAATAAAAGCACTGATGACTGTTTCCAGTTTTAGCTTGGTTTAAGCAGTTTATAAGATGAAAGAGACTACCTTTGACCACATTATTTAATCCTCTGTCACAACTGAGCAAAAAATCAAAAATCTACCCCAGATTTTTAGCATGTGTTTCAATATTTGAGGAAAGAAAGACAGCTAATAGAAGAAAAGAAGCATGTTATGATACTGAATAACTTATATAGCTAGAGAACTACTTGTCTTTAAACACACATAAAACAGAGATGTTAATTGTTGGAGGGAATGACGCTGATCACAACAATATTCTGTCATCGTTTAACTCAGTTGGAATCGCCATTAATTTTACTGAATCAGCCCGCAATCTAGGAGTTATCTTTGACTTTAGCATATCATTTAAAGTGCATATTACAAAGTTGTCCAAATTATGTTTCTTCCATCTTAAAAATGTTGGGAAATTAAGGCACTTTCTAAATAAACAGGAT
The DNA here is from genome assembly GCA_026402145.1 of Polypterus bichir lapradei. Lineage (NCBI taxonomy): Eukaryota > Metazoa > Chordata > Cladistia > Polypteriformes > Polypteridae > Polypterus > Polypterus bichir. The sequence continues at coordinate 44,702,455 of JANRMT010062813.1, read as the reverse complement.
TCTGAGAAATTAATTCATGCATTTATTTCTAGTAGGATTGACTACTATAATGCGGTGTTCACTGGCTGTTCAAACTGTTCTTTATACAGCCTCCAGTTAATCCAAAAAGCTGCTGCAAGAATTATTACAAGAACAAGAAAATACAAACACATAACTCCGGTTCTTAAATCCTTACACTGGCTCCCAGTTAAGCTTATGGCAGATTTCAAAATCCTCCTTTTAACATATAAAGCATTAAATGGCCAAGGTCCGGCTTACTAGTCTGAACTTATCATGACTTACAAACCAGAGCGCACATTAAGATCTCAAGATGCCGGTCTGCTTATGATTCCAAGAATTAATGAAATAACAGTGGGAGGTCGAGCTTTTAGTTACAGGGCTCCTAAACTGTGGAATGGTCTGCCTGCTACTATAAGAGATGCCCCTTCGGTCTCAGCTTTTAAATCCCAGCTGAAGACTCACTACTTCAGTTTAGCATATCCTGACTAGAGCTGCTGATTAACTGTACATACTGCATCTCTGTTGTCAGCCATTAGCACTAAAACATAAGAAACATGATAGTTAGAATTGGATACCAACCCTCACCTATTCTGTTTCTCTTCTCGGTACTCAAATGTGGTACTTGGTGCCATGGCCCACCTGCCAAGTTATTTTGCCTGCCTAAAGTAAAGTCATCCCTGATGGAGGATCACAGGAATCGTGGGAAAGAGGGGTCCTTTCATCAGATTACCGCTATTTCAGCTGTGGAATGGCCAAATGGGGGAGGCAGCTTGACGGCTGAGGTCTCCAGGACTCTAAACAAATCTAAATCATATTATGTGATGTAATCTACTGTTAAATTCTACTCTGCACTTCTAAAATTTGTATTTTTATACTGTATTGAGGATTTATTCTATTCTGTGTATTGTATTGTATTGACCCCCTTCTTTTTGACACCCACTGCACGCCCAACCTACCTGGAAAGGGGTCTCTCTTTAAACTGCCTTTCCCGTGGTTTCTTCCGTTTTTTCCCTACAAGGGTTTTTTTGGGAGTTTTTTCTTGTCTTCTTAGAGAGTCAAGGCTGGGGGGCTGTCAAGAGGCAGGGCCTGTTAAAGCCCATTGTGGCACTTCTTGTGTGATTTTGTATTGTATTGTATTGTATTGTATTGTATTGTATTGTATTGTATTTGCCAACCAGCACTCTCAGTATTGTCCCTGAGGGAATCAAGCATTTTAGATACTGAGCCCTTGGTCTCAGAGAAAGACTCAACTGTGTGTCATCCACATGAAAATAAAAATGTAATGTTATGATGCTGAATAACTGATCTGAGAGAGTCAATGTAAAGGTCAAAAATTGTAGGAGCCAAAATGGATCCTTGAGGAACTCCAGGTGTTAAGGTCACAGAGCAAGAAGCATACTTATCAATAGTATTGAAGAAAGAACCATTTTAAAATAAGATTTGAAACAAGTAAGGGCCATACCTTTGATGCCTACCACAAACTTGCATGGTCAATGGTCAAAAACAGCGCTTAGGTTTAGCAAGATCAAACAGTTACAGCCCCCAAAATTAACTGCCAGCAGCAAAAGATCATTGGCCACTCTCAACAGAGCAGATTCCCTACTGTGGACTCTGAAACCCCTAATGAAATTTTTCAATGAGCTGATGTTTATTTAGGAAAGCCAGAAGTTGTGAGAGGACAGCCTTTTCCAGGATTTTGGCTAGGAATGGTAACTAAATGAACGATCAATGCATTTACAGCACCAAGGCTTATTCACAGCTGCCCCAGCCTCACCATTCCAGAGGCCTGTGTTCAAACCCCAGTCGGTGCACTGTCTATATGGAATTGCCTCTTTTGTATCACTTTTCTTTCTACATCATAAAACACAGAGATTGTGCTGATCAATTAAAGTAAACAGGCTCCATATCAGTGAGCATGATTGTGCCCTATGATGTACTCCATTCTGGGCTCCTCCTGTTTTGCATTTGATATCTCTTGATAGTTTCCAGTCCTTATGACCTGAACTCGATTAAGCTAGCTTGCTCATGAATGGACATTTGAAAATAATATATATCAAATACCACTTGACTCTCATGCACAGCCCTTCTGCTCTATTTGAAGCAGTGGTTTCCCCACTTCCCACCTTGCAAAGCACTGCAAGACACTCTTTTTCTTTCAGTCTTTTTTAGTCTCTCTTCTTCACCACTGGTAAGCCTTCGGCTAGCATACATCCTTATTGTAGACTCATCTGGCTTCTGAAAGCAGGGCCGTTCTTAGGCATGGGCGAGCAGGGCAGTCGCCCGGGGCCCCGAGAGAAAAGGGGCCCCATCATTCGAGGTTTTTTTTTTTTTTTTAAGATCAACGCAAGCTACGTATCTGTACTACGAAGTTTAATGCTAAGCTTACTGCCCTTTCCCGGGGCAGGGACGCTGCAACAGGGAACTGGGGTTTGGGGCATTCGCTATGGCCAGGGCCCTGCGCAGGCGCAGGCGGGGCCCTGTTATGACATACCCCCACAAAAGTCAATAAATAGAGTGCTCCCGTCGGAGGAGACCATTCCGTTCCAGAATACGGTTGCATCATGAGCGTGGGCACGGACTTCTTCCTGTGTTTTTCTGTCGCGTATAACATTTTCTTCCCTTTTTTGCCTTGGCATTCGCCTTATTGTACTCCACTCGTAACTGCGTCTTATTCACATTAGCAGTTTTGCACGTACCATATTAATATGAAACGCAGTTATCCATTCGATGCTGCTAAATGAAAGAAAAAGGTAGACGATGTAGCCTTTATTGAGACACAAAAAGGAGCTGTGCTGAAATTTGTCGTGTCCTACTGATTCCTTTCAAAACCGACTAGCAGTAAGCAAGGAGCAACATACCAGTTACTGTCGCTGCTGGGGAACGCAGCTTTTCTAAGCTAAAGATAATCAAGAATTACCTCAGGACAACCATGTTACAAGAACAATTAAATGCTTTAGCATTAATGTCCATTGAGCGAGACGTTGTCCAATCGCTTGATTACTTGGCATTAATTAAGGATTTCACAAGTGTTAAAGCACGAAAAGTTGATTTTGTTTCTGGAGCTTTATTCTGGAATGTTCTTTAGCCCAAGTTTTAATTTGGTAGAAAAAAATGGAAAACGGTATAAAAAACACACTTTTTAATTGTGACAAAAAAATAAATAAAATGCTCAAAATGTATAAAAATATGCACCACTGCACTGCACATTTTGCACACGCTGGGCTTAGCTACATACGTCCACGCGTTTCCCAGTGGAAACAGGTCAAATCTGGCTGAACTGTAGCTAATACTACATGCATTAGGGCCCCCACAGTCTAATTATGCCCAAGGTCCCCAACGTCCTAAGAACAGCCCTTCTAAAAGATAGCGTCCTTTAAATGCTACTCCAGGCATACATCTGGCATTGGGTTTGACTTATAAATACAGAGGATTTAGCACTTAGCAGACCCTGCAGAAGCAGCACTTGTCACTTCCTGAGTAACTTTTAAATGGGACAGCCATCCAAAGTTCATCCTCTGTCTGCTCTTTCAGGAGATCCGGCTTCTTCCAAGTTAGATAGCCTTGCTGCCACCCTTGGTTGGCCAAAGTCATTTGCAATATAGGAGGATGCCTAGGTGACGTCATCATAGAAGAGGCAGATAATGTGTAGGAAATATAATCAAAAATTGGAATGTCACTTTTATGTTTTATGCTGGTTATACAAATATATATGTAATGCTTTGCTAAATTTCTGTATTATGCACTAAAATTTAGCTTTCTTTTACAAAGTCATATGAGAGAAATTAGAAAAACTAGACTACAGATATGGACCTAAAAACTTCCAGAATGTCTGATCAAAATGGCAAGAAGAAGTATATATGGATTTTTATCACTTATTGGGCTGATGCCGTAAATAATATTTGAATAATAAAATAATAATTTGAATAATAAAAAGGGGGGAACTGCCATACAGTGCTGTTAAACTATCTATTGCATTTTCATGAGTTAACAGCTATGTATTAACTTGCTGAATGTCATCAATCCTTGCAGCCTTTGGATGATTTCCCCAAATCATGTCACCTGGAAACAGCAAAACAGGCGAAAAACTCACTGAGAAACAAGAAACTGGCCATTTTCCTTTTGCGACAGAGCCTTTCATTCTGATAATGATGATAGTGATATGCTTTTTGTCTCTACAGCTGACTGTATGGTCCGAGTTAAAACAGCATTAAAAGCTAACTTCTTTCCATCTAATGTGCACATGTTGTGACCTTTGCTTCCTTTTTTCAGATATACAGTGATCCCCCGCTATATTGTGGTTCAGCTATCGCGCCCCCGCTACATTGAGGACTTATTATTATTATTATTATTTTTATTATTACTACTAGGGGGCTCTGCCCCCTGCTTGCTTCACTCACCCACCCCCGGGTTTGGTTTACCGGATAAACAATTTAAAGAGATTGTTATTTTCATGGGAATTGTTACATATGCATTATTTTCATTTTTACTTTAAAACTTTTATAAAAACAATATTTGTCCTATATTTCCTGCCCCAGGCATGGTTAAATCTCTTTCTTGCAGGACTGATAACACTGCTTGCGTTGTGAAGGGGGGTCTGAACGCACGCTAAAGAGATGTGATCGGTTCAGCTGCTGTCTTGCTGCTGCTGCTGGCCACCTGTGTGTTCGGATTGTCGCGCTTTGCATCAATCATTTAAAAGCCTGTACAGCAGCTGTCCTTTTGCCACTTCACGCCTCCGCCACTAGTGTTCTGAACGGGGGGTGAGGGATGAACTCACGTAAAGGAGAAGCGCCCGGATCATCTGCTAGCTTGCTGCAGCTGCTGCTGGCGGGCTACATGTTCTACTTGTCATTGTTTTAAGAGCTGGGAGCACATGAAGTGTGTTTGTCAAAAGCATTCTAACAACTGCTACGTTAGGTGTCCGTAAACTTGTTTTAAATTGTTTGTAAGTAGGGTGTGATGTGCAAAAGTCACCGTCTCACGGGTTTTGCTTGCTAAGGTTGTAATATCTATTCTCTATTGCTTGAAATAACCCCCCCAGAGGCGCACTATTCTCCGGCCACTTCGTGTCTCTCCCGCTAACGTTGTGAAGGGGGGGAGCTGAATGCACGCTAAGGAGAAGCGGACGGATCAGCTACTGGCTTTGTACTGCTTCTGCCAAGATGCCTGTTCTGCTTGTCGCTCTGTGCGTCATTCGTATTAAATTTACATGTGTTTAAAGCATGTGGGAGGGGTATTTTAAGGCTTAAACTATAAAAAAAAAAGTGTATTTATATGGTCTTTCTATATCGTGGATTTTCACCTATCGCTGATGGGTCTGGAACGTAACTTCCACGATAGGCAGGGTATCACTGTATTGGTGTTTTGCGGTAGCATTAGGCTCAAGATAAGGAACCAAGTTTTTTAAGAAAGCAAGTGGTTCTGCAAGACACAGGAGCACAAAGACATAGAGTTGACCTGTGACATAACCAAATTATGTGATCTAATCCACAATGTTGTGCCACTTTTGTATAGGTATACATTCTTCATACTGGCCTTGGTGCTGGCAGACTAGAAAGACGCACCAGTTCTGACAATGAAATGGAAGACAGTTAGCCAAGAAGACTTCCTCTGTTATACATAACCACTGTTTCTAGACAAAACATTTAAATCTAAACCCAAGATCAGGTAATAAGTCACAACTGACTGTAATCCTGCCCTTTGTAACTCTAATCTTAATTAAGATAAATACAGCATTATAATTGTTATATAATCATATGCAAGCGCTATGGCGGTCCCAAGAATGGTTGGTTGTACACTAAAAAATACCTGTGCTGTTGCAGGCGTCCACCTGGGCAGACAGCTGAGTCCAAACATACAAGCTTGCAGTAATAGAGAGCTCCATTGTGTGAGGTGAGATGTTGAGAATACAGTACTTAAGCCTAAGATGGTCTACAAGAAAAACAGCTATACTGGAGGTGGGCCTGCTGCAACCTTTTGGCCTATATGAGTTGCTCTTGCCTCCTACCATCCTCCTAAGGCTTTTCCTTCCTCACTGTTTCCCTTTAGCATTTTATATCATAGGCAGCTGCACCACACACAGGACACATAACAATCTAGCAGTTTCTACAATAAGAAGCAGAGGACAGGAACTCTTGGAGAGTGATGACGTGCTGCATGTTGGTCGGGAATATGAGCAAGAACTTCACTATACTATGTACACATTGCAATGGACTTGAACTTTAACCCATTATAAGCTTTATGGTATGGGCTTATAAACCTTTTAGCCTTGAACTGCACATGTTGTTATGCAACTTTTGCATCATGTGAAATTGCGAAAATGCTGACAAGGTATGTTGTATAACTAAAGAAGTCTCAAAGTTGCAGAATAAGACAATTCAGTTTTCAACTAATAAATCATTCTGTTTTTAGAAAATAAACAATACTTACACAATACTTAATTTCATATACCCTATATGTACAAAGTTCTTGTATTATTAAATCACTTTACTTTTGAAGAGTCATAATGTTTTTTTCTCTCTTAAGTAGTTTTCTTTTTTTTATTTTAGCTTAGATGCTTTATACCTCCATGTCACAAAGACAAAAAAATTCTTATTTGTCTCCGTAAATCATTAAAGCAAGGAAACTATATTTAACATAAAAAACATAGCATAATTGACTCATAATTTATACATAAGTCCTTTAGAACTGACGTTAATGTTGCTAGCATGTAACACAGGATATTAGTATTATCCAAATTCATTTTTGCCAAAACACACATCTGTTTTACTAGCCTTGCAATGCATGATAACCAACTGCAATGGTGGTGGTTGGAGGGTCAAAGCATGACCATTTTTGATTGTTTTCAATTTATTTTGGCACAGTATAGGCATTGTGAGTACCTAAGCCTATTTATAGTTATAACATATTGACAATTACTGCACAATAAATAAGTCCACCATCTATCCATATAAGCTGCAGTAGATTCAGGCCTTTGGAGTTCTGCTGTTCAAACTCATCAGTTGTGTTCTGACATGCATGGTGTTTTACTGTTGTTTTAAAGAATACTGGTAGGTTAAATACTATGCCCAATGTGTACATGGCATATTGGTATTATAGCCTGAGATATGGCAGGATAATATCAATCTAACACATATTATAGCTTTATGTATCCATATGATGTCAGGCAATCAAAATACTAAAATCTTATCTTCTTTTGCATTTGTGATGAGTCGTCCATGGCGTTGGGCAGATTTGAAATAAATAATTATGATCTGCGAACTGCAGGCATGGAACGGGCACAGATGATCGGATGACGGTGCTACTCCAAAGTTAACTGAGGTGCCTGACTGATCGTGCATACACATATGAATGTGAGCGTCAGTCAGGTGCCTCATGCTTGCCTTGGAGGGAGTGGCGTCTCACACCTGTGCCCAGATATGGCAATATAAGGAGCCTGCATGGCAGAGAGAGGGAGATTCGTAGAAAGAAAGAATAGTTAGAGAAATTGAGGTAAAAGTATAAGAGGACAGAAACTGCAGAGAGCCAGTGAGAGAAAAAGAGGAAGTAGACAGGCATCTGGGAGGAGGGCCCCTTGGGGAGCATAAGGTCGATGCTCGGGGCTGCTGAGGGTCAAAGAGCGGATAAGGGAGCTGGAGTGATGCAATGCTCGTTCCCGTGTAAGTCCGGTGAGAGGCATTGAGAGCTTCAAGAGTAAAGGAAGACTTGGGGTGGTACCCTGCGGGGAAGCCATGTACTGTAGGGTCCCAAGCCTGGCATTGGGAATTGGGGAGGCTTAGCGTGGCATCCTGCCAGGGACACGGATGGCTGCAGGGACCCAAACCTATTAGTAATGACGTTTGGAGGAACTAACCTTTTTTAAAGTGTCTCCTCTGCTGCCAGGTCCTGTTTGGGGTAAGCAGAAGAGACATCAACTTTAAAGGGATGCACCAGGGATTGAATTTTTAAAAGAAGATTCCTTCCTGTTTTTTTAACCTCATTTTAACAGATAATATATTGACTTGGTTTTAACCTTCAGCATTTAATACTGTTTTTATGGATTATTTATTGGATGGACATTTTGATGCATTGCACTTATTGATAAATTTGTTTTTGTTTTGATAAATATACAGTAATAAAAGAACTGTTCACTTTTTGCACCTAACCCTTGCTGCATGTCAGTGTGTCCTCATTTGCCCAGCTCATCTCAGTTATGACTATCGGTGGTTGCAGGTTAAACAGGCTCCCAGAACATACAAGGGAATATGGAGCAGACCTACACTGTCACAGCATTTCATCAAAAAAACAATTTGGTATTTCATATCTCCAGCACACTAAGGACAGGCAATTCCATCTTTCCATTTGTTTACCTAGATATTACAAGACTCAAAATGGTGACATTTCAGGAGCAGATTCATCATCCACGTTTTTTTTAACTTTATACCTGTCTATTCGAATACAAGGGGTGTCAGACCTTATCCTGATGCATCATGTCCATGACAGGAATGAAGCCTAGAAGTTCCAGCCGAACACTCACTCCGACAGATTCACAAGCCATGTCAAATTACAATGCGAGTTTTAGGTAGTGTTGATTTTTTTTGCAAATATATGTTTTTTTAAAATATGTTAATTGGTTAGTAATTACACTTCTATGGTTTGATCAACACAATTAAAATGGTTTGAACAAACACAATTTAAATTTGTCCATAGACTGTATCATCATCTAATGGAACTAAAACTAGATATCTACCCTTATGTCCTCTGTGTCCTCAAGAAGTGTCTGGGACCTTCCTCCACATGTTCTGGAGGTGTCCTCCGGCTGTGGCTCTCTGGTGCTATGTAGCTGAATCCCTCTCCACTATTCTCTCACTCTCCATTCCTTTATCCCCTCAAATTCTTCTCCTCCTGTTTCCTTTTCATCTCACCCAGTGGAGGTTTTTAATGACTGCAACCATTGCAGCAAAGTTGTTTTTAGCCTCTCGTATCCTGCCTTTGTCTCACCTGTAATCTGGAAGTCTTCAGTATACAACCTTGCCCTTGCTGAACTTTCTGCATCTCTGATCAAAATCTCTTCCAGCTCTACTGTCCCCAACTGATTTCATGTTCATTTAGTGAAGAGCTGGTTGTCGTTTGCTCCATGAGACAGCTTCTCCTGCTCACCTTTCTTTGTTCCTTTTTATTCTTACTTTGCCACATACTCCTCTGTGCAGTGTGTGTGTGTGCCAGTTTACCTGTCAACTTTTGTATTGTGTTTCTGTTCAGTTAGACATCTCAGGTAAGGTGTGGTGGGGTGGGTAGACATTTTTGTTCTTACATGTCCCAAGAATCAGTTATTGTTGATTTCCTTTTAAAGTATTCTTTTTTTTTCATTTTATAAATACAATTTTCATCACAACAAAAAAGGGCTTCAATGATTTATTATGTGCAATATTGGCTATATTTAAATGTATTACTATAATTATTATTATAATGACCACCCTGGACAGACACTGTATGGTTAAGGAAGGAGATAAGAAAGAAATTACGGAAATGAACTTAGAGCACGTCGGGAGGAAGCACTGAACTGCCTGATAGCTGTGAGCAGAAAAGACCCCCAAAAGCACTTCTTAGCACACCGTGGTGGAATTAGCGGCTCCAAGAGGGGATTTTTCATGATGGCATCCAATTTTGCCACCATCCTCTTTTCCACAACAGTTCCCAGTGTCCCCAGGGTGTGCCCTGTGATAGAGCAGGTTTTCCTGAGATGTTTGTTTAGGTATTGAGCTTCTTCGAGACTGCAGCGCCGAATGACAATAAGGGTCGATTTAGCATCGCCAACCTCACTAACTTGCATGATTTTCAAAGCAGTTAACTCAGTCGTAGAACACCTGAATATTACACCTTGCGTACATTTTCTAGCTTGCTTAAAAATAAATTATTTTCCCACAAGTATAATAAGCAGAGTAAAATACAAGTATAATAAGCAAATAAAAAGTTTTCTTACATTTTAATATCACAGGCGGAACTTGTGTACTTTTTATCATTTTAAAATTTTAAACGTGTTATTGTGATATTGAGGATTGCAAAGGAACAATTTATGATATGTGACTTGGGACGTGATGTAAATATGTAACAGTATGGTTGAGACTCTAAAATAAGGCAGTATTTTATTCTTCGTTCTTCGCCCCCGACTCCCCTCCCAGACTCAATGTCAAGCATAATGGCAACGGTGTCATCTTTGTGAAAACCAACATTTAAAAACAGATTTTTGAAAGAACAAATATATGAGTTTTTATCAAATTTTAAATATTATCTAAAACAGAACGAATTCGTTTTATTTGAAGTAAATTATATTGCTGATCCCGTTTACTGAATGTAGTATTTTGTTCATGTCCATCACAGCAATGCAGTCACCTCAGAAACAAATCTGGCTTCACGGTTAGTGTAGCTGAAACTTAAACACTGCAATACTGCCATCCAGCGTTTTCTTGTGATCTACTGTTATCTAAGAAAGATTGCAAAAAAAAAAGACTTACGTACAACTATGGCTGTGGTGGAAGTAAAATAAATATTTTGGCCGATTAATCTACATTTGATTGTAGTTAAATTCTTGTTTGACTAACACCTTGACATATTCTAGAATTGCGGGCTAACATCAGATCAGAAATGACACATTACTGTGAAAGCGCTTTCAGCCCAAGTCCCACATAGCGCCTCTTTCGAATTCCTCCCACTACTGACAGGCTACCCCCATTGGCCCAATGTGTACGCCTGCGCATTAGAGCGGCGGCCTGGCGCTACTAGAGCCTTAAAAGTAAAGCTTCGCCGGCGGAGTCAGTCAGGAAGTGTTCGCTGCCTGTTTATTTACAAATTGCGGGATGGCGGTGGTCATGAAACGACAGGCAGTGTTTCTGACCATTGTGTTCGCTCGCTTCCTTTCGGCCGGGAATGTGCCCGACTTAAACTTCTGTGATGCGCCGACACTTGCCCCTTATTTCGGCACGAAAACTAGATATGAAGTGGTGAATCCACACTTGCTGGTAGACGTACGGACTATCAATAGGTCAATTTTAGAGCTGCCCTATAAGCAATGCACGCCAGTGTACATGAACGCCATTATCCGTCACGGCACCCGATACCCCACCGCCAAAAACATTAAAAAGATGGATCAGGTGCACCAGCTGGTGGTGAACAAGGCACAGGACCCAGGACAAGGCTGGGTAGAAAAAATTCAAAAATGGGAGATGTGGTACAACGACAGTATGGACGGTCAGCTGGCAGAAAAAGGCAAGGATGACCTTCGGAACCTGGCGTTCAGGATGGCGAGCGCCTTTCCGACCCTCTTCACGAAGAAAGCTTTCAATGGCTGTCGCCTGCAGTTCATCACCAGCTCCAAGCACCGGTGTGTAGACAGCACTGTAGCCTACATCACGGGCTTGGCGAGAGACTACTTCGAAGGGACTGCAGAGGAAGGTAACTCTATCTGTACATCTGACTATCCTGGGGCTGGGGGGAGGTTTAGTTGTTACCAAAATGTGTGAAATGCTAGTTTGGGTAGAACTCGGTACACATTTGTTATTTGCAGCACACCAAACAAAAACTATGACATCGGTAACTTGAAAAAATGTTTAATTCATTGACATTTCCGTGACAATGGAAGAATTAAAGTCGACTCTAAAAATAGATTGTAATAGACAAAACTTCATAAGAAGGAAAGCTTTACATAACACGGAGCAACAACTGTACCAATCCAAACGAGATTTCGTGGTTGGGAGTTTCTTTCAGCGTTCAATGCATTTTTTGTAATTGATTAACCAGCTTGCTTAGTTTGTTTTCTGTTTGAAACAAATTCAAAATCATGATTTTTTTATTTTGTATGAATTTTGTAAAAGCATAATTATTAGCTCAGAGCATCTACTCCTCAGCTTGATGTAGGTATTTTGATTGCTGCCTCCTTTCTTGTATTTTTTATGGGTCCTAAAGTTGGATTAGGGGTTCGCTGCATATATGTCGTGAATGGATTGTCTTAAAATGTTCACCTTTTATCTGCGTTTCAGTATTTCTGATTCAACGAAAAAAAAAACCAGACGCGGGTGTAAGCAATTAATTTGAAAGATTATCAAATCAAATTTTGCCACATATACACCTGCGGTGGGCTGGCGCCTTGTTCCTGCCTTGCGCCCTGTGTTGGCTGGGATTGGCTCCAGCAGACCCATGTGACCCTGTGTTAGGATATAACGGGACTGACTGACTGACTGACTAATAACTATACACAGTACAATATAGATAAATACAGTGCCATGGAAAAATATATGCTCCCTTATTTCCTTTTTTGGCTTTTTCATTATCCTAAATTAAATCCGATCTTCAAACAGATTTAATATAATACAAAGTGAACCTGAGCAAACACAATACACATTCTGCAGATGTTCATTTGATTTACTGAAGGAAAAAAATACACCAACACCTATATCACCCATGTGAAAAAGTAATTGCCCCACAGTCATTCAGTCCACTAGTGAACCCAATTTAAATACCAGATTCAATTAGACTAGACACACCTAACCTTCATTGCTGCCATCCCTATTAAATCTCAACACCACCTATATAGAAACTTTCCAGCAATATGAAGTTAGCTGAAAGGTCTCAGTAAGCAGCACACCAAGAGAAATTCCAGAAGACATGAGTAAGGAAGTTACTGAAATATATCAGTTGGGAAAGGGATATAAAATGTTCTCTAAAACCCTGGGGCTCCAGTGAACCACCGAGAGTGCCTTCAACACAACTGTGTAAAAGTTGGAATAGTGATACATTCTGTCCAGGAGTGACCAGCCTAGGAACATTACTCCAAGAATGCATAGAAAACTCATTTGTGGAGTCACAGAAGCCAACTCGGGTTGTCTTTTATATTATACTAAATTTGTATGGAGATCAGAAACAACTAAGTGTTTTATAATAAACAAAAAGAGGAAATCGGGAATACATTTTTGTGGCTTTTTAATAATAACAATTCTTTGCATTTATATAGCGCTTTTCTCACTACTCAAAGCGCTCAGCAATTGCAGGTTAAGGGCCTTGCTCAAGAGCCCAAGAGCAGAGTCCCTTTTTGGCATTTACGGAATTCGAAACGGCAACCTTCGATTAATCCCAAAGCAAATTTCGGTGTTGTAGCAGCAGACAAAAAAGGCACACATGTACATATAACAATAATTAATAAGTAAATTCACAAAATGTTGGTGTTTGCTAAGTGTAAAGTGATTAGAGTTGCACATCCTTATAAGTTATGATTTCAAAGTACGGGATGTCTTTCTTTGGCACAGTATATTGCACAAAGCGTCATTGTCTGTTAAGATGTCCGTTAGGTCAGCTCAGTAGCATTCAGCAAATAGGTAACAATACCTCCTTGACCAAGGGGGGACTCATTACAGAACCCAATAGCTGAAGGTAGAAACAACCTCACATAGTGCTCCTTGAAGAAGTACATTTGTCTCAATCTGTTAATAAATATGTTCCTTTGTTTAACCAAAATCTTATACCAGGGTTTGACAGTCATTTCCTGGGATAGTAAAAGAGCTTCCCAAATGACCACTCTTCTACCACTTCCTTTAGTGAGTCCAACCTGATTCCCAAAATTGAACTAACCTTTTTAATCAGTTTATTTAGTCTAATGGCATCACCTGCACTAATACCATTTACCCATCACACTACAGCATAGAAAAATACCTAGGCCACTAACCAACTAGTAGAAAACGTGTAAGAGAGGCCTGCATACACCAAGTGACCTCAATCTCCTCAAAAAAACAGAAGTGACTTTGACCCTTCTTGTAAATAGCCCCCGTGCTGGTACTCTGTTCAAGCCTGTTGTTCAGATGCATCCATCTGTATGTTCTCACCATGTCCACATTTTCACCATCAATGAGAACTATAGACAGAGTTAGCTTGACCATCCTGAAGTCTACAATTTTTTCTTTTGCCTTACTAATGTTGAGCTTGTAGGTGGTTCAGGTTGCACCATTCAAAAAAGTCCTTCAGTAGTGTCCTGTATGCACACTTCTGGCCATTGCTGATACACCCAAGTATGGCTGTGTCATCTGAATATTTCTGCAGATGACACAATTTTAGTATTATATCTAAAGTCTGAGGTGTACAGGGTAAACAGGAAGGGGGGCAGTACAGTTTTCTGTGGAATCCCTGTGCTACTCATGGCCATGTCCAATGCACAGTTTTTAAGCCGCACAAACTGTGGTCTTCCAGTTAAGTGGTTTGTTATCTAGGACACAGTGGTAGCATCAAGCTCACTGACTGTAGTGTCTCCCCAAGCAGAATGGGACTAAATGCACTAGAGAAGTAAAAAAAAAACAGTAACCTTATCCTCCCACCCCAGATGGGAGTAGGCTCTACTTAGGATATAGATAAGTGTTTCCATCCGTATGTAGTTCTAGACGGTGAACTGCAAAGGATCCAGCGCTGTTTCATTCGAGGGCTGCAAGTGAGTATGTAAGTTAATATAAGCATGCATACACATGATATGTGAGAACTGACAACAGGGAATCATGTAGCTCTAGTCGCTGTCCTTATTTAGGATGTGGTTGTACTGTGTTAAGAAGCTCATTCTCTGTCTCGCTGAACTGTTCCTTAACCAGTAATATTGTTACTTTACCATAGCTCAGAGAAAAGGCCGTTGCTGGGATGGCTGGTATTTCTAAAACTTTTCAGTGCCCTGGTCCAACTTATCTTGGTATTAATGTCCTAGAAGTTAGACAGTGCACACTCGGTGATAAATTCAGCTGAACGCACCACTCACTGTAGAGCCTTGTGGCCCTGCTGTAATACAGTACTTCCTGTCAGGATGTTTTCAAATTTACACAACTACTATATTTCTGTGGCAGTCACACACTGTGTACACAGTCTTTTGCAAAATTTCACCAATTTTGGAGGGGGGGGGGTCTCTTTATAGTCAAGACCACCATTTTATTGTTTCTAAGATGGATGTCCTTTATTGAGGGGGTCTTGCACTAGAGCAGCTTAGTTTTCTATGACAAGCCTGAAAAATATGGGCAAGCATTCAGTTTGTAAAACTTGGATAATCTGCATAGAACAGTTAAGAAATACATTCGGTTGCACCAATCAATATATAAATAAATAGCATGATCCGTAACACATCCTGTAACTTTGCAGATGTAAGGGTCCCAAAACAGTTAAGTAAACTGAAAGTCTTTGGGAAACATCATTAAACAAGAACTTTGTATATGTTAAATTAAAACATTTAAATGTCATTATTATCTCATTATCTTTCTGGTAAATATACTGTAAACAGATGCTACAGAAAGTCTTAATTTGGCAAGAAAGGCAGAGTGAGAATTATAAAAAAGTCTTTTAAATTCAGTATTTTGCACAGGAAATGTATCATTATTTTCTAGGTTTACAGTATAAGGTCATTATTGTCAAATTCATAGAGTACAGTGAAGTTCTTCCTTGAATGTGCTAATCAACATGCAACACATCACCACTTTATGACTACATGATTAGTGAATATAACAATCTTACTGCAATACTTCAATCTTTATTACTTGAAAAAACATTAGTACATATCAGCATTATAGGAGAGAGTTCCAAAATAGTTTAAATTAGAAGAATTAAAGAAGATTTTTGAGCGTGAGAATCAAAGAGAAATTTAATTAAAGTAGGACTGTAAATTAAGAGCTTTGAGTATAGATCAAGTCACGTTCAATTTCATGATTTAATTTGAATTAGGGATATTAAAATCCAAGAACTATGGTAAACGTTTAATATACAGAATCAAAAGTGTATGTAAAAGTTACAGCATCTCAAAATAAGAAGACTTAATATCTTGTCTTATTCTTGGCAAATTCTGCTAAGTATTGTACTGGAATGTCACATGCACCATGATGTGCCTCTAGAAGGTCTGCTAGCATAACAGAAAGTCTCTGTAATTTATACCATGTTTTAGGCTAATGTAAGTGTTTGGTGGTTAAGCATTAGGAGCTGGGGTTTAAGCTGTGCACCATCCATTCTCCTGTTTGGAACTGAAATCTCTTTTTTCTGTTTTTGGCCATTCGCTTTGGGTGAGTGCGCTCTCTCTTTTGACCACTCAGAGTGGCACAGGCACTAATATATAAAAATTGAAATAAAGTAAAAAGAATTATGAATGGTGGAAGAGATAAATGTTACTCAGCTAGAAATACCTGTTTACGCAATGTAGAGTAAGGCAGTTTGTAGTTTACATGTGTGGTGCTTATCTCCCCAGCAAATGCCAAAATGTAATTGGCCATCTTACAAATACTGATCACTTTTTTACTGCGGGATTCTGCATGTTCTGCAAAGGAGGTACTAAAACAACACAAAAAGCTATATTACTCTGTCTGTGCTGGGGCACCTGATCCTTGGGGTGAACCAATTTTTGCCGTATCGTGTTTTTGGAGTTTGAAAGCCAGCGAGACCTGGTGTTCCGAAAAAATGCATCTCAGCTGTTCCAATACTCCTGAAACATAAGAGATCACCAAAGGTTTTCACTTAGGCAGCGGTTGTCCTTCCTCTCTCCTGGATTGCTTAGAGCAGGGGTTCTTAAACTCGGTCCTGGGGGACCACTGTGGCTGCAGGTTTTTGTTCCAACCAGATTCCTAATCAGTGACAACACCTGATAGCACTGATCTCTTTTAATTAGCTGGTTTTATTTATATTTTATTCTACATTCAGAAAAGCACAGCAGCATGATTTTTACATTTATAAGAAACATTTCTTATAAATATTTCTGTTTTTGCTATGAATTTAAATGCTTAACTCTCTTTTTATTATATCTCACCCTTTCTCTGTGCAGTTTGCTCCCTTCATTGAATCTTAATAATGACAATTAAAAACAAGCAGAGCAGAAACCCAAGCAAACAACACTCGATCGTGAAAGGCTGCAACTAATTTTGCGTCAGCCCCACAAAGTAGTAAATAACGGATTAATTAAACAATAAGAACACCTAGAATGACAATCAAGATGAAAAAACTGTTAAAAAGAAACAAATACATATAACTGCTTAGTACATTTTACTACTTTTTTTTTTTTTTTTTTTTTTTACCAAACTTAGTTTTCTAATTTGTATATTTTTCCCCAAAACAGGGAATCTGGAAAACAACAGTTCACTTAATTAGCACAGGAGTCCAATTAAAAACAGAGGCTGGTTGGAACAAAAACCTGCAGCCACAGTGGTCCCCCAAGACTGAGTTTAAGAACCCCTGGCTTAGAGCATTCTTTAGGTGTCTTCCCTGCTTTGACAAAAGTCCAGCTGGGATAACCACATTACTCAGGGCCTTTTTGATATGATGTTCTTCTGCTTCTCTGGCCGCTGTGTCTGTAGGTATGGTGTTGGCTCTGTGTTGCAGAGTCCTGATGACACCTATTTTGTGCTCTAGTGGATGGTGAGAGTCAAACACTGATCCATATGTGTTGGTTTACGGTATACATCAACTTTCAAATGTCCCCCATTGCTGATGGAAATTTCACGATCTAAGTTAACAGTCTTGTTAGTCAATGGTGCTAGTTTGGTCATTAGGCTAAGGTACTGTTTATAAGGTTGGAGAAACCTGCAGTCAACTGAGACTGAGGAAGTCACTTGGATGAG
Source organism: Polypterus bichir lapradei (assembly GCA_026402145.1). Lineage (NCBI taxonomy): Eukaryota > Metazoa > Chordata > Cladistia > Polypteriformes > Polypteridae > Polypterus > Polypterus bichir. Next base: position 44,684,867 of record JANRMT010062813.1, on the reverse strand, counting down.
TGATGAAACGTATAGGGAAAAAAACTATGTCCAGATGAACAGAATAAGCTTTCTAGAATTTCCTTACCTGGATTGTTGATCATGCATCGAGACACTACACCCAAAATCTTTTCCAGCCTTGTTTTCAGTTCAAAGTTACATTTCTGGGGGACTGAATCCCTGACAGAATGTTAGAATTTTCTGCTCAATAACATAATTGTAGTCCTGACATACAAACATCAATTCTTTTTGTATTTTTCTATTACAGTATATACAGAATCTGCATAGAAAGCAGATTTAAAATTAGAAAATTACCACCCAGGAATTAACTGTCGATATATTAATTTACAGTATGTTTATAAAGAAAGCAGGCAAAACTATGTATTTACTATGAAGTAATGCATGAGGTCATTCTTGTTTACCTTCGTACACCTCAAAATAGGTGTTTCAGGCATGGGAAGGGAAGATACTTATGTCATTTCTATAATGAATACACAGGTGGTTTGAAAATGATTACGTCTAAGTCATTTGTTTTTCTTTAGATGTGGTGGGACTATGCAATGATTTCCTACATGACTAATTTATTGTTCATTCAGGCCAAGTTAAGTTTTTTATAAATTGACTTACTAAATGGATTTGATGGTGGAAAAAATTATTTTTAATAAAATAGCACTTTGCAAGGGCGGCACAGTGGCGTAGTGGTAGCACTGCTGCCTCGCAGTTACAAGATCTGGGTTTGCTTCCCGGGTCCTCCCTGCGTGGAGTTTGCATGTTCTCCCCGTGTCTGCGTGGGTTTCCTCCGGGTGCTCTGGTTTCCTCATACAGTCCGAAGACATGCAGGTTAGGAGCATTTGTGATTGTAATTTGTCCCTAGTGTGTGCTGTGTGTGTGTGCCCTGAGGTGGGCTGGCAACCTTCCCCATGGTTTGTTCCTGCCTTGCGCCCTGTGTTGGCTGGGATTAGCTCCAGCAGACCCCCGTGACCCTGTGTTATGATATAGCGGGTTGGATGATGGATGGATAGCACTTTGCAAAGACCTTTATAAAAGTCAATAAGAAAAACATGCTGTTTTTTCAAAGACAGAGATAGCAATGACCTAAACAATCATCGTTTATATGACATTAGTGTCAATGATTATGGAAGCATTTCATTACTAAATATTTGTGTGTGTGTATTGAGTCAAGTCAGTTTATTTATATAGCACATTTAAGGCCACAAAAGTGGTTTCCAAAGTGATGTTCATGAAAAAGATAAATAAAATGAAAGACTGTGTCAGAGATGGCTGGGGTGGCGACCCGGCCGGGACGCCCAGGAGGAGCGGAGGAGAGCTTGCACCTTCCCCAGACCATGTGGGGGTGACCGACCTGGTACCTTTGGGGGCCACGGGTTCAGAGCTTTGAAGCTCCACTCTGTAGGGGCCTGTGGTCACCGCCAGGGGGCGTCCCAATGCCTTTGGAGCCCTGGACCTCAGCACTTCCGCCACACCTGGAAGTGCTGGGGGGGAAGAAGAATGGGGACACCCGGAGTGCTTCCGGGTACACAGCTGGCACTTCCACCACACTGGGGCGTGTCGGTGGGAGGTTGCCGGAACACACCTGGAGCACATCCGGGTGCTTATAAAAGGGGCCGCCTCCTTTCAGACAAAGGCTGGAGTTGGGAGTGTAGTGGACGAGGCCTGAAGAAGTGAAGGCATTTGAGTTGTGGCCAGGACCTTTGGGGACTTTGGGGTTTTGTGTGGCACTTTGACTTGTAAATATTGTATAATAAACGTGTTGTGGGTGGCATGAACTGTCTGCCTGTCTGTGTCCGGGCCAGCCTCCACAACTGATAAACAAAAATGTAATAAAAAGCAGTAAATGAAAACAAACAATTGACAAGTAACATTTAGCAGATAAAAACACATGAAAGACTAAAAGCAATGGAGAAAAAATGTGTTTTCAGCAACGATTTAAAAATTGACGGGGTTTTGGAGCTGTTCTTATCTAAAGCAGTAGGTTGTACCAGAACTGAGGAGCAGTCATTGCAAAAACACGATTACCCCATTTCTTTTGCCTTGATTGTGGTAAGGCCAGTAGCTAAGGTCAGATGATCTCAGGGATCAAGAAGGGGCATAAGGGACAAGGAGGTCTGACAGATAAGCCGGGGCCAGACCATTTAAACTACTAAAAGTATGCAATAAAAATTTAAAATCAGTACTAAGACTGAATAGCAATGAAATGATAACAAAATAGGAGTGATGTGCTCAGGCTTACAGGACCCATTTAAGAGCCTCACAGCAGAGTTTTGGACCAACTGTGGGTGAGAGAGAAGAGTTTGACTGATACCACTGTTCAATTAGTTATAATAGTGAAGACAGGATGAAAGAAGAACTCGGCAAAACTAAGGAAAGGCTTGATTTTTTTTTTTTTTTTTTTTTTTTTTTTAAAAACAATCCTTAACTGGAAAAAGCTTCTTACAACAAAGTTTATCTGCTTATCCAATTTCAGATTATTGTCGAGGATAACATCCAGACTTTTTGCAGATAACTTGCAATGTTTCACTAATGGGCCGAAGTTAGTGGCAGGCATACCAGACCCACTGAATGGATTAAACAGCACAATCTCAGTTTTACTTCAATTTAACACAAGAAGATTTGATGACATCCATCTCTTTACAACACCCAAGGAATTCAAACGAGACCCCAGGGGGTTGTTTCTAAATGGTAGATAAATTTGGTTGTCATCTGCAAAACTGTGGAAAGATGCATTATTCTTAAGAAAAACGAGTCGAGAGAAAGCATGTATAATGAAACAAAATTGGCCTAAGTATAGAGCCTTGTGGGATCCCATACTTTAGATGAGTGTAGGAAGATGACAATTCACCCAAATTAACTGAAAAAAAAACTTTCACAAAAATATGAACAAAACAATTTAGAGCAGTACCTTGATAATATATATACACATACACTATATTTAAATATAAAAATGTACACACACTAGCATATACTGTATAGCGAAATGCCCATTTTGGTACAATGTTAAGTCCGTGTCTTTCAGTTGTGTCACAATCCCTCTATTCTTCTTCTTATGTGTTTCTTTGTACTTTGTTCTTCTTATTCCTCTGTTCATCAGACGCTGTCACCCTCTTGTGGATTCCAGATGACATTACGCCCGGGCAAGGATGCCTGATGATGGACGTTTTACCGCTTTATATGCTGCATATAGATAAATAGATAGCACTTTATTTGTCCCAAGATGGAAATTTACCCTTTTACAGAAGCTAAATAAATATTATAACAAGCAATATCCAACCTGAAATAAACAAAAGAATTACAACAACACTTCAGACTTCTCTAAAGATAAGAGTATGGAAGGTGTTTTCTACAAAAAGAAAATGAAAATTATAAAATTCAAATGCAGTCTCTGTTTTGCAGTTTCATTTTCAAAGTCTGGGCGCAAGAATGCTGCAAAAAGTAAAATGAAATAACCCCATTTGCAGTTTCATTTTCAAAGTCTACACGCAAGAATGCTGCAAAAATTAAAATTAAATAACCCTATTTGCCATTCATTTCATTTTCAGTCTGAACAGCAGTGAAGCTGCAAAAATGAAAAGTAAAAAGCATTTCTACTTTGCATTTTCATTTTCAAGTTCTTAACCTGCAAATAAGCGTGGGTCAATGGATGGGGCTTTGCACCTCAATTTCCCTCAAAGTTTATAACTATGATGCATGTATAATTAATATTTTAGAGAGATCAGGTTTAGTGACAGCATTATATTGCAAGAAGAATTGTGTTCATATAAAAAAATCAAAGGACATTGCTTTCATATAAAAGAAAAATTGTACTGAGTTCATGTTAACAAACCACTTGAATTAACTTTGGTTTGTGTAAGTAAAGAATTCTAAAATGGCAGCAAATGCATCAATTAACAATGAATTATGCAGGATTTTCAAAGTGTTCTTTTATGTTATTTTGGTCTGTTGATTTCTTTTGCACTGACTTACTCTTTTTGGCCCTGTTCACAGTATACCTGATAACATATACATATACAAATAACATATTGATTGGGAATACAAACATTGTTAGTTATTACCTCTTTTTCATTTGTTTAGCCAAATCTTTGCAATATTTTTAACAAAAGATATGAGCAAAAGACCAAACTAGTCCTCTTAGTAAATTAATAACAACACTCGTAGAGAAAACACCTGAATAGTAACAGGGATGGGAATTGATAAGATTTTCACGATTCCGATTCCATTTTCGATTCTGTGTAACAATTCGATTCCTTATCGATTCTCCTATCGATTCTTATTTTTAAAAAAAGGAGAACACACAGGTCGATTAGCTTAGAACTTTGTTTTATATCTTCTCTTTGAACAAGATAGAAATTTAGGAGTAGCATGACCTTACAAACCCAACAGTAAGATCTTAAGAGACCCACAGCCTACGGCTCCTCGATGGGGTGCCACGGGATCCCCAGAAAAAAATTTGTAAATGTAAAATAATAATAACATAAATATTCTTCTGTAGCAATAACAAAGTATAACATAAATTATTCTGTGGCAATTACACAAGAATGTCCAGTAACATTTACACTCTCCTTTTTAAAAGTATATATGAGGTGAGCACTCAAAAATAAAACTACATCAGCCAGCAACAAATACAATCAACTCAAGTCCAATGGAACTGTGCATGTGCAATTCTGCAACCATCAACTATGGAGAATTAACAATTCTTTTGCAGAAATATAAGCATATCTGCTTTTTCAGGAAGGATATGTGATCTTTCTGGACTTATGGTCTCTCCAGCTGTGGAGAACACCCTCTCAGACGGGGTGGAGGATGTCTGCACACACAGAAAGCTTTCAGCCAGTCCTGACAGCAGGGGCAGAGTCTCTCTCTTGCTCCACCACCATAGGCTGGTGTTATCCTTGCAGGGGATGGGGGTTAGGCTCCTATACAGCTGGATCTCCTGATCCACTCTCTGGGCCAGGGAAAGAACGGGCTGCCGTTGTGGGAATGACTGCAGCTCATTGTCCTCCTCTTCAAAGAGTTCCTCCAAGGCGTTTTTTTTTTTTTGCTTTACTGGTTGCGCCTGAAATGAAATGGACATAATAAAAAATTAAGCAAAAAATGAACAATCCATGACATCTAAATTATCATCACAATGAGCTAAACTTACATAGTCTTCTTCACCCTCATCTTCATCTTCGAACAACTCTCCCTGTGTGTCTACTTGCTCCAGGTGCTTGAGTAGAAAGTGACAAATAAACAAACAAATCAAACTAAGTACCACAGATCCATAGATGATGAAAGGTCTCACTCTCACAATGGAAATGTGCTACAATGAAAGACACTGTCATATTGAAATACCTCATCTGCTCCTGCCTCTGTGTTTGCTGCTTCCCTGATCCTGTCCCAGACTTCATCCTTATCCACACTGGATTTAAATCGGGGGTCCAAGATGGTGGCCTCCTCCAGGAATCTCTGGATATCAGCGTCCTTAAATTTTTAAAAGGGAGGAAAATGTGACATCATGACTATCCTTAAGTATTTATAACTGTCATTTTATTTATGATAAATAAATCATCAATTGTACCTGGTATCGTTTGGAAAGATCTTATCTTAGTTTATGAATTTAATTTGATCATGATCTAATGATTTACATGTACACAATCTTAAAAAACTATTTACTATGCTTACTGAGCAATTCTTGCTTCTCCTTCAGGACCACTTTTGCCATGTGGGACCTCTTCATCCATACAATCACAGAGTGAATTCTTGCTGCCCTGTTGGAAATGGCAGGACAGTTGTAGAGCTTCTTAGCTCCAAGGTTCAGGGTGTGTGCAAAGCATGGACACTTGAGAATTTGTACCTTTTTGACAGCTAAATCCATGTTGGCCGCATTATCAACAGTGGCTGCCACAACCTTGTCTTTGATACCACACTCCTCCAAGATCTCATCAATCTCTTCTGCTACAACTGTCCCTGTCTGTGCCTGGTACACTGGTTTGGTTTTGAGGACTTTTTCTTGAGCCTGGCCATTCCTGACATAATGCAGCGTTACTGTAACATAATGATCTTGACTAAAACTTGTCCATCCATCTGCAGTGATGGCTGCCTTCAACACATGTTTCAGCTCAGAAATCAGATTTGCCTTTTCGACCGCATATCAAGCAGGGATCAAGTGGTTGGTTAAACTGTCTCTGTTTGGGGCTTTGTACTTACGGTTCAGAGTCTTTTGTCATTTCTCTAAAAGATATATAAATGGAAACGGATGAAACATCTGGTAAGAGGAGAACATGCGACTTTGACATTCCCTGACTTAGCCTAAAATTAAACACATTCACTTACCGAAAATCGGGGGCATCTACTGTGGCAAGTGGGTGCAAGCCTTTTACCACAAACTTAGTCACTGCTCGGTGACATTCATTTATCCTGGCCTGTGTCATTTTACTTTTCCCCGCCTCTGTGAAAGGAGAAGCTACCGGTAGACTGCAGCGAGAACTGCCAGCATCTGAGCCAGCCAGACTCTGTCTGTCTCTCTCGTTATGGTCATCTAAATGCAATGCACAGTAATAGCAGGTTTTGCAATAAGGCAAATCGCGCTAACATAATATGCAATGTTAGTTGATTAGTTACCTGCTGTATTAACGGGAGAGGACGTGCAAACGTTACCGCTGCTGCTGGGTTGAGATTCACTAGTCCGGAGCGGATCAAAAACACGACATTCATTTAAGGTTATCGCGTGTTTTGTGAGCAAATGCTTTTGCATATTCGTAGTGTTTCCTCCCTTTGATGAAATATCTACTTTGCAAGTATTGCAAGTTGCCCTGTTGTCATCCTTTCTCATAAAGTATAACCAAACTTTTGAGCGTTTGTGCCGCTTAGGCGCCATGTTTCCTGCTGGGTAAATGACGCTGCACAACGTGGTGACGTCATTCGAGGCGACTGGAATCGATAGGGGAATCGTTTGCAAAAATGGCAAACAATTCCAAGGAATTGAAACAATGGGAACCGGTTCTCAACAAGAACCGGTTTTCGATTCCCATCCCTAAATAGTAATGCATACTGTGGATATATATTTTTTTAGCAAACCTGCTGCAGATCACTGATGTCACTATGCCTAACTTAGTGGTGGGAGCATGTTCTTGAATAAATCACTAACAATGAGTTGTAGAAGACAGGGCGGATCAGAATCAGAAGGCATGCTTTTGGTGTAGTGTTGTCACCACTGGAAGAATAAAAGGAGGCAGACACAATTTTTTATGTTATTTAATTGTTAGATAACTGCTACTAATTGCTGCTTTCTGCTTATAATTTGTATATAGTTTATGGAATCTTATAGGCACATTTATTTTGCAGTTTGTTTTTACTCTTTGTATATTGGAACTGTGGCTAGTTGTGCTTGTTAGAGGATACTTATGTTAGACAGGCACTTACTGGATATTTAGCCATAAATTAAACAACATCACCCTAAAACCTTAGCTTAGTTTATTTGTTTTTATGTCTGTTTCTTGTTGTTAATTGAGCAAGAGTTCCTTTTTCTTTGGTTATTACAAATTTAGTGGTAGCTGAGTTGTAAAACATGCCATGCAGAAAAATATTTTTCGTATTTAATTTGGATAGTGCATTTTACATCCCATTATATTGACTTTTATAAATCACATTTATACTTAACACACTCTGTATTATATGTTACAGGTATGGGGAAAAAAAAAGTATAGTAGTACGTAATGGTACTTCCAGAATGGCCTTACCATGTTTTATAATTCTATACTCTGCAAACACTCTTTTTTTTTTTTTTAAAAAAAAAATATATACTGTATGTATATGTA
>JANRMT010062813.1:44657191-44676674 GCA_026402145.1 Polypterus bichir lapradei | reverse complement strand
GTCATGAAAATAAAGAAAACACATTGAATGAGGAGGTGTGTCCAAACTTTTGGCCTGTACTATACTATATACAGTACATATATATACACTGTATGTATATATATATATATATATATATATAATGTATTGCAAATTCATACTGAAAACATAACCAAAAGTAAAGGCTCAGTAAAATTCTAATCTACCTCATATAAAGAGATAGACATACTGCACAGTGATTTTATTTTTTTTTTTCTTGAAAACCGTCAGTAAACATGGACATTTCACAAAAAATGCATTTTTTTGGTGCAAGCCTTCACAGCTCCATATTTTGTCTCATTCTTTATGAAGTTTAAACATACACTGTTTTTCAAGATGATACTGCCTGCTTTCTTTCAAAATCCTAAAGATATGCAGGTTATGATGATTGATAACTTCAAATTGGAAAGTTTTGAGTGAATCTAAGTATGTGTATATAATATGGCCTCTGGTCCTTGTCAGTTGCTCAGTGTTCTGCTCCCTAAGATCTTGTGACAAAGTTTTAGATTATGCAGGCTCAAAAAAAAGAAAAGAAAAAAATCAGTACTTGTATGGCTGCCAAATAGCCCAAGTGGAAGATTTTACTGCGGTGGAAAGAAATGGGGAGAAACTGTGTGCAGAAGGTGACCCAATAAGAAATCTAACCTGTTTCTTTACAATAGTTAAGCAGCATTAGTAACCACCTCACAATCATACTGGTTCTTTGTTCACTTAATGATTTAAAAATATTGACAAATCAAATTTTGGAGGTCTCAAGGGACCTGCTGCTTAAATCACACTGGTAGCCTGTATCTACATTCCACTGTGTGAAGTGATATTTCATAACATTTGAGTTAAATCTACTCTTAACCAACTTACCTTTGTGATAACTACTTCATGTTACATCCTTCCACTTAATTCATTATACGTACACCTGGAATAAGTACATTAGCTATTGTCTACACTTCACTAAGTGCTAATATGTCTTTCTTTTAATACATGAACTAAAACAGTACAATTTAAGCCTAACCTCCCAAGAATTAAAGCCTAGAATCATGTTAGCCTTTTCGTAGTTTGTATATCCTATGTTGTTGTTCACTAGGCTTACACATCTCTCACTTGTGGCATATTCTCTAATGCCATAACCTACTTTGTAATATGTACACATTTTTGTAATGTATTAATAAGGCATTGCACATGGGGTGGGGGGGATACATAAAAGTTAATTCCATGCTGAAAAAGGATAGAATATACTATATCTGCTTTTGAGCTTCATCAGGCTGATTTAAAATTGTTCATACTTAACGAGTGGTTAATAATACACTGGTTGATCTAGAATAACTGATTAAGTCTTTTTTTCTGATAGTTATGTTTTACCAGTATGTTGATAATTAGTGTAAATTTGCAAGCACAATTAAACATATAATACCAAATGTGCATATCTATACAGTTAGCCCTCCATATATGCTGGGATTTGTTTCCAGGATCTGCTGTGGATGCTCAAGTCCCTTATCTAGCCGCTATATAATAAAACAATAAGGTCTGCGTGCTCAGTCTCTCAAAAGAAAGCGATTGTTCAGTTTGGCTTTGGTGATGCGACAAAAGAGGAAGTGTGAAACGTGCAAGGAGGAATAAAGGTATGTGCGGCATGCTCAGAAGATCAAAAATGGCATGTATAAAACTGGAAAATAGGTGAAAAAGGTACCTCAAAAATGATGACAGACTGAGAAGCAGGCTTTATGGAAACATGCTTGAGAGACAGAAAATTGATGTGATGAGACCTTCACATACACACAAATACAGAGGAAATGCACTAAACATACACATAGGGCAACAAATAGCAAATATTTTTAATTATTCTATTACCTGTCTTTGACAGATAGCATGGGTAGTATAAAATAAAATAACATTTGCATATAACCTGTGCACATCCTCCAGTATACTTTAAATCATCTCTAGACTACTTAAAATATCTAATACAATGTAAAAGCTACAGTATGTTAAGTACTGTAGTTGTTATACAGTACACTTTTGTTTAGGAATATATATACACACAAACACATGTAAACTACACATAAATCTGAAGCAACAAGTAAACAGTTTGTAACTACAGTCATATGAAAAAGTTTGGGAACCCCTCTCAGCCTGCATAATAATTATTTATTTTTTGTGAATTTCCCCTTGGGATTAATAAAGTATCTATCTATCCATCTAATTTACTCTTCTTTCAACAAAAAAGATAGCAGTGGTATGTCTTTCATTTCCTAGGAACATCTGAGTACTGGGGTGTTTTCTGAACAAAACTGGCTGTGCAAAAATGTGGACCCCCTTGTAATTTTGATGATTGGAATGCATGTAACTGTTCAATACTGATTACTTGCAACACCAAATTGATTGGATTAGTTTATTAAGCCTTGAATTTCATAGAAAGGTGTGTCCAATCATGAGAAAAGGTATTTAAGGTGGCCAATTGCAAGTTGTGCTTCCCTTTGACTCTCCTCTGAAGAGTGACAGCATGGGATCCTCAAAACAACTCTCAAAAGATCTGAAAACAAAGATTGTTCAGTATTGTGGTTTAGGGGATGGCTACAAAAAGCTATCTCAGAGGTTTAAACTGTCTGTTTCAACTGTAAGGAATGTAATCAGGAAATGGAAGGCCACAGGCACAGTTGCTGTTAAACCCAGGTCTGGCAGGCCAAGAAAAATACAGGAACGGCATTTGCTCAGGATTGTGAGAATGGTTACAGACAACCCACAGATCACCTCCAAAGACCTGCAAGAACATCTTACTGCAGATGGTGTATCTGTACATCTTTCTACAATTCAGCGCAATTTGCACAAAGAACATCTGTGTGGCAGGGTGATGAGAAAGAAGCCCTTTCTGCACTCTTGCCACAAACAGAGTTGCTTGTTGTATGCAAATGCTCATTTAGACAAGCCAGTTTCATTTTGGAACAAAGTGCTTTGGACTGACGAGACAAAAATTGAGTTATTTGATCATATCAAAAAGCGCTTTGCGTGGCGGAAGAAGAACACCGCATTCCAAGAAAAACGCCTGCTACCTACAGTCAAATTTGGTGGAGGTTCCATCATGCTGTGGGGACTGGGGCCCTTGTTAAAGTCGAGGGTCGGATGAATTCAACTCAGTATCAACAAATTCTTCAGGATAATGTTCAAGCATCAGTCACAAAGTTGAAGTTACGCAGGGTTTGGATATTCCAATAAGACAATGACCCAAAACACAGTTCAAAATCTACAAAGGCATTCATTCAGAGGGAGAAGTACAATGTTCTGGAATGGCTGTCACATTTCCCTGAGTTGAATATCATCGAAAACCTATGGGATGATCTGAAGCAGGCTGTCAATGCTCGGTAGCCATCAAATTTAACTGAACTGGAGAGATTTTGTATGGAAGAATGGTCAAAAATACCTCCATCCAGAATCCAGACACTCATTAAAGGCTATAGGAGGCATCTAGAGGCTGTTATATTTGCAAAAGGAGGCTCAACTAAGTATTGATGTAATAATAATCCAATAAACTTAATGTCACTGCTGAAATACTACTGTTTCCATAAGGCATGTCATATATTAAAAGGAAGTTACTACTTTGAAAGCTCAGCCAAAGATAAACAAAATCCAAAGAATTAAGAGAGGTTCCCAAACTTTTTCATATGACTGTATATGTATAATTATGCACTTATCTAAACCTTTACTCTCCAAATTACTTTTCGTGCCAGCCCTTGTAACAATTTCTGCTTATTACTAGATACATCAAATCCATACAATTTTTACAATACATTGGGAGTTTTATGTTGTAGTTCTCAAATTTTTTTCTTGCCTTCTGTTGCAGTTTGCCTCACAGAAGTTCAGTGTGTTTTTATTTATATTTTTTTTATTTCTTTTTTCCTGCTTTTCATGTCTGGAATAGACAAAGCACATACATACGTTTCATACCAGATCCTTCCAGTGATGGGTTACTTGGGAGGGGGAAATGCCTTTCTGGAAACCCTGGGCACTGAGTGCAGAGCTAGTGATACAGACAGTGTTTTTCAGGCACTTCTGAATAGTGCTGGGCAGTATACCGGTTCATACCGAAAACTGTTTTTTATTTTTGTTATTATATGGATTTTTCCTATACCACAACACTGGTTTAAATTGCCTAAACAATGTACGAAACGTGGCGCAGCGGGAAACTGTTTAAGGGGGACCTTTTTCACTGCTACACCACTAAACACATATGCAACAGAGTACTGTACATGTGGTGGTGGAGGTATTGCGCGGTGAAAATGAGTAGAGAACATTCCGAAACTGAAGCTGTAGCAGATGATAAAGTTGAACATGATGACACTGAAGAACTTTTGCTGAAAAAAAGGAGTCCTGTCTGTTGCCTGGAGATACTTTGGTTTTAAAAGGTCAGATGTGGACCATTATATTCAAATCTGTGAATACTGTTTCTATACTACTGGATAATACTGCAAGCCAAGTTGTACTTGTTTTATTTTTTTTTTTCAATACTGTGTAATGTACCTGGGTACTGTGTAATAGTGTGACGACATGTTGACTTTATTCTCGACATTTCCACTTTAATCTCGACGCTTACAACGTATGACGAGAATAAAGTCGACATGTTGACTTTATTCTCGGAATTTGTCATTAAAGTAGAACATCGTAAACTAAACTTCATCTTAAAATGAATATTTCATTTACTAGATTTTCTCAAACCCCATCATAAGTTATGTAGCACATTAAATGCTTTGTGTTAAGTGTTCCCCGAGCCATGTTAATTACTACATGCTTCTTAAACTGACTTCCTCTTGCACTAAGAGGAGGTGCAGGCAGCACACAGAATACATTAATTTCATGATATTCCTGCTCCCTGAACATTTAGAATGCTAAGATAAATACTTGATATTTTTATGATGAAATGCATTAAAGCATATATTAATCATGTGGAGGCACGGTGGCGTGGAGGTTGCACTGCTGCCTCGCAGCAAGGGGGTCTTGGGTGTTCCATGCCTTGAATTTGCATGTTTTTCTGGTGGGTTTACTCGGCGTGCTTCAGTTTCCTTTCAAAGTCACGTAGGATATGGGGTTTTGTTATGCTATATTGACCCTGCTAGTGTATGTATTGCTCGTACCAGCACTGCCGCCACACTACCGTGCATGTTTAATACCTGCTTTAATGCATTTCATCCTGAAAATGATATCAAGTATATATCTTAGGATTCAGAATTTTCAGAAAGCAGGAATATCATGAAGTGAATGTATTATGTGTGGTGAACGCTGCCTGCACCTCTTCTTAGTGTGGAGGAAGTCAGTTTAAGAAGCGTGTAGTGATTAACAACTGGGTCAGGGAACACTTAACACAAAGCATTTAATGTGCTACATTAATATATGACGGGGTTTGAGAAAATCTAGTAAATTAAACATTGATTTTAGGATTAACTTTACGACATTCTACTTTAATTATAAAATAAACTATGAGAATAAAGTGGAAATGTCGACTTTAATCTCTTTTTTTTTTTTATTAATTTTATTACAATCCCTACAAAGCAATCAAGTTTTTACAAAGAGAAAAATTAAGAACAGATCGATCCCCACCCCTGAGAGAGAGGGCAAGCCAAACGGCGTTAAATTTAAGGCTTGTAAACATACCTAAATTAATAAATTCTCTGTGCCTTATGAACTTATTTTAAAATATTACTGATTAGATCCTGCCATGTTTTGAAAAAAGTCTGTACGGATCCTCTAACTGAGTATTTGATTTTTTCCAACTTCAAATAATATAACACATCGGTTTCCCACTGACTTTTTACGCCGTTTGGCTTGCTTCTCTCTCTCAGGGGTGGGGATCGATCTGTTCTTAACTCAATTTTTCTTTTTGTAAAAACTTGATTGCTTTGTATGGATTTCAATAAAATTAATAAAAATAAATAATAAAGTAGTACTTGCAAATCAAGAGTAGGGTCAAAAACATCATCAAACATGTTTTTCTTAAAAGAATCAAAATTATGATCTGACTCTTTGTGTGTAATGATGTGTAAAGATGCCATTTATGTCCTATCTTTTATGTACAGATGTGACATGTAATATGACTGTTCACTCATAGACAACTATAAAATGGGCTGAAACTTGGCTATCCAATGATGAGCCTTTCACTGTATGTGGCTTGAAGTAAGTGGGACCTTTGATAAAAGAAGATTCAGTCAGTTGTGACACGCTACTCGCCTTGAGGTATACCTTTGCAAATTGCATATACAGTATTACTAATGAAAGAAAGCAGACAACATGTAAACTTATGATTTATTTGAAAGAAGACCCCCTTGGGTATTTACAAATACTAGTATTGCTTTTCATTGACTTGTAGGTTTACTGCAACGTACATAAGCAACTTTGAAATATTGAAACCTAATGCGTAAGTGGCTACGTATATTACATGAAGCAGCTGTGTTTTGTGTAGTATTTGATTGGCAGTGGTAGAGTGAGTAAGCAGGTAAAAACCTATACTTGTAATTCAAATTTATTTGAGTGGCAGAGTGTTAAAAATCATTTTGATAAGCCACATAACAATGTGCACAATTAATCAGTAGAACATCTGTTATTTTGCTAAAAAAATGTTTTAGTCTGAAAAGTACAGACAAATACATTACACCAGTATGTATTGTTATATGGATTTTTGGCCATACCATCAACATCATATCAGATTCAGCACAAGTCTGTCTTCATTTAAAAGTTACGTACTCATGTAATCATTCTTTATCTTTAGACTGATATGCATGAAGCAGTCACCGTAGTACTCTTCTTAATTTTTCATCTCCATTCCCCAATACTGTTATGACTTGCTATATGCCAGAATGGCTTTAGCCAGGAGGTGGGACAAGCAGTTTGAATAATTAAAGCATTTCTATTTTAATAAGCGTTACTGAATATAAATATCCCATTATAATACATAATAAAACATATTCCTGTTCAACACTTAAATCCCCACCCCACTCAATTTAGACAGCTACAAGTGTAAATAAAAGGCTCACTGTAAGAGAGTTAGTTGGAGGCAGTGACATACTGTCTCACAGAGGGTGGGTTAAGATTATTCCTTCAGAGCAAGATGTAGAAGTAGTATTATATTAAATTACAACTGATTTATGAATGGTCTTAGTTTAGATTAACCCTAAAACATATGATCTAGCAAGGTCAGTGCTTGGGTATAACCTTGAAATATGTTTGAAATGTATAATTTTAAGATGCAGCCAATGATTTGCACATATTGAGGAGTAGGTATTATGAATGACTGATTGAGTTACATTTCTTTCCTGAGATAATAGTTGAAATGTCCCTTTCCCTTTGTTGTAGAGGTGCAGACTCCTGAATTAGTTGATAGAAGTACCAGAGATACTACCAATGTTCTTCCCATTATAAAATATATTGTATACTAGCAAAATACCTGCACTTCGCAGCGGCGAAGTACTGCCTTAAAATTTTTATTAAGAAGAAAAGTACACATTTTTAAACTGAGGGAAAATATACCAATAATTATTAGTTAAGGATCTCTTTGTATGCCACGTTGTCAGTTCAGCCCTCTGGTTGTAATATGACCAAGCTGTGCGCTGAGCTTACTCTTGAGCATGAAACATACAGTTGGCTATGTGAAAAGCAATCTTGCCTCAAATCTCACAGCTTAGATTGCTGCTGTCATAATCGGTTTGAGTTTCATGGTTTGTTTCAATTACATTAGTATTTGCAGGACTTGTTGTGTTGAAGTGACATTCGGCATCTGTCAAGCATTGTAAGCATACAACCGGTTTCATCGATAACTTTGCATCCAGCTTTTGAGAGTTTAAACATTCATAAACATCAAAGTGTCCACTACTCAAATCGTCATCTGTGAATCTAAGATGTTTAAGAGGCATTGGCAGTTGTCCAAAGGTGTAAAATATTTGGCCATTTCAGTACGCTTGAAAGCGACAACCGAACAATTCAGCGGCAGCCATCAACTCACATGCAGAACCATAGGTGAAGGCTTAAGCATTTCACTCTTATGGTGCTCCTGTGTAGTATAATTATCTCCTGTACCGTTATTAGTCCACACCTTGAACCTGTCCCAGTCATTCAATACATAAGACACAATGTTCCTCCGGATATCAAGAGTGAGCCTGATATGGCCGTGAAATAGGTAACACAGAGAATGGAAAAGGCAGGCGCCATCTCCGGGCATGGAAACCACTCGGTAAGTGACAGTTCTTTGATCGATGGTGATCACCTCGATAGACCTCGATATGTTAATGGGCGTATGGTTGGAATGATAAAGGAAATAGTTTACATTGTTCAGGTACCCAAGTCTAAAATACCTATACAATAACTATAATCGTAATAAACGAACAATAAAACAGTGGAGAAGCCGTGGATTAAATAAAAAGGCTGCAGTTATCAGCAGGGAGACGTGAATACTGTGGCGAAGCAAGGAAGGGAATGAAGAGACCGGAGCGACAGATGGCCTTATATAGGCAGGCAGCCAACAACGTGGGAGGCGTAGGGATGGGGGACCCAACACCGCCTCACACAGCGACCGAGCTGCAGGCTGTGGACGTATATATGTACGTACGTAGGATTCAGTTAGCGTTGGGAACCCGCGTACCAAATTACTTGAAGATGGGCCCATAGGTAACAAAGAACATTGGAAAGTTCAATATGGCGGCCGACAGTGGCGTCATACCACCGAAATAAGTACGTACATCGGTTTCGGTTAGCGCAGGGAAGCTGCCTACCAAATTTCGTGAAGATGGGGCCATAAATAAGAAAGTTTAACATGGCGGACGTTGTCGACCGTTATGACCATTATGCATAGAATTTCGAAATGAAACCTGCTTAACTTTTGTAAGTAACCTGTAAGGAATGAGCCTGCCAGATTTCAGCCTTCTACCTACACGGGAAGTTGGAGAATTAGTGATGAGTGTGTGAGTGAGTCAGTCAGTCAGTGAGGGCTTTGCCTTTATTAGTATAGAAGATATATTATTATAGGAACTGGGCAGTTTACTTTTAACAATGTTTTTAAATTGTAAATAAAAAAGGATGCATACACAATTGTCAATATAGAGGTTTCTAGAAGTTCCAATACCCAATGAACTCCTTGAATTATATTATATGTAGGTAAAAGAGGGCTAATCCAGTGATTTTTGCACTGGATTAGCAGAAAGAAGCATATCTGTGTAAAAGTATTCCTTACATTGGTTCCATAGTTTAAGCAAGAGGTGTACCTCTGGATTGCTAGTAAACTGGCAACTGTTATTGATGACTGGGGTGCAAAGCAAGGGATATAGAGAGGAGTTGGAGCAGGATTTTGTTTTCAAGTCTAACCAAGCAAGAGTAGATCCGTTACCTTTTTAGTTTCTGTCATTGTGTACTACATCAAACAACTAAGTAGTTTTGACAATAGATGTCTTCCTTTAAAAAATCCAGTATTTTGTAACAGTAGGTAGCATGTTCACACACATTCACACAAAATTCACAGCAAAACTGGTTTGTAGGATGGACAAAGGAGAAGGTCTTTATTGTTTTTTGGAAACACAGGGGTTAATGCTTTGCATAGAGTTTTGGGCAGCTTGTTACCTTTTCTAGCTTCCTTAAACATATTTAACATTGACCATGCTAAATAAACTGAAAGCATTTTCCACAACAACACAATTGAACTTTTGCCTTTTCTTCTTTATAAAGAATTTTAGGCATTTTGAAATATGATTAGCCCTTACAAGCAGTGTGTTAATTTTCCGCCATTCTGTTTATCAAAAACTTTATTGGTTTCTGTTTTGTTGCTTTTTGATGTGTATAGAAACATTTAATATTACTTAAATATGTTGTCTGTATATGTTGACTAATTTCAGTTCCAACTACATTATTAATATCTGCAGTTTCTTCCATACTTCTTTTTATGTG
This sequence comes from Polypterus bichir lapradei, assembly GCA_026402145.1. Lineage (NCBI taxonomy): Eukaryota > Metazoa > Chordata > Cladistia > Polypteriformes > Polypteridae > Polypterus > Polypterus bichir. Next base: position 44,666,750 of record JANRMT010062813.1, on the reverse strand, counting down.
TTAAGTGAGATGGCTAATATGATTTCTTCAAGCTCATGACATATTAGTTGCTATGTTTCTCTTGTCAGAATATTAAAATTTGTTTTTAATGACAACCTTTTTTCGTAGGGGATATCATTAGGTGTATTTGCATATTCATCAGTCAGTAATTTCAACAATTATTTTTGATAGCCTTGTAGTTTTCAGTATTATTGTGGGAAATATAAATTATGCATTCATGAGTACAATGAGGTGTGAACAAATCAGTCACTATCTTTAAAGGTAAAATTGGGGCCAAAGTTGAAAGCACTTCTAGGAAGAGCTACTTTAATACAGTGAAGTAAGCTGATGACTGGCCAAGTGAATGAATGAATGAATGACTGAAGAACCTGTGCGATGTGATAAGAGAGAAATGTTGTCATTGTAAAGTGGTTTCAAAGTATGTAATATTTAATATCTAAAGGTGTGAGTTGCATACTTTTGTTATTTCGATTAATATTTCAATTGCATTCTGTAAGGACTGAAAAGCTTGGGTTTACATAAATGAATTAGAACAATGTGCTGGACTGGCGGTCTAGTATAATGTGATTTGTTTATATAAAAGTCAAAGGATGGGTGTTTTGCCAGAATTTAAATAAGGAAATAGAAGTGTCTGGTACAAGTGTCAGAACTTTTTTCACTTACCATTAGCGTTAGGTGAATTTAGGAACTCAAGATGGAATGCCAGTCCATTGCTCTTCCATACTGGTAAGTATATACTGTATATCAGTTGCCACATGCTTATTTACCATTGCCAATCCATAGAACAGACCTTCTCTTGCAACAGTTTGAAATGCTGTGCCTCAATGAGCACCACTTTATGGATAACTCTTCCCCTGTTAATTTTGTACATGCACAATGCATGACTGCTTTTGATCTCATCATGTACACAGTCCTGCCATCTGATTTAACAAATGGTCAGAGCCAGAAGCTGGTAATGTGCCTGTCAATTAACTTTTTATTTACTTCTCTGGTGAGATCTTAACTACAGAAAAACTGTGGCATTAAGTTGTGTTTATGTTTTAGAGTGTTTTTTCAACATGCTGTACTAATGTGGCAACTTGAACCACTTATCTGTTTTGTGTGTATTTTTTTCCTGACTTGATTGGACAGTTGGTGGCTCTTTTTGGTACTTTTTAAAATAATGTATTTAAATAAGTTGTGTTGTACTCTGTGCAGATACTTTGTATTATTTTAAGGTTCAGACTGTAAATGTCTTTAAATAGATATACTGAAATAATAATGTAATTTAATTTTATCATTTGTAAAGTCTTACTTTCTGTTCATTGTTTTTGTCTTTTCTTTATGTAGAAATGAACTGTAAACCTGAAGTAAATGATGAACTCATGAGGTTCTTTGAGCACTGCAGGAAGTTTGTGGTTGATATAGAAGAAAACAAGACAGCTTTGATGGAGGTCGATCTGTTTAAATCAAAGCCTGAGATGATGAGTGTCCTGGAGAAAATGTCTAAACGACTACAGATTCCAAGCAGTGACCTTACACCTGGTAAAACTATAAGACAAAAATTAAGTTCATATAATTTATGTTAAACGTCTTAGTGTAGTTTATTATTTTGCAGGAACTCTAAATTATAAAAATGCAGAACAGTGGTTAGTGCTGCTGCCTGAAAGATGCAGCATCCTGGATTTGCATCCATTTTTTGTCTATGTGGTGTTTACACAACCCTTCTCTTTCTAAGTGGAATTTTCTCCCAAATACCTAAAGATGTACATGTTAGATTAGCTGGCTGTTCCAAACTCACCAAGTGAATGTAGGCCAGTGCATGAGTGGGCCCTGTGATGGACAGAGACCCTATCCATAGTTGGGTTTTTTTTTTTTTTTTTTTTTTTTCTGTCTCTACCTCCTTCTGAATTGATAACTTGTAATACCTCCTTGACTTAGGTTTTGCCTTACCATTCCCAACCAATAGATGGCAATGCAGTACATATTTCTTTTAAATCCTTGCTGTCCATAACTGGTATATTGTGTTACATCTGAATGCTTAAGCTGTTAAAATGAATACAGTTTACCCTTTCTATTAGATAATCTACTTCTAATGTGGATGGCCTGCTGATTATTGAACGAATCGGACAACACAAATAACTGTACTTGGACACTAAAGTTAAATATCAACAAATTTGCCTGTGATTGGCATTTACCCACCACATAACGAAACAGCTCAGGATCATGGTTAGCAATGCCTAAGGCAGACAGGCGGTCCAGTCCCACTCTCTGGAAATGACTATCTGTCTGCCACAGCCAGATGTTAAGTGGATGCCCCCTAGGCCTGGTCCAGCCACTCGGGTCCTCAACAATGAGCATCCTGTAACCAGGATCACCCTCGGGGAATCGAGCCACATGGCATAACTTACGCTCATTCACTAGGGCTGCAGTGATTAGTCGACGTAATCGACAACGTCGACTGCAAAAAAACGTTGACGCAGATTTTTTTATTGTCGACGCGTCATAAATAGAAACTTCAATAGACGCTCCAGTCACAAAGAACCACATTGGTTTTTGTAACTGCAATGCACTACATGAACATCTGGGGACAGTATCGTTTGTTATTGTTTGTCAAGACTGCACACAGTCCTACCAACGAAGAACGTCTGAGGAGAAGAAAAATGTACAGGAAAAAAACGTGGTTGCAATGGCGAGTCGGATAGAGGAGGGGGAAGGAGATGGAAAAAATTGAGACAGAAACTTTCTAAAGTGTGGGAGCACTTCACCGAAAAAGAAAAAAATAGTTGAATGCAGATTATGCAAAGCGGAGCTTTTTTTTCACGGCAGCAGCACCGTGATGCATGAGCATCTGAAACGCAAGCATCCTGGAGCTGTGATGCCGCCGTCTCTTGAGAGGTAAGTTTTAGCGAGTAAAGTTAGTGTCACATGTTAACGTTGATGTTTGTACTATAATGTGTATATCAAGGTTTCGACAATAATAGTTAACCCTTAAACCAACACATACTTGGGTTAATGCACCCCGGACGCCAAATACTTTTTAGCTGCACTTTTTAAGTAAACGTCGCAATTCACAAAGAAAATGTGAAATTTTAATGGAACGCGTATTTTTTTTTCATGCAAAGAGCTTCACAATTACTGCAACACTGATAATTTTACACACTGCAAAAGAACTGTAAAAACTATAAAAAAAAAAATAAAAACTACTGCAACAATCTATTATTATGTTCAAGATGCAACTGAGCCAACTGTGCTTGAACTGGCTGCACGTAAACACACAGAGGTAAACGCTGATGATTGCAGGCTCATCTAGTGCAGCGGCTGAATCCCAGAGACAGTGGTGCTGCTGTTCTGCTGGGGCCGGCAGTGCTCATGAGCTTGCTGCTCAACGAATGTACGGCACTGACTGATCAGCTCCGGTGTGCTGCCAAATTGCTCTGTGAAGCAAATATAGCCGGTTTTGGGGTTCAATGAATGTACGTTGCCAAAGATACTCGCCCACTGCGTGCTGGCAAATTGCACTGAGACATGACTACAGCTGGTTGCAGCATTCAATGAATATACATCACCGAATATACTTGGCTCCGGCATGCTGGCAAACTGCACTGAGAAACAACTTTAGCCGGTTGCGGAGTTCAATGAATGTACGTAACCGAATGTACGCGGCTTCGGCGGTTTAAGGGTTAAGTCAATATAATTTCAGTTATGTTTGCTAATAACGTTTTTGGAGCTATAGTAAACGAGTGAATAAGAGTAGCTGAGCCATCCTGGGTTTTTTTTTTTCTTCTTTTTTCGTATAATATTTGAGTTCATATGAATAGTAAACCATCTCTAACTAATGTTTGATAACTTGTGTTTTGGAGTATATTAGTAATCGGCTTATTACATATTTTAGTCCATTATTTTTTTATTTTGGCATAATATAGTACATGATGTGATAAACTACAACATTTTTCCTTCAGAGTGTGATGATTAAAACATCTTACTCTGTCTGCAAAATCATTCTTGTGTATTCCTGCTACCTCTACTCCCTCTGAGCATCCCTTCTCAGCAGCTGGGAACATTGTCTCAAAGAAGAGAGGCAGCCTCACACCAGAGCACGTCGAAATGCTCACGTTCCTGCACTGCAATCAGGAATATATGAACTGAGTCTTTTATAAACTGTACATTATTGTTTTATTTGTATTGAAGTTTTATTTAAACTTTTGGACTTTAAGAAACACCAGTGGCCATTTTTGGTTAAGTTAAAAGCACTTTTTTTGTTTAAAGTGTATGTGCACCTTAGTTTGTATTGTTTAATGTATTTCTTTTTTATTGTGATGGTCACACTAATATAAAACATCTGATTATTTTCAAATTCATATGTTTCACTGGTTGTTATTTTAACTTGATTATTATTAACCAGTAATGGCACACTGCATGATAACATGCAGTGAATACACTTGACTTGAGCATTCTTAGTTTTCATCCTCGTTCTCTGTAAGTTTAGCATTCGTTTGCTCAGAGGTTGATGTGCTTGCTGCTTCCTGAGCAGCTCTTCTTTTCTCCACCCTAGTGGCCCTCTGCTTCTCTTCTTTCGTCGGCATCTTTTCATGTTAAAACTGATTAAGTTAGTTTTTGTGTTGTAATTACTTAGTACATTTTTCTTAATTTTTCACTTAAGCGCCACAATCTGCCTCAAGAATGATTAACGATATGAAGAGGTAGGGGAAGTGACCGCGAAGGTGGTAAGGAATGAGAACGATGCACATACGCATGCGCCGCACGGCTGCCCTGCTGTGCGCTGTCGAGAGTTGATTCTACAATAAAATAAAAATAAAAAGAGTAATAAAAATCATCACCCGAAAGCGGATAATAGACATCACGTAGTGTACGTGTACCAAATTTCAGGTCAATAGGTGAAACGGTATGCGAGCTACAGGTGATTTAAAATCCTGGACAGACAAACGAACGGCCACAGTAGCGTATTATATAAGAAGATGTTAATCGTGTTAATGCAGAGACATCAGGGTGACATTCACAGGTGGTTAGACGTGAGCAGATGAGGTAAGACATGCACTGAAGCCCAGAACAGGATGTGCAACCACAGGTCGCAGGCATCAAAATAGTCAGGCATGAAATAATCGCGACTAATCAGAAAAAAAAAATTGAACGATTAGTCGACTACCAAAATAATCATTAGTTGCAGCCCTATCATTTACAATGCAGGTAATGTGCCTCATTCAAATCAGTATGCTAACACGCACATTTTAATGTGGTTTTTGTAACACTTTTCTTTTGTTTTATAATAAATTCTTAAATGTTGTGAAGACCACCCAGATTGACAGGCACATACCAAATGACAGTTAAGCCCAAGAACAGGAGTATTTCTTTAACAATGAAAGATTATACACAGGGAAGTAGCACCTTCCTGCTGTCATAAAATATCAGACACCAGACTAAGCAATGTGCAGAAGCAATTAAAAAGGCAAATAAAATGTTAGGTTATATCGTAAAAACTGTTGAATTTAAGTCAAGGGACATTATGCTCAAACTATATAATGCCCTCGTAAGACCACATCTGGAATATCGTATGCCGTTCTGGCCACCATAGTACAAGAAAGACACAGCAGCACTTGAAGCTGTGTAGAGGAGAGCAACGAAGTGCATCACAGGACTTAAGGACCTGTCCTACTCTGACAGATTCAGAGAATTAAACCTTTTAGTTTAGAGCACAGGATATTATGTGGGAATATAATTCAGGTATTTAAAATCCTCAACGCCATTGATAAAGTAGATTCAGCAACATTCTTTCAGCTTAAGGGGGATTTACGTACTTGAGGATATATGTGGAAATTAAAGGGAAGTGCATTAAAAATTGAAGCCAGGAAGCACTTCTTTATGCAAAAAGTTGCAGGACTCCTGAGACAATGTACTGTAGTTGAAGCAGACACCTTAACAACCTTTAAGAAGAATCTGGATGAGATATTGGAACAGCTTAGCTATTAGATACACAAACTGACTAGATGGACTGAATGGTCCCTTATCATTTGTCAAATTTCTTACAGTATGTTCTTATATACTAACTAGTAATTAGCCACAGATATTCTTGCACCAGAATGTCTGCCACTGTCAGGCACTGTCTCTCCTGGCAATCTACTGAGGACCATTTATGTACTGCAAGGGCTTTTATTAATCCTATGATCTGATAGTCTCCACTGTATTATTGAACCTTCCCATGGTTGTAAGGTGTATCGCGAATATTCCTGGGAATACATACTATTAGCTCATCTAGCCTATATGACAGGCCGCAGCCAATTGTGCATTTACCCATTGCATCTTAAGGATAATCTGCTGACTACTACACAAATGATATAAAATATCTGCACTGCAGTAATGCAAGATTTGTTGCATGTTGATTAGCACATGCAGGTAGAAACTGCACTGTACTCTGTACATATGACCTTAATGACCCTAGAAATCTATAATATAAAGTTACAGCAGTAACTCGCTGGGCACAGTAAGTAACTCACTCATTGAGTACAGATGCAGCATAGAGAGACATATTGCTTGACCAGAAAACCAGGCATTGGGTATTTGGCTGCTCTCTGCCTCTGCTATGCTACAGGACTGCTGTTGAGTGCAATGTCAGATCTACAGGTGTATTATTCCTTGTTGCTGTAATTTACCAAATTTCTGAATCAGTACCAGTAAAAACTAAATCAAAGTCTGGGGTGCTTGTTCTCTTATCTGAGACTGATGACAGCAGCAATACCTGCAGCATGCTGGTCCAAGTAGTGTTTTGAGTGTATCATGAAAACTGTTCCGATACAATGATGTGCCTTGGTGGTCCCAGTAGAGTTTGATTTGAAAACAAGCCTGTGGATGCCATAGTGTAGTTATGAAGTAATATTGCAATTTGCCATACTCAACTGAGGATGCGACTCACTAAATTAGTTGTGTGTGTGTGTGAAAAATTTAACCTGCAGTTCCAGCCTACTTTCATGTGCGGTGATGTCATTCCATACACGATACAATGTCATACTTAGTTTTGGCAGTATTTTGTATTGCGAAATTTTATCCAATGAAGTTTTATCCCATGTCTAGTATATTCAAATGAACATGCCCACTCACACTCTTGACTCAAACATTGGTAGCAAGAGCGAATAAGGTTTCACAGCCATAAGGTGTGAATTGCATTTGGGAAGCAATAAAGAATGTCTGGTTGAAAACATAAGGCATCTGCATTTGGACAAAGGACTGTCAAGACATAAGGTCACACAGTGGAATGCTAGTAGGTAGAGAGGGCGATTGAGGAAAAGGGAGATGCTATAAGGAGTGACAGAAAAAAGAGAAAATGACAAAGTGATCTGTAAGGAAACAGAGAAATGCTAGGAAAGCAGTTGTATGAGTGCAAAAAGTCAATAAATAGGTATTTGTAAGAGAAATGTGTTCAGGGTCACGAGGAAGATGGCCAAAGAAAAATGGGATGTAGTAGGTGTGAATTGCTTGAAGAATGCTGACAAGAATATTGTCATGAATGGTAATAGAATTAGTGACACCTGGAAATGTACATGGAGAAGCAGTTGAATGAGGATAATAAATGTGTAAAGCTGCTTTTGTGAGAAAATAAAAGGACTGAGCTGTATTTTCTCAAAAGAGGAGATTGTAAAAATGCTGAAAAAGACACAGACAGAAAAAAAGTGGGCACTTCTGGAGTGGTATTGCAAAGGACCAGAAGGTCCTGGAGCTGAATAGCTGACAGACATATGCAACATGACTGTATGTGAAAGAGGATATCTGAAGATTGTAAAAATAAATAAATAAATAAATAAGTGTGCTTATTCCACTATATGATGGTAAAGGTAATCCTTTGGAGCACTGTTTATATTGAGTGATGAATATTTTGGTGCAGATAATAAAGGTGGATAAGAAAGTGCTAGAGAATAAATCATATGAAAGTAAAAGTAGTACTCCACCCAAAAATATTTTTATATGTTATTTACCCCATGAACTTTGTAGTGGTGACAAGAAAAAAAATTTAGTGTTATATTTTCATGTAGAAGGGAGAGAAAAAAATGACATCTAATGGAAGGCAATAGTGACAAATTCTGATCAAAAGCAAACATGAAAAATGCCCATGGAAACAGAAAAAAAAAAAATCACACGTTACATGTGTACACATGTAAGTTATCCATTTGTATGTTCAAAACATCCAAATGCATAACTTTTGCTAAAATATTTGAGGGTACTTCTAGATTATTTAGCATATATTATAAACACAAAACTAAAACTTCACATGGGATTGACAGGTGTAGGGAAAGAAGCTGCATTATGTATTTTAATTAGGTGGTGTTGGGCATTAGAACATTTTAGTTGTGGTTGAATGATTAGCATCTGTGGTAATGTCAATGAGATACAAACAGTGGTTGAAAAACACTTTAATTACAGACAGTGAAGGTGGGGTTATAAAAGGGATCCATTTTGAGTCCTTTGCCTTTTGTGATAGAGGTGGTGACTAGAGAAATAGGTGAAGGATTACTTTTAAATGGTAATCTTTAAATGGCAAAAAAGTGAACTGGTATTGATGGAAAAGATACAGAAATGAAAAGCTTGCTTGGGAGGTAAATGCAACAAAGATCAAGGTGGAGGTCTTTAAAAGGTGGTACATAGGTGGTACATAGCTGTGCAGCGTTTGCAGTAGAGGTGCTGGGCAGAAACTTGGTCCCATGTATAGTTGTTGGAAACTGATACATAAAAGATGCAAAGTATGCATCACACCTTGGTAAGTGGGAGCATGATGTTTGGCTGTATAAACACTATATTTTTCCTTAATAATGTACAATAATTAAACTTTTGCAAAATATTTTTTCTTCTTTGTAGATTTGGTTGAGGCTGCATTTCTTATGTGTTCTTATGACCTAGCAGTCAAGAATATAGACTCTCCTTGGTGCAGTCTGTTTGACAAAGAGGATGCTAAGGTAAATATATACTTTATAACTGTGGTGCATATATGATTAAACAAATGTGTGTGAGTATATGTGTGTGTGTGTGTATGTATGTATATATTTATATATATTTTTATTTTTTTATATATATATATATATACTCAGCAAAAAAAAAAAACGCCCCCTGACTTTCAACTGTTTTTACTTTCAGTAGACTTAATGTGTAAATATTTGTATGAACACTAAAAGAGTCAACACCATAAGACATAAACTAAAAATGTTTCACAATGTGTCCCTGAATGAAGGGAGGCTCAAAATCAAAAGTACCAGTCAGTATCTGGTGTGGCCACCAGCTGCTTGAAGTACTGCAGTGCATCTCTTCCTCATGGACTGGACCAGATTTGTCAGTTCTTGCTGTGAGATGTTACCCAACTCTTCCACCAAGGCACCTGCAAGTTCCTGGACATTTCTGGGGGGAATGGCCCTAGCCCTCACCCTGCGATCCAACAGGTCCCAGACGTGCTCAATGGGATTGAGATCTGGGCTCTTCGCTGGCCATGGCAGAACACTGACATTGCTGTCATGCAGAAACTCACGCACTTTTTGCCACTCCTGTCTGGTCCAGCGAAGGTGGGTTTGTGCCCATAGGCGGC
>JANRMT010062813.1:44524943-44656791 GCA_026402145.1 Polypterus bichir lapradei | reverse complement strand
GAAAAAGGGACGTTTCTTTTTTTGCTGAGTATATATATATATATATATATATATATATATATATATATATATATATATAGTGAACTTGAACCCGGACACAGGCAGACGGACAACATAGTTTCACCCAACACATGTTTATTTACAGTCTATGTACAATGCACGAACCCCAGTGCCTCTTGCACCGATTCCCCCAATGTCCAGGCCTCACAAGTCCAATGCCTTTCTCCTGGCCGCCTCCCGTTCTCTCTCTCTCAGCTCCGTCCTCTTCCACCCGACTCTCGCCAATGACTGGAGGGAGGCGGCCCCTTTTATAGGAACCCGGATGGGCTCCAGCTGCTTCCCGGCCATCTCCCGCGGACACACCCCCGTGTGGCGGAAGTGCCGGCTGCGCATCCGGAAGCCGTCCGGGTGTCCCCTATCGTCTTACCCCCGGCACTTCCTGGTGTGGCGGAAGTGCCGGGCTCCCGGGATAATCAGGCACTGGGGCGCTGCCTGGCGGTGGCCACGGGTCCCTACAGGGCTGGGCTTCCAAGCCCTCTACCCGAGGCCTCCAGCATAACCAGGATGGACGCCCCCTCGCGGTCTGGAGGAGGCACAAGCCCTCCTCTGGTCCTCCTGGGCGTCCCGGCCGGGCACCACAGTGCCCCACCGCTAGCGAAGACACGTGGGTCCGAGCGACACTCCCCGAAAGGGCAGCACGTCCCCAGAGAGGGTCCTACTATGTCCCCAGGGTCCAACACGGCACCCTGGGACATCTCAGTTCGGCACCCCCTCCGACGCCAACGTGCCCCTCTGGTCTGCGCCGCTCTCGCCCCCGCCGTCTCCACCAGCTGGGTCACCATCGGCCTCCCGGCGGGGAGCCCTCCCGCGGAGCGGCCCGTTCCAGGAGGGCAGGTCCCCAACGACGTCGGCTCCAGCGCTCGTCGGGGGTTCGGACCTACAAAAAGAGAAAAGGGAGAGCCAGAAGCACTGCCAGGACACTCACCTTGAGCGTCCTGTCGGTCTTTGTACCGGCAGTGCTCCTGCCCCCCTCCGACAGCCCCCGACTTGCCTGCTAGAGTCCTCCGCTGCAGGTTCCATGCCCGTCCTTGCGCGGTCCTCGGGACCGCCCTCGCAGACGGCTCGTCCATGGGATTCCCTCTGCCTCCGCAGAGGACGGCCTTTCCTTGGACGCTCGCACCCAGCGAGACGCCCCTTCCTATCGGAGGAACCGGCATTCCTCCCTCGGTTCCTCCTTCTTCTCTTGGACGGCTTGACGGTCTGGGTCTGAGCATGGCAATAGCCCAAATCCAGCCCCGTCTGCGTCCCTGCAGAGCAACATGAGACTGCCGCGGGCTTGGAGCGCAGGGCGCTAGGACCCAGGGCACTCAGGAGCCCCGATCCTACCAACCCCTGCATGCTCAATCTCCTCGCCTCGTCAGCTGTCTGTACCGCCGCGTCCGCTGTTGGGGAGTTGCCTACTTGAAGCCGGTCGTCCCGTAAACAGTCACGGACCACACAGGATATACCGGCATCGGGGCGCCACCTGGCGGTGGCCACGGGTCCCTACAGGGCTGGGCTTCCAAGCCCTTTACCTGAGGCCCCCAACATAACCAGGATGGATGCCCCCTCGCGGTCTGGAGGAGGCACAAGCCCTCCTCTGGTCCTCCTGGGCGTCCAGCCCCGGCCGGGGACCACAATATATATATATATATATATATATAAAGAGAGAGAATAAGTATTTTGTACAGGCCCGTATTTTTGCCATTGAAACTGCCATAAATATTAGAGACTGTTCATTTCTTTGTAAGTGTCAGCAGGGGATCAAATAACTTATTTCCCCCACTGTGTACTGTATGTATTAATAATAATATTAATGAAAATCTTTTTAAGTTTCTCTGATATATAGTTTTTTTCCTTTGACAGATCATTTGGCAGTGTTGATTTTTTTTCTTTCTATATATACACTTTGACACTAGATTCTAGAATACTCCAGTGACTTAAAGCAATTTTGGAAGAGAGGCTATGGTCATGAAATTAACAGCAAGTCCAGCTGCAAACTGTTTCATGATATTTTCAAGCGTCTAGAACAAGCACATAATGAAAGCAGCAGGCAAGTACAGATTTTTTTTCTCTCCTTACTTTCCTTTTTAACCATAAAATAGTGTGCATTACTTTTAAGTAGCGATTGCAGCAGAACTCTGTATTAAAGGACTTCACCAAATTAGGGTATCGATAATCGTGCAAAGATGATATAAAGTTGAAAAAAAAATCTTGACTACTGCTGGATTGGTACTACAGTGGTACCTCGGTATACGTCCGCTTTGGAATAAATCCAACTTGGTATACGTACTGTTTGGACCCGAAAAATTTTGCTTGGTATACGACCTTTGTTTGGAATACGACTTGCGTGCTAGAACACCACACACACTACCCTTGTTTACCTCTCTCGAGACAAAGACACGACTGCCCACGAGTGTCAGTATGCCAGTTTCTAGCATTCAGTGAACAACCCGCGCTATAACTCTATGTGAATTTTCATGTGATTTTGTGTTTTTTCACGGAAATTTGAATTAATTGTTGAAAAGTATAAAGGTGGCATGCGTATCCGGGACATGGCTGCTGCATACCATATGCCGAGAACAACGGTATCTACGATTGTGAAAAACAAAGACGTTATTAAAAAGTAAAGTGAGGTTAAATTTTCAATTATTTCTTCTAATTACTTTTGTATTTATGCATTTTAGTATTAAGCAGTGTTTAAATTATTTTATACAACCCCATCAATGTATAATATGCCAATAACAATAGGATTTTTTCATGGGAATGGATTAATCATTTTCCTTTTACTTCTTATGGGAAAAATTCATCTGGTATAAGTCAAAGGATCTGGAACGGATTAAGGATGTATACCGAGGTACCACTGTAAAATTATGACTATGGTATCGATACCAACTTTTAGATCAAAGTACTGTACCAAAATGGTGCTTGGGGGTGGGGACTGCCCCTAAATATTGATACTGTATATCAAAATGTCCTTTATTAGTGGATACCTACTACCCATGGTGTACCATCCTGCCAATTTTCATGTTTTTAGTGACACAGAGATTATAAAACATGTACAAATAAACAGGAGGGTGTTGTATTTGACATTTAGCTAATATGAGATGGATCAATGTAGTAAAAGAGGCGCTGGGTACCTAGAGACACTTTATAGAATTACTGCAAAAATGGAAAGCCACACACTGTAGGATCTTAAAAGCAAACTGACCTTAGATTACTTTATGTTGATCTTTTAAAAGAAGTTAGTAGTCCCTAAAGCTTTTCTAGCTGCTAACTCCTAATTAGTGACTTCATTAAGTATCAGAAGGTCATTTTTACTTTATCAAACTTACATTATATGGTTTTGTACAGTTAAGATTTTGACATGCTACATGTTAGGTATCTTACTTAATTTAGGTTGAGTTTGACTAATAATAAATGAGTAGCCCATAAAGTAATTTCATGCTTTTCAAACTGTATATGTTTAAGTACTGTATATATTTTTACTGTGCTACTCTTTCTCGAAAGGAGGAAAAAAAAAAGATTTACATTCGCAAATTACATGCAAGTCAGTCTATTCATCCATTCAATCATCAGTCATCCTACCCTTTTGCATTTAGTATACACTTGCTGGAAATATCTTTAAGAATTTCAATTAAGCTTAAAGCTTCCTCCATTGCCATAGTGGACATACCAAGGTTAAAAGCTGTTTCAATACTGAAAGAAGGCTTTCTTTCAATATGGCTTATCCTTCTCAGAAAAATGGCCAAACAAAGCCCATGTACAGCAGTGCATTAGTGAGGTCGGCAGTGGTCATCTTCTTAGAGGCGTACTGAGCATGTAACCTAAGACAACTGTGATAGCTTTTTCTGTCTGTAGAGTTAGCTACCCATCCATCCATTTTTTACTGACTCTACAGTATTTTAAACTTTTAGAATAGTTTTTTTGGACCAAATAAAAATATATATATATATATATATAATTTACATTCTAGTTCAAATGAGTAGGTAGGTGCCATTTACCACTCCATTTGCCAGCCCTTTTCTTCACCTGCTAGCAAAATGAATGTGTTTTTTGTCCACACACATTCTCCTCATGCCCAATATATTATTAAGTTACTATAAAGCAACTGTGCTCTGGATTTTCCTGCTCTCTGGTGAACTTATGTGCTTTTGGCTTCAATTAACACAAGTTTATTTACGTTGTATCTTATCTTTATATTCTTATACAAATGTTATATATGTTTGGGGAAAAATTTATAAAGGTTACTTTTACTCTGTAAAAAAAAAAAAAATATACTGTATAACGTTTAGACACAAAAAGTTTATCTGGAATGTTTTTGAAAATGAACTTTTTTCTCCATGTTTGGTATATAGTACACTATCTATATAAATAAAGTATGGTCCGTTGTACTCTAAATACTTAAATCTGACCTTCATTTTACTTGTTACATTCTCAAGCTATACAGTTATATGAACAAAATTAGTTGTTTTGGATGTAAACATAAAGACCCTTATTGACTTCATAAGTTAGTTTGTTAAACAACATGTTTTCAAATAGTCTGTTCCATCTAAAGTAATGATCATTTAAGACGGGGGGCCTGTAGGTTTTAATCTTGGCTTCTCATATACCGCTTCTTCCATGGCTGTCTCAGGGATGGACCTATGAAGACAGAAGGAGACTTGCATTGTCAAAACACTTGTCCCTGCAGCTGTTTTTAAGACACATAGCCCCTTGTGGCCCCAGATGATGAGCTACTCGTTGAACTTCTAATTATCTGCCCTACTTTCCAGTCAGTCTTGATGTTTTAAAAGATGTAGTCCTTAGCCATTCCTATCCACCTTTCATTTCACATCTATTGTCTATAGTCAATGTGGTCATTTCAATTCAAAATTGAATCTGAATCATGTGCTGTTGGTAGGATTGATGCACAGCATCATATGGATCAAAATGGTTTCTCATATACAAAGGTATGAATCTGAATCAGTCTGATGTGGTAGTATTTGAACCATCTCAAAGGAAAATATAAATTCTATGTGGAATTATTTGTTATCCTTATAAACAAAATGTTTATTTACAAAAGAACAGAGTCTCAGTATAAACATGGCCAAATAAGTGTACAAGAAGGGCAGTATTTATTATGAGTAAGCTGTAGAAATGTGACATTTTAGGATAATATGTTGGATATGTTAGCTAAGATTTTTTTTTGGTTTAATGAATGTTCTTCTTTTCAGCCCTCCTTATGAGCAAATAATTACAATAAATAGTGTTTACTTTAAGTTGTTGTGCTTGCTTACAAGGATTGGTGAAAATCCGTTTATTACAAGGATTGGTGCAAATCCGTTTATTTTCTGATTTGGTGGCCTTTAATAATATAGATCTTAATCTAGCATAGTGTAAACTCCTTTAATGAGCGAAACACAATTACAATGCCCTGTATAATATGCTAGTTTCACTCCACAATAAAGAAAGTGGAGGAACACTGCTCTTCGACTTAGCATCTTCATAACGGTCCTCATGTTATCTCACATTTCAGTTTCAATTTATCTCATTATTATGACTTTCTGAATTACTGTATGTGATACCAGCTCATCTTAGTCATAATATTGAGATTATATGTCATAATGTACATTTAATAATATAACACCACATGATTCTGTTAGCTTTTAGAAGAAAGGGTTGTAGCCTTCAGAGTACTGATACACACTTCAAGTCTGTCTTTGTATGTTTGGCACTGGTTACTGTTTTATTAGTACAGATTTACAAATGCTAAGACATTCTGCTCAGCTAAGAATAGCGTGCCATAATTGAGGGGACGGTTTTCACCATAGAAGATATACACCACAAGAAAAATTAAAAGTAATGTGCATCATCTGGATAAATTTCATTCAAACTTTAAAATCAAAGATGTGGCATCTTTTTGCTGATTGTTTTATAAGGAATAGAAAGGGAGTATTCAATAAAATGTTGGTCAAAAAAATGCAAATTACATACATACGTATGGCACATATTTTCAAATTGTTCATCTACTTAGTAATGAAACCTTCAAGGAAAACTTAACATTCTTGCAATGTTGAAAGGAAAGCATTCTGGGGATGCAGTGCTACCTGTATTACAACACTCCTTAGAATTTGCTGTTATGCATACAATTTGATCAGCCACTGTGAGCTATTTGCTGCCTTCCTTAAAGCACTGGCATGCATAAAAATGCATTTCCTGAGTTACTAGTTTTTATAATACAGAAAGTGATAGCTCAGACAACATGTGTATCGGCACTTTTACATCATGCTAGAATAGGTACCACTGAGTAAATCTTGCTAAAAGAAAAACATGGACTTTGTCACTACTGCTTTTCTGAGTCTGAAGCTTGCACTCAGTTTTTGTCTGTGTGGAGTTTCTATGGTGTTCTTACTTCTACATGTTTTTTCCTAGTGTAGGCACTCCGGTTGCCCTTTTACATCCCAAAGATGTGCATGCTAGGTTGATTTGTGACTTTAAACTTGCCCAGTGTGGGTGGTGTAGCCGATGGTTTTAAGTTTACCACTGTTATCAGTGTTTTAAATACAGCATATCATAATATCTTTCTGTATATTATTGGTTTATTAAAGGAACAAACAAACTGTGAATGCCGCTGTGGTGAACAATGACATGACAGCTGTGGGAAACAATGGTTGATTGGTATACAGGTTGCAATGTATGAAGTGCTCTACTGCTGATTTAAAGAGTCACCATGTATGCATGCATCTCATCACTCTGTAATGACAATCATACTGTTTTGTTCCTGTACCAGCCACATTACTTAATGAAAAATCAGTTTTGGAGAGATCTATAGGGTAGTCCAGATCTAATTATGCCATTTTCATTACACTTTAACTTATTAAGTTTATTACATAGAAAATCACCCAAAAAATCCCAGACCATCGAGAAGTGTGCGAACAGACGACATGAAGAATCGTCTTTGCACCGAACTGGAATCGTCCCCGCATAAATCAAAGTCATCCAGACAATCTGGATCTGCATAATTAGATCTGGACCACCCTGTACACTGAAGTGCTTTAGACAGATATATCTGCATGTGCCATGACTACTCATAATGTAACATGGGGTGATAGTACCCACTGTAAGGACCCTGGGATATTTCTGTTGAAACTATGTAACTAATGTAAGACACAAACTGATAAAGGAAAATACTTGCCTCTGCAGAAGAAATTAAGGAGATCTCCACACACCACTAGTGAGAGTTTTCACTTGGTGGTCACAGTTTGTTAAATGTAACTGTCCGTCCAATTGTGTTCATAATTTGTAGTTGTAATTGTTTTTTCACTATTGTTAAAACATATTTATACATGCTAGAAGAACAAAACAAGGACTAGGTACACTCCAATTTTCTGTAAGCATTATTGATGAGCATTCTGCACTGTAGGGAGTGATTGAGTCCTTCCTGCTTTGTGGACAAGCTCTTCATAGACTGTTCACAGGTCACAGTGTCAAAAGGTGGATTGCAGCCAAAGGTTTTAAGTGTGCCACTGTGATCTGTGAGGTTTATTACAAACACATTTTATTAAGAATAACCACACAAACTAGCTGACAGGGTGAACCTAACGGGGAGATGAGATGAGTCAAGTGTTACACAATGCTGAAGTGCTGATGTGCCCTCTTTGGTAATGATCAATATTATGACCAGGGTCACTGTCAGCTATTTCAAGGTTTCCCAAACTGATACTGCCAAGCAAGCAACCTCTGCAGTAATCCGTGCAATTTTCTATTAACGCTTACCAGCAAAAGATTATACCCACATTTGGAGTTTGCATTCAAAGAGAAGAAATAGAAGTCAAACAACTGCCGTGCACTACAGAGCTTACCTACAGACATCACTTTTACCCATGCCTAGGGCAAAATGCCTTCCCGTACTCTCTCTGTCTCTCAAAGATGGACAGCGCCTTTGCAGAAATCCACAACTACACCACGCTTTTTCCAGTAGCTCTCCTTCAAGTATTATATTATTGTGAGTGTGAAACTGCTATTAAACAGAAGCTAAGTATAATCTTCCTTTAGTGTTATTAATTCTTCCTACCTTTTAGAGTCATTGCACTACCACTAGGGAATGATATAATAATTTATTTTATATATATCTTTATGTATACTTTTGGTGGATGCTAAAATGGATCGATTCCCTATTCAGGTTTGGCTCTTGCCTTGTGCCATGCTGCCAGGATAAGCTTTGGCCTCCCAACAACCCTAAATTGGATTAACTGGGTTTGAAATGTACATATTTATTTTTGCATGATACAAGACTGGTGTTACATTTTGTTTCTGTGTCAGCACACACTGTGTTATAAGTGCTGAACTGATAAACCTAGTCTTTTCAGTAAAAAAAATATGTTTCATAAAATTGTTAGTGACTTTATAGGTGGCATTTATTAATCAGTGTTTCCAACTGGTCTGGTATATCACAATGCAAAATTACAGAATTTCAGAATGTTTTAAAAATTGTTTCAATTTTCCTGCAAAGCTTTATTAGTTGTTAAGAAAATGTACAAATTGAGACAAATAAAAGTTAATAAATTCATCCTTCAATCAGTGCCAGAGAAAGAAATCTACCTATCGATTTTTATATCTGCTTCTCTCAGTTCTTTGTTAAAGGAGCAGTAACTTATCCCAGCAGCACAATTATTAGGCAAGTTGTATTTTTGAGGATTCATTTTAATATGGAACAAACAGTGCTATCAGTCAATCCAAAATGTTAATAAACCTGAAACCTGAATGTTTCACAACAGAAATGTGAGTGTGAACATCATCAGGGGAATACATATGTGCGCACAATTATTAGGCAACTATTAGTGTGCAGATTTATTATGCAACTAAAGGAAAAATGAAAAATTTCCCATCTCACTTGTTTATTTTCATCTGTTATGGTGAGAATAATAAACAAACACCTCAAAATTTACAAATAAACATCTCTGACATTTCAAAAAAAATAAATCAATCAATGAGCAATATAGCCACCCTTCTTTCCAATAACAGTCATAAGCCTTTCCATTCATGGAGTCTGTCAGTTTCTTGATCTGTTGACGATCAGCTTTTTGTGGAGCAGTGACTACAGCCTCCCAGACACTCTTCAGAGAGGTGTATTGTTTTTCTCCCCCGTAAATCTAGCGTTTAAGAAGTGCCCACAAGTTCTCGATAGGGTTTAGGTCAGATGAGGAAGGGGGGCCATGTCATTATTCCTTCATCTTTAAGGCCTTTACTGGCTGGCCACGCAGTGGAGAACTTCGATGCAAGTGATGGAGCATTGGCCTGCATAAAAATCATGGTCTTTTTCCTGTATCACTGTTTGAAGAAAGTGTCTTCGAAAAACTGGCAGTAGGTTTGGGAGTTGATTTTGAGTTCATCTTCAATGCAAAAAGGTCCAACTAGCTCATCTTTAAAAATACCAGCTCATACCAGTACCCCACCTCCACGTTGGAGTGGAGCTCTGTGCCCATTACTGATTCACAGGTCCATCCATCTGGTCCATCAAGAGTCACTCTCATCTCATCGGTCCATAAAACCTTTGAAAAAAATCTGTCTTCAGATATTTCTTGGCCCAGTTTTGACGTTTCAACATATGTTTCTTGTTCAGTGGTGGTTGGGTTTCAGCCCTCCTTACCTTGGCCATGTCTTTGAGCACTGAACACCTTGTACTTCTGGGCACTCCAGGTAGGTTGCAGCTCTGGAATATGAAAGTACTGGAGGATAATGGGTTCCTGGTAGCTTCACGTTTGATTCTTCTCAAATCTTTGGCAGCTAATTTGCGTCTTTTGTTCTCAACACGTTTCTTGCGACCCTGTTGACTATTTGCAACAAAATGTTTGATGGTTCTGTGATCACACACCAATATCTTAGCAATTCCAAAAGTGCTGCATCCCTCTGAAAGACTTTTTTACAATTTTTGACTTTTCAGAGTCAGTTAAATCTCTTTTTTGGCCCATTTTGCCTGAGGAAAACTAGCTGCCTAATAATTCTGCACACCTTGATATAGGGTGTTGATCTCCTTAGGCCACACCCTCCCTCATTGGACAAATACACATCACCTGACGTGCTTAAATCCAATAAGCATTCAAGTTAATACAGCTTGGAGTTGGAATATACGTATTAAAAATGATGATATGGTCAAAATACTCACTTGCCTAATAATTGTGCACACAGTGTATTCCCTTTGTTTTCCTTACAAATGTATATGTATGAAGGTAAAAATTAAGTAGAGCTTTGATATTACAATGTAACTGTACTCTTCCAGATGATGCAATAAATTATTAAAAGTGTGAGGCATAATTAGTCTTGGGTGTCCTTTGTCTCATAGCATTCACATTACCTGCACAGAAACATATAGTAACAAGTGTAGAGTGTACTCTTATAGACACCAATACAGTTATTTGATGCCTAGAATGTTACAACCTTTCCTCCCAATCACTAGGAGAATCATGTGTTGTAATATAACAAACTTTGGAAAACTAAGCTATAATAACAAGATGGTAAATTGAAATTGTGAGATAGCAACTCAGAATTATGAGATGCATTTCAGTTGTTTTTATTGGTGGAAACTGGCTTTCATAAGTACAAGTAGTTTACAAAAAATATTAATATATACAAAAAATACTATTAATATAGAATTAACTGGTCAGTTTTAGCTATACTGACCTTATTAAAAGTATCAAAATCGGTGCTTAGGATTCACCGTGGATCTTGCATTAATAGTGTTTAACATTATTATATTTTTGATTATTTAAATTTATGATATGGTGGAGGAAAACATTGTTTATAATTCTAAAAAAATACAGAAATGTCTAAAATATTAAAATTAAACTGTCTCTCACTGAAAATCAGCTCAACTCAGCTTTTCACAAGAATGCATGAAAACCAGGGAAGGGTTATTTTAGCTCAGTAGTGTTGTATAATAAATGGAACATTCAGTGTTGTTTCTCAGTGTTCTGTGTTAATTAGACAATTTCTGGTTTATTTGCTCATTAAGTTTCTATGTATTTTGTTTTCAACAGTGTGCAAGTATATAGATTATCAATAAAAGTCTTGTCTAAAGAGCCCCTTACACTATCCTGGCTATTTCTAAAATGTATTAGAAGCAGTACTTACTATGATAATTTCAAAAACTTGACCAGTGAAATTCATGATTTACAAGGCCACTGTTAGTTTATTCTTACCTAGTTATTGTCACTAATATGTGATTTTATCAACAGAATGTTTTTTGAAATCTGATTAGGAAATTACATATTATTCACCTTAAACAGTGTAAATTTTGGACGTGGTGAGCAAACTTAAATCACTGCGTATGCTCATAAATCAAACAATAAATCAACAGTTGCTCTGATTCTGTATTAATTAAGTTTGCCATCTGGTGCTTCAGGTAAAGATGCTCCAGGGTATGAAACAGTTCTTTTAATTACATATTGTTAATGAGAAATTTTAGAGTCTCTTTAATTGATTTTGGGCAGCGAAGCATGAATTTATAAAATGAAGGTAAGGTCATGGGGCTGAGCTGAAGGAAGGATGCAATAGTAGGTTGTTGCCTGGACAGTCCTTTAAAGCCTAGAATGAATTCTGATTTCTTACTGTCTTGTCCATGTCTTATTTGATAACCCAAAAGATCCAGATGCCATGGTGCAGTGTGTTTACAGCACAGAGCAAGGATCATTTGTACTTACCATATGTCTAAACATGATTGTCTTTTGACTCCAACTGCTTACTGCCAGCCCACAAGCCACAAGCGGCCCAGAAGCAAGCTCCGAGTGGCCCAGCCCATGGTCCCACGAGAAATGCAGAATAAACTGAGAAAAACACATTTCGTGAGCCTTAATAAATTCGTACAGTAGTTTAGACCATGAATGCAAAGCCCTGCGTAGCCTAGCAACATTCAACCCATAATGCAGCTTGTTGTTGTGTGTCTAAAAGTGGTGGTAGTAGTCTATGATACTGTGAGGACCTGTCGAATAAGACACACTTTTTATTTTGTTTTCTATGCTATAAATGATGCCCTACTGTCCTTGTCTGGGTCATGGGGACGGGACAATTCCAAAGCAACAACAAAAAAAAAGTAGTCTTCCAATTTTCTGCCTCTTACTACTCTTTTTCCCATTTGCTCCCCTCTCACCCTGATCTTGTCACTCAGCTCTCTCTAGGAGGGTGCCCTAAACCCTCACAAAATTCTTTCCCCCCCAAAACTCCACTGCCCATAGCCCATGCAGTAGCGAGACACATTACTATATAAACATAATGTGGGATGTGTAATAAAGCCATGCCTAATCACACTTGTGATTTAAAATGAACTTGTGTTCCCTCAGTGTGCAGTGGATTTTGTATTCATGTGTATTAGTTACTGTTATCACTTGTTATGGATCTGTGCACTGATAGCTTTGATAGAATTGATACTTCTTTTTTTATTCTTTTGAATGTACTTTTTGATGTGACTGGGTCATATATACGCATTGGTGCAATGGTAGTGCTGCTGCGTCACACTAAGGAGATAATTGGTTCGTGTCCCAGGTCCTCCCTGCGTGGAGCACAAAGCACTTTGAGGAGTGTGAAAAGTGCTATATAAAAGTAACAAATTATTATGATTATTATATGATCAAAATATTTATTTTATTTCAAAAGGGCAACAAATGTTATTGCTAATATTGTACACTATTTTGCTTTTATGCACTTTGAGATGTGCCTTGGTCAGATATGACCAAAATGTTTATAATTTTTTTTTTTTTTTTAATTTCAAAAGTGGGGGAAAAAAGTATTGATACTATCTCAGATAATGTTAATTTATCTCTTTTTTATTGTTTATACACTTTTTGATGTGCATGTGTCAGATGTGACCAAATTTAAAAGGGAGACAATGAATAAACATTACTTGTTTTTCAATACCTTCATTTGTGTTGCTTTAAAATTTGTGTTTACCCTGCTGCTTACCGGCCACTGAAAATGTCTGGCCCAGCTAAATTTTTTGTTTTAAAAAATCTGGCTTATCTGAATTTGTAATCGAATAGCCCTAGCTTACTGGTTTCATAGCTATCTGTGAGCAATCATGCACATTCACATTAAACCGAGTCAGTCAGTAGTGTTTCGGTCTATTTTCCTAGTAGATTTTTAAATACACCATTTCTTCTTAATAACTACGACAACACATTTGGCTATGATAAAACACAAACATGCTTTAACTTACAGAAGTAAAACAGGTCGTCACACATGTTAGATCAACCATTTTTGTGCTGGTGGATTCTCAGTGTTGTATGTTGAAAAACTTTTATATAATCTTCAAGCCTAAAAACAGTTGTTGCTTTGCTAATGTTAAATGATGTGTGTACAATAAATAAGTACACATTAAAATTAATGCTGGAAAATGAAACGGAGGTTCACCCATTTCATATAAAAAGTCCAGTTCCATTGTTTGTTTGAACTGTAAAAGGTGGAAAGATGACCACCTGTTCATTTGGTGCCTCTTGTTTTTCAAATTAAAATCTTTGCTTAGTTCAGGAAATGGTACCTTCTGACAAGTCAATAACCTCAGTGCTACATGCGAGTCGTTGAGCTTGAATAACACTTTTCCTGCTAATCTGTTTATCTATTACAACAGGAATATCATTTTTCTAGGCAGTGAGGAACATTTAACACAAATCACACAAACAATGTAACCTTGCAAACTTTTACAAAGACAGTGCTTCACATTTAGGAAGGGTCAATGATGATCTAATCTAGTAGAAATGAATCATTCTATAAAATATGGCCTAAAATTAAAATACATGTATTTATCTGATTTAATCTGGTCTTAAAACAGCCACAGATGTTTAAGAGCCCAACACTGCTCATAAGCACAAAGATAAATAGTTTGGACTAAATATGTAGATTGGAAAGACACACTGAAATAACAAGGAGTGATTAATATGTAAGGATTAACAATGTTTATATTGCTATTATAGTGTAATATGAACATTTAATAGTAATGTGGTGTGGGACCAGTTGTGTACATCTTTTTTTAAATTCAAATGACAGCTTTGCACTTTAGCTTCATTTCTCTCAGTATTATCACAGTTCTTAGTAAATGTTTTTCAAATTTGGCTTATTTTATCTGTTAAACTGTCATTTCTGTGGGAATGACAATACAGTATTAAGACAGACACTTGGAAGCAGTATTTTGATGTAAATGAAGTATAACTTAACAAAGTGTTCATTTAAGTTAATAACTAATATATGACATATTGTTATATGAAAACAAGTAATATACATTGTTTTAATTTATTTACGAATATAAGAATAAATGTTTTTTTTTTTTTTGTTTTTTTTTATACAAATTCTATGACTCTGCTGTTAAAAATGTTTTGCATTATTCAACTTAATCAATGTCACTATTATTATTGCATTTGCAAATTACATACTTGATTTGTTTTGGATTTTGTTACTGTTGCCATCTTTATTAATCTTCTATTTTAATTTCCCATCAAAATGTTAAGCTCTGCAGTTAAAAAGGTTTGTCTAACCATGCATGTTAAGTAACATTTTTGAATGTTCGGCATAGCCTTAAATTATACTTGTCCAAGGAAGTGGCTCCTTATTTGTGAAATGAGATGGAGAAAATGTTATTAAAATGAAATCTGCTTTATCTGAAGGAAGGGAGTGGTCTTGTTATCATGAAATACTGGTGTTATTAATCAAAGACATTGCCTTTTAAAATTCTAAAGTGTGTCCTGCACATAATTTAACTTTTAAGTTAAGTACATAACAGATACACCATTAGATATTTTAGAAAACTGATGGCACCTAGCGCTAGATGTTGAGTGCTTTAAGTGAGCCCGCAAATTATTTGTGTTTAACAATTTAACGACTACCAGTTTAAAAGCATATCATCAAATAACCTTATTTAACAAACTAAATGTGGGAATGAGTTAAAAGGATATGTAGTTGTATGTTTAATCATTTTAAAAGCCAGAAATGTGCCAATATTTATCAAGCATCTCAGAATTACTGCTAGTAATTGCACTAAAATCTGACTAAGATAAGAATTTCACCCTACCACAGAGTAGGACATGAGAAGTGTTTGAAGCACCCGACTACCAGCAAGGATTAAGAGAGTTCTTGTTGGTGAATGAATGATGTCATGATTTTACAGCAACGTGAGCAGAAAAATGCTACTCAAGATGACTTTTTGTAGTTTTGTGGAAATCATGACAACGCCTAGTTTTCTGATACTAACGCTAACAAGGAAAACATAACAGAGTAGGATATTGTGCTGACCTGCATGCAACAACATAAAAAATACTATAACAAGACCAAGATACGAAATGAATGAGTTAAACCTGGTAATGGGCAAGTTTATTTATCAATTAATTATTTGCAGCTGTGCTTTCAGAAGAATCACCTTCTTGCTGTTATGGCAATGAGAAATGCCTTGTAAAGTAACAGTTATACTGAAACTAGCCATTACTATAAGTCACATTCTTGCTTCCAGTGTTCCTAATCATCTTCCACAGAGGTGTGCTGTACCTGTTTCAGTTATTTCCCCCCCCCACCTTATCTTCTGCAAGGCTCTATTTATCCAATGCCCTGGAAGCCTGCACCTGCCCTCTTGAACCTTCCCCAGCTTATAAACTATAATGCGAATGTTCCAGGGGTTTGTGGAATGTGGAGTTCAGCGTGCCTGAGTGACATTTCTGTGTCATTCACCCATCCTGCCCCATTTATTTTCAGGGTAGTATGTTGGCTACTATAGTACAGTTTCCATCCATGACTACCTGTGTGTTGATACTGTGATATCGTTTGTGATTCACATATGCATGCTTATCCACACTTCGAGCAATGATCTGTCTTTATGTGAATGCAGGTTGCTTTAACATTCCCTTACATGGAGTGGTAGGGAAATGTATGAATCTGCATATCACTTAACATGTTGTAAAGGCATTCACAGTTTGGTGCAAAATTCAAGAAATCATCATTTAACAAGTCACATTACCAACACCTTCATTTCAACAAACAGTGCAGGGCTTCTCTGCATAGATGTAGCAGTCACTTACTATACAACATTTGTTAAAAATATTATACTGTCTCAGTGAAATTGATATCTTTTACGAGTTCATTGTTGTCCAGCATTTGTAAAACATTTTACCTTTCCTGGGAAGTGTCTGCCAATCTCTGCCTGAGCACCATCTTGTGGCAGCTCCTAGTGAGTCAGGTGGGCTTACGAGCTGTCCTAAATCTAGTTGAAGTTAGGAATGGTTTCCTAAATTAAGAAAATTTGCAAAAATGCTTTTACCCTTCTAAGAGTACAACCAAATTTGCATCACTTTGAGATTTTTTTAGTCAGTTAGAACTGTTTTTCTACTCTAAGATGCTTGATAAATATGGGCATTGGTCCCAGAATGAGCTGGTTAGAGTTAAAACTATTAACCACCGACTGAACTACAGAATGATTTATTCAGTCTTTGATTCTGTAGATTATTTTTATAATACTGAAAATTGATAGTTGCAGGAAAGTTAGTAGAAATTGCAACATGACCTCACTTCATGCTATTTTGAGGTGGGCAGCTTTGCTTTTATTGTGCATGATTATGTTGATGATCATCTTACCACCACTTCACAATTGAGACAAAAGTGTGATTCCTGTTTGGAGAGGCCAAGGTTAAATAAGAGATTACATCTGAACCTGCTAAATAACTTGCTGTGTGAATGTTGCAGAAAACATAATGTTAACTTTAATAAGTTACATAGTTAATAATGCAAATATCAAGTTTCAGCAATGTACTTCTAATAATGTAAAAACCAAGGCTTATGAAACTTCCTGTATAAGCCCTAGTTACTACTGTAGGACTGCTTTGATAATACTATAGTAAACAGGTTTATTATGTTAAACAAATGTACTTAATTTGTTCCTTTTGTAGAAGTGAAATGATCTACAGTAGGTTACTGCAGTAGTATACTATGAGAGTTTGTGGTGAAAGACATTGCACTGTACAGGTTCCGCAGTTGGCCTCAAGTTACTTTTAGGGACCTACAGTGATTAAACATATGAAATGTTGTTATATTCAGAAATAAAGTGGCTTGCTGGTAACAGGTTTTAATATACTTTGATATTCTCTTATGTGAAACCATGGTTTCAGAGCCCTCTGTAAAGTATTATAATCTAAGAACCTGTTTACTTTGCCAGCAGCATGGTGTGTATGATTGAATTTTACATGGTATTTTCATAGTGACTTTACTTTTTGACTTAAAATGGCAAAATGATTTAATTAAATGGTTTGTTTACTTATAATAACAAATTTGCCATAGGGAACAGGAAGGATCATAACCAGAAGAAACAGACTGAGGTTTTTTTGTTTTTTTTTTTTATTAACACGAGCACTATAAATAAGTAAGGTTATTACTACAATGATGCCTTTTTTTAGATTTTTGTGTAGAGAATGACATTCTTTCCTTGAACCGCATCGTTTGGCTCTCCATCTTTATCAGTCTTATGAGCATGATCTTGTTTATGTCTTTTCATTTTAATTTGTATGAAAACAGCCTTTCATACCATAGCTTTGTTTTCTTTTTATGCAGTGTTGTGTGTAGGATATTCTTCTGTATGTTTTTTTTTTTCGGTATTGGGGTCAAACAACTGGTTTAACTAAATTTCAGTGGCATGCCATTGTCTCTTGAATTCTGCTACAGCCAACTTCAAACAAAGCTGTAAATAAGTCATTTTCAAGCACTTCTGTCAGTAACATTAAGAAATGCTAATCTGTGTTCGATTGGTAATAAGCGGCTTAACTTAAGCACAACATAAAACATCTGTAAATGCTTAAAAATATACTATAATTATGTATATGGGAGTTTGGGAAGGACTAAAGCAGCGTGTACCTACAGAAGAAAAAAATGAAGGCAAATTTCACAATGAAATATAATTTAAAAAGCACATTTTGAATAAAGTGTTAGCAATTGAGTATTTATGAGAAGTGTGATCAAGGTTGAGCAGCAGAAACATTGAGTTTCTAACCTTTTCCCCTTCAACATGGAATTATTCTTTTTCTCCCATTTACTGTATGTATATGCTTCACAAACTTGCACAGACTGAAATAATTACCCCTAAGATGCACCATCCTCATTTGTACTATTCTGCATTTTTTGCATTCCTCCAAATCAAATTCAGCCCTAAACCTCAAGTCAACCTTATTCTCATTTGGGTGGGTTTTTAAACATAATCAAAAAGAAAAAAAATATCCAAGACCAGAATTATAGTTCTGTGTGAAAGTGGCTATAAAATTGTATGCATTTGTAAATTGCTTTTTTATAAATTCATTACAAAACATGCACAACACACTTACAACAAGTTAGACAATGTACGAATGATGTAATGGCTTTTGGCAACTAAGTTAACTGATATGAACATTGGAGCATTTCACATTTTTCATTTACTTCATCCAAGAGTCAGTTATCACATTTTTATTTATTAAATAACAAGTCATGTTTAAAAGTAACAGCAGTAATAGAATGCAAATACCTTTGCTAGTAGACTACATTAAATACGTGCTTTTTAATAGCACTTCACAATTGAGTTAAAAACGGAACACAAGTCGGCTTGTGGTGGCTCAATAACTTTCATACACAGCAGATTTCAAAAAAAAAAAAAAAGGGGATTGAGTGATGTGTTTTAGTTGTGGATTGTCTGTGACTGTCTATCAATCTTCTTAAACAAAACATTTTGAACGTATATCTAACAGTATTGATTAATTATCAAGTGAAAAATATCTATTAATACTGTGACGTGCGAGTCCCTGTCTTGCACCCCAAAACACGAGGCTGAGTCTCAGTACTTTAGCAAAATCAGCTTTTATTCAGCTTGAAACAGGAACAGCACGGTTATTTATTGTAGCGGGATCTACTACTCTCCTATACACAGACACAGCAAACAGGCAGGGTCATGGCCAAGTAATACTGTTCCCTGCATTTATAATGTTCCTTGCATCACCCATCAAAGGCAGGCGCTTATAGCGCGATCACGATCTTTTCAAATTTGGTTTTGCGGCGAGCTTCTACAGTGCTGGGAGCCTGCGGTTGCCCCATCGACCGATATGCTGTCTTCCACAGATGAGGTGATCACACTTCAGGACGCTTTTTGGCATGTAATCCCATTGGGGGAAGTCCCAAAAGAATTTATAAACCTTACAATACAAAGTGACCAATACTAGTATAAAATCAGTATTAATATTGCCATATGAAAAGGGAAAATTAACTGAAATAAGTTATCTCACTATTAAAATTAGTTAAAACACAGTAATTTGTTAAAATTACAGTGGTACCTTGCTATACGTCCGCTTCGGAATAAGTCCAACTTGGTATACATCCTGTTTGGACGTGAAACATTTTGCTTGGTATACGACCTTTGTTTGGAATACGACTCGCGTGCTAGAACACCGCGCGCTACCCTTGTTTACCTCTCTCAAGACAAAGCCACGACTGCCCACGAGCGTCAGTATGACAGTTGCTAGCATTCAGTGAACATCCCGCGCTATAATTCTCTGTGAATTTTCACCTGATTTTGTTTTTTCGCGTAAATTTGAATTAATTATTGAAAAGTATGAATGTGGCATGGGTATCCGGGACTTGGTTGCTGCATACTGTATGCCGAGAACGACGGTATCTACGATTGTGAAAAACAAAGACGTTATTAAAAAGTAAAGTGAGGTTAAATGTTCATTTATAATATCTAATTGCTTTTGTATTTATGTATTTTAATATTAAGCAGTGTTTAAAGTATTTTATACAACCCCATCAA
This sequence comes from Polypterus bichir lapradei, assembly GCA_026402145.1. NCBI lineage: Eukaryota > Metazoa > Chordata > Cladistia > Polypteriformes > Polypteridae > Polypterus > Polypterus bichir. Next base: position 44,636,984 of record JANRMT010062813.1, on the reverse strand, counting down.
TGTATAATATGCCAATAACAATAGGATTTTTTTTCATGGGAAAGGATTAATCATTTTCCCTTTATTTCTTATGGGAAAAATTTGTTTGGTATATGTCCTGTTTGGTATAAGTCCAAGGATCTGGAATGGATTAAGGATGTATACCGAGGTACCACTGTATTTAAATAAGAACTTGGAAAGGAACTTATTTATTGTAAAACGGGAATACTAATGGTACACGATGGTCAAGATTATCAGTGGCTTGCCACGATTATTTATGTATATCTGACACTGAAAGATTAGGGGCTCTGTACCAGAGATCAGGCATGTAAGCCACTGATGCCTCCCACCACCCAATGCCACTGTTCATTTATAAACCCATCCTATGTTTATATATGCTAGGGCAGCTGCACCTTTTCCATGTTATTAATTAGCTGCAGGTTGATCATGTCACTTCTTTACAATAATAATCTGCAAATAATATTGTTTAATCAATTCAGTCTTTTATATGTTTACATAGTTGTTTTCCCCTTTTATTTATTTCCAGAGAAGTAATTAATTTTCTTTATTAGTTAACTCTCCTAAAGCAGCAGCAGCAGAAGAAGGATGCTGCTGTGTAAGCTGTTTGAGGGCTAATGGGCACTCTGTCCAGCGTTTGATTCACTTGCATCGGATATCGGAGCAGCTGACCGATGAGTAAAAGAGTAAAATTTACCAAATATACAAGTTAAAGCAACCTCCATTAAGGTAAAATTGAAACAGTAAACAAATTCTTAGTTGAAGTCGCACAGACGTTTCTGTTTTAAGATGAATATGTTTGCAAACTCGCAGCATGATCTGTTTGAGATACCTGAATGAAAATTGAACTGTCTTGACAAATCTCTTTGAAGAAGAAGTGTGTGACATCTCAATAAAACTGGTCCACAAGGGGCTGTTTTTTTTCATGTGAACAGACAGACAGACACCGACATGGGGTTTTGCAACAGGTGTGTTGCACATTGTATGCAAACACACCTAAAAATGCAGTACAGTATTTATAAAACATATCAGCCATAAGTGTCTTCAAGGTTAGCACATGATAACTTTTGATCCCATGACCTGAATTGAAAATACTTTACTAATCAGCATGCAGTTCCAAGAAATACTGAGTACAAGAAAAAAAAGAGTGCACAAACGTCTCAAGGATGCAGTAATAAATGGTTTGCATATACTTTATGGTTTGTGGTTTACAAAAAGAAATGAATTCCGTTTAGATTTTTTGGTTTGAATATCTGGTTCTAGGCAGCTTTTTATTTTAAATTACTTGATCTGTTACAGGCTGAATGTACAGTAAACATACATTATATAGTAACGATTTTTAAATGTAAGAATTTTGGCTTTTTAGTATATAAATTCCTTTTTACTTGCATTGGAATTAATTCAAATCATGTTATTTTATCACAAGCATGTAAACCAAAGTTACTTGATTGATGATGTGAAATAATTATGCAGAGCTATTGTTTGTATATTTTAGAGTAGAGTTAAAGAGCTTTGCAGCACAAGGTCCTGAGATGTGAAAAGCTGCACCTGTTTATGTACATTTGACTTACATAATATCAGTTTTATATTTGATGCCTGGTAGGAAGGAAATTGCAGTATTTAGTGTACTTACTGTGCTTGTGTTTGGGTTTATTACTTAATAACAATAGCAAGCAGTGGGTCATTTCTAGGTGAGCTGCATTCCACCTTCACATTCTTTTCCCTCATTATTATTTATGTTCAATCTGTTTATCCATTGACTTTGTAGAATAGAATGGAAAGAGAGTAAAATTCAGTTTTGGCAGCAATATATTCAGAGCTTTTTTTTGCTTATAGTTTTATTGATCTGAATCATGTCATTTTGCAAAATTGCAAAATCTTTGTGTATTATTTTACTAAATGTTTTGTGCATTAAACTTATTTAGTAGTACAAAAGTGAGCCAAACAATGCTGCTGAAGCAAAGGCTGTTCATGTTATCTGAGTATTTGACCTTGCCTATTCTTCTGTTATTATTGTATTTATATTGATGGTACACCAACAGGAAGAACTGTAGGTTACCTGGGGGAAATGGGCAGTGTGTACAATAAATTCCAGTAGCCATAAGGGAAAAAATTCAGTCATTACTGGCTAGAAAATGTATGGTGCTAATTGTGCTGTCTGCAAGGTATGAGTTCTTGCCCAGGATTGTGTCCTTCCAGTCTTAATAATTAAAGTCTGACATGGTTGGGCTTGACTTCTTTTACTATGGGAACATGAATATAGCAGGACCTTTACTGTGGTATTGTTTAGTATTTTACTTTTAAAACAAATTATCCCTCATAAGGCAGTAGCTTTTTTTTTTTTTTCTTTGGAATTGCAGTTTTGCCTAACAGCTTTAAGATAACACAAGTTTATGTAGCTTGCTGATTAGCTACTGTTGCCATTCTGGCTGTTAAAAGTGGACAAAGGTAACGCTAAAATGGGACACACGAACTGGTATGTCTTATATAATAATAAATGCCTTTTGAAACAGTTAATCTTTTACTACTTTGTTTTTGCTGTAATGACATTTGGACTATCCTACTTGCTTTTAGTAGTACACATGGACAGTGGGATATCTTAACACCCGCTTCAATGAAATTCTGACAGGAACTGCATTTGGAGTGTCAATGTTAGTCAGTCTTTGCTGTCGAATTATTTATTCCTTGAATGTGCAATTCCAAAATGCTCTTTATTTTTCCTTTTTTTGAATTAGGGTTTTGAAAATAAATACATTCACTCTTTCTACTTCTGTGTTAAAGAATAACTGTTCTCTATTAATGTACAGTTGAAATTAGATTGATTTTAATAACGTGGAGAGAATATATTGAATAGCCTTGTCATTTTGCATTGTTTGGTGTTGACCTATTGGCCATTTAAGTGAATATGGTTACATTAATGCTCATTTAGCAGTGTGATATATGCCTAATTATCCAGATACTAAAATTGAAGTAAACGTCTACTAATGATCATTTGACTTGTGTGTGCTTCAGTGTCCATCATCTTTTAAAAAAAATGAACAGACTTTGAATTTTGCAATTTATAGTTTTTTTCTGTCACTGTGTTATGTTGGAAAGCTAACTATCATCTAGCACTTGTCCAAAAGACAATGCATGACAATTTAGTTGAAAAAATATACAGTATACAGTCTATTTTCCCTAGAGTACAGTATGTCAAGTTGTTAAACAGAGTTTTCCATTAATAATGTCTAAACACTCTACATCCAAGTTGTGTTGGTCCGGTCTATTGATGCTAGTACAGGCTCAGGGGTATTCTTGATACAAAAGATTCAAGAATTGCTATATATATGCTTTCTCTTTTGTATATTTCATGCAGCTGACATTCAAAACCATATTAGTTATAATATTTCAGTCTACCATCATTGTTCCCACACTTTAAAAATACTGTCCAGGGTCTTTAACTGTTTGCCAATTATTAGGTATGAGTTCAATAACTAAAAAAATTTAAATAGAAAACATAAATTATACATAAATGCATTTTCAAACCCACCCAATCCAATTCAAGGTGAAGAGTACTTCACTGGAACCAAGCAGAAATGGTCCACCAGTCCATGACAGATCAACAGGCAAACACATATAAGAAAATGTAACATATACACAATCAATTTGAAAATGTATAAAACATAATATAAAGAATATACCATATAGTGTACATACTTTTATAATAATAAACATTTATTTCACATTTTCAAAAACGAAGCTGACAAATTAAAATGAGTTAATTTATTTGTCTATACTATTATGCCATGAAAAGGTATTTGCACCTTCCTGATTTCCTCTAGTTTTGCTTATTCATAAATTAATTGTTTCTTACCTCCAAACAAATCTAGTATAATAAAAAATATAACCTGAGTAAACACGATGCGCAGTTGTTAAAAGATCCATTTGATTTAATTAAGGAAAAAAGTTCACCAACACCTATATCAATCATATGAAAGAGTACTTGCCCCCTTAGTTACTCTATCAACCAATGAACCAAATTGAAATAACAAATAAAATTAGACTGGACACCCCCATGCTTGATTGCTACCAGTCCTGTTCAATCTAAATATCACTTAAACAGAACATTTCCAGCAATTTTGAAGCTGATTACAAGGTCTTAATAAGCAGCACACCATGTCTCGATCAACAGAAATTCCAGCAGACTTGAAAAAGAAAGTTCCTGAAATATATCAACTGGGAAAGGGTGACAAAGGGATCTCTAAAACTCTAGGACTTCAACGAACCATGATGAGAGCCGTCATCTCCAAACTGGGGAAAACACAGAAGAGTGGTAAATCTGCCCAGAAGTGGCCGCCATATCAAATTACTCCAAGAGTGCATAGAGAACTAAACTGGGAAGTCAGAGAAGAATGCAGACAAACACTGAAGGATCTGTAGGCCTCTCTCAGCTCAGCTAATGTCAGTGTTCATGATTCCACCATTAGAAAAAAACTAGGCAAAAGCCACTGCTAAACAAGATGAACATAAAGGCTTGTCTAGCATCTGCCAAAAAACATCTTGATTACTCAGATATTTTTGGGATAAAGTACTATGGAATGAATAGTCAAAAAGAGAACTTTTTGGAAGACATGGATTCCGTTACATCTGGCACAAAGCTAATGGTGCTTTCCACAATAAGAACATCATATCCACTGCTCTCTACCAGACCGTCCTAAAGGAGAAAGTCAGTTTTTGATCTGAAGGTAATGCAGCAGGACAATGATGCAAAGTCCACCTCTGAATGTCTTAAAAAAACAAAATTAAAGTTTTGGAGTGGCCTAGTCAAAATCTCCATTGAGATATTGTGGCGGGACCTTAAATGGGCAGTTTCTAGTCTAAATCCCCGCTAATGTGGCAGAAATTAAAATAATTCTATAGAAAAGAGTGGGCCAAAACTTCTCCACAGCAATGTCAAAGACTGAGCTCCTTTTTCTGGAAATGTTGGATGGCAGTTGTTGCTTCAAACAGTGGCACAATCAAGTGTTATGTTTGGGGGGTGCTCAGTTACTTTTTCACATGGATGATCTAGGTGTTGGTGAACTTTTTTCCTTCAATTATCAAATGATCGTTAAAAATGGCATACTGTGTTATAGTTAAGTTGTCTTTTATACAGTGGCTTGCAAAAGTATTCGGCACCCTTGAACCTTTCCACATTTTGTCACATTACAGCCACAAACATGAATCAATTTCATTGGAATTCCACGTGAAAGACCAATACAAAGTGGTGTACACTTGAGAAGTGGAACGAAAATCATACATGATTCCAAACATTTTTTACAAATAACTGCAAAGTGGGGTGTGCGTAATTATTCAGCCCCCTTTGGTCTGAGTGCAGTCAGTTGCCCATAGACATTGCCTGATGAGTGCTAATGACTAAATAGAGTGCACCTGTGTGTAATCTAATGTCAGTACAAATACAGCTGCTCTGTGACGGCCTCAGAGGTTGTCTAAGAGAATATTGGGAGCAACAACACCATGAAGTCCAAAGAACACACCAGACAGGTCAGGGATAAAGTTATTGAGAAATTTAAAGCCGGCTTAGGCTACAAAAAGATTCCCAAAGCCTTGAACATCCCACGGAGCACTGTTCAAGCGATCATTTAGAAATGGAAGGAGTATGGCACAACTGTAAACCTACCAAGACAAGGCCGTCCACCTAAGCTCACAGGCCGAACAAGGAGAGCGCTGATCAGAAATGCAGCCAAGAGGCCCATGGTGACTCTGTACGAGCTGCAGAGATCTACAGCTCAGGTGGGGGAATCTGTCCATAGGACATTTATTAGTCGTGCACTGCACAAAGTTGGCCTTTATGGAAGAGTGGCAAAAAGAAAGCCATTGTTAACAGAAAACCATAAGAAGTCCCATTTACAGTTTGCCACAAGCCATGTGGGGGACACAGCAAACATGTGGAAGAAGGTGCTCTGGTCAGATGAGACCAAAATGGAACTTTTTGGCCAAAATGCAAAACGCTATGTGTGGCGGAAAACTAACACTGCACATCACTCTGAACACACCATCTCCACTGTCAAATATGGGGGTGGCATAATAATTGCATAATAATTGCAGCAAAAGGTGGTTCTACAAAGTATTGACTCAGGGGGCTGAATAATTACGCACACCCCACTTTGCAGTTATTTATTTGTAAAAAATGTTTGGAATCATGTATGATTGTCGTTCCACTTCTCACGTGTACACCACTTTGTATTGGTCTTTCACGTGGAATTCCAATGAAATTGATTCATGTTTGTGGCTATAATGTGACAAAATGTGGAAAGTTCAAGAGGGCCGAATACTTTTGCCAGCCACTGTATCATTCTTAGTTCTTTTGGAGATTAGAATCAATTGAATGTTATGAATAAGCAAAAACAGAGTAAAGTAAGAAGGGGCAATACTTGTAATGGCACATCATATGTTGTAGGTATTTAGATGGAACATTAACTTTTGGAGTGGGCGGTTGTGCATTCAAGCCATAACTATTAATTGTCAAAATGCCTATGCATAATGATACAGTGAAAGCCTTATTGTTATATGTATCACTGCAAACAAAAAACATTTTGATGTCTCGTCATCTGGCATGGATGTTCTAAATTCCATTTCTTTTGCTGGCATGCATGAATAAACACTTCTTGTCTTTTTTGCTTTTTTCAGTATATCCTAAAAAGCAAAATAGTTCATAATAAAAGGTAGTTTTGTTCAAGAATTTTATATTACTTACAGTTATCTAATCAAGTAAAATATAAATCATATTGTATTTTTTTTTTACTTTAAGTGTATAATAATAATTCTTTACATTTATATAATGCTTTCTCACTACTCAAAGCACTTTACATAGTGAGGAGAGCCATTTCACCCAGCAATTATGTTTAGCACCCACCTGGAAGATGCAATGGCAGCCATTTTGTGCCAGTATGCTCCCCCCATGTTAGCTATTAATTGGTGAAGGGATGAAAGATAGTTAGCCAATTAGAGACACATGGATGATTAGGGGGCCAGAATGACTAAGTCATGGTGGGTAATTTAACCAGGACACTGGTATACATCCTACTCTTTACAAAGGATAGCCAGGGATTTTTTATGACCACAGCGAGTCAGGACCTTAAGTTTATGTCTCATTCAAAGGACTCTGTCATTTTCACAGCACAGTGTTCATGTTGTTGCATCTACAGGATCCACATACAAACCACAGGTCAAGTGCCCCCTGCTGGCCTCATTAATACCTCTTCCAGCAGCAAACCAAGCTTTTTCCTTGCATCATCTGTGTGTGTTCAGTATAAACCTAATGTTTTATATATACGATTTAAAATTTGAGTATAAAATATTTAGCAAAGGCTATCAAAAAGATCCACTGCTGCTATTCTTAAAAACACTATGCAAGAATAAATAGCTTGGGCATGCACTATTACCCAATTAGCTTATTTGCTGGCCCATAGATACGTTTGTGGTGGATGGCACTTCTGGTGGAATCATATATTTTTACTAACTGTGACATTTCATACAGCAGTGGGCCTCAATTAATCAGATCTATTAGACATACTGTGCAACCAAGTGCTTTTCTTTATATGCTATTTGTAGGGTTTTTACCCAGGGTCAACATTACAGTATTGGCAGGCAGTGTGGTGTAGTAGTTAAGGGTTTGGACACACATGTAAATGATTTTGTAGGGCAGGGTGGTGGTGGGGGGGGTTCTCCTTTAATAGTCTGTAGATGCGAATGTCCATTATCATAGAGTAGCTTGTGATGGACCTGTTAAAGTTTTAACTTAACACCATCCGTCCTGCTTGATCAGAGGACACCCTACTACCACCTCTACTTCTCTCTCTGGCAAAGTAACCCCTGCGCTCACAGCCACAGCATCTGGCACTAGCATTTGAGCCTTAGACTTTGCCAGACTTTCCCGTTTCCATTTCACACCCCACTGTACTTGGCAAATGCAATTACATCTGGATTTACGTGTCTAAGACAGTGCCTCTTTTGCAGTCGTCTCTCCACCCAGTTGGCTAGTGCTGCTATCAACTGCATCCTTCGTTTGCACAAAACCCCCTGTTAGGTCTGCACAGAGCATGAAAGTCAAAATAATATTAATAAATATTGAAGATTAAAAAAAATTGTCAGCAAACAAAAACACGTTTTGGCTAATTTTCTTTTTTTCTATGATGTCGGCATACTTTAATCAAAGCAGTAAAAGAATTTTTAATATTTTGGGGTATTTAGTTTTTCTCTTGTGGAGGGTTTACCTTTAAATAATGATATATCAAAACATCTTTTCTTTGTCTTGCCAAATTCCAGCTTTTTAACTAAACAAAAAACATTGTTTTGTTGGTGGTTCAGTGACTAAGCCAGTCAACTATCTGTATACATATATACATATATTGTTTTACATGTCATTATAACTTGAACGTGTACTTACTTATTTTATTGCCTTTTTCAGGAATGATCCAATTTCATTTCCAGTTACAGTTCAAGTAGGCCATGCAGAGACCCTGCTTCCACTGATGTCACTCATGGGCTTTTTCAAGGACAGCACTCCGCTGAAAGCTGATAACTTTGCTCAGCAGAAAGAACGCTTGTTCAGGACAAGTTTCATTGTGCCATATGCGTCCAACTTGGTCTTCGTTCTGTACCACTGTGAACAAAGTTATCGTGTGCAGCTTTTGCTCAATGAGAAGCCCCTTCTTTTCCCTAATTTGGATGATCCAGCTCCCCTGTACTCTGATGTTAAGAATCTGTACAAGGATCTGCTTGAGGGCTGCGACTTTGCACAGGAGTGCCACCTTCCTGTGAAACCAAAAATCATTACTGCAGAAGAATTTGGACATGAGTTGTAAACCAAGTATTATGCGAGAGGGTTTTGCATTGTGAGGAAAGAGTACTTTCCTGGGATGTGTTTTAATGCTTCTTTTTACAATTTAAATGTACTGTTAAAAAGACATGGAGAGGGCACAGTAATCATTGATTTTTAAATACACTTGGCATTATTGTATTTAAAGGATGGGTACGAGCATCACCGAGTCCAGAGTACAAAATTCCCTACAGAAACATTTTATATTCGGACCAATAAACCACATCTGTCACCCTTTGTTTATCTTAAATACTCAGATTCTTTTTGAATGCAGTTTGTTAATAGAATACATTTATCTAAGAAATTTAATTCTCAACCTATCTTAATCAAGTTTAGGGTTACAGCAGGCTGCAACCTATAAATCTATTTTAATAAAATGTCTCAATGTTTTTTTTAAATTGCCATTTTAAATACAATCTTAAAATGATCAAACCTGGCTTTTAGTTAATACAGAAAATGCTTCCCCAGTTGCTGAGTTAAGTGCTTAACACATTTAGCAAACATACAAAACAAACGCATAACTATTGTCAAGTTACACCAAGTACAATAAATCACAACTGTTGTCATTTCAAGTAGGTCTGAAATATGCTTAATTTGTGCCATTTTCTTTGTAGCGTTTTGTAGCCATTAAGGCATTTTAGTCAAGTAAACTCTCTATGTGTGAAAGCTAGCTGACTGACCCATCATTCGTGTGAAATTTGGTTTGAAGCGTCACTTTCCAAAATTTCTAACATCTAATTGAAAAGATTCTCTCATTTCCCTAGTTTTTGTAGCCCTGTCCTTGTCTTAGTTGCCAAGTGCGTGCTAAGCCACTTAAGATAAGTGGAAGTTCACTTCTTTAGCATACTGCTGCAATGTTTCATTTCCTTGATAAACAGTGTTAAATCTGAAATATGAAGTGGTGGCACCATTCCTTACTTGTTGATTCCATGCTGTTACAGAACATTGTATTTTTGCACTACTGCTGGAATAGAATTGCCTGATCTTTTACAGCCCTGTGTCTGAATCACTATTTGAGTCTGATTTCAAAAAAAAAAAAAAAAAAAGTTTGGAAAAGTTGTTTGAATAATTGGACCAGTCAAGTTCAATTCAGTCAATTGTGGGACCACGGCAAACTGCTGAAACACAAGCAGAAATGTCAGAGTTCTGCTTAAGGTGATACTTTTATTGGCTTTTAATACAACTCAAAAAACACGATCAAGTGCACGTGAAACCAAAGTTGGTACAAATACACATCAACAACAATAATGTGTAACTGAAGGATCACCAGACCAAATTTAACTTTTAATCATTGCCGAATTTTAAAATGAATCCTTGCCAGTTAAGGTAGGTTATACGTGATCACTGAGTTCACATATCATGACTGTGCACTTAAACCTGTGCACTCACTTTGTTTTTGTATAATTTTTTTTTTTTTAAAGAATCAACAGGCTTTTCAGTTAAAATGCCATGGAAGGGGAGAATGCTAACTATTAGACAATGGTGAGGGAGTTTGTGTTTAAAACAAACCAAGTGTGTGTGTATTACAAAAGCTCAAGACTAGTGTAGAAATTGTGCGGCATTTGAAGTTCAGTTTAACAGTTTTCTGGATTGTCTGATTTGTATTTTGCACAAGAGCCTTTCACTGCTCAACTGTCTGTTCTTCTTTGAAAAGAGGATGTTGCAGTTGTTAATGGTGGCATTTTGTAATCGTTTTACTACACCTTTTAAGCAAGAAATAAAATAAAGTATTGAAGCGCCTTGCCTGACTCCTTCATCTTTGCTCGCCATCACAAAGCATTTTACGGCTCAAATAAAATTACAATACAGTATCAAAGTCATGAACCTCCATTATACACGAGACTTGCCAAGGTTTTCAATGCTGCCATTATGCTTGTATAAGTTTCTATAAATTCCATATTTTATTAGAAGTAATTCTACATGTAGAACTTCATAAGTCTGAATATTCTGATAGGTTACTCCTAGGCACACCTATACATATAAAAAAACAGACTAGAGGTAAAAGTCCAAAAACTTTAGTTATTCAAGCATACAACGCACATGCAACTGCTGGGACTCGGCTCAAAGAGGATGGCATTACAATTTTGGAAATCTTTTTCACATAAAGCCCTGTACTTTCAAACACTGCCATTTAAATGACCCTTTGTAGACTTTGTCTTAAACGTTCATTAAATTATTCATTTTAGTGCAACCATGTGGTTTAACAGTAGAACATGAAACACTTTTAACAAGGGGGCAGGTTTTGTCCTGCTTGACTGAGCTGCTGAGTTAATTTGTGTTTCCTAAGAAAAGCATCTTTGCCCACTAAAGATAGTGAGCAGAACTTAGCCTGTGATGTAAGCAATTAGTGAGCAATGTGTTTTACCACTGGACTTCACGCTGCCTTTCCAACTCAGACAGGCAGCTCCACAACACTCGGCTTTAAAAGCAAAGTGCTGGCATGAATAATCAGACACCCCACTGTAAGTGAAGTCCATCTTGAAGTGGGTCATCCTGTGCATACATCTAGCCACCAATCATATGGAAATGAACATGTATAATTGCCACGAACGTCCCATGTTAAGTGTGTAATTTGAAGGAAAGATGGGTACTAAGCCTCATAGTATTGACACATACCAACAGTATGTACTGTATATAAATCAAGTAATGTGCAGTATATACTGTGATGTTTGGAAAATTAAATCAAACTTTGGTATTTCTGTATCAGTTTTCAAGTCAGAAAGCCACATCTGCCATTAAACTAATTGACCATTTAAATGTAGGACTGGACCTTGGACAGGGATTAAAAAAAGAAGGATAAAATAACCAGCAGCAGATACTGGCATTCCATCCATTAATTCATTTTAGGGTCTCACATTAACAGAGCAGCACCAGACATGAGGTAGCCCTGGATGGTTCTCCAAAATAAAGCCTGATGCTGAATTGTGAGCTTCTCCTAACATCAAAGATAAGGACTGGCTACACAGAAATGCATACAAAGGTGCCAGCAGCACAGCCAAGCAGTTATTGGGTCTTCTTCTGTGGTATATACAGCTATACACACTCTGTTGGTTCTCAAAACAAATCATATGAACATCAGTCTCGTTAGTAAAACACCGTCAGGCACTTCCTAGACTTTGGAGTCAAAGGCAAAGTTTATCAGTGACCTTTGTAAAATCCTTATCTTTAAGCCAAGGTATACAGTGACCTATGATGTTAAAAGTATGCTATGAAAAACCGTGACAGATCCAGGTCTGAATGGACTTTTTGAACTCGGCGAGAAGAAAATGAGGCGCTACAGTCCAACAATGAGAAAGGTTTTCTAAATAAAAAAAAAAAAATCAACATAATGCAGACGCATGCTGAAATTCATGATGAGAATGCAATTTGCCTTAAGTGGACAAAATGTGATCACCTTTAAACGCCATACCAAAGCCAAGAAAAACTCAGCCAAAGTTCACAACATACCCAGATAATAATCACACACTACTCGGGGACACTGACAAAGAGTTTTGCTGATTACACTGTCACAATATCTTAAGCGTGCTAAATTGTTTCATGGGTATCGAAGCGTGACTCATTTCAGGTTGCATTTAATTACACATGGACAAGTGTAAAATAACAGTGGGTTTTGAGTTCCTTTTGAACAAAGCCCTACATGAAAGTATTGTAATTGTCATGTCAAGAGAAATCCAGACAGCCTTTAAAGGACCACAGTTTGCCCCAACAAAAGTCTTAGAATAGTAATTAGAAATTTTTTAAAAATCTGATGTGTTCATCACATGACTTTCCCTACATAAAGCTATAATTTGATCATTTCGATATTATCGGTCAATATTTTTAAGTGAAAAGAACTTATGGTCTCCTATTGTGCTACAGCTGAGCCTACAGTAAGTGTGTGCAAAAAATGGCAGATCATTATCTCTGGTGAGGAAAACCTGCCGGAGTGATTTTCAGTAGTGCATTTCTAGGTTTGCGTGTCCACAGGTTCATATCCTGAATGACAACACATGTAAAGACGTCATGCCTGAAGTGGTCAAATTGCGTTCTGAGATGCCTAAAATGTGTACATCTATTTAAATTTCAAAGTTGAAATTTTGAAGCCCCCACAGTAATTACCTTTACATTTATGTAATTATGGTACCTCAGGTACCGTAATGAAAATACAACGCTACATCAAAAACTCAAGGCAATTTGGAAATTATGCAGAAACCACAACGGAGAGAAGCTGACGAATACAAGACGTTTGCGATGGCCAATGGCCAGTTTGAACACACACAGCGCAGCAGTGTTGTGCATCAATTAGTTCAAAAGAGCGCGTTCACTGAACAGGCTCATTTTTCTGAGAACGATGAACTTAACGTATTTGCAAGTGAAGAACTTGAACGTGAGCTACTTCAGTTTTATGTGACATTCTGGAACTGGTTTAGGTCCAGATTAAACATTTTGCCTTACCCTGTAATGTAGGGGTACAAATATGGTATTCGGATAAGCACAAATAGTGGATTTTTATGAATATTTATTTTGTACAATTTTTTGACATTTATTTGTGTTCCGAAAAAATAATAATAAAATCAAATAGGCCCTCTGTTTGTGTCTGCCTGCTTGTGCTTAAGCTGCACCCCCGCTGACACGAGCACACAGTGAAGCTCTACTTTCATTTTTAGGAAAACGTTGTACTTCGCGAGGCCACATTATATTTTTCCCCGTTGGACATGCAATATTTTGACCGGCAGCGTTAATAGGTTAGTTCACCTACAGTCACCATTTGTGTCACACGGTTGGAAATAGAGCGGTAATTTATATGTATGCTTGCATCCATTTAATTTCTTTTTTGACCAGGATGATATTAGCATATACAGTATGGGTACTGTATACATGTTTGTTGCTGGGTATAACTCAATAAATGCGTTTAAATAAAAAAGTCTTCATAATTATTTTATTTTATTCACGAACACTGTAATAGCCTAATATAAGGTATGCAAAATTGAAAAAAGTTAACTCATGGGTCAGTTATTCTCAGTCCTTAAAAAATACAAAATGAACTAGTTCAAAATTGAAATGGTGAACTATGAACGTGAATTGATTCATTTTAATCTGTGTGAACTGGACTTTGAGCTAGTTCTTGTGAGGTATGAACTTGCACAACACTGAAGAGCACTACTCTGCCGCTAGTCTCGTTGAAGTCAAATGAACATGGACGCTCCACTGCGGGATTGCACCATTGTTAACAACGAGAGATTTCTTTGGGCAGAGGGAGTTTAACCTGCTGAAATACACTGAAGGCCATTCAATGTTATCATCTGTTTTCGTGTCATAATACAAATTGTTCTAATTTCTTTATTAAGACATAATATGTAATGAGACAGGTAAATTCCTACCTTTATCAAATCAGGAGCTTGGAGCTGGGCTTGACACAAGCTGTAAAGGCCTCCATCTTTATTAATAAAGAACAGATGAGAATCTACAAGGCAAAATAATCAATTACTAGAATCTTCGCGGAGCACAGTACAATGTCATACACTGCAGTGGCAAATATAAGTGGAAACATCAACACACAAATACAGATATCCAACACCCCGCTAACCATCAGTGGGATCTCAGTGGAGAGGCTAAACGCCATTTAAATACCTTGGAGTTAATATCTCAGAGGACTTCACATGCACAAGCACAGATCACAATGGTAAGACTGCGGTTGTATCATTGTGAGGCAGTTGAGGAAATTTAGGGCATCCCCAGAGATACTTAACAATTTCTATATGGGAACTATAGAAAGCATGCTAACCCAAACCATCACATCCTGGTATGGCAGCTGCTCAGCATAAGACCTGCAGAGAGTGATTAAAACAGCAAAGTGTCTCACCAGTTGTGCTCTGCCCCCCGCCTATGGAACATTTACAATAGGAGGTGTAGACCCAGAGCAATTACAATTATTAAAGATCCTTCACACCACATGAACTGCCTGTTCAGCCGACTGAAAACAGGCAGACGTTTCCATAGTCTTATGGCCAAACTGAGAGACTTAAAAGGAGTTTCTATCCTCAGGCCATAACACTTGTTAATCAGGGCATGCCACTGCTTCTCAACCCTTATTTATCTAAGTATTTTTTTTCACTTATTGATATAATACCCCTATCAAATTCTTTATGTGTCTGCATGTACATTATTATATCATTTCTTTAATGCACAGTTTGTTGAGCTAATCGGGCTTACATTTCACTGCACATTGTACATGTATAATACTGTATATGATAAAATAAAATGAATGAATGAATATCCACAAAATAGTTCAATAATCTCAATTCAACTACAAGAAACAGGATATAATTGTAAAATTATATATATAACACTGTTTATGCTACTAAGAGCTTAACTAGGCAGGATGGACTCAGATGTTACAGAAAGCATTTGGCTCTGGCAGAAATGGCTGCCTACGGCATCTTTATATTTAGAAAGGTGCCTTTGTAGGGCAGCTTAAGAAGGGTAAACATAAAGTTGTACACACATATACAGAGCCTTCAGAAAGTATTCCGACCTGTACACTTTTTACACACCTTATTGTATATTTATGCCCATCAATGTACATTCAATAACCCATAATGACAAAGTGAAAACATGTTTTCAGAAAGGTTTGCAGGTTTATAAAAATCCAAACCTGAAATCTCCCATTCATATAAGTATTCATACCCTTTGCCATGGCACTCCCAATTGTAGTCAAGTGCACCCTTGAGATGTGTCCAGAACTTGATTGGAGTCCACCTGTGGCAATCTGAATTGATTGGGCATTGTTTAGAAAAGCGCTCATCTGTGTACAGTATATAAGGTCCCATAATTCACTCAGCATGCCAGGACAAAATCCAAGCTTTGAGTGTTGCCAGGTGCATGGTGGCCTCAGCAGTTGCAAAATGGAAGAAGTCTGGAGTCATCAGGACTCTTCCTAGGATTGACAGTCAACTTGAGTAACCAGGCAAGAAGGGCCTTGGTCAGGGGGGTACCGAAAACCAGGGTCACTTCAGAAGCCCTCTGCTGAGATGGAAGAACCTGCTGGAAGAACAATAATCTCAGCAGCACTCCATCAATAAAGCATTTATAGTATAGTGACTAACTCCCCCTTGCAGTTTGCCAAACAACATTTAATGTACTCTGAGAGTGTGAAGAAAAAGAGTCTCTTGTCTGACGAGAGAAAAACTGAACTCTTTGACTTCTGAAGAAGGCGAGGCACTGCTCTTTATCTGCCAGTAGTAATATCAGACAGAAACTGTCAAATGGATGATTGAGGGCCTTAAACCCTGCCCAAAATGATGATTTATGAAATATGTTGTGTGAAAATATGATTTATGAAATTAAGTCCCATCCCAAAAATATGAATTATCAAATTTAACCCCACCCTGAATAATAAATTATGAAATGTATACCCTCTTCCCTGAATTATGATTTATGATACTTAAGTCCCCGACATGTGATGTCATTGTAAAAACACCAGATTCAAAACTAATAATAGGAAACTTGAGCACTTATTAAAATAATATGAATGGTGCCCATCGTTCACATCAAAATATACAAAGGTCTCAAGGAATGTAAAAGTACACACTTGCTTGGCTATATATTACAAGGAAGAGAAACTTATTTTTTAAATGAGGCTCCTATTATTAGTTCGGGGACATATTTTATGTTGGGGACATAAGTATCATAATTCATAATTCGAGGAAGAGGGTATAAATTTAATAATTTATAATTCGGGGAAGAGGGTATAAATTTAATAATTTATAATTCGGGGTGGGGTTAAATTTCATAGTTCATATTTTTTGGATGGGACTTAATTTAATACATCATATTTCATAATTCATTTTCATACAACATACTTCATAAATCATAATTTGGGGTGGGGTTTAAGGCTCTCAATCATCCATTTGACAGTTTCTGTTTGATATTACAACTCCTCCCTAATACCACCCCTATGGGGAAGTATGGTGCTGCCAGTATCATGTTATGGGGTCAGGGTTGCCAGGGCCTGGAAGTATTTCCACCCCAATCACAGCTGAAAACCTATCTAATGGTGCTGTGGACTAGTCCAATGAATGCCACTGTCACCCTTTAATCTTAGATTTTCATCCTTATGAAATTCCAAGGTGGCAGGGGGTGGTCCCCTTTGGAGTTTTGCTGCTGTTGATGTCCGGAGGATGGAGTCAGGGGTTTGGGTGGCCGTACATACCCTATGAACATAGCATCAAAAGCCACACACCTTCAAATTATTTTTTTCCTTACACAACGCTTTCAAAAATAGCCCAATTTGGCATGGGAACAGCACATTTGGCAACCTTGTACATGGATGGTTCTCAGCAGTTTGGGGATGGGGACTGATCAGAATTGAGAGATGGAGAAATAGAGCCAAATACAGAGAGGCCCTTAAAGAAAACCTGCTCCAGAATGCACGTGACCTTAGACTGGGGAAACAATTCACTTTTCAGCACAACAATGACTTGAAGCATACACTCAAGACAATGCTGGGGTAGCTTCAGACAAGTTTCTGATGGACCTTGAGTGGCCCAGCCAAAGCCCAGATCTAAGGTCAGTAGAACATGAGTGGAGAGACCAGAAGATGGCAGCTTACAGATGCTTCTCATCCAGTCTAACAGATCTCAAGTGGATGTGCCAGGAAGAATGAGCTAAACTGCCCAATTCCAAGTGTATAAAGTTTGTAGAGCCTTGCCCAAGAAGACTCAAAGCCTGTAAAGACTTACCCAAGAAGACGCAAAGCTGTAATTGCTGCCAAAGGGCCTTTTACAGAGTACTGAATTAAGGTTCTGAATACTTAAATGAATGAGAGATATCCGTTTTTAACTTTTAATAAATTTTCTAAAAACATGTTTTTATTTTTTCAATATGGGTTATTGAGTGTACATTGATAAAATATAAATGGCAAATGTATCCATTTAAAATTAAAAGATATAAAAAGATAAATTGTGAAGAAAATTTTGGAGTCTGAATACTTACTGAGGAACTGCCTGGGGGGGTACATGTATGTCCAGAACACAAAAAACATTTCAAACAATTTAACTTGCACATTTTTCCAAACATGACACAAATCATTTTCTGTATCTGCCAGTGTACATCAGACAGACAGAGACAGAGCAGTGCAAAGCACACTGAAAATAAACAATCAAGAAATTTCTAAAATCATCATGGTCTTCAAAACCAAACGAGTACTTCATGCGACAATACTGTTACTGTAACATACTGTATGTAGTTTACAGTTACATCACAAAAAACCTATAGGCCTGAGTCCATGGCTCCACCGCTAGGTACACTTCCTGGCATGGTTTGCATGTGCCCATCCTCTCATGAGCCAAGGACATGGCTAACCACTACTTTCTGGTTCTGTATTACCACTTTTGTCATATTCTGTAGATGTTTCTTCATCATTCCCCATTAGGGTGACCGCCCATGGTGATCATCTTCCTATCCACCGAAAAAATGTGGTCACCAAGAAAATAAAGAAATTCCATACAGTCAGTATCAGCATCGTCATCATCACCAGTTTAATGGCCATTTCCCAAGTTGCCCTGAAATCTTTTTCCACTCTAGCATGGAAATCAAATGCCCATCCCTGGAGATAAAAGGCCGCACCACTCTGTATTTATAATTACCACTGATATTTTAAATTGAAAAATCTTACATTTTTACATTCCTTTCATGTATTTGTGGAATACACATATTTTATGATTAGAGATTATCAATCACTATAACCATGTACTGAAATAAATGTGCTTGGAGAAGTGTGAATACATCATACAGTATTTTAAAAAATCCTTTATCTATTAACTACTTTTAATGTAGGTGAGTGAAGAGTTGAGGCGCCCCAAGAACTCTAGTTGGAGTGTTCTTATACACTTACCTCAAACGTAAGTTAGAAAATGCAAAAAATGTGTGTAATTCGCTGATAAAAGATATCAAAGGATGCCACTGTAAATAAAGCACGATTTTCTAAAACTAAGGTTTCTCACTATCACTTTATCTAATGGTGCCAGACAGGAACATCAGAATGCATTTCAGTGTCTGACCCTTTGTGTGGTGCTCATCTGTGTTGAATAACAAAGTGTTTTGAATCTGAGGTTCTGAGAGTGGGACAAACCCCATTCATACAACGGGCCCTTTTAACATGATTTAGCACGGGCACATTGTCAAACGCTCAATGTTGACAAAAGAGAAAAGACAACAGTGCTGTTGGGTTCACTGGAGGCATTGAATTGGCACTGTGCTCATGTGTGAAAGTGTACCCAGTGACAGGCTTGTATTCCATCAAGGCTGTGTCCAGTTGCTTTGACATCTCTGAATGAGAAATGGTTTAGCACTGCATGAATGAACGTCATCAAGCTGGCTAGCATTTCAACTTTTTCAATGCCACTGACTACAAATAAAGGATCAAATGTTCTTCTTTATTTGCAGCCTTTCCAGCAGCAAACTGTGGTTCACCTAGCTGATGCATTCCTATCTCAAAAACAGTTTTAACTCAAAAATCTAATAAATAAATTAATTATATTTCCTAAAAGTTGGCATTAAACTTCATAAAAAAGTTCTAACAAGCAGAAAAGAATTGTACGCTATATTTTAGCATCAGCTGTCAATCTAATTCTCGGTTTTAATGTGTGCCATGAGCCAGTTCCCCAGAACGTGGTGAACAGTTAACAGCTCACTGTCTCCCTCTACTAAAACAAGGCTGGGGGGCTGTCAAAAGGCAGGGCATGAAAAGCCCATTGCAGCACTTCTTGTGTGATTTTGGGCTATACAAAAATAAATTGTATTGTATTGTATACATTTTCAGCTCAGCAAATAGGAGAGAAAAGTTGATTACTGACCTTTAGCCCTATGTAGTGTGGTGCTTGATACACTTATGAGCAACCTCACATTCAAGCATGGAGTTTATTACAGACATTTCAGTAATAATTCACTGCTGGGATTAAGATCAGGCAAACCATTTATCCCAATCTCACCTCACTAATTGGTTCCATCATACTCCATATGAGATGTGAAGTTTCCTAGTAGCACTAGGGTCCAAAGAGGACACTTTGAAACACCCATGCCACTAACAAGACTGGATACTCTTGACTAGTTGTCCATTACCAAAGTTTTCCTCTAAGCAATTGATCCAACCCTCTTGTCCAAGGAACAGCTGAGGGCTCGTGTGTAGATGAGGGTTTGAGTTTATCCTCACACCCACTTGGATCCTCTCCCATGGATTATCTCCAGAATGAGAGACGGACTATCCTTGGTTGAGAAGTTTAGTTCCAAGTCCAAAAAATGCAAAAAGCCAAGTCTGGCCACACAAGTATCTAGGCAATATTTTTCAACCTCTCACACAAGTTTTGGCTCCTTTCCAACCGTAGAAGTAATGTTTCATATCCCAGAACCTTTCTCCACTGTGAAGGTCTTAGACTCTCTTGTTCTATTAAAAGGTTTTTAATTGGCACTTAATGCTAAGTTCTTAAAAGCTAAGAAAATAACTAGTTTGTGTTGTTCTGCTTGATTTATAATTTTTCATTTGAGCTTGTCAACTTTGTGCCTTTGCTTTGATTTGCATACTGTTTTGTGAAAGTGACACAAAAATTCATTTAAAATAATTGGAGAGGACTTTAAATCAGCTTACCACGTGTGGATCGAATGCGTCAAAACCTTGAGGTGTTATTGTTCGTTACGGCAAACTACAACCTAAAGTAAATTTGATGTCGCTTCTCAGACTGAAACAAGAGATTATATTTGAAAATAACCAAATTTGTATTTTCCCTGATTTCCCACCTTCAACAGCTCTGCTAAATGTGTTGCATTTTACAGCATTAAATGGTGCTTACGGAAAGCCAAAATCAGTCTCTTGTATCCTGCTAAACTGTGTGGATATTCCAGGTGAGTTCTACATTTTTAGTTCTCCGGATGAAGCAGAAAAAAGCTAAGAAAACTGATCCTGACACTCTTTGAAATATGACTGTGAGTCACATCATGTCCTGGCAAGGCAAAGAAGATTCTACCTCCATTTTGGTCAATTCACAATGAGACTTTTGCCATAATTATACATTCTATTTCCTTCTTGGTTACTTTTACATTTTCATTACAATTATTATTATAATATTGCACTTCCTTCCTTTGAATATATTCTCATTTTGGTTACAATAAAAGTAAGTAGTCTTTTTATTTATTTTTTAATTGTTTTTTTTTTCCAAAGGGGACTATCATACGTTAGAATTGGATTAGGATTAGGGAATAATGTATTTTTTTCTTTTTAACAATATTTTCATCTTGATTTTCATTCTACTTTTAGGTGTTCTAATTGTTTAATTAATCCATTATTTACTAATTACTGGGTCAGATGCTAAAGTAGTAGTAGTAGTAGTAGTAGTAGCAGCCTTTGATTATTCCGTGTTGTTTGCCAGCGTGTCTGCTCTGCTCATTTTTAATTGTCATTAATAAGATACAATGAAGGGGGAAAACTGCACAGAGAAAGGGCAAAATATAATGAAATCAACAAAAGAGAGTTAAGCATTTAAATCTATAGCAAAAGCAGAAATATATCTAAATGTCTTATAAATGTAAAAATCATGCTGCTGTGCTTTTCTGAATGTAGAATAAAAGAAAAATAACACCAGCTAATTAAATGAGATCAGTGTTATCAGGTATTGTCACTTGTTAGGAATCTGGTTGGAACAAAAACCTGCAGCCACAGTGGTCCCCCAGGACCGAGGTTGGAAAACACTGCTCCAAAATTAATTTTGCAACAGATTATAATTATAAAATGCAAAACTTACTAAAGAATCTTTGGGTTTTTAAAAATTTATTAGGGTGTTAAACAAGGAATACTGCTTCCAATAGTCTTGATCAGACCTCCATGTTTACTTGTGTTCTTTTCTGCAGCTGCATGATGTATGTAATACATATCAGGCTGTAAAATCCATTCTATTTATGCCTTTCATTCACATCATCCTGAAGGAGTGCAGAGTGTTTTATTTTATTTTTTTTAATGTGTCATACTGCATATTTCACACACTAAAACACACCATTGTGCACAATACCGGGTTTTCCCTGCAGCACAATCACTACACACATAGCCAGCACTGCCAAATCCTGCTTCTCGGCTGTTATTAGTAACTTCCTTATCCTAGTTGAGGGTATGCAAATACACTTTTTTTTTTACTGCAGATTTTATTTAAGTACTTAATGACAGGAAGACACATGTGAAATTTTTGCATGAAAATGTTTTGTTGTTAAAGGCAAACATTTCCCTGGAATTAAAAAGCAATTTATTTTGTGAAGAGTTTTGCTGCAAATTCAGTTTTGGGCAAATCATTCTGCTCGTCACTATTTAGTAGCACTTCTTTTAAAACAGTCCCCAGACTGGTGTTTGCTCGATTGTGATGACCTCTTTTGTAGGTCACTTTGGATAAAAGCATCTGCTAATCAAATAAATGTAATTGTCTAGTATGCCTGGTTTGTCTTATTCTTGCCTGTCACCTGAATGGCATTACATTTGACAGCTTTTTTGGGCCGAGTCTGACTGAGCTACATGGGCCACCTTGCCAAACAGTGGTCCAGGAGTGGGACCTAGTATGGATGCTCTATTACACTTATATTAGAATGTTCATGAGAATCAAATTATTTGCTAAATGTAAAAAAAAAAAAAAAAAAAAAAAACAAATTGGACGTGAGCGTCAGTAGGCTATTCACCCTAGAAACCAAGTTACCCAAACTATTTTTTAATATTTCAGTAATTACTTACTGGTCTGATGCTGATCTTTCTGAGCATAAAATAGGTCATTATGATAACAATTGATTAAGAGAACTCATAATTAACTACAGAATTACAGTATTTGAGGGTTCCTCTAGAGTGCCTCTTTATCATGCATGATTTGGCTCAAAAGCTAATCAGCACATCATCATCTCATAATAGGCTTGAGTTTCAAGTTGTATTTTTCCATCCAGTCATTTTAGCTCTAGAGAGTCCTCAAGAAACTGTCATACAAAGACACACCCATCATCGAGATAGCAATGTTTTTGGTATCAGGGGACCCTAAAACATTGAGATCCATCGAAAACCGGAGATCGAAATTTTTTTACAAATCTAAAGCTTTTGCTCCTCCCCCATAGATGATAGGTTATGGACGGGGAGGGCGCAAAGGAAAAAGATGATATAAACAGTTCCTGAAGTGGAAACTCTTAAGTGCTGGTACTGTCTGTTTTTGTTGGCTTGTCAGTCCCACTCCCGAAGCATTGCAAATTTTACAAGATATCTTAATCATGCAGATGGTGGGTATCCCCCTGGGAGTTTGAGATGATACACATACATTACATTGGCGCAGTTTGGTGCGGGGTGAAGTTTCCAGTGTAACAATATACATACATTAGAATGGACAGCGTGTAGCCAACCTTGGAGTTTCGGTCAGGATCATATTTGTACATTTGATTGGGCAGCTGTGAGAGGGCCTTGAAGGTCAGAGCAGAAGATGCCTGTATGCCACAGCAAAAAAAAAAAATTAATATAGTACTGCCAGTATTCCGTACCAGTGCATAATGGCCCACATTAAGCCCTGCCTATAAACCTATAAATTATGGGTAAAAATAAAATTCCCTCACACCAATTTTCCATACAAATCTCTTTTAAGAGCACATATTTACAGAGAACATACTATAGCTCTGAAGATTGATGTGGTACACAAATGCCAAGGTCACAATCCTGGGTGGGAGCCTATAATTTTTACTTAAAAAAAAATGTGCTTCTCAACAACTATAAAGACCTACTAAGAAAAAGGGACAAACCTTAGTCATGGCATTTAAAACAGTCCATGTACTTACTGGGGCAGCACATTGGTGCGGTGGATAGTACTGTTCTTTCTTGGATCCAATATCCCACGTTCAAATCCTGGACCCACTTGTTGTTTTAGTGGCTTTCGCATGTTTAATGTAAGTAATTGTAAAGTATTGCATGTAGGAAGTAGAAATGTTAGATTTGAATACATATTTGGAGGTCTGAAACTTGAAATTACCCTTTATCAGTAGGATTAAGAGGTCATAGTGAACTCATCAATATCAGCATTGAGACAGAGAACATAAACAATTGAGAAAGTTAAAAGAATGTCAGGTTATATAGTACAATGAGTACAGTACAAGTCAATGGAGGGTATGACTAAGTTATATAAATCACTAGTGATGCCTCACCTGGAATACTGTGTACAGTTTTGGTCTCCATATTATAAAAAAACAAAAAAACATAGCAGCGCTAAAAAAGTCCAGAGAAAAGTGAATAGGCTGATTCTGGGACAAAGAGTTATAAGCTATGACGAGAGTTTGAAAGATTTGAACCTTTTTATTTTGGTTTAAAATTATGAAAGGAATTAGTCCAGTGAATTTACTTTAAAAGGAGTTCAAATAAAAACATGGCAACATGTCTGGAAACTTGTTAAGGACAGATTTCACACAAATGTTATAAAGTTTTTCTTCATGTAGTGGACAGTAGGATTTTAGGTACCTTCAAATCTTAACATAATGTCATTTTTGACTATCCAAGTGAAAAGGACAGACAAATTTGTTGAGAGGAATGTTCAGCATATGTCTGCAAGGGTTTTCCTGCCACAACCCCAAAAAGGTGTGTGGTATAGTGGGTCTGCAGCTTAGAAAAAGGTGGCTATTTTAATAAATAGATAATTAAATGGCCGGCTCAATCTCTGTGGATGTGCGTGCTTACACAGCTGCAGGGGGTTAGTGGAGTAATTAGGGCAAGACACACCTGCATGTGCGGCTGGCGCTCAGGGCTGGTGAAGTGGGTCACTCTGGCAGAGCGATTCAGGCAGCTGGAGTGATCAGGTGGTGCAGGTGACTCACCATGTAAGTCTGGGAAGGCGGTGGGGACCCAAGCCTGGGTTCAGATTGAGGAGCCCTGCTGGCAGCCATTGGAAGGATTGTGGTGACTGTCAGTTAGGCGTCTTCTCTTCCTTCAAGGTCTGGTTAGGATAAGGGGAGGAGACGCCAGGCTCAAGGGAAGCACCAGGGACTAGAAAAGGACAGATTCCAGCCTGTGAGAGTTTTAATCTCAGTTTTAATGGAATAATTTATTTGAATAATATTAACCTCTTTTATTGGATTATTTATTTGTGGAACTTTTGAACACTGTTTTTAATAAAAGCACAGAAGCACTTATACACCTACCCCTTGTTAAATGAGTCTTGTGTCCACATCTGCTGGCTCATCCCTCGGGTACGTTATCGGCAGTACTGGGTTCAAGAGACTTCCCAAAAGGAGCCAGTAGCATGGAGCCAACCTGCACCATCACAAGGTGCTTGTTACACTGACTGGTGATTCCAGCTTTTCCCTGTGTGCGTGAGGGGACCCCATGATGGATGGGTGCCCTATCTAGACCTTTTTTGTACCCAGTGTTACCAGGATAAAATGTAGCCCCACTATGACTCTGAATTAGATTATGCAGGTTTGAGGATATGATTTTATGAACTTACATGTATAAGCATGCACCCTATTCTTTATAGTGGACTACTGTTAAGTGTCAATTAGCAACTAATAAATGTGCTAAACAAAATGGAAACTCCAATATGCAGACACAATCAAGGGCTACAATTACCACCACAACAGCTCAAATGGTCTGTTTAAGTCTACCAGCTTTTAGTGCGTCACATCAATAATGTGGCACTGCAAGTTACTCACTGATGTCATACTCTGATGTTGGTATTAGAAGACACCATCTCATAATTCTTTCCAGGATTTCTCATAAATGCTCAATTAGGTTCAGATGTGAGGTGGAGGAGGCCAGTGAATATTTTGCTGTTGTGTGCTTAAACCACAGGGTGACTATACATGCCTGCGGTGGGTTGGCACCCTGCCCAGGATTGGTTCCTGCCTTGTGCCCTGTGTTGGCTGGGACTGGCTCCAGCAGACCCCCGTGACTCTGTGTTCGGATTCGGCGGGTTGGAAAATGGATGGATGGATGGATGGACTATACATGCTTGAGGAATTTACTTCCAAGAAACATCCTCTCACAGCAGAAAAGAGCTGCTGCAAAATGGGATAAAGTTGATCCCCGGAATCCTTTAATAATACCATCAACATGAAGTCAAAGGGACAGAAAATGAAAGTAAAACATGGAGAAAAGATTCAGGTCTTATAAATTATCAAAGGTAATACCAATCATAGGTCGGAGTGGTGGCTCTGAGGCTAACGATCTGCGCTGGTATCCCAAAGGTTGCCGGTTCGAATCCCCGTACTGCCAAAAGAGATCCTACTCTGCTGAGCCCTTGAGCAAGGCCCTTAACCTGCAATTGCTCCCGGGGTGCTGTACAATGGCTGACCCTGCACTCTGACCCCAAGGGGTATACGAAAACTAACAAATTCCTAATACAAGAAATTGTATAAGGCGAAATAAAGAACAAAAAAAAGTCTAAAGAATACTAAATACTTTTTTAGGTTATAAAAACTGACTTACATGCTCATGACATAAGTAGAAGTAAAGAGGAAGTGCATTCAAAGAGGAGGAAAGAAACCAATCTTTCACAGAGATCTATGGGAATCTGAAACAAGCTACAGAGCCATTCATCTCAAGCAGAGACTCTGATTACTATTCACAGAATGCCTGGATGAGCATATTTGGACAAGTAAGTTTTCAGCTAGCCAAATGAGGCTAATGGACAAGTGGTGCCATCTTATTTTTAAGATTTCTAATTTCCTACTTGAAAGAAATGAGGCTGTGGTTTTATTTCCCTTTTTGAATCATTCTTACCCTTAGTTCACAGGAGCTGATCTTATCTTGTTCTCAAATCCATTTCAAGGTCATCTCTGCAGCCCTGGCTACAAGGCAGGAAATGCACTTATGTTCAGTTTTTTATCAGACAGTTATAAATAACAAAAAGTGATACCAGAAAAATGACCAAAAAAAAAACTCAAATCAATGTGGAAAAAGGAGACAAACATGTCTCAAAACTGTAGGCACATTTCCATCATTTACACACAAGCTTCAATATCCATTAGACCAGGGGTCTCAAACTTCGGTCCTGGATGACCACAGTGGCTGCAGGTTTTTATTCTAACCCTTTTCTTAATTAGTGTCCTGTTTTTGCTGCTAATTAACTTCTTTTTAATTAATATAAACTGACTTGCTCTTGAAGACTCAGACCCCTTAATTGTTTCTTTTTCCTTAATTAGCTGCCAAACAATAATGAGATACAACATGAGCTAAAACATTAGCAGCAAACTGTGTCCATCATACAATATCTGAATATAAAGAAAGATGAAGGTCACAGGAATGTTGATCTGCTCATGTCCACAAAACATTTTAACAGTGCTCTTAGAAAAAAGAAAATCAACAATTTTGGAAATGTCTGCTAATGCACAATGAGAGCAGCAACAAGCCGTGAAATTAAAGAACGGGTTTAATTAATGACAAGACTCAGTGCCTGATTAAGCAACTGGTTGGAGTAAAATTGGTTGGAGTTTGAGGCCGTGCTTTAGTTGGTCTTCTGTTGGCTCCCTCACTTCACATTTCATTTCTGTTTGGGTGCCATTCAAGGAAAGAAATGAAGCAATTCAGAGGAACGATGAAGAAATTTATGGGAACAAATCTTAAAAAGCAAGTCAATTAAAATTAATTCAAAAGAACTTGGGTTAGAATGAAAAGCTGTAGCCACTGTGGTCCTCCAAGATGGGAGTTGGCGACCCCTGCATTAGACTTTTTGGAACTGTTAACACAATGTTCTTCATTGTGCCCATTTGTCATGGGTAAAATCTCTTGCATTAGAAGCACTGCCAATAAAACAGCAAAATACACCTGATTAACTAAAAACACTCACTGATCAATCATGGGTCAAACACTAATTAACTCAATGATTCAATAAGTGGGCAGACTGGTAAGCACAAACAGAAGGACCATAAACTCTTTTAACTGGCAAAAACAGCAGACAACATGGCAGAGGAAGAGTGGGGGGTCAAAATGACAAAAGAACGTGTCTGACCAAATTCAGTTAGGTCTTGTGGATCATTCCAGAAACCACAGCATGACCCTGAGAGAAGCAGGGCAAAGAGCCCAACCAAACCACAGTCGTTTACTGGTCATCTGTCTTCAACAGAAAACAGAGAAGTGAAACATTTCATACTGTAAAGTAGTAAACAAGTGTACAAGCGTACTTAATGTTATATGCTCACAATGCATTACAGTAGTGTACTGTAGAAGGACCTTATGTACTATGAATATGTTGTATACCGTAAACACTATAGTGAGCTATGTAAGTTGTAATATACCTTATAAGTCAGTGAGTGTTCTTTATTTGTATCTGTATGTACAGTATGTACTTGTTTTCATAATTAAAAGATGGCAAATTGGTGAGCAAATACAGAGTCTTTTTACTCGAGAACAAAACACAGACATAGCAGCCATGGTTTGATTCAGAGTCAAGTTATGGAGGAAAATTGGGCGGAGTGGTGGCTCTGAGGCTAAGGATCTGCGCTGGTATCCCGAAGGTTGCCGGTTAGAATCCCCGTCACTGCCAAAACAGATCTTACTGTGCTGGGCCCTTGAGCAAGGCCCTTAATCTCCAATTGCTCGAGGGGCACTGTACAATCTCTGACCCCAAGGGGTATGCGAAAACTAACAAATTTCTAATACGAGAAATTGTATAAGGCGAAATAAAGAACAAAAAAAACTGCACATTCCCAGAACTGACAGAGTGAGAGAGCCTTTTGACAACTGACTGGGTCCTAAAAAAATAAGTTAGAATAAAACAAGCATACTGGGTCTGAATACTTGAGGCAATGTGATATTTCAGTTCATTTTTAATAAATTTGCAAACATTTTGAAAATGCTTTTTTCACTGTGGCACTCTGTGGTATCAAGTTGTGGGGAGAAATTCATTTAAATGATTTTTACACTAGGCTGCAACATAGCAAAATGGGGAAAAAGTGACTAGGTCTAAATAATTTCTGAATCTACTGTATGTATGAAAAGAATACAGTAAATAACATTAATACAAAGCAGTATAAGATGTCTTGCTATGTTTATTGCTATATTAATTATACTGTAATTTCTTTTTCATGTAATTTGCACACTGACCCACAATCAAAAAGATAAAGTACAGTGAGGAGTATCTTTAACGTATTCAACAAGTGTGTAAATGGTGCAGATTTAGTTACACCCATTGCTAGACTGCATACATACACTTCTGCAGAGAAATGTTGTTTTACTGAGGGGCTGCTAGAATTTGGAAAGAGTGTAACATTCTAACGTTGGCGGCTTCAGTTTAAAAAAAAAATGGTGAATTGTTTTTGGAATTGTGCTTATAGGTCTGAGAAAATGATTTAGAGCCTCAGGAAATGGGTGTACACAATTGAGAAAAACAGTAATTTCTAAATTCGCCTTGGCGAGTCGTCTTGTTTGTTCAGATTGCATACCCCAAGTGCCTGTTTCCTGACTTTAAGGAGCTGCAGATTATCATGAAGGCTCAAATAAAATACAAAGGTAGTCAGCAATGGAAAGGCTAACGATATGGTTTACAACTATTCACATTTCTCAGATGGAAATAATATATATATACTGAGAAAAAAGAGGAAACGTTCAAAAACGGTTCTCAAAATAGTGAAATAAACACTCCTGGAATATGTGAGACACAATTAACAACGGCATAACGGTGCCGTATTATTAAGAGACAATGCCATCCACCCATCCCATCTAATTTTGGGTAGCGGAGCCTCTGCTGGCCCCTGGGCACAGCCCTGAAATCAACACTGGATGAGATGCCGGGCCAACGCATGGCACACTCATTCATAACAGACTCATGTAAAATGACCCCTAGCCACGGCTTGTCCCTGGACAAAACTTAATATCCACTAGCTACTCCACAGCGGTAAAGATGTTAAATGCGAAGGCGCTATATGCCCACTTTGGATAAGTAAATCTGGTGGGTTTTTGTTGCGGTAGCAAGCCGTAAAGTCAGACATAACAAGCTGCGCCGATCAACTATTGGCCAAAACTGAGAGAACAGCAACAATTCACGCCGCAACTTTGCGACCTGATAAGATGAGGGAAGCGGTCCGTGAACTTAGTGTATTGAAAGGAAAAGTAATAAAATGTTTTGATTTTTAGATATCACCTGAAGACCTGTACATCGATAAATCCACGCACGTATCTTCTTTCACCCTCTGTCAATTTCACAATTTGAACTCCGTCCCAGGCGAGCGTGTAGGTTCAGCTAAGTTTCCCTGAAGGGGCGGTCTTTGTGGCGTCATACATCCCGCCCCTAACAATATGCAAATTAGAGTCATTGGAGGTGGGAGGCAGGGAGGGCTGGATCGGGAGAATGCTACGTGTCTTCAGCTTTTAAACCTCTTTCGGCTTTATAGTTCTCCAGACTAATTGAACAAGTTTAAAGGTACTCATCGGCAGCTGAGTCAAGGCGAAGAGGCACTTGGGGAGGAAAAGGCACACACGAAAAAGTTCGGACCCGCGGTACACGTAAGAAAAGAAAAAGCAATGGTGAGAAAAATTACACTTTTTATGCTTTTGTGTAACTTGATCGGTTTCGGGGGTCCGTAGTCACAAAAAATCTTGTTTTATACGTGTAAAATATGAGGGCTTGAGATGATGATAGTCGCTACTGTGTTTCTTGCATGCTGTAGTGGAAAGGAAGAGGTAAGTTGCAATCAGCGGAAAATCTCTGATCACGTAGTACTTTGGAACAGACTGCTATATTCACTCGCTGGATGTTTTTTTTTTCTATTGAGGGTTTTAGCTTAGACCCGGCTGCGTGTCTACCATCGTCTGACAGCATTGCCACCCAACTGCATTTTAGTCAGTGCCAGCATTGTGACTTGCGGTGCCACCGCTATTGTAAGGATTAGCGGTCGTCACATAAATGCGGGGTTTTGTATTCTGACCGAAACTCAAGGTCACTTGGATTTATTTGCAATGTTGTGCTACCAGAAGTAAATCTTACAAGTTGATGCTACACTTGCATGATGGATCGTCTCAATGGATCATGTCGAATTGTAAAGCGGTGTGTTTCTTAAGTGATAAAGTATATATGATACAACAGGTCGACAAAGACACTTGCATGAATTTAAGACTGATTGCTTGCTCCACTTCCCATCATCCTTGAACTTGGTTTAGTGGGTCTGGAAAGGGATGGATGGATGGATGGATGGATGGATGGAGATGAATGCTTAATCTACCACACCCTAGTAGGTATTTCATCTCTGTTATAAACTGAAAAACTTATGAAATACTGAAGTTATTCTTGTGTAGTAACCTTCACTGTACACTCTTAAAATTAATTCTTCCACAATGGTACCTTCCTGGGTTTTGTGATTCCTCATAGACCCATTGCTCAACAAAGAACCTTTTCATTCAGAGAAGCATTCTTTGCGTGTGAAATTAGTTCTTTGGGCTTTGAAAAGGTTCTTAGTAAGTGGACAAAACAGCAATTATCAATGTATAGTAGGCTACCTAGCAAGGTACTAACACCAAGAAAATCTGAACTTAGCAGGACCTGCTGTACGCAGGAAGAATCGTGTTAAAATCACAAGACCATTTGTATTTCACAAATCTGTTATCGTTTCTTCTCGGTTATTTGTGGAACCTTGTTAAAAAAGTAAATGTGTAAATGTTTTTTCTGGACCTTTCATGTGGATGATTCATTTGGGAACCAAAAATGGTTCATCGAAGGCATTGCTCTCAAGAGCTACTTTTGTGCCTTTATTTTTAAGAGTGAGTGTCCCACCATCCAAAGCCAAAGGAACCCCTTCAGACTATACAGGATCCACATTTCTTTGTCTTTCAAAGGTTCTCTTCTCATCTCATATCTTTGGTGTATTCTATTTTCTGTTTCAAAGAAGCAGGATTTGGGGAACACTTTTTAACCAGGTATGAAGCAGGTGCTTTGAATGCCCCCTTTGTTTGTGCCGGTGACCATGGCTAATGCCTTGGACTTTTCTAAGGACTCCCTGTTCTTTTTTTCTGAGCTGCTAACTGTACTCACTTGTACTGCACTCTCAGGGTTTTCTGTAAAGAGACGGACAAACATGTATTCATAAAGCTGTAGCTTGCTGGTCTGTCCTGGGCCCCTCAGGCTTTGATGGTATTTAAGCATATTACATTCCCTGGCATTCAGCAGTGGCCAATGTAGATCACTTTTTCTGCACAGTTATTGCTGTTGCTATATAATAGGAAGGGGGGAAAAATGCTGGCTTGGTTATCAAAATACAGCAACAGGGGAGAAAATACTGAAGTCCGATTCCAGGAAAAGAGGAAGTTTTATTTGGAATAGGCGCCTTTGTTACTCTAGCTAGGAATCACGTATTAAGTGGTTCTAAGTTATTTGTCTCTTCTAAAGTTTGTTTGTCACAATTTGTAAATCATCTGTCACAGCTGGTTTGCCTTTACATGCATCTAGATCACCATCTTGTACCCTGACCTAGTGCTTTTAGGACAGCCTTGTTTCTCGGCTTGTGTGAAAAGGCAGTATAAGCACTAGACATCATATTGCTTCCACAGACAAAACATAAAGATTCAAAGCAAAGGTCAATTGTTGTAAAAGTCTGTTGCATGTGGGCATGAACAGATTAAAAAGACTGGTGGGACCTTGTAGGTAGATATAAAAATGGAAATTGTAGAGGGAAGACATTTCACAATGTAGTTGAAACCTAGCAATAACCATAGGGGTTTAATATTCCACCATGGATGCTAAGACTTGAGCTTTCATTCTGCCCTTCTAATCGTTCAGGGAGTCAGTTTCTCATAGTTAGACAATCCAACAATTAGAAGTATGTAACACTAGATATGGGCAGCACAGAAAATTTCTGGGAACAACAATAATATGTCAAAGCAAACTGCCATTCTTAAATTACATGACAAAATGCCCATCCTAACAATGGACACAAAACAAAACTACTCCCTGTAATTACCGAACATGTTAAGTGGAATCAATCCATCTGTTCACTAAGGCCATTTATTCCAACTTTACATTCACAACAGCATGGGCCTGTCCTGGCAGCATTGGGTACAAGGCAGGAAACAATTCTGTATGAAACACCCAGCCGATTCCGAGCCACCAAGTCAAGTCACGCTTATTGTCATGGGTATGGAATACAATGAAATTCGTACTTGCCTATCTCCTCAAAACAGTTGACAAAAATGCCATAAATAAATTATTAAAAAGTCTACTGAGCATGGAACATACACATATAATCATTTACAATATGTTTTTGCATGTATTATAATAATAATTTACACTCACTTTGTTATGTTACAATATTTGAACTCTTATGACTGAGTGTTGAGTAACCTTACTTGCACATCTTCTGGACGTGGAAGGAAACCAGAGGTGAAATTCATATTATTCTAACTTCACTTTTGAGGCAAATAAAGTTTCTGAGATTGGCAATGTGTATTTCTTTAAGTGAAGTGTAGAAATTGTGCTGAAGGCGAGAAGCTTTCTTGTCATGCTTAGCTTAGCGGTCACCAAAAGACCTGTTTAGTTGGGCTTTACAAGCGGTCCTGTTGCTTGACCTCTGCTCTAACTACTCTCTCATGTCAGAAACGATGCTTGTTCTTCATTCTGTCTGTTTTAGATTTTTAACCGGGAGAGTCAAATACAAATGACGTAACATTTAGAATCACTGGAGAGCTTTTCTTTTTATGATGACTCCCATCTATTTTCTGAATCCACTCTTTTTGTTACGGTGCAAGGCAGGAGAGAAGTGTGGAATGGCCGACAGCAGGGCCTCATATATTAAGATTTGTACTAAATGCAGTCATTTTGAGCTTATGATAAAGAGCCTATTGATGCAGTTTGGTCATAATTGTCATCTGGCACACAAAAAAGTAGTAATATGTACAAAGATGATGTCTGTTTAAATGTATTTTCTTTAATATTGGCAGCAACAGTCTAATAACCTGATAATAATATGTGTATAAATTGTATAAAGGGGCAACACATGCCAGAACCAATAAGCAAGGGGCAAACGTGTGGCAGTGTGCTGTCATGGCTTGACCATTTTTTGTTTTTGACTTATTTTCGGTGCCTTCTCAGTACACAATGGAATCAATGTCATTAATATAAATCAGAACATAATAATGCAGAATAATCCAGTTCAGTGTCCCAGTGGGCCAGAGCCTATCCTGGCAGCACTGGGTATAAGGCACCAGTCCATCACGGAGTGTATTTATGCACTACCCTACCCCACCCCCATTCGCCCAGGGGCATACTTGGAGATATCAGTCAGCCTAACCTGCACGTCTTTGGGAATGTAGGTGAAGACTGGGGAGAGCCAAGAACACACGAAAATAACAGGTCATAAGAATTAGAGTATGATAACCTAAAAGAGTTAGGTTATAGTGAAAAATAAACAGAAAAAACACATGTATAGGTGAGCAGAAGTGTAGGAGAGGGATAGCTGTTTATCAGGGAGCCTCAGGGACACACCTAGGGAGAGTGTGCCAGGGATCAGGAGCCGCAAAGGTGAATGCGTGTTCAGCAAGAGTTGCATAACAAGGCTTTGGAATGGTGAAGATGCCTGAATCAAGTATGCATGGGTAAGCAGATCTCTCATTAAAGGTTTTTATAGGTCTTTAAAAGTTATACTGCAGTCATACAGTAGTGTTAAGAAAAACTCTCTACAAAGGTGAGGCACTGTAGTCGCTTCGTTGTAGCAGGGATATCAAAGTGCACACTTTTGGTGCTATGCACTTTTGCTTTTCTTAAACTAAATTAAAGGTATAAGTTAAATAATTTATCTTTCTGATTTAACATAACAGTCTCAAGTCCACTTCTCTATTTCAAGGTCCATCTTGGGGATGGAGCCTATCTTAGCAATACTGGTCACAAGGTGAAATCCATCTTTTGTATTATTTAAATTTATAAATTAGAATATTTTCCATGATGCACAATAATCCAGAATGACTTGAAGTGGTATTAAAACAAGATTAGTACCTTAGCAATCATCATAGCGCAATAGGTTTTATTTTTTTTTTTACTTTCTACCTGGGCTGATATTTAATTGATTTTTCTACTGCACTTTTTGTAAATGTTTGCTTCAGAGCACCTCGCCAATTATCAGGAATGCAAACAAGACATAAATGATCATTTAGCGTGCTAATAACAACTAAGACATAAAAACAACATTACAAACATTCAATATATGATGGGGCACCGAAAATTCCCACAATCAATCAATAATGCAGGAGTAGTCTGTAGTTATCAAATATCTAATTATGCTTTGTTTGCCTGCTGTCTGGTTAAACAGTCTGCTGAGTGGCATCATGTCGAGTTGATTGAGTGTGTATTTATGGCATTTATTCTACAATGACACAGGTTACTTTGGATATTGTTTTTTTCTTCTCCAACTCATCATGGCACGTTTTCAAGAGACAATGATGATCGCATTCTTTGACTCTGATGGATTTGCTCATAAAAAGTTTGTTCTGGTAAACTGCCGCATTTCACTGAAGTGTTGAGATGTCTATCAGAAAGCATCAGGAAAAAAAAATGTCCAGAGCAATGGCTGCATTTTAGACCGTGACAACACACCTGCACACACCATATTGTCTGTCAAAGAGATTTTGACCAAAAAAATGTGGTTAATGCTTCACACTTCCTGGATTTGTCAGATTTGTCTCCCTGTCTTTTTTTTTTTTTTTTTTTTTTTTGTTCCCAAAATTAAAATGGAGACGGAAGGGAAGATTTGCTGGTAGAAATCCAGCAAAACTGCAGAAGGCACTAGAAATGGCAAAATAAGATGAGTACAGAAAATGTTTACAGGAATGTATTGCATGTCAAGGTGAATAATTTGAAGGTGATGAAAATGGAATGGCTGTGGTTTTATAGTAAAGTTTTTTTTTTCTTTAACAATTTGAGGAATTTTTGGGTCCTTCTACATATGCTTAAAGCCATTTGATACCAGAATAGGAGGAAGTGAATTAGTTTTTTGGGAAATAAGCTGTAATTAGCTCACATATTCTATCTGGTTGCTTTGGTTTCTCCTTTACAGTGACCAAGTAGAATATACAGTAGATAGCCTTATGCCTAAATTGATTATATCAAATACTTCCATCTGTCCATTATCAGACATGATTACTTCTGTTAAGGGTCACAGGGGCTGGGGTCTCACCCAGTAGCATCAGGCATAAAGCATCAGACTAGATTATGGAGCCACTCTATTACAGCAGTCTTCTCAGTCACTCATATGACGCCAATTTAGTGTCCGCAGATAATTTAACATGCGTTTCTGTGGGAGGGAACCCAGAGTACCCTTAGGAATGCCCACCTTGACATCGGCAGAACATGTAAACCCCACACTAACCATGACCAGGCCAGAAGCTGAACGCAGGACTCTGGCGCTGCTATTACCTTTGTAGTGCTCTTGTACTTGTCATGGTGTGCGTGTTGTATGTACTGCATATCTGTGATACGCATCAGATCTAGAATGATATGTTGAATGTTCTTGAAGTTAAATAAAAAAACAGAACTTTATTTTATAAGGTGTATTTTCCTAAGAAAACATATAAAACAATGCCTTAGGTGAATTTGATTGTGAAAGCAGCAAGCATATACAACAA
Organism: Polypterus bichir lapradei; assembly: GCA_026402145.1. Classification (NCBI taxonomy): domain Eukaryota; kingdom Metazoa; phylum Chordata; class Cladistia; order Polypteriformes; family Polypteridae; genus Polypterus; species Polypterus bichir. Next base: position 44,600,565 of record JANRMT010062813.1, on the reverse strand, counting down.
TCAGCCACAACATTAAAACTGCTGAGAGTTAAAGTGAATAACATTGATTATTCCATTACAATGGAACCTGTCAAGGCGTTGGACATATTAGGCAGCAAGTGGACAGTCAGTTCTTGAAGGTGATGTGTTGGAAGCAGGGAAAATGGGGAAAAAAGCCTAAGGATCTGAGTGACTTTGACAAGGGCCAGATTGTGATGGCTAAACAACTTGGTCAGAGCATCTCCAAAACAGCAGGTTTTGGGCAGTGGTTAGTACCTACCAAAAGTGGTCTGAGGAAGGAAAAGCAGTGAACTGGCAACAGGATTATGTACAGCAAAGGCACATTGATGCACATGTAGTGCAAAGGCTAGCCCGTCTAGTCCAATCCCCCAGAAGAACTACTGTAGCACAAATTGTTGAAAAGCTTTATGTCAGCCATAATAAAAAGATGTCAGATCACAGTGCATCACAGCTTACTGCGTATCAACAGACTGGTCAGTGTGCTCTTGCTGACTCCTGTCACCTACATCGGGCACAAAATCTTTAGAACTGGGACCATGGAGCAATAGGAAGTGGTGGCCTGGTCTTAGAAATCACATTTTCCCTTAAATACTGTGGACGGCTCGGTGCATGTGTGTTGTTTACCTGGGGAAGAGATGGCAGTAGCATGCACTGTGGGAAAATGGCAAAGCAGTGGAGGCAGTATGATGCTTTGGGCAATGTCCTGCTGGAAAACCTTGGGTCCTGGCACTTACGTGGATGTTACTTTGACACAGACCACCTACCTAAAGATTGTTGCAGACCACATACACCCCTTCATGGTCACAATATTCTCTGCTGGCACTGGTTGTTTTCAATAAAATAATGCACCCTGCAGCACTAAAAAAAAATGTTCAAGAATGAATTGAGAAACATGAGAAAGAGTTCAAAGTTTTTCTGATCACACATCTATGGGATGTGCTGGAAAAGCGAGTCTGATCCATGGAGGCCTCATGTCACAGCTTGCTGGACTTAAAGGATCTGTTACTAACATCTTGCTGCCAGATACCACAGGACACCTTTTGTGGAGTTCATGCCTCGACAGGCGAGAGCTGTTTTGTCAGCATGAGGGGGACCTCCGCAATATTAGGCAGGTAATTTTTAATGTTGTGGCTGATCGACACATGGCAGCCTGCATATGGAATAAGATGGCAGCACACTGGAAAAGACAACAGGATGGGGTGTGTATGGTTAAAAAGAAGTGTGCCCCTTTCTATATATAACACTATTAAGTGGCTGGAAAGTTTAGTAAATATATTAGGCTATGAGACCCCCCCACACAAGAAAATAAGATATTGCATTTTGGACAAGATCAGATAGAGTTTACAGCCAGTTAATTGTTGTAGTAGACAAGTTGAACAAAGAGTAGACAATTGGAAATGGAGAAAATTACTAAGACTGTTAATTTGGTGTTGACGTACGTGATCAGGATACATTGCCACTGTTCACATATATATTTTTGGAATTGTAACAGAGGTGGGTTAAGTAACTCTTTTAGGGTCACATGGTGAGCTGCAGGAGCAAGTGAACTTGTCACGCATCAGGCATCAGGCCTCCCTGCCCAGGCTGGGCCTAACCTCAGCCTTTACCTCCTTTTATAATGTTTGGGATTTATTCTCATTTACAGCTTGCCCTCCCATTACTCATCCCTCTAACTGGGTAGGACTGTGTTGGTGGCACATGCTGCAGAAAATAAAATAGTTGTAACTTTCCATGCCATCAGGCTCAGTTTGTGAAGGTGTTTTAATTGCAGGGCTTGAATGTGAACTCGGCTCTCGTGTCTTGTGTGGTCCACAGAGTATTTGAGGTGAATGATCTGTAAACTGAAAGGTTAACTTCCTTGGCAAACAGCATTTGCTTTTCCTAATTGCAGTTTAGGAACAAATTAAAAAATGCCAACCCAGACCTTATGAACTTCCATGTTTTATGTACATTATGCAATTTGTAAACTGAACACTTTGATATCTCGCCAAATATTGCTAACAAGTAAAAAGTGCGATTCTCAAAGAGAGTGTACAGACAACAACAACAACATTTATTTATATAGCACATTTTCATACAAAAAAATGTAACAAAATGAAGAATAGAAAAATAAGACACAATAAAAAATAAACATAAGTCAACATTAATTAACATAGAATAAGTAAGGTCCGATGGCCAGGGTGGACAGAAAAAACAAAAAAAAAAAACTCCAGAGGCTGGAGAAAAAAAAATAAAATCTGTAGGGATTCCAGACCAAGAGACCACCCAGTCCCCTCTGGGCAATCTACCTAACATAAATCAAAAAGTCCTCTTTGTATTTAGGGTTTTCATGGAAGGACTTGATTAAGATGGTCACGTAGACTTCTGGTTTTCAGTCCATCAATGTTGGAGCATCATGAAGCTTTGAGTAGGTGATGGTGGCGCAGGCCGCCACCACAAAGAAACCGGAAAAAGAAACAGAAGACAGAGTAGGGGTCAGTACGGATTTTGGAGCCACTATGAATAGTTATTATGATGAATTAAGACAATCGGCAGCATCAAGCATATGAAAAGTTTGTTTCCTTCATTGGTTTCCATTAGGTATCTGGCTTCTCTGGTGTTGGGTGGGCCCTGCAAGACTGTGGGCTGAGGTCACAACATCTGTTTCAGTGCTGTTGAGCCCAGCTGAATGGTTTTGGGTCACCTAGTGGTCTCTCAGCATGTTTTTGTATTTAAGCTTATTGAGTGCCTCAGAGGACTAAGCAGAATGAAAAGTATTTCACATTTAGAACAGGAAAGTGTTTCGAATCTAGTGTCTAGGAAATTTTAAAAAATCCAATTGTTTTTGCAAGCCTGTCAGCACAGACCTGACATGGAATAACATCCTGCAGCCTGAGGTTTGAATTGCAAAGCCCTCTGCCGCTGAACTGTAAGGAGATCTGGAGCCTAAAGTGAAATGAGTTTGCTTATTCCATTAAGCCCCCCCTAATTCTTTGCATTCTTTTGAGTTTAGAGATACTTCTCTCCTGTTGCAAATCTTTATGTAATAACAGCTTTAATTCTGCATATTCCTTGATGGCTGACTAATGCATTTTTTTTTTGGTATTCTACGCGGTCTGTGAGTTAGAGTAAACCAGTGTGTTGAAAATTAGACTGGGGGCCGTGCATTTAAAGCAGTAACAGGTTTAAATAAACAACTAGCATAAAAGTTAACTGTGTGAAAAATAATATTCCCAGATCCACTTATGGATGTCAGCACTGGGGACCAGCCCTTAATTGGAGGGCCTGGCTATAGTAAGGCCCACTTACATTAAGACAATTAATAAAATGTTTTCACATATTTCCGCTGCACACACAAAATGAAAAAAAAACAGACCTTGTTTCCATCCATTATCTGAACCTATGTGGCCCAGTTCAGGTCTCTTGTAGTTGTGTAGTCTTTTCAAAGCGGAACACAACACATAACCGGACAGTAATCTATATGTAAGATGTAATTCCTGCAATTCTAAACTATTCCTAAAAACTCATCTTTGTGACTGGGTGTTACTAATAAAAGTAAAATTAAATATCCTCACTTGTATCACTATACTCAAGAATAAGATGAAGGCCAGAACTGCACTGCATGGCAAACACTTTGTCAAGAAACAATTTGACTCTGTCTATAGGCTTGTGATCGTCACACATATAAACTTTTATCTCTGATCCTATCATTGGTGTGTTAATTCCAAACGACCATAAGAGTAAACATTCCCAGCATTTTAGTAATGTATAAAATGTCTTATTGCATTGTCGTTTCCAGGTCACGTGGAAAACAATTCAAGACAGCTTGCTGTTTGCATTTGTATATGTGAAACTATGAAAGAACAAAACATGACATGGCATGACTTTCAGGAATCCACGAGGCTGGAACCAACTGTGTCTGCAGCAGACGCTAGGAGGGAAATTGTTGTGGGCAGCACACACTCCTCCACATATCTACACAGAACCACAAGTCAAAGACAGAGGCACAAGTCTTTAGAAGAATAAATGAGAAACCCAAAAGGAAAACCTGTGAATGCATAGAAAGAATCGATAAACTCCACACAAACAATGACCAGTCAAGAGCTTTGAACCCTCTACCCTTTGAGGCAGCAACGCTAACCAATACCCCACCCAACATGAAAGATAATGTTTTAATTAAAACCATATACTAAAAATGTGCATTCCCACACAACTACTTCTATGACCAAGAGGAAGTAGCAGTTCTCGCAGTGCTGTCAACTCATTACTCTTCTCATTGATTTGCATTACATGACGATGAAAATAAGCAGAATTGATAGGAAAATAAATCTGATCAACAGATGATTTGTCAAGTGGAATGCACTTTCAAGCTGGTGGGTATTAAGTATCCACATATTGCAACTACCTTTGTTAGTAATTCCCTTATCTGCATTAAAATATGAACATGTCACTTACTGGAAAAGTGTTTGAAATTAATATCTCGATATAACTTAAAAAGTAGAGGAATGGTATACAGCTGTTATACACTGCTCAAAAAAATTAAGGGAACACTTAAATTACACATTGGATCTCGTTGAATGAAATATTTAAGTGGAAAGTAATACAGTTTAATTAGCTGAGAGTAAAATCATTTTAGTTGAGAATTAAATTGACTGTTACATGATTTTAATGAAAATATCCAATCCATTGAGAGCTAGATTCAACATCACAATGAAAATCAAAGTTGAAAATTGAAATCACTGGCTGATCCATTCAGTCAATCTGACTCTGTAGCATGTACGGCTCCCACATGCCTGTATGCACTCTCAACAACATCTGGACATGCTCCTGATGAAACGGCGAATGTTGTTCTGGGGATCTCCTTCCAGACTCGGATCAGGGCATCAGAGAGCTCCTGGAGAGTCTGTGGTGCTACTTGGTGGTATCAGATGCACTGATACATAACATCCCAGGCGTTCTCAGTTTGATTCAGGTCTGGGTAACGTGCTTGCCAGTGGTATCAATGCCTTCGTTATTAAGGAACTGGCTGCACACTCTGGCCACATTAGGCTGGGCATTGTCCTGCACCAGGTGGAACCCAGGGTCCACTGCACCAGCATAAGTTCTGACAATAGCTCTGAGGATTTCATTCCAGTACCTACCGTAACAGCAGTCAAGGTACCTCAGAGAGGCCTGTGTGACCTTCCCAGACCATTGTTGACCCTTCACCAAACCACTTACGCTGGATGATGTTGCATGCCACATAATGTTCACCAGGCTCTTTCACGTCTATCGCATGTGCACAGTGTGAACCTGCTGTCATCTGTGAAGAGCAATAGCAGAGCTGCCAATTGTGGTAGTCTCTGGTGAATGCCATTCAAGCTGGATGGTGATGGTGTGTGTGCGCAGGTCCCACTAGAGGACGTTGAGCCCTCATGCCACCCACGTAGAGTTTGTTTCTGACAGTTTGGTCAGAAACATGCACACAAGTAGCCATCTGGAGGTCATTTTGTAGGGTTCTAGCAGTGCTCTTCCTCGCACAAAGGAGCAGACACTGGTCCTGCTGCTGGGTTGATGCCCTTCTATTGCCCTGTCTAGCTCTCCTCATGTAACAGCCTGTCTCTTGGTATCTCTGCCATGCTCTTGAGACTGTGCTGTTAGACACCGCAAACCCACTTGCTATGGCACATATGGATGTGCCATCCTAGAGGAGCTGAACTACCTGTGCAACCTGAATCAGCTTCAGATACCACCTCATGCTACCAGTAGTGACACTAACAAAACACAAAACTAGAGAAGGCTAGGGATAAGGACAGAATAATTGCTGTCGATCAACACCTGCAAAACCATTCCCTTTTCAGGGGTTGTCTTGCTGTTGCATTTCCAGCACACCTGATTTCCCTTTCATTTGCACCAAAGCAGGTGAAGTTGATTCACAATCTCTTATGCTTCCTAACTGGACAGACTGATATCCCTGACATTTAATTGGCTTGCTGTTTTTGAGCAATGTATTTACACCTTGCTTCCTCACTGGCTGAGGTTCATATTTTTGTTTTATGTATTTTTTGTTTACTTTTGGGTCATTGTTACTTTCATTTATTATGTGTTTTGTTTTCTATGTCAGTGTTATGTTCCTTGTGATTTGTAGGTGGTGACCTAGGGCATGGAGCCACCAGCCAGTCATAGCCAGGAACTGTCTTCCACCCAATAAATCCAAAGGGTCTCCCACAGTTTCTGGTGGTTCATTTTGAATTCACTTGGGTGTGTTTTTGTGAGTTATGTGATTGCTAATTATAATTATTGATTTTTTGAGCTCATGCCATGTTTTTTGACTTCATATTGGATATCTTGTTTTGGTATTTCTTTAGCTTGGATTGCATTGTTGCTTTATACAATTCCTTTGCCTTTTGTGTTCCACAAAACTTTTGTTTTAGTCCATTTTGTTCAAAATAAATCTTTTATTTTATAGAGATTCTTTGTGTCTAGCTGGGATTTTTGACAGTGTTTCCCATCCTAGAGAGCATTTTTGGAACTGTCAGAGCTTACTGGTTTTGGGACTCTGAACAATTATAGCAACTGCTTAATGAGGAATGACATTACACAACCAGAGAGAAAAAGGCTTTAGTACAATTGGTATTCTATTACAGAGTTTATTTCCTAGCAAATTTCTGACTTGTGTTCTTTCCTTTTGACGGAGTTGCAATGAAAGACCACAGTTGAACAAGACAGAAAATGTATTCATGGCGTAACATTTACATGTGCTCAGAGGCTTTTTGAAAGTAGGAGCATTTTTAATGTTTTTCTTATTTACTTCTCTAAGGACAGATATCACATTTTTGTTTATTAAATATTTTGTAACAATGAATCATACTCAAATTAATATGGATAGTAGAATATATAACAGTATTATGTAGTTAAAAACTGAGCCCAGACATGCCTGCAATGGCTGAAGTAGCTTTTATAGGCACCAGATTCCACAAGAAGAGATGAAAAAATTGCATCAACTCACACACTAGCACTAGTTGTTGTTTGTGGAGGGTCTATGGCTAATTGTTGTTCATATTTTGTAAATATAAAGTTTCTGAAAGTGGTACCTACCTAATGGAGAGTTAAATCTGCAGTATGCTCAAGTGTGTCTGCACAGCTTATGGAGTATGGGGGCGAGTTTTGTGGCCACGCTGAGGTTTTACTAGCTTACATTGGGATTTGCTGTACCATCAGAACCATCTTTGATACTGTATATCAAAGAGGAAAACAAACTAAAATAATGAAGTCAAAGTCACCGAATGTTTCTAAGATAAACACAATTTGAAAATTTGCCAATGCTTTTTAAATGGGAGTTTCTGCAATTTCATACATTTATAAAGCACGCTAAATCTGAGATTTGAGTGCAACAAAAGATGAAGTTTCTGACAGATTTTGTTGAAAACTAAAGTGTACCACATACTGTGTGAACAAAATCTGTCTGTTGGGAGTCAAGTTACTGCATTTCATGGGGTCGGACATGACGACAGCTGCGGATACTTTAGCATTTTATGTGAATAAAAAAGATACAACGGCCAAAAGTCATGGGAACCAATGGGTACCTTTTGTTTTTGTTTAGACTTTCACTTGTCTTTCAGCTGGGCGTCGATCATTTAGAATCTGCTCTTCATACTACTCTCCATTTCTTTTTATCTCCACACCTGGAAATACAGTGTATACATGAAATCGGGGCCTCTTTAAGATGATTCTGTTCATTGCATTGTGATGGAAGGCATGGATGTGTTGTTGTCCTGATTGGGATTGGTGGTATTCCCTTTCCCAGTCGGGAGGCTGCTTTAGTTGAAGAACAGGGGTAGACTGTCTCCTGGGGCCATGTTTTTCCTTGTACACTGGGTGGTCCCTGTGTTGGGTCTCTCATTTGTGCACCCATAGTGTAGCATGAGACCTGTAGTCCCAATGGAAGGCCATTCTGGGGTACTTTGGTGCCACTGAGGGGAGGCTGCCTTGCCCTGTGGAAGTTCCCGCTGCCCTGTAAGTGCTTTGTGGTGGGTTGTTGCACTGAAATTACTTCTGGGTCCATGATGAAAACAAACTGGTCAGGTGGAGTGGGTAAAGAAGCAGGAGGACAATGCTCACCTCAGAGGATTGGAGGAGTAGTAGAAAAGGAAGATAGTAAAAGAAGGAAAAGAAAAAAAATAGATTGTGTATTGTGGAAGAAGAAGCCTGCTTGAAGGTATTTTGTCAAATAAAACTATGTATTTGAACCTGGGACTTGTGTGGGTGAAGTGTCTGGGGTTTGGGCCTCCGTTACACTCCCCATAAACCAAAGGTCATTGCATTATTCCTATTGTATGTGTTTGTTAATATGTGAGCCTGTCATGGGCTGTAATCTCATTTTTATTAAGTGTCACAAAACCTGAATAACACCAAGAGAAAGCATAGTATTCTAACATCTGGCAGATTCATACTGAAGGAAATAAACACCACTGCCTTTACTTAATTCCTACTTTTTAATGTAGCATTTTCTTTTTCAAGTGTATTGTCTATAGTTACTCCATTTTATTTATGTCTAAATAAATCAATGATGTTGGCTTAAAGATCCATTTCACGTTTATTGTGCTGTTTATGTTTGCATGAAAAATGTTGAGCTCTAATGCACTTACTAATTTATAAACCCATCCATTTTCATAATCTGCTTATCAAGCACAGGATCATGGGGCAGCTGGAGCCTATCCCAGCAACCATCAGGCCCAAGACAGGAACAAAATCCTGCATAGGACGCCACTTTTATAAAATTATCTAAGCCGCTGATCTCAAATGTAGCTTGATTTATGGCTGCTTTACCTACCAAACATTCCTAAAATGCAAGTTTGAAAGAGCAGGCAGAAGTTAAATAAAAGAAAATGTGGAAATAATATGCATTGCCATTCACATTTCGCTTTGATGATCATTAAGTATATGACTTGTTAAGAACTTGGCAGCTATAAATAAGATATAAAAGAGGCCAAGTGAAGACCCACCTTACAAAAAAAGAATGCCCACTGTGGAAGTTGAAGGTCCTTTTGATTGCAGAAATCCATCCATCCATTTTGTAGACCCGCTTATCCAGAGCAGGGTTGTGGAAAAGCTGGAGCCTCTCCTAGCAAGGATTGGGCGCAAGGCAGGAACAAACCTAACCCATTGCAGCATTCTCACACACGCACACACACACATTATATATATATATATATATATATATATATATATATCTATCTCTCAGGAGCAAGTTAGCATCTCCAGTCCGCGTAAACCTGCACACACAGGGAGCAGAGAACATACTAACTCCACACAGGGAGTCTCCATGACTTGAACCCTGTTTTTCTTATTACGAGGCAGCACTGCTACACTGTGCCACTGTGAATGCAGAAAAAGGAGACACATTAAGTGAGAGCTTTGTTTATATTTTGAGTGGCCACTTTATGAGGCTCACCTGCTCTTAACGTGTGGCCGAGTGATCAGGCGACGATGGCATCAGAGGGGTGACAGTGCTATTTAAAAGTTGGTGTAAGAGCCATTTGTCAGTTAGTTAGGTTATGTTAAATTGATAGAAGTATTCTCTTAGTTATCTTAAAATGTTTGCCTATATAGTGCATAGTCAGTGGGGGGGTTCTATTATAACCCCGACAAGCTAAATTATAAATGGAATATTATAATTATTTCTTGTCCCTCTGACTATAGACTAGTAGCAGTTTATGATCTGTCTTGCAGTTGGTAAGGCATGGAGGGCAAACAGTTTCAAACCATACATACAGAACATACTGCATGCACTAAGTTAAGCCTATGGAAGTTTGCTATTAAGAAATACATAGATAGATAGATACTTTATTAATCCCAAGGGGATTAACACAACCTTTAAGTTTAACATGAGTAAGCTAAGATTGTAGAAGAACCATTTTTCCCTTTTTGCCTTTTATTCTGCGTGTGTAATAACTTCTTTCAGAATTATTGTGATTTGTTCTTTTTTTAAATTTTCACTAAACTTTTTAAAAAGAACTTTATTGGGCAGAGAAATTTCTTTTGTTACACGTTTGACTCATGCTGGGTCCTACCTTGCCAACTCGGTAACTGCTCGATTTTTGGGAACCTAGAAAAGACGTAGCTGCAGTCTTCATCCTCAAGCTTCTGCACAGCTACCATGGTGTGACTGGCCAAGTCTGGTCTAAACTTGCATTTTAAGATGGTTCCCTCATGGTGTGCATATGAAGTTGGGCAGATCCATTTATGATGGGTCCACCGATGAATGCAAGATTTCATAGGACTTTATTTTTTCATGGATTTTCTTTGAATATAGATTTTTTTTTTTCTTTTTGCAGTCAATGTGCAAGAAGAGATAAGATAAGCCCACCTGTCTTTAGAAGCTAGGAGTGTAGGATCAGACAGAAGACCACACATGCGCTGTTTATTTGGCTTGCAGGGGGTTTCAGCTGAAGCAACAGACCAAGCTGAGAATGCCCGAGTGGTGTCTGGAATTGGAGTGAAGCGTTGACACTTCTCATGCTGGACAGGCTCGGCCGTGTTTACGCTGCTCAATGGTGATTGAGATCAGTGGGGGCTGAGGCTGAGCAGACAAAATGAGGAAATTGCCTTTGATGATGCAGGCTGGGAGAGAACATGAGGAGCTGGAGGGTCTTTATGAATACTGAGCTGTACCTTAGACATTAAAAGTTGCAGTAAAGAATTGAAATTGAATGCTATAAATATTATGGCTCTAACCCGTTTGGCTGTAAAGTGCAGATTTGTTTAAAATGCTATTTAGGGCTTAACAAATTGTGCTGTAGGCATCAGTTATAGATATGAGAGGAGACAGTTTGCGTTTATTTGCTGCTGAAGAGTATACGCAACATGAAGCCCACAGGCATTTTACCAGTTGCTGATTGGGTCAGTTATTTAAAGCCCCCCAGGCAGATGAGAACACATGATGACCTTTCTGTTTCATTCAGTCAGTGTGGCGTCAAATCTTCAAAAAGCTTCTCATGGCCTTATGGGCGCCAACCTCCCTTTCACTGGCCACAAGGGTTGGCAATCACCATGTTCCTGAATTTAGGGCTTAACACCCCATAGACCTGTAGTGGGTGGATTCCTGTTGAAGTGTTGGTGGTCAGTGGTGAGGATCCAGTGGGTTCTGGAGGGGGCTGGCAGTTTACAGTCACAAGTTTCCCAGTCAGAGTTTTCATGAGAACACCCTTTGAAATGGGGAGCTCCCAATCGTCTGATGCTCCATTGCCACCTGAATGCTCCGAGCTGTGATGTAGTGCTGACCTTTCACTTCAGTCAAGAACCTAAACTAAAGAAATAAGTTAATAATTTAGCCAAAAAAAAGATCTTTTAAAATGCTTAGGTTTGCTTATTATTTTCACAAAAATAATTCAACCTTATCTTTGCTTTAATTTAAAAAAAAAAAAAAAAAAACCTGACCTTCAAATCATGTGAATGCAATGAAATGTCACAAGTAGGAATTGTGAAATCTCCCCCACCACATGAACACTGCCTTAAGGCCACGTCACATTACACGACGTTTTCAGTGGTAAATTTCGTTTACTGCACCTAATCTTAGTGAGTCCGAGATAGTTGTGTAATGTGTCATACCCAGAACCCCCCTCCAGCTAGTCTGTGACTTGCTCCGATAAAATCAAACAGATTTCATTTTGTTTTTAGTCGTAGCGGTGGGCTCTGTGTGCATGAGAGCTGACAACCAATGAGTGCTCATCTGGAAGTACAATTCCTATAATTTAATGATGAGCAATAAGGAACATGGGAGTTTTGAGCCTAACAAAAAGAAGAGGAGCCTGTCTATCTGATGTCTCATATTTTATTTACCACAACAGAAAAAGAAAAAGGATGGCTGAGACCGTGGCTGAACTCTGCGGTTAACCCCTTACGCAGTGCTGCCTCCATCAGGCAGCATGTCATTAAATGTCAGAAATGAGCTACAAGGTCAGTGCTAAGTTGGTAACTTCAACATGCCCAGTGATTGATTTATTTATTTATTTTTTTTTTTTTTTCAGTCGTGTAAACTGACCTGGTCTGGTGACAAGATTGGCAATCACAGTTCTGGCATACCCAATGACTAGAAGTCCCATAAGGCGACATTGGCTTAAGACTCGGCTCCATGCCTTTGATTTACCCAGCAGTCACTTTTCTTAGTCTATCATATTACAGCTGATTTGCTCCATTCACCAGTTAGGAAGTCTGCATCACATTGTGAAAGAGGAGGTGGTGCAGAACACATCAGTACATTTATATTGTTATATTCCTGCATTTTCTAGCTGCTAGTTACAAATAAATAATAAGCAAAAACTTTTAAAAGCCACAAGAACTGTAGGTGCTGCCAACAAAAAAAATGTTGATTGCATTAAATTTGAAGGAATTTAGAAGAAACATTTGAAGTTCTGTGTAAAAATTATACATCTTCAAACTCACTTGAGTGTCAGAAGGTGCCAATACCATTGGGCAAAGGGTAAAAACGAGCCCGGTGGGGGCACCAGTCCGTCACCTTCTCACACACACCCACCTTGTTATGATGGATGTGATTTATTGAATATGTTTGTGTCTTCTGCATCTTGTGGGGAAAAAAAACCATTCACAATTGGGGTGTAGGAAGGAACCGGTCATGGCTGGGATGCTACTGCACTGCAGGATACACCCGTGTGCTCACCCACACATGGAGCTGCCAGTCACCCTAATGCGTGTGTCTTTTAGCTGTGGTGGGGAATTACAACACGCAGAGAACAGGCAAGCTTCACACTTAGGCAATGGTCAACCAGGATTGGATGCAAGAAAGTAGAGCAGATGGGCATCCCTTTCCTTGATAAAAAATAAAAATAAGCATCTGGCACAATTAGGGAAACAATAAGGTTTTATTTAAAGTTTAATATGAAATGCTTGGATGGACTGAAAGTCGCCAACTAGAGAGGACCTGCATGGACAACTTTGTTCTCCTCTGAGAGGTACATTAAGTGCTTTAAAGTAGAAACTGAAAACTGGTTTCATTAAGAGCTTTTTTGGAGAGTCAGGCGGGAGACACAGTCAGTGCAGTGTTGAGCAGCTCTCCCTCAGGACTTGGAGGGGGGAGTTTGGGGGGGGGTCTGGGTCCCCCCCCCCCCCACCCCCCATTTCCAAGCGGTCACTGAAATAAGGTTTCTGCCTTTGGTGATGAAACCATGAGGGAAGAATCGCTCCTTATGTATATGTAAAGGATTTGGGGGGGGGGGTGCGGCTGACGAGCGGAAGCAGAGGACTCCTGAAATTGCCATGTCATCATTTACACCCAACACAGAGGCTGCATTGTCACTCGCCGCTCTTTGGAGCCTGTGCTTTGGGAGTTATTTAAAACTAAATCTTTGAAATGAAAAAAAATCTAAAAAGCCGGTTCTTCCAAATTTTCTGTTAAATCACCTAGTTGTGAGGTCACTTGCAGTATTTTTCCATTAGTAATTTGAACCTCTCCCTGTTCTTTTGAAATTGTTTCAAAAGGTCTACATTCTCCAGTGGCTTAACAGCTTCATGTGCAAATTTTTTGCAGGTTTGCGCTGCTGTTGAAGCCTTTGTATGGTGTGTTACGTGACACCACGTACTGTACAATTAAAAAAAAAAACAAAAAACAATTTGTACAAACAGAGTAGAAAGATTTGCGTAAAGTCTGGCCTTAACCTGAGAGAAGCCGAGGGTCATTGAAACACTGGCAGAGCTGAGCGGCTGAGAGCCAGTCTCTTATGTGACTTACCAAGGCCTTAGTCTTCAACCTTATTTTACATTTATTTATTACTCCATTTTGTGATGTCATTTTTTTCTGTTGCAGAATTGTGGGGAGCCACAGCATAAGGTTCAGGACTTGAGCCAAATCTACACATAGCAGCAGGTCATGGAAGTTTATTTAAAGCTAATTTAGAGCTGCCTGTTAGTCGAAGCTGGGCACAGTAGCAGAGTTGTGGGGTCCATTGTGTGTATAGTCTGCATGTCCTCCCTGTGTGGGTGGATTTTTTGCTGGGTACATGGCGTTTTCTTCCACATCCCAAACATGTGCAGCTTAGACTGCTGGCTGTTTGACATTTGGGGTCTGTGAGTAAGTGGTTACCACCCTGTGTCTCAGAATTGGATTATACAGTTCAGCACAGGTAGTAACATGCGCTTCATCAAGCAGTGTGTCCATGGAGGTACTGCACTGGCATCCTTTACAGTCCCGTGCCCCAGCAGCCAATGCACACTGCCTGGTACCTTAACAGGTATGGGAAGGAGCCTTTGATCCAAGTTTCATCAGTGGGAAAGCTTGAGGTAAGATGCTTATGTTTAGAATTCGAACATAGAGGGACACTGCAGAAGCTCTTCTTTCATGATTCTGCCAATGCTTAGATCAACCGGAAAAGTGTTTACCCATCGATGACTCCTTCTTGCAGAAACAATGCAGACGTGTGGAAGGGCTAATTATCACTCTTAGGTAATAACTCTGGGGGTGATAAAGAAGTGCATAGATAACTGGAACTGGTTCCTCCAGGCTGGTTTATGGTAAAGCCACTTCTGCTTAGCTTGAAGTCTACTGATATAGCATCTTAGGCAGTGCCACACCTCGCTCAGGAGTACAGAAACCTGCTCTACCGCTCTGGTCACCTCAGGATACACGTGCAAAATATACAGGGCTTTTGAAAATGTAAAAAATCACTGCCCACTCCCTTAAAACATCATATTTCTGCTTATTATGTAATACAGAACTTTAAATATCTGGTTGCCATGAAAACTAAACATTATTTAAAAAGTGACGTTTTTGAACTAGGATTGTTAAGAGATTATTGTTAATTTATCACTATGGATTTAAATGTGTTTAATTATTGCAATATTTATTTGAGGTCATATTGGCCAGCCCTACATACTAATATTTAAGAATACCTTTAATGTAATAAATGCAATAAATAATTTTATTATTATAAACCAAAATCATACTAACCTCTTTTTTTTTTTTTTTTTTTTTTAGTGTTGTTTTTTGTTGTATTCATTTGCCCAGTTTGACTGCTTCATCATGCAGGTTAAATGAGCTGGGTGTGTTTTGAGGGTCTCCAGTGATGGATTGGTGGCCTGTCTGGGCCTGTCTCCTAACACATTGCAGCCCCTCATCCCCTCATGACACAGAATTGTCTGAGAATGATTTAAAACGGGACGGGATCTTTAAATATACAGAACTCTTAAAGCCGCACACACCTCATTTGAATTGTTGTAATTTCTGGAAATTAAACACTCGTGCTTATTGAACATGTATGCAAAATTTTAACACCCTGCAAAAACACATATTTACATTTTTAAATATTTCATATTCATGAAATGCAAACTATATTTATGTTTTTAGTTTTATAGCTTTTATCTATCTATCTATTATACACTCACCGGCCACTTTATTAGGTACACCTGTTCAACTGCTTGCTGACACAAATATCTAATCAGCCAATCACATGGCTGCAACTAAATGCATTTAGGCATGTAGATATTGTCAAGATTACCTGCTGAATTTCAAGCCGAGCATCAGAATGGGGAAGAAAGGGGATTTAAGTGACTTTGAATGTGGCATGTTTGCTGGTGCCAGACGGGCTGGTCTGAATATTTCAGAAACTGCTGATCTACTGGGATTTCCATGCACAACCATCTCTTAGGTTTACAGAGAATGGCCTGAATAAGTGAAAATATCCATTTGAGGATCAGTTCTCTTTGTGAAAATGCCTTGATGCTAGAGATTAAAGGAGAATGGCCAGGCTGGTTCAACCTGATAGAAAGCCAACAGTAACTTAACTTGTTACAACTGAGGTATGCAGAAGAGCTTTTCTGAACACACAACATATCGAACCTTGAAGCAGATGAACTACAGTAACTTGAGACCACACTGAATGCCACTCCTGTCAGCTAAGAACAGGCAACTGAGGCTGTAATTCACGCAGGCTCACCAAAATTGGACACTAAAAAACTGGAAAAACTTGGCTTAGTCAGATGAGTCTTCATTTCTGCTGTGACATTCGGATGGTAGAATCATAATTTGGCATCAACAACATGAAAGCATGGATCCATCCTGCCTTGTATCAACGGTTCATGCTGGTGGTGGTGGTGTAATGGTATGGGTTTATTTTTCTTGGCACATTTTGCACCCCTTTGCACCAACTGTGCATCATTTAAATGCCACAGCCTACCTGAGTGTTGTTGCTGACCATGTCCATCCATTTATGACCGCATTGTACCCATCTTCTGATAGCTACTTCCAGCAGGATAATGCTCCATGTCATTGAGCTCAAATCATCTCAAACTGGTTTCTTGAACATGACAATGTGTTTACTGTACTCAAATGGCTTCCACAGTCATCAGATCTCAAGCCTATAGAGCACCTTTGGGATGTGGTGGAGCAGGAGATTCACATCATGGATGTGCAGCCGATAAATCTGCAGCAACTCTGTGATCCTATCATGTTAATATGGACCAGAATCCCTGTGGAATGTTTCCACCACCTTGTATGTCACGAAAAATTGTACTAGTATGGTTTACTAATAAAGTAGCTGGTGAGTGTATAGTCTGTCTATCTGTCTGTCTATATATGAGGGATATTTACTACTTGGAATGGCTGATTTATAGCCATTTGGACGCTGCACAAAATGATCCACATTCATCATTTCAAGTCTTCCCACAGAATTTAATACTCGGATATATTTATATAGAAATATAAACAATATATATATATTTATAATATATATATATATATATATATATATAATATAGAGAGAGAGATTTGCTGTTTCTGAGATTGCTTTTCACCGTTGCTAAGCCTGAAATCAAAATGGCTTTTTCCACATCCTTTACAATCAAAAAGAGGGTAACTCCTAAAACAAGTGACGTTTTGCTCTGTTGTCACACCCAGCTTAGGCCTATTGTGTGAAGTCCAGGATGTTTTAATTGAAGTGAAAGACTCGCTACTCGTTTCCAAACTCTAACCTGCCATTCACGTTCCATCACTTGGCAAGTGACATCGCTGGAATCCTAACCCTATCTTTAAGTACTCCGTGAGTTATGTGCATGTTAGTGAACCTGATAATGTAGATGTTATCTTGACTTGGAAATCTTCCAGACACAATGTAAACAAACCCAGCACAGCAAGCATTTCATGCAAAGCCAGGATATGTTGAATGCAGGCAGGATCAAACATCTCAGTGCAGCAGTGAATCTTATTATATGGCTAGGATTTTTTAGCCGAAATAACTAACCTACTTTTAAAAGTTGCCTGTGACCACTGTTAAGGGTAACTGAAGTGCAGTCTCCATCATAGAAATCTGTGTGTGTTAAGCCATCTTGTGCTACCATTCTGTTGGCCTGCCATCAACCCAGTAAACACCAAGGAGAGGGGGATATCTGCTTTCATCCAGAAGGATGTGCGGGCTGGCCTCAAAACAGCAACAATGCCCTGAATTGGTGCTTACCTGTTTAGAGACTATCTGCCTTTACTTGGGTTTGTCTCAGAGCCATTGTGTTGTTACATCTGTCATTGGAACTTGAGAAAGACATGTGAAAACAGAGGAGCTCGGCTACTCAAAACACAGAAGAGAGAACAGTGGGGAAACAGGAGATCCACCTCACCAAACTATAAAATATAAGCATGGCTTCTCTGTATAAAGTAATGCTGACTTGAAGCAGAAAGGAAAGCCTCATTAATTACAGATGCCCTTGAATTATGGACCCCTCCTCTCAATCCTTTGGATTGCATTTCAATTACATTGACATGTGTTTGTCTTAGCAGACATTTTTATCCAAAGCGACTAATGAAAGAGGTAAATACATTCAAGTAGAGATCAATCTGGGACATTTTGGGGAACGTGTTATAGGACAAGGATACAAACGTGACCATCTCAAGTGACGAGCTCAGAACCAAAGACAAGCAGGTTACTAAAACCTAACAGTTTACATCAGTTAGACATAAATTCACCAAAGAGGAGACTCTTCCTTAAACACAATGAGAGAGTCAGCAGTTTGAATGGAGCTGGGCAGCTTATTCTACCAGCTAGGAGCTACACATGAAAAGAGTAGAGAGTGAGATTTGATACTATGCAGAGACGGCATTACTAGGCACTATTCAACTGCAGATCTGATCTAAGAAGTGTCCCCTTATATATAGGTGCTGACCCATTGACTTCTCTGTAGGCAAGCATCAAGGATTTGAACTTAATGTGTTTCCACAGGGAGCAAATGTAGTGATCTGAAAAGAGGAATGACAGGAACACCAAATGTGCTGCTGCATTTTGAATCATCTGCAAAGGCTTGGGGAGACATGCCAGTACTCTTGTCAGGAGAGAGTTGCAGCAGTCCAGACATGGCAAGTCTAAAGCCTGGACCACAGTCTGATCTTGTGCTTATTGTATAGAATGAATCTGCAAGAATAAGAGATCATAGCAAAATGGTCCCTGAAGGACAACTGGTCGTTGATCACCACCCTAAGGTTGAGTTGTGCACATATTTGGAGTGTGATAGTGATAGTGATCCCACAGACCCTATAGCACTGCTAAATAGATGGATGAGCTGGGACAGCAAGAAGGTCCATCTTTACTAAGTTGAGCTGGAGATGGTGTTCCTTATCCAGGTTGCAATATTAGTGAGACATGCAGAGAATCTAGCTGATACCATGTGGTCTTCCTGAGGGAACCATAGGTGCAGCTGGATGATGGGGCCTATTGAGGAGGAGTATAGAGAAATGAGGAGAGGGCCCAGTGCTGATCCTTGGGTCACCCACTTTACTTGCCTGGCGCACCCTTGACATCTCACTGTGCCAGGACACACCGTAGGATCTTCCCAGGAGGAAGGACTCAACCCACCTAAGGGCCATCTTAGTGATATCATGTTTTGAGTGAGTGGCAAGGACGAACTGGTGTTTGACCATGTCAAAGGCAGAGGAAGAGATCTATCTACTATATCCATTCATCCATCCATCCTATTTTATAATCCCCATATATCAAGTTTTGGCTTGTGCAGAGCCCAGGACACGGAAGCCAGCCCGTATACCAAATGGCACAACTTTATACTCACCAGGCAGTTTAACACAGTATTCTTAATCCCTGGCACCCAATGTGCAAAGACCACACAAAAAGGGAACTAAACTGGAGCTGGACACCCACACCATGAAAAAGCCTGGTGAAGGGTTGGAAGGATGGAAGACTTAAATAAGTCTTGTTTTTCTGCCAAAGGGCTGTAAGAATCTCAATATCAAGTGAAGAGAAAAACCTTTAAGGAGTATGTGGATGAAATATACATGGGCCAATTGGTCCCCTCTTTGGCCTCTCTGCTTTGACCAGCTGTTTATGTTCTTATGTGGTACAGTAACTGGCTCACACATTTCCAGTTCACCTCATTCCTACAGGCCAGCAGGGGGCACACCTGCCCATTCTTGTTCAAAGCAATCAGAAGTCCAAGACTCTGGTTGTTGTGTCTCAAGTGTATGAAGGCACATTTCAGTTGACTCCCTTTGCCTGGCCTCCCACCTTAGTTTCTCCAATCAGCCCTCCACCGCACCTTGGGTTGCGAGTGGTGCGTGAGCTGAAGATTAGCAGCTGGCTTTTTGCTGAGCCATGGTTATGTAAGAGCTGCCTTCCCTCAGTACAAACAGAATGTTCTACAGATTGTATCTTGACCCAACAGTGTAAACATGAAGATTTTTTGGAACAGACAGGAGGTTTTTCACTGACATTTCCTTTTTATATTGAGTTTCTAAATAGAACAGCTACTCATGAAAGAGAAATGCATTCCTAACCTGTGTTAATAATTCATGTGGCATCTCGTGAAATGTGTCTAGCCTCCATGTTGTGTTCTTGGCTCAGATTAGTATAGTACAGAAAACAGATGGACATCCTGCATTGTATATAGTGCCTTTCTCTTTTCACACCACCCCAAGGTTCTCCACACATTTAGAAGTGGGGTGCAGGTACTAACAACCTCTGACCTCTGTTTTCTCAGTGGGGTATCATCTGCTCACTCATCTCAGAATCGCTGGTCAGTTAATACAAATATTCCAGGACATGCACCTGGGATTTGAACCAGAGTCCAAACACTATTAGGCAGCACCAATTGGAGCTCATGTTTTAATTTTTTTCAGTGAGACTTTTTATATTACATGGGTCAGGGTGCAGAATGAACTGCCAGATAAAAACAGTATTTACTGATGCATAATGAAATCTGTGGAAATGGTAACGGCTTACAAATACACAATGAATTGCTGTTGTGAAATCTGGGCCCACAAAACTCAGAATCATTCTTGCCTCCTCTTTCTTAGTCTTGGGCTTCCAGTCCGTCACAGCCTTGAGGAGCAAGTGGCCCATTAAGTGCATTTGATGGTTGTTAACTGCGTCTTTCAACTTTGACAGGCTGCTCAGTCATAGCACTACATTGTTAGTGATGTGCTTATGGTATGTAATGCTAATTATTTGCCGTAAACACCTTTGACAGAACATGCTCGGGTGTTGGTCTGTACCCTTTGTTGCTCTCCATGCCACACCATGTATATAGCAGATGGTACCATAATTCTGTTGTAAAGTCTCACCTATGCTGCACAATTGATTGACAGCATCAACCATATTTGACACAGCCATTGAAATACTGCCACGCCTTGACCAATGCGTCAGCACACATCTTCATCTGCACTGCATCCCCTGCAATGATGCTACGCAAAAATATGAACTCAGCCACCTTATTAGCTATCTTGCCTCCTACTGTGATGCACAATTTTGTATTTCGATTGAACCCATATAACCTTAATTTTCTCATTCTTGATTCAATGACTAATCTTCCCTGCTTCTTGCTCAAGCTGTCCGGGTGCATCCTATAAAGCAGGTTGTATCTCAGCTAACTGTTCCACGTCATCTGTGAAATTCAAATTGGCGAGTCAGGTTTGATTGACCTATGGGATGCCCACTTGCACACCACATGTTGCCCGTCGCAAAGAGAAATCCATGGTTAGGATTAATAGGAGTGGCAACAGAATGCATCCTTGTCTTAGACCAGTTTTGATCATGAATTCATCAACAGGTTGAGTTTCAGTACAAGTCCTGGAAGATATCGATATTACATTGTGGGATGCCATAATGCAGATAAGGCTTGTGGCTTGTACATTTTTTTTGTGATACAGCATGATAGAACAGGGGCTCCCAAGTTCAGTCATGCAGTACCACTGCGGCTATATTCTTTCATTCCAGTCAGTCTCGCAGTTCAGTGGGTCGCTCTCATCATCCTTCTTGTTTACAGGACTGAATGCAGAATATGAAAAGAAAAAGTGCTCTAGTATGACGTTTACATTTAGAAGAAATTCTGAAATGGGTTTTCAGTTCTACATTCATTCGTTTTTTTTTTCCCCCATATATGCAGGGGTGGGCAAAAGTAAGCTTACAGTTGTTTGTATGGAAAAAGACATGCAGTTTATGATTATTGTACGGTAATCGCTTTATTAACTGAATAGCTTTAAAAAGAAGACAAATACAAATAAATTAATATAATAATTAGTAAATAACAATGCAAGAATAAACTCTGTGTTTTGCTTACTCATATATGTTAGGATTATAGCTTGCAGTGATTGTGACTTTGTCTGGTGGGCAGTGGATGATTGAAAATAACGATAAATTAACACGCATGTCAGGAAACAAAAGCCTCAACATGACTAGGCTAAAATCGCTAAACCAGGCCAATGGGGCAGCCAAATTGGGGTATTTTTGAAGAGCGTTGTTTGGGGAGCAATTTTGACTTAGTAGTGCACAATTTTTATTTTTTTTGTATTTTCAAAGGGTGTATGTCCACCCAAACCACTGAACCTGTAAATTATAATGACTCCAACAGTGGCCAAACTCCAAGACTTCGATAAGGCAAAACTTGAAGGTGAAAGGACATCGACAACACCAAAACTCCTAGGGGGAGCAAGTGGGCATTGTCATTTATTGGGCTGGTCCACCGCGCCATTAGGTAGGTTTTCAGTTGTCACTGGGCTGGAAATATTTTCCCCTGACAGTAGCCACCCCCTGCTGTACTTTCCTCTGAAAGTGGTCAGTTTGATGAGCGAGACTGAGAGGAAACAATGAAAACAGGGGGCTTTGTCCGAAAAAGAAAAGGTTGCTGTGAGAGAAGGGGGTTGAGTGTCTATTATTGTACCAGCCTAAATGGACAGCCTATGTCTCAAATAAAAACAAGAGGTTTGATTACTTGATTACTTAGATTTCGACACGTCTTAGACGGGTAGTATTCATATAAAAGATCGTAACAAAACATTAACTTAGAAAAGTCAAAAATAGCAAACAGAGCCCAAGAATGAAGCCCTAGTCAAACTCTGACAGCATCACACAAACCACTGTGAGACCATTTCCAGCAGATCCAAGCCTGCCGGCCACCCACCAAGCCCCGCTGAATTGACATATACATAAGTGTCCGAGTCCGAAGTGTCAGAGGTAATGATCTCGCTTCTTCCTATTGTCAGGTGGTGGACTTTAAGTAGTTTTTTTTTTTTTTTTTTTTGCTGATGTTGTATAAAATTGTGGACCAACTGTGTTGAATGCTGGGAGCCACCTAGACAAATCATGCAGCCGTGTCTAGTGTGACACTCTTGCATTCATTTTGCTTTTTTATGTCTCTTTCGTAGCTCAGTGCGCTAATTTTTTCTTGCATGTGGATGGTGCAGATGGAGGTGCCATTTATTTATGTTTTTAATGCTCTCCCTTTGTTTGCTTTGCCAGCATAAACAGCGCTCTACCAACGTTGTGTACCAGGCACACCATGTGAGCCGGAATAAGAGAGGGCAGGTAGTCGGCACCAGAGGAGGCTTCCGAGGATGTACCGTCTGGCTAACAGGTAAGTGATCTTCTTCACTAGTTGGTTGTCTTTTTTTACTTTGTGTCTCAGTCCATCCATCAATGAGTATTACTGAACCCCCATTTCCTAATTTTCAGTCTGAGCCTAACCTGAGATGTTGAAATTGATCTTGCAGGGCACACGTTTGCAGACACTGAGAATTACACATGGTGGGACCATTCAGAGTAGGCCTGTGGGACATAAGGGGCTCCTGGAGCAGATCACCATACAACAGTGTGCCGCCTTGTCTGGGTCCAGGCAGTTATAAGTTCCATTTTACAGTGAATTTTGTTGCTGAAGTTTTGAAGCTCAGCTTTCTTCTGCACATTATTTCTCATCAGTTGAACATTTTAAAAAATGTGTTAAACTATTGTATCAAGAGGAATGATGGATTGAAATCAGCACGTTTTCTGACTTGGCTTTCCTTTTTGTTACTCACATGGATCAACAGCAGAAATATATATACGAGGCCATTCTTTAAAAATCCTAGATGAGCAAACTGTATTTTATATTTATATATATTTTAATAACACTCTTACCAATACAGTACTAAAGTTTTTTCCATATGCATGCTTCACAATGGTAAGTCAGATGATTTACCGTAATTTAGAGGTGGGCTTGAACCAGCAACCTGGCGCTTTACTGTGCGGCTTCTTAACTATTAGGCTACACAGGATATCTGCCAGACTAACAACAACATGAATGGAAAAACTGAAGAAAATCCTGGTGGTACCCCCATCCAGATTCTGAAAGTGGGGAAGGAATGCAAGGACCAGTGGCTACTAGAGGGAGCCATAGCCTGGCATTGAACAAAAGAACAGGAGACATTTTACAGAACAGATCACACCATTCAGGGCACCAATCAGGCACTCCGGCTTTGAGTTCCTTGCTTCGTGGCCATCTTTGCATGGTTCTCTCCGTCAAAGACGTCCAAAGACATGCAGGTTAGTTTGATTGGCAATGCCAAGTCCTTTTTTTAAATGTGTTCCATGACTGGGCACTGATGCCCCATCCAGGGTTGGTTCTTGCACAGCGTTTGTTCTGAAGGGTTAGGCTCCGGCCATATTTGACCTTATATTCGATTATGTGAGTTTGAAGATGTCGTTTTCAGTCAAGCAGACCACTGATTCTGTCTGCCTTGCCTGGGAAGAGATAATGGTGACTTTGTGTCTCATTCTAAATTTGTCCACAAAGTTGATGTCAGCATATTAGTACCCCAAAGATGATCATGGGATGAGGTTACTGGTGTGACCTGCTGAAAGTAAAGTTCTGAATGGTGGTGATTAGTATATTAGGATACTTCACAGGGGCATGGGATACACTTTATGTTTTAAGCATTGTAATCAATAACTGGGTGAGAGTAGATCTTTATCACCAACATTATTTAACCATACCCTGAGATTGGTAATATGATGAACTGTGGACCCATTGGTTTATATGATACTACCCGTGTAATGGGTAAATGGGTTGTCCATTTGGTCTGGTATAATAATACATAATATAATAATATATAATAATACACACCTTTTCCTCATCAGACAGAGCCACTTGTTTTTGCTGCTTTCTCCTGGCGTCACTCCTCAAACTGACCACTCTTAGATAAACAGGTGGATTAAGGAGGATGTATGTGACTGCTAGATGGGAGGAGCTTTTCAGATTTCCATTATCCTGTATTTTTAATTTGATTATTAAGAAATTACCAATATAAATTTTCTTTTGTTATATTAATTTAATGCTTTCTATATCCTGCCATCCTACCGTTTGATTGGTGGAGTATCCACAGTTTGTCATTTTGGGTAATTCATATTAACAGGTGTTAGTTTGATACAAGATATATTTGATGGTCCAAGCTGTGCTTTAACAGTTATATACTATATAGAGTACAAATGTTTATATTTACTGTATATATGGATCAGTTTATCAAGTCTTCTGAAATTCCTCACTGCCCTCCAAAGCCTTTACTATCGACTATACTGTAAGTTAAATGAGTGCTGACAGCTGATTGGCCCACAAAAGGCTGCGATCGGAATGGCTTTCCCGAACAAAATTCATAACCATGATTGTAAACGAAATTATGCAGGGCAGAACTACTAGCAAATGGTCAAATGATCCTGTTGCTCCCTCAGTTATTTCTCCATCCATCCCTTGTTGTCACAAGCCTGTTCTCACAGCATCAGACACCAAGCAGGAACAAACCTTGGGTGGTGTGCCCTTCATGCTGGGCACACTTGCACACCCGCTCATGCTCATTTGATTGAACCAGACCAAAGTGTGAGGTTTTTCCACCCCCACAGGAAACCCCCACAGACAAAGGAAGAATTTGTACACCGTCAAGAGCCAGGCTAGGGACTCTGGGACATCACTTTGCCAACGAGGTTGTTTTACGTGGCTGCTTTCATAGTGAGTGCTGACACAGGGGAAAAAAAAGGTTCTGTTGCTACTCTAACTCTGTTGCTCTTGACTTACAGGACTGTCGGGTGCTGGAAAGACGACAATAGGCTTTGCTCTTGAAGAGTACCTTGTTTCCCATGGGATTCCCTGTTACTCTCTGGATGGTGATAACATACGTCACGGACTGAACAAGAACCTGGGTTTCTCAGCTGCCGATCGAGAAGAAAACATTCGAAGAATCGCAGAAGTCGCCAAGCTGTTTGCAGACGCCGGTCTTGTCTGTATCACCAGTTTTATCTCCCCGTTTGCCAAGGTGTGACTGAATACCAGTTCATTACTTAGCCAGTGCCAGACTGTTCTGTTCCATCCTTGATGTTCATCCTTCATTGACACAAAGCTCTCTGGTCCAGCACTAAAGTCACCACAGCCTCTTTTAAAGTGATTTATCTTGTCTAGTATGCCTCATTTCCAGCAGCAAAGGGTTAGGCTTTGTGAAGCTGGCAGGAAATTCCTGAGGTGCAACACCATGGGCTAGGATTCCACTAGGGAGAAAAAAAAAGGCGGAAAATAAGAGCGGGACTTGAAAGTAGTGAGCAAAATTCAAAGTCAAAAGATAAGACAAAGAGGGTCAAAATTGTAAACATCTAAAATCAAAAGGGAAATTCAAAATTTCAAAGGCACAATTCAAGAAGCCGAGCTAGGAAAATCAACAATGCAAACGCAAGTGAAAATGAGCAAATTATCTTAAAGCCAGTATCTTAAATAGGTGGGGAGTGAGGATGCAATGCATCACATGATCGGCAACAAGGATAGTAACTATAAAAAATAAGGCTGCGGCCATGAAAGCATAAAATGATAACACTCATGATGCACAAAGATCTTAAGATGGAGTTGAAATTACATCACCATTGCAATCAAAGTATTTGGATGTAAGGAGTAAAACAAACAAAAATGTTTGATTGAGAGTGAAAGCAATAGGAGTCATTACAGCTCCTTCTGAAAGATGAGTAGTAATGGCTGACATTTTATAATTCAAAACACATATGCAAAGAATCAAAAATTTCCCAGAATTGGTCAATAGCACTGGAATAAGCTATAGTTCTCGAATAGGTTGCTAGTTATCGCTCGCCTACAGTCTGGTTAATCAGTCCACCAAGTGGCATCATGCTGTTGTTCAAGCGCGTACTTCTGGCACTTTTTCTGTAATTGTGCACGTGACTTCAAGAATTTCAAGCTACAATGATGATTGTGTTTTTCGATATTGACAGACTTTGTTTTATAGTTTGTTGACAGTGGACAGGCTGTTAATCAGTTACATTACACTGAAGTGCTGAAGCGTCTGCGGGAAGTGCCCCACCCAAAATTGCATTTTTCACAATGACAACCCACTTGCACACACCGCTGTGTTAGACACAGAGTTTTTAGACCAAGAGAAATGTGGTTGTTGCTTCGGACCTCTCATATTCACCAGCTCTCGATCCTGGTGACTTCTTTTTGTTCCCAAAAATAAAAATGATACTGAAGTGAATAAGGTTTGCTACCATGGAAGAAATCCACAAAAAAACGCCTAAAGCTGTAGACATGGTAACAAAAGACGAGTACAGGAAATGTCTCCAGGAGTGGGAAGTGTATTGCATCTCAAGGAGAGTAATCTGAAGGTGTCAAATTGAGATTTGCTGTAAGTTTTACAATTAGGGTGTTTTTTAACAATTCTAGGAATTTGGGGTTCCACCCTCATACTTGGAGACACAAAGTGTATTTTGTAACACCATTAGCAGCACAAGTTGTATATTTTAGAGCACTGGTGCACTGAAGCAACAATTTAAGAGAGGGTCACAGTAAATTGCTAATCATCGCTGAAGATGGTGCAGTCCAGTCTACTGGTGCTTGACCAGCCCATATACAGTCCATGATTGGGGGCTATGGACACAGCTAATGGAATTTCATGTCCACAAGTCTTTTACCTCACATGGCAATTCATAGAGGACACCACATATCTGCAGATGATGTAACAATATCAAAGAATCATAGACACGTGGAATAAATTGCCAAGTAGTGTGGTGGACAGTAGGACTTTAGGGACCTTCAAATCCTAACTTGATGTTATTTTAAACAATCTAGGTGAATAGGATGGATGAACTTATTTGGCTAAATGGCCTGTTCTCGCCACAATTATTCAAATGTTGCATAATTCGTCACCTGACCCTCTCTCGTTGGCTTCCCAGTAGATAGCACTTTAATGGTGATTGTGAGCATAACATGAAACTTAATAATTTAATAACATGCTGATCTCCTCGTCAACCTTCATGCTGCATCTCTTCTTCTGTTTTCAAGTATTTTTGGTCTCAAAGGTTATTAATGTTTATAAAATGTATACATTTATGATTTGTCAAGGGCCATTTGTGAATGCTGAGGACTGGGCAGGTGGCCTTATGTTTTACTGGCTTGAAATACTGAAAGCTGAGGGAATGTGCTGTAGAGGACCTGGAGTGCTATGGCAAGTGCATGTGAGGACACACATAGACAGACCTCATCAGGATGTTCTCCGAGGTCATTAGGACAGACTAGTATCAGGGTAGCCCAGTGTGGGAGCAGCCCTATCTAAAGCTACCCAGCAATGGGACAGAACAACACTTGCTGTGATAGGGCATGTCTGCCTACCCACTGAAGGGAGATGGAACTACGAAGAAGGGATGCCCCTGTGGTAAATCTTTTGGGAGCACAGAGAGATACAGGTCTTGGAGGGCTCGTAGCATGTCAGAGGTCCTATGTAGTGTTCAAGGTGGCAACCTGCAGCTCCTACTGAGGACGCTGTAGATCAGACTGCTCTTTTAAAGGGGAAACCATGAAGGTTTGGCAAAAGATTCCCAGACCTTTTTGTTATGAGGAAGGTGAAGTTAGTCATTTTTTTATGGTTTTGGTAAATCATTTTTTTTGGATATTCTTTAAGCATGTTGAGAAGTTTGGAGTCTCAGAGGTGTTTTGGTGTACAGTAATTCATTTTGTCATCCGGAGGTTCTGGAGTTATATATATCATTATGGTAATAGTTCCATTTTACTGTGATACCATTTTGTTTTCCCATGGGCCCTGTCATTTTGTGATCCTGTTGCCATGATGTGTTGGTGATGTGGTCTATTATTGGTAGTTTTCATACATGAATTCTGGCTAATTATACATCTTTTCTGGGGTTTTGTAACTCAGGGATTCAGATACTGAAGTCAGATTTAATTAATTTATTGAAGAACTTCTAATTTATTAGCATTTTGCCTCAACACCATTTTGTTTTTCCTTGGGAGTGGCCATTTTGTGGATTCCACTGTAATGATGTGGACCCTGGTTACTAGTAGTGTGGCCCCGACTTTGAGAGGTTAAAGGGTCGTTTTGTGACCCGTTTTGTACGCAAGTTTGCGGATAGCAAACCTATACTCTATTGTGACTTTCAAGACCTTTGTTTATGATTTCCTGGTTCTTGAATCTTTTTGCTTTTGTCCCTGACCTTTGATTTTTGTTTCCATTTTGTCATTGTTGATAGATCTGATGACCTTTTGGTTTTGATCTCAGCTAGTTTTTTGACTTTGAATATCTTCTGGTCCTTTTCATATCTACTCGAGTTATAAAACTGTGTGACAACAATGACACAATGCTTTAAATAGCTGGCTCCTCAGGCCTGAAAGTATCTGAGACTTTGGATAATATAAGAAAACGCGTATGAGACATTTTGAGTGTGGTTTCTGGCATTTGAGGTTCTAGCAATCCTCCTCTTGACTACAAGTTACGTTTTAACGATTTGGTTTTGGTCACAGATCTTTTGATATCTAAGTTTTCCATTTTCTTGGTCCAGCCTGTTTTATCTTGGTAGAGTAATATATGTATTGCTCTACTTTCCCCTATTGTATTATTAATATGCATCCTTAGAATGCCTAATCTCACAGACGTACCACTGTTTATAAGATATTATTTTATATAACTTATCCCCACCTTCCCTTCTATATCTATAACCTCAGGCAAGTAGATGTAGTAAAAAGACAAGCAGGAGTTAAGTTACACATAAAATTATGTATTACTGATAATATTCATAAATAATAACAAAATGCAAAGTACGTTTGAATATTAGCAACCATACAACCTGATAAAATGGTGATATGTAATTCAGGTGGCACACTGACTTGTAGTTACTTAAAATGTCTCTAGTTAAGGCATCGTTGGTGCTCAGCTTTCAGTCACATGTCTGTTCAATATGGCTGCTGAGCTGTGCTCTTCATTGTGTTGTCTTCATCATCACAGGTTAGCAAGAGAGATGCTTCTTCATCATATGTTGGTAAGAGAGATGCTTCTTTCAGATGTTAGTAAGAGAGAGAATGTGAGGTTAAGCACGTACATTTATAGATGTTCTCTCCAACCCCTCCAACCAATAGGACATCATGGTACTTAGATGCCTCTAAGACAAGCCAATTCCAAACAGCCATACCTCAGACCAATGGGTGAAATAGAACATCTTAACACCTGCCACCCCCCAAGACCATAAGCTAACCTGGCTTTGTGTGGGGGATGAGACAAAGACTTTAGCAAAGAAATACTCATCAAACTGGTTTAAGACACATCCCCCCCAAATCCTGTCATAAAATTACAAAGAGACAGTCGTAAAGGGGGGGTGCAAACACGAATACCTCTCACCACTTGGTTTGCCTAAATTAAAAATAGACATACAAAACATTCACCAAGTTATATGCAAAATCCCACATCACAACACAGCCATTAACTCTGACTGCTCAGTTTTGCCTTTATCCAGATGTACCTTAAACTCAAGCACACCGTTATGAAATATCCTGCGTCCTTGGCGTCTTTCCGGATATGAAGAGATGTCAGGAGGTCACTCTCTAAGCTCTTACAGAAAGTGAGCCCTCTTTTCCTCTTCTATTTCCTTTCATTTTTCTATAAAATGTGCCCTTGAAGTGGATCCCATTACAAATGATGTGATATCAGATGCCAGGAAAAAATACTGGCAAGTTTGCCTAAATGCATTTGCACAATGTCTGTCATCATTTCCATCTTTTGTTTGCACAGCTGATGGCTTACAAAAGTACAGTACCTGTGGTGACTCAGAGGATGGTAAACCTTCAATTTCTTTCCAGGATCGTGAAGAAGCTCGCAAGATCCACCAGAGTTCCAACCTGCCCTTTTTTGAGGTCTTTGTGGACGCTCCATTGGATGTGTGTGAGAGCAGAGATGTGAAAGGACTTTATAAGAAGGCTCGAGCTGGGGAGATAAAAGGTATGGCTGAAATGGACAGAGGCTGGCCTGGACACTGAGGGATGGGTGGTTTGACACTAATTTAGTATATTAGGGACTTTAGAGTCTTTATTTCAAAAAACAATGAGGACCATTGCAGTTAGCTCTTCTTTTAGTGCCTTGCACAAGGCAGTCCAGATTCAAGAGAACTTGACTTCAGATTAGAATTGAGTGACCTTCACATGTGGAGAGGACTGTTGCCTCTAAAAATCAAATATGAGGTAGCAGATCTAAAGTTAAATGTTATGCAGAAGTCAAGACTTTGGGATACAGTCTGTTTCTGATGTCCTAGATCAGTATAGTTATGAATTCCTGATGTTTTATAATTTACTCTGAACACTGATTCACTAATCAGCCCACTTGATTCAGTTCCCAGATAGCAGTGGGCACAAAGAAGGAATCTTTTTGAGTCTTATGTACAGCGCCCTCACCCATGCATCCACGGCCACTTTGGGGTCCCCAATTAATCAAACACACACTCTAAAAGAAAACCCACACAGACATGGAAAAACTCCATAGAGGCAGGATCCAGGCCAGACTTCACACCTTGGACTCATGAGCTGTGAGGCACTGCTGTTTTGTCTAATTTAAAACCTGTTGTTTTATCATAACACAAGTGCCAGTTTTAGATTTGTAAATGTAGAAAACTCTTTACAGGCTATTGTGCTGCAGTTGATTCTGACACTGCTTCATCTTACTGTTTCTTTTGTCTTCAATGACTAAAATCCACATCACCACTGGAATGGCTGCTGACGGCTCCTCTGTAATGGTAGAACTTGTGAAATGTTTAACTGAACAGTTTTTGGACTGATGTCAATTTGAAGTGGCCACCCCTTGTCTGACCCCTTTATTCTTCTTGCATAGGATTCACTGGAATAGACTCTGGGTACGAGAAGCCTGACACCCCCGAGTTGGTGCTGAAGACTGGGGAAACGTCAGTAAATGAGTGCATCCAGCGAGTCACTGAGCTGCTTCAGGAGAAGGCACGTGCATCTTTAACTGCTCGTACTAGAAAACACTCGGGAGACTCGGGCTAGATTCTTTTTGGATATGTTTATCCATCCATGTTGTGATCCCACACTGTCCAGTTCACATTCAGGGAGCTGGAATCAAACCTGTTCACTTCATGTGCTGGCTAGGAAGTGACCCAAGAAAGAGAGCCAGTCTGATACAGAGGATATCAATGCACCCTATACTAGCTGGGATAGGCTCCAGCAGATAACCCGAGACACCCTATTCCTGGGCTAAGCAGGTTAGAAAATGACTGTCTGACTTGTGACCATCTTGTTCAAGTCAGTGAATCGCAATGTCATAATGAGTTTAGTATTCATTTTCAAAGGTAAAAATTGTTGGGTTTGCCTTAACAGCCGTGGCTGTTATTTAGCTGTAATGTGTCATCATTTTGTTTTTTTTTTATGCAGAATTCAATTTTAGATGTTTTGTTTATTAATACATTTTAGTTTTTACTTTTCTTTTATGATTCTAGTAGACTGCCATTTTGGGTATTTTTTCCTTGTCAACTGCCATAGTATTGTCAGTGATAGTGCTCCATTGCCATCTCATGATGACTGGAAGTTGCATCTCGTGATGTGATCACTTGGACACTATCTAAGATAGTGATGCACTTTATCTCCGTTGTCATGAGTCTGCCCTGGCAGCATGAAAGACGAGCCAAAGTCAACCCTGGATGGGCTACCAGGTTACCACAGAAGCCTGTTCACAAACACACCCACATTCCTGCTATTTGGAAAACCAAAAGCTCGGGAAGAAAAACGGAAACTCAGTGAGAAACTGAAGCAGGATTCAAGCACTGAGAGTTGGCCCATCTGGTTGTGACAGTGTTTTATGTTTTGAATTCTTACAGGATATCGTTCCTACTTCAGTGACAGAAGAAATCAAGGAACTCTTTGTCCCAGATAACCAGTTGGATGTGGCTCGAGCGGAAGCAGAAATGCTGCCTGCTGTCCAGATTACAGAGGTATGATATAGCCCACGCTCAATTTACTTACCTCTCCACTGACCTCCGAATTGTTATTATTCTGTATGTTGGCAATGTTCTGTAATTGGCGTCATTCTCATTGCCATTTTGTTTTTCACTAGGCACCATCATTTTATGTCTATGGTATAGTAGAAGTCCCAGAAGCTTTTGTTTGATTTTCTCTTACTGCAATTTTTCTTTGTGCCCCCTACCCCCCCATAATCTACCATCTACAGGGAAGGAGCGAAAGCTTTAGATTTGTCAGAAATTTCGATCTCAGATTTTCGATGGATCTCTCCATTTTAGGGTCCCCTGATACCGGAAACATTGATATCTCAATGATGGATGTGTGTCTGTCTGTGTGTCAGTTTGTGTGTCACAGTTTGTTGAGGATGGTCTACAGCTAAAACAGCTGGGTGGAAAAATACCAAACTTGAAATTTAAGGTTGTTGTGAGATGTCGATGTGCTGATTAGTTTTTGAGCCAAATTGTGCAAGAGAAAGAGGCACTCTAGAGGAACCCTCTAATTGCAGAATTACAGTATTTATTATGAATTCTTCTCGTCAAATGCTATCGTAATGACCTATTTTATGATCAGAAAGATCAGCATCAGAGCAATAAATAATTACTGAAATGTTATAGAATAGTTCGGGTAACATGGTTTCTAGGTTGCAAAGCCTACTGTGTCTCACGTCTGAATTTTTGGGTATACATTTGGGCATTGGGGTTTGATTGGACTGATCTTTGGTTTGGACTTTCTGCTTGGTTATGTTTCCTCACCTGGGGCCTCATATATAAAACCTTGCTTAGATTCCATACTATAATTTTGCTTACATTCAAAAGGCAAAGATGGTGTATGCACACAAAAAAAAAAATCAGATTTATAAAACCTTTATAATGTGCGCAACTAACATAAAGCATATGCATAACTAATCCTGATTCCAGTCTTTCACCCTCATCCCTCTCTGACTGCTTGCAGGAAGTTAATTCAGAGTTGTCTACTAACTTTCTCATATTAAACCGTTATAAAGCAGCGGGTCTTCTGATACGAACGAAAACAGTTTTGGCCAAATGTGACATTATTTCTTTGATTATTGATAATTTTCTAATTTCTTCTTCCTGTCAGGATAAGAGTTTATGTGTTATTCTTGATAGTACCTTAAAATTTGAAGCACATATAAATAATATCACTTGGTCTGCATATTTCCATGTATGTGATATTAGTCATCTATGCCTGTTTCTTACAGCTACCAGCACTGCTATTCTTGTATAAGATCTGGTTACATCTCATATTGATTATTGTATTTCTTCCTTTCTGGTCTTCCTCACAAACTCCAACTGGTTCAGAGTGCTGCTGCTCCTCTCATTACCAGAACCCCTTCCATAGAACACATTACTCAGATGATACCAAGATTGGTGGATTAGCAGATAATTTGGAATCCATTATATCATTACAGAAGGACTTGGATAGTATACAGGCTTGGGCAGATTTGTGGCAGATGAAATTTAATGTCAGTAAATGTAAAGTATTACACATAGGAAGTAAAAATATTAGGTTTGAATACACAATGGGCGGTCGGAAAATCGAGAGTACACCTTATGAGAAGAATTTAGGAGTCATAGTGGACTCTAAGCTATCAACTTCCCGACAGTGTTCAGAAGCCATTAAGAAGGCTAACAGAATGTTAGGATATATAGCACGATGTGTGGAGTACAAGGCCATGGAAGTTATGCTCAACCTTTATAATGCACTGGTGAGGCCTCATCTTGAGTACTGTGTGCAGTTTTGGTCTCCAGGCTACAAAAAGGACATAGCAGCACTAGAAAAGGTCCAGAGAAGAGCGACTAGGCTGATTCCAGGGCTACAGGGGTTGAATTATGAGGAAAGATTAAAAGAGCTGAGCCTTTACAGTTTAAGCAAAAGAAGATTAAGAAGTGACATGATTGAAGTGTTAAAAATTATGAAGGGAATTAGTACAGTGGATCGAGACTTGTATTTTAAAATGAGTTCATCAAGAACACGGGGACACAGTTGGAAACTTGTTAAGGGTAAATTTCGCACAAACATTAGGAAGTTTTTCTTTACACAAAGAACGATAGACACTTGGAATAAGCTACCAAGTAGTGTGGTAGACAGTAAGACGTTAGGGACTTTCAAAACTCGACTTGATGTTTTCTTGGCGGAAACAAGTGGATAGGACTGGCGAGCTTTGTTGGGCTGAATGGCCCGTTCTCGTCTAGAGTGTTCTAATGTTCTAATGTACTCCTGTCCTTCATCAGCTTCACTGGCTCCCTGTTTAATACCCCATTGATAATAAGACTTTTCTTTTTACTTTCAATACCCTTCACCATTTGGCACCTCTGTGTCTGTCTGATCTTCTTCATATCTCTACTCTTTCCTGTATTCTTAGATCCTCCTCCTTTATTAATCTTGTTATACCCCCTGTTCACTTGACTACCCATGAGGTTTAGAGCTTTCAGCCGAGCGGCCCCTCATCTCTGCAACTGTCTCCCACAAGAAATCCGTAACATTGACATTCTTCCTACCTTTAAATCCCTCCTTAAAACACACTTCTTTACCCTTGCTTATTTTGTTTGATATAAAGTTTGGTTGATATGTTTAATTTTAATTAACTGGTTTTATTGTACCTGGATTTTTTTTTATTTATTCTATATTGTGACTATTGCTATTAATATGTTTTGTAAGGTGTCCTTGAGTGCCTTGAAAGGCACCTATAAATAAAACATAATCATAATAGTAATAATAATTAGGCATTATTACCAGTGTTAATTGGCATGTTCTGCCATCATTAACTGTGATATAATTAGTTGAAACACTTAGTAGCCTTGTCTGTGTAAAGCCAACACCTATGAGATAAAACAGGATGAACAGGGTTTATTTTTGATTATCAAATATAAAAGGGTGATTTTCATTTATGAATCATTTCAAATTTATCATGCTGTTTGACAATGTTAATCGTAGACCGTTTGCACAAGGCAGCTGTTTTGTCCTTTTCATTTGGGGCATCACAGATCTTCAGGATCAAAACCGGTTAATTTGCAATGTAAAATCTGAAAATCTTTTGTCATCTTCCTTAACTTTAGTTTCATTAAGTCGAGGAAAACAAAAGAGCTAATGCTAGACTTCGGTAGGCACCTTCACAACCCCTTCAGTATTTCTGGGACTAAAGTGGAACCAACTGTAAGAGTTTGGGAATTCACATATCATATATTTATGGAAATGAGCAGCAGGCTATGTTTCTTATGGTGCCTCTTATGGGATGTTGATACCTGTGTTGGTGGACTTCCATCACTGCATCTTTCAGAATGTTCTCACCTACGAGACCACCATTCAGGAATAAAATATACTAAAGAGAAAGAGAACGGTGAAACTGGCCCAGGGGGTCTTTGGCTGTCATCTCACAAACATTAGACATAGCTCTCGGTGGACTGCAGCTGTGGTAGATCTTTGGTCATCACAGAGGACTGTCACCATCCTGGTCATGGGCTCAGATAAGAGCTACATGAGCAGAGAGAAAACCCGCCCCGGATCCTTCAGCAGCCCTTAACTACAAGCAGTGGCACACACCTACATTATGATTTTCTATCCGAAGTACCCGGCTTTTCCCAGGTATATTTGTAAAATAAGTTAAGAATGCCAAGTTATTTATTTTATTTTTTTAAAATGGAGACCCTATTGTTCTTGCTAGCTGTCCCATCCATCATCCACACTGCTGCTCCACAATGTCTCTGCTCTTGGGAATCAAGAATTTCTTCATTTTGGGTACAATTGGATTCCAGAATTGCAGCAACTCCTTTTTTTGCGTTGCAGCCATGAGTGCTATTGGGTCCGACTCGTCTTCTTAGTTCAAGGTGAACAGTTCAGAATACTTAAATTATGAAGAAAAGCTAACAAAGCAGGAGTTAAACAGCAGCCCTTTGGTTCTCCTTTGAGTTGCGCTGCATTTCCAGTCTCAATCAAGTGTCACCCAACACACACAGCCCCCTGCAAAAACTCAAAGATACAACTTTTTATATTACAACGGATAGGAGCAGCAGGCGGCATTGTTCGGGTAAGAAATCTTCAGCTCTGGTCATTTTGTCTGATGGTCTGGCTTGTCTTTGAGCGAGCAGGTGGCACTACTGTGCAAACTGTAGAACATTGGGAGGGGAAACCCACTGGGACCCCTAGGACCAAAGTTTTGGTTCCAAAGTAGGCTATCTTGTCTGGCCCAGATTGGTCAAAGGGTGTAGGATTGTATGGGAGACATGCTCACAGATTTTATATGTCTAGATTTATTATCATTACCCTTCTGCCATCATTGTATTCATACATTGTGACAGCCTTGCCGATTGCTTATATACGGCACTGAACGGGGTGACCCTTAAATACTGTACACTTGATTCTGATTTAATGCACTGCTTGCACTTTGCAGTTTTACAGCTGAGAATTGTCCTGGTATACGCGCTGGTCACATACAGCCATAAATTCAAGTGGAGAATACTGTATATGAATGGATTAATAAGTGAACGTCCGTAACGGGGAAAAACCTTTAGATTTAGAGAGATGAAGCCTGCTTGTTACAGTTGACTAACTGGTTTAAGAAAAACAGGGAGTGTACCTCAGGCTGGCCGAGGGACTTTACGATATGATACATCAAACAACTATAAAGTGCTATTTTATTTGACACTCTTCAGGTTGTTAGTATTTATTTAAAGTTCAAGCTGTTATTTTATTTATTGGTTTTTATTGTGACACACCCATCATGGTGGGTCAACCCTTGTACGGGCAATAAAATCCAGGTTTTCTTTTTAATTATGCTCACATGTTTTAAGACAGCCCCAAAGAAAAAGAACAAAAACAAGGCCAGCCTATAGTGAATGGGTCCTGGCGTCCTCCTCCATCATGATTGTGCCCACAAACACTGAACTCTCAAGGCTATTGTATAGAGCAACATCTTAGAGCTGCAGGAGCTGGCTCAGGCCCAGTCAGGGGTGTCATGTAGTATAAGGGGTGTAAAGGGGGATTGGGGATAATCACACTTATACCTGGTCTATGGTTGTAGTTTTCTCATTGGATCTCTGCAGGTCATAATTAGGACACCATGCCCATGTATAGCGAATAAATGAGCCTAGAAAGAGAGAAAGAAAGAAGGAAGTGAACCACCAGTGGTGAGAAGGCAGCAGGTCGGTGGCCCCACAAGAACAACAACACTCCAGGGGTGGATTTGCTGTCCCCTCTAGGACTGATCGATAGGAATCCCACAAATCCTGTAGACACTGAGGAGAGCATGTACAAGATGGTGGTCCTGCTCCAAGCGTCCAAGCAGACACCAAAAAAATGATGGTCAGGATGACAGCTGGAGAAATGAAACCGCTGTTGTCAGCATCTTGGCTCGGCTTCAAGACCCACAGGGTTATCTGGGGAGATGGAGGGGGAAAGATGTGCTGAGGTGGCTACTTACATTTTAACATGTTTATTGTTGGTTTTATGGTTTTATACTCAGATTGTTGTTTTTATTGTTTTATAGTAAAATTTTAACTTATGTATTGTTTTTTATGGTTTTATACTTGGATTTTAACGTTATTTATTGTTAGTTTTATTTCCACAAATGCACTGATTTGATCATATATATACATATTTACTTAAATATTTATTGAAACTAAACTGCACTTTTGAACACTAAACTGCACAATACGCTGTTCACACCATCTTTTGGTCTGTGTGTGTGTGTTTGTGTACATGACTATTGATAACAGCGGCCTTCTGTATTTGTAAAAGTGGACATCCAGTGATCGCCCACCTGGAAGTACAATGCATATAGTGCAGCTATGAAGAGTAAGGAGCGTGAGTGTTTTGGACCCTGCAAACAGAACAGAGACTTGTCTGTAGGATGTCTTGTGTTTTACTTGCCACAAAAGAGATTGTAGCTGAAGTCGCTGCATCTTGAAAAGATTTGCACAGGAACCCATCTCCATCAGGCATGATATTGGCTGTCAGAAAAAGGGTAGAGCTCACAGTGTTTTTGAAATGTGAAACTGTGCTAGAAAAATCATCATGGAGTTGTCTAACTTGTCATCCCCAGCAAGTGAGGCAGTAAGATGGCAGGATAGCTCAGTGAGTCCATAGTGGTCTTCGCTAAGCTACTGGGACAGATGAACTGAATGGTCTCTTGTTATCTGTAAAATGTTTTGCATTAGCTTCCAGCTCACTGGTTTAGTCACCTTCTCCTTTTGTCTCCTTCTGTTTCTCCCCAGATTGACCTGCAGTGGGTGCAGGTGTTGGCTGAAGGCTGGGCCACCCCACTGAAGGGCTTCATGAGAGAGAGGGAGTTCTTGCAAGTCCTGCACTTTGGCACTTTACTTGATGGTAAGTGCTTATTTTGTTCATCATGCTCAAGTTCCCCTCTCCATTTTTCCATTGCTTCCTCTCTTTGGCCATAGTGGGCACACTTGTTTTGTTGCCGGACTTTGACATGTTTTGCCATCCTTCCCTTATTCCACTGTTTAGGCTCCATGGCAGACCATCTCTGACCAAAAATCTAAAACTTTTATTCCTATGAGAAGGTGTCTTAAATCCTTTGTCTACAAGTGTCCTTCTTTCTGGCTTGTTGCAGACTTCTCCTTTTCATCCTTTATAAAATGAACTTCATATGCATCTCATTATCTGAGCTCTTTGCTCCACAGGTGGCACTATCAACTTATCGGTCCCCATCGTTCTTCCGGTGTCCACTGACAAGAAAGAGAGTTTGGCTGGCCACAGTGAATTCGCGTTGATGTATCAAGGCCGCAGGGTGGCCATTCTTCGTGATCCAGAATTCTATGAACATCGGAAAGAGGAACGTTGCGCCCGTCAGTGGGGTACCACCTGCGCTAAACACCCTTATGTGAAGGTAAGCCGCCACATAACAAAAGACGGTGAGTTTGGCGAGCTCTCATTAGACAGGTCTCCTTCAGAAGCGTCCCTAAAAAGAATTCATTTTGAACGTACCCTTGATGGTGTTGCCCACCTGAACGCATTTGTACCCTCATTTTGTGAAATGGAAACCTAAAGACATTGGCCTGCCGCTCTCTTATGCTGCTATGTCAAAACTGTCTCAACAAGCAGGAGCCATCATGTCAGGCAGACAGTGTGGCTGACTGCAAACCTGCTTGCTGTGTTACCTTCACTTGTAAAAGGCGTGTGTGTCGTCCATGGTGCTGTACTTTACAGTACTGTTAGTGTACAGCCTTAGAACAAACTGAAACTAAACCATTGCTCGAATCGAGTGATAGTGATGACGATGTGAACTGGGCATCAGGCCAATGACCGAACTGCCGTGATATGCCTGGTAGATATGGTCACTGTGTCGTGACAGTAGCCATGAGGCAAAAAAGGCAAAATGATTTACGACAGAGGGCAAGGACAAAAAAGATGTTAGCCTTGAGGTAACTGTCAATGTTTAAGTCGGGGAAATGTGGAAGTCATTAGTCTTGCGCTGTAGGGCATGTCGATTGTGCAGGTCAGGCACTGACATTCTACCCTCTCATGTGCAAGCAACAGAAAAAATATTTAAA
The DNA here is from genome assembly GCA_026402145.1 of Polypterus bichir lapradei. Taxonomy (NCBI): domain Eukaryota; kingdom Metazoa; phylum Chordata; class Cladistia; order Polypteriformes; family Polypteridae; genus Polypterus; species Polypterus bichir. Next base: position 44,560,537 of record JANRMT010062813.1, on the reverse strand, counting down.
AAAATGTGCAAAGAACCACATTTCTACTGTTCCAGTTGTGACGTCGGGCTGTGCAGCGATGACTGTTTCAAAACGTATCACAAGAAGGACGTGTGCTAAATCGGCATCAGTACAGCTGCGGACAGGAGGCATATCTTCCCCACTCTTATTTATGTTAATGTGTTGGTATTTACATTTTTCTGTTACACATAATAACATTCTTCTGTTGAAAAAAATTCAACATTTTTGATTTGTTTTTCTGGGGGTAAACATAATGCTAAGGAGGTTAAATCTTAAGGCCCTTACAGCGCTCAAGGCTTAACGTAAGCTAGCTATCATTGCATTCATGTATGTTGGTTTTATCAGACAAATAACTGGTAGCTGGGTGCAAACTAATGTGTCCGTTTTTCTTACCTCCGAAGTTTAAGTAAATTATTCAAGGAAAACTTGCAGTCCATTAACTTAGAATGCTGCTCCACTAATCTGACCACATCATTTTGGCTAAATTTTGATAAAATTAAGCGACTGCAATCAAAGCCCCTAAACATGATTTCGTAAATATCACTAAGACACCCATAAACTCCCACTGTATATAACAGTCCTCCCTAGCTTTCCAGCATAATATTGTCTTTCAGAAGTTTTCAATACAATCAATCACTCCTCGATATACGACCGGCCTGACATGCGAACAACTTGGTTTACGACCAAAATTTTTGTTTTGAATTACGACCAACGACTTGCAAATGTGGTCACATGTTTCCGCTTGTGCGATTCTAAACAAATAGCTGAGAGCGTTCGTAAGTGTCAGTCGGAGCCCAGATACATGTGTTTGTGGACGCAATTTCGGTCAGTGCAGTGATTTATATAATTTATTTCGATAAATGCTAAGGAAGGAAGAGAAGGTAATGAAGGTAAAGAAAGCGATCACAATCGAAACGAAGAAGGAAATTGTGCGGAAATATGAGAGCGGCGTTCGTTTGACCGATCTCGCTAATATGTACGACATTTACAAAGAAAAGATTTGTATAAGGAAGCTCCTTCCAAACAATAACCACCTTCCATTTAATTCTCCTCCTCCTCCTTTCCTGCAAGCCAAAGATGTCAACTTAAATGGTGAGTACAGTATGAAATTGTTGTTTCTGGTAGGCTAGGCACTTTTTATAACTTTTTGGTTAGTACATTATACCGCTCTCAGATCCGGCACGATTATAATACACGCTGCCCTATTTGAGAGGCAGCAAAAAGAAAACAAATAATCCGGGGCGCGAGTGACCAACACTACTTTTCTACTTCACCACTTCAATTATAGAGACACACCAGTGAAAGCAGGGTCAGGCAAAAATGATTATTGGAAGACAATACATAGGATCACTGTAACAACAACAACAAAAAACCTTATATGCATAATATCGCGCTGCAGCGCTTCCCCTCCCTACACAAATCATGACACAAACACTTGAAAACATACATAACTAATAAAGACTTGAGTAAATGGAAACACAACAACAAAAAAAACCCAATGGATTTATAGTCTTTTAAATCTGTACGAAGCGTTGAGCTCAGTCTGTAGTGGGGAATGAGACGCCGACCATATCTCTTGTTCCGGGAAACGTACTGATTAACTGTTCCATGTGTTGGCCCGTCAAGTCCTCTCCCGTATTCCTTCCTCCCGAAAGAAAAAATAATTTGATTGGAAATGAACCTGGGTTCACCTGACGATATCCAAGAGGTGTTAATCCTTTCCCTCGTGCCTTTTTCTGTTATGGCCTCCTTCTCTCTCCTAGCTCTTTCTTTTTCCTTTTTTCCCGCCACCTATTTACATTCGGATAGCTCCTCCCCGTACAGTCTGTTGGCCCTCCAAGCCAGGTGCTCCCCTCCCTCTGTATAAAGGGCCGGCCCTAAACATAAAGGCATACCACAGAAACAAGTATGGGAAAAGGTACAAACTTACAGGTACATACACATATTTCAGTTGACTGTTACACATTAGAAAAATTATTAGTGATTTTGGTAAATTATGCACATTATACAGCCCTTTTTTATTATGAAAAGGTTAAGTAAGTGTTGTTGTGGGAGGTTCGGAACGCATTATGGGTATTTCCATTATTTCTTATGGGAAAAATAGTCTTGACTTACAACCAACTTGAGTTACAACCAGGGCTCGCGAACGAATTGAGTTCGTAAGTCAGGGTCCACTGTATTTAGTGTTTAATCGACTTGTGTGTATGTTTAGTAAACACATGGATCCTATCCAGTTTCTGATACCAAGTATGTTTCCTTCTACATTGGAATGCACATAAATATGAATAAACAATAAAAAAATAATGAATGCATATGATACTTACAAGAACCTGTCAAAATTGCTACTGATTGTCACCTGACTTGCATAGAGCTGATCATCACATGGTCGTGGCTATGGTATATTAGGATAAGCCATGAGAAAGTACCATTTACATAATATGACTCTCTTTATCATAACAGGAAGGAAGAATAAGGTCAAAAAATTAGGATAGAATACTGATTGCCCATTGTGGCCACCAGGGGGTGCTCCAGCTCCCCAGACATCCAAAACAAAAGTAACGGATACAAGTGTAAAAGCCCAAAGAAAGTTTTTATAGGGGGAAACTTATCAGTAAGCGTTTCCCATGCCACAACCACACGTACAATAACCAAAGTAAGCACTCGACTATACTGTTGTCTTTGCCTCTTGGTCACTGCCTCCACTCCTCCTTTCACCTGACTCTGGCTCTCAGAACAGTAGCAGGTGGCTTCTTTTACGTCCCACCTGGAAGCACTTCTGGTGTTCTGGAACTGTAGTTCGGAAGCACTTCTGGGTGAGGTGAGAGCCCGACAAAGAAGGGTACCCAGTCCCTGCAGCACCCCCTGGCTGCACCCACAGAATCCAACAGGGCTGAGCTGACAAACTCCAAGTCCCATGATGCCCTGTGGGAAAATGGTACTGCTGCACTCCAGGGGGGGTTGCCATTTAGGAGTCAGGGGGAGACAATGCCATGTACATGCTGTCTCCTCCTGTCTTTGCATCTCTAGGGCTTCCCAGCCAAGTAACAATGCTGGCTGTCCCTCGCACCATCCATTATCAAGATAAAGCCAAGGTGTGAAGGTTTATGAGTTCCTAATTATCCCCATGGTTCCACTGAAAGCCTGAAAATAAATTTTAAAGACATGTTATGATGATATAAATCACTTGATGGCCATTACTGAGTTTGTGAGAGAACATCATGTCAGTGAGCAGAAAACTCCACACAGATTGGACAGCGTGAGATGCTCAAGTGGAGGAGGACGTGTGCGTTTCTGAAATCAGGAGGACTTGACAAAATGGTGGAAATAAATAAATTGGTGTCCCAGAAGCATCAGTACTTGTCTACGCAGGACACCATTTCAATGATAATGTGCTGATACCGTGATACTGTTAGTGTTCAGGTTGGTGACAGCAGGAGGATAGATGTTTCTCGTTCACAGTTCGTATTTTTTGTTTTGGAGGCATTTCCTGTGGCCTGTGAAAATAGGAAAGTGAAGTCATTGGTCAACAAGCGTGTTATTACAATGGCAGCGCTGCGATGGGAGGTCTCAGGACTTCAGCTCCCAACAGTCAGTAGGAGTACATAGGGGCTGACATGAGGAGGACTCGAGTGGTGCACATTTTAAGGGTGTTGTCATTCAGCATGAAAGAAGAGGGCTACCGCGCTCTTTCTCACACACAGCCTCCTAGTGTGAAAGTGTCATGAAAAGTGCCTATTGTGCATGCTGCTGCTCAGAAGTACAAGATAGTGTGGCTTTTGTTTTCAGGTTCCATATCTGCACATGAGTTTCATCTGCTTAATATGTGCGTATCCCACCTGATAGAACCCTGCCTGTCTAATTTACTGTATACTCTACAGCTCAGTTTGAGTGTTGAACCGATACTGGAGCACTTATGGGAGATTTCACCCACTGACTAAGGTGTATACTTTGCTCATCCGTTATTGCATGCACTTATTCAAATTTAGTGTCACAGAGACCTGGAGCCTATTCCAACAGCCAGGAGTCAACTTGATGGGGAGCCAAAACATTGCAGAGCAGACGAACACACGCACGCTCTCACTCATTCTTACTGAGCCAATGTAAAAAAATCGACAAACCAACGTGTACATGTTAGAGACATGGAAGGCAACAGAATTAGTGAAGAAAAACCAGGGAGACATAGAAGGTGCAAACTCCACTCAAGAAGAACCCCGGTCGAGATTTGATCCTAGGACTCAACGCTAAGAGCTTCACCACCATGCAGGAATACAGATTGTTCTGAGGAGATCAATGTTCTTCTGAAGGGGAAATGATTGAACTTGAGGGCAGCATGGTGGTGCAGTGGTGCCTTGGACCAAAGAGACCAGGGATCACGTCCCAGGTCCGCCATGTTTGGGTTTCTTCACACAGTTCAGATACATGCAGGTTAGGTGGATTGGTGATGCTAAATTGGAGGAGTGTGAGTGTGGACTGGCACTCTGTCTAGGGGATTGTCCCTGCCTTGCACCCTATGCTTGCTAGGATTGGCACCAGACCCCCATGACCCCCCCCCCCAAAGGATTAAGTGGGCTTAATAAACTTGATAAAGAAAAGAAGCTCCCAGCATTTAGTTCATCTAGATGGGCTACATGTAATGCGAGGGTCAAGAACAGCTGCACTGCTGTTAACGCTGCGTTCATTCAAGCAAGGACACCAAGAAATGTTTGTGAGGTGAGTAAAGTTTAATAGACTCGACTTGATGTTACTTTGGAGAACTGAGGTGAACAGGATTGGCAAGTTTGTTGGGCTGAATGACCTGTTCCTGTCAAAATTATTCTAATACTAAAAACAGATGATTGAAACCGACGGCCATGTGAGATCTGCCAGGATTACGTTAATAATGCCCGTGTATTTTTATCATTTTTTTCGCGACACTACAATTGCCACCATTTTAGTGTTGGAAGTTTCTAGAATGCTGTGTGGTGCCAGGCACGTAATGTACATTCTTCATCTCTCATTATTTCATGTCGACCACATTATAAACGATCAATGCACAGTTTGGAAAGCTTTCAAATCTGAATAATAAAAGAATGACCTGGCAACATTCTAGTTAGTAATTCTTAGCTTTCGACATTTATCAAGTGTTCTTGAGCTCAATCAGCCTTCTGCCTTGTAGTGGATCCATCCTGGCCACTCCAGTTTTACAATTTCGGTCCATCAAATCTTTTAGGAAAAAGTCCTGATGATCAACACGCCTGTTACGTACTAAACTAGAGATGTGGCAGAATGACTTATTTTTACATAAGAATACTTTTATTTGCAGAGTATCTGGGTGAGTGATGTAACCCTGTGGCCACTGAGATAGCCCGTGGTGTACAGTGACCTGTCGTCAATTCAGTGTCTCATATCACGCAACTTAGACTGACATTCTTCAGGTATTTTATACGGCCGTGTCGTTATTTCACCATGTTTTATTTCTCTTCTATAGATGGTGATGGAAGGAGGTGATTGGCTAGTTGGGGGTGACCTGGAAGTGCTGGAACGCATTCGATGGAACGATGGATTGGATCAATACCGCCTGACTCCTCTAGAACTTAAGCAAAAGTTCAAAGAAATGAAAGCTGGTAAGCGAGTGATCATTGGCCTGTTAATATTAAACTCTCCAGCAGTTTGATCCAAGATGGCAGGTACTTCAGCGAAGAGACAGCATAACATTCCACCAGAAAAGCATCCAGAACTGCAGAAAGATGATCGCTGATTAATCCATGGCCTTGGCCACTCTGCAATGCTCACTGGCCACACAGATAGTTGTGTTGCTTCAGCTGATTGGGTAACCCTAAACTTCACGGAGTTCTGGCATCCCAGTCAATAGGAGCACAGTTATACAGCATAACATGATAACGCCATTCCCGCTCCTGCATTCATTTTTTTTCTTTTCCATTCTTGCTCCTCAGATGCCATTTTTGCATTCCAACTGCGTAACCCAGTCCACAATGGCCATGCTTTGCTGATGCAGGACACTAAGAGACGCCTGCTGGAGCGGGGATACAAACGTCCGGTGCTGCTCCTTCACCCCTTGGGTGGCTGGACAAAAGATGATGATGTGCCTCTGGACTGGCGTATGAAGCAGCATGCTGCGGTCCTGGAGGAAGGAGTGTTGGATCCTTCTTCCACCATTGTGGCCATCTTTCCTTCCCCGATGATGTATGCTGGGCCCACTGAAGTAAGTGCTGATGTGGTAATGAAAAACACTGTGAAACAACGGTGCAGAGTCCCGCTGGTTTGAATGTGCAGTGAAGTCAAACATTTCAGGATGTGTGGCGCCATTGGAACACATACGTGTGTGAATGTCGGTGCCTTGGTGCAGTGAGCCTAAGAGACGCCCCCTGTTATCATTATGGTATTTCTGACCATTAATATATAGTAGGTGTTTTATTTAACCCTTCCTAATGTTTTTAAAGGGCAATCTCATTTTGTTGTTTAATTCTTTGTGCTAATTTTATTATTTTATTATTTTGTATTTATGCATTGCCATTTAGACATCAAACAGATCATACTGTCGCACTGGTGACATAGCAGCGATGGGTTTAAATTCACGGCCTTTGGATCTTGGCATTACCCCTCGGTGGGAAGACATAATACTTCTTTGTAGTTCTTGGTAATTTAGTTTATTAAACAAGTTTCAGTATTTTCACTTTGGTTGCCATTTCAAGACTACTCCTTTTTGGTTTTCCCCTTTGACTTAGCACTCGGTTTATTATTATTGTCCCTTTTTTCGTCCTTTGCCTGTCTGACTTGGTGTGGGGCCTCTATATTTATCTCCTTTGCGGCCCTTTAGCTACACTTGTAGAGAAGGGAACTCCAAGTTTAAGAGCAAAGGAGAATGAGCTGCTGAGGAGGCCGCTACCCTGTTCTGAGACTTGCCACAATATGGCCATCCAATCACAGACCGTGACCCACAGTTGGGTTAAGTGGGTCTGAAATGTATGGATGGAACTGAAATTTGACACCTGCTAGAAGTTTTCTTTTTTGCCACATCTGAGACGCATCCAACTATGGATATGTAAAGTCTATCGGTCAGGATGTATTACCCCATACGTTACACAACACACCCTTACCAGGCACTTTACAAAGCACACAAGAAGATAGAAGATCAAAATATTACACTGAAATGCGTGATTGTTCGGGTACCTGTTGTAAAAGTGACTTGACGTACATAGGAGGGAATGGACAGCAGAGTTCCAACATTAAAATAAACATGGGGGATCAGAAAGGAAAAGGTGAAACTGTGGGGCTTCGGGGTGATTTGAACGCTAACACTGAGGAAGTGTCAGGGACAAAGGTGGAGAGAGCTGGCGTCACAAGGCTACACAATCAGGTTATACCATCTCGTCCTCTTGCCCTTGTTTTAACCGCAGCCTGCCAGGTGACTTCCCTCAAGATGGAAATACTCATGAAGTCGTTGCAGATTAAGGACTCTTTCCAGTGTAATACCATTTAAAATGAATAAAAGTTTTACGAACTGGAGAAGGTTGCATTCATTTTGTCTGTGATGTCCATCTATCCATTTTTCCTCAAGGTGACTTCTGTGTTTTTGTTCTTAGGTTCAGTGGCACTGTAGGGCACGAATGGTTGCTGGCGCCCAATTCTACATTGTGGGTCGTGACCCTGCAGGAATGCCTCACCCCGAGACCAAGAAAGATCTCTATGAACCAAGTCATGGAGGGAAGGTCCTCACGATGGCACCCGGACTAACTTCTGTGGAGATCATACCTTTTAGGGTGGCGGCTTATAACAAAATGAAGAAAGCCATGGACTTCTACAGTGAAGAGAGGTATGGAAGGCCTAGGCTAGGCACAGCAGAATCCTTGACATGATTTCCAGCGAATGCTACCCAGGGGACTAAACGTCCTAAGTCTACTAATCCATTGTGAAATTGCTACTTACGATGGTTCGAACTGGGAGGGGGTGGAGAATATCCCTGCACCAATGAACACTTCAGCCCAGCAGACAGAGACGTACAGAAAGCAAAGTCTTGTCTGCTCTGTATACATTCATAAAGGGCTGAGGGCTGCACCGAGGTCTAGAGAACTACCAAATCTGCTCCAAAGCCCATGAATAAGAAGGCCAGTGAATGTTTGGGCCTGATCAGTCGCTTACTGATTACTGGCACATAAATCCACAAGCAGCTCAGGTGCCCTTCAAGCACTTAAGTGACCTGAGATGTGGTTTTTCTAAAGAACAGACAAGAATACAAAAATCTTCAGAGCTCCTTCAATTACATGTACAAGCGGTAAGGAATGGAGTCTAATGTAACGTACTGACAAGTACAAGCGCAGTCGTTACTTTAAAAGATGGACTTGACAGACGTACATAGTGTCTTAGCTGTTGATGGTGCTGCTTTGGTGCGTCCTGTGAAGACCCCCATCTCAGATTTCACTCCCCTTTTGACTTCCCTCATGCTGTTGTACCATCAGCTGCTCTTCATCAATTAACAGTTTAAGCGCCGAGACATCCTATGCATTGGTGGAGATCAGTTCATTGTTTTATGTTATGTTAGAAAAGACAAAGAAATGATACACTTGAACAGTAAACATCGTTCTGTTTGCTTTGTGAGGTCAGTTGGTTGAAATCTTTAATTGGATTTTCCATTTACCTGACCTCCAATCCGTTTGTAGCATCAAGTTTACAAAATCAATTCAAATCGAACCAAAATGATGTAACAGCCATGTTTCAGTCAGCGTATTAAAACTGGTCAGCGCTCCTCTTCTGCAGAAATGGTATGAACTGAAGCAAAATGAACGTGACAGTAATGATCGATTTTTCACTTTTTATGTTAAATGTGACATATGTTTTATGTAAAGCATAAATTACACAAATTAAGTTAAATCAAAACTTCCGTAATGATTACAGTTCAGTCCAATATGCGCCACATATTAAGTAAGTCATTAGAAATTCGGCAAATCAAACAAACACTAAAACACATTGTCACATTTCAGTTGGATTTTCAAAAGTTATTAATACTCCATGTACAGTGGGGACTCGTACTTTGAACTTAATTCGTTTCAGGAGGCCAAGTGAACTCTGAATCGTTCGAAGTCCAAATCAGTTTTCCCCAACAGAAGTAATGGAAGGTGAATTAATCCATTCCCAAACCCTAAACAATACCCATTTTGATAAACGTAAACAGCAAATACACATCATTTAAAGTAAAAATAACGCAATTAAATGCCCTAAATAATAAATGATAATAACAATAAATACAATATAATAAAATGACAACTGCATTTACTGTACCTTAGTGAGGAGTGCTGATGTCCTGTGCGTCTGGTAGACACGAAGAGAAAGGTTACTGTTTGGAAGGGGAGTCACCATCCATAAAAATGGACGCGACAAGCTCCTTTTTCACTTCAATCATCGATAATACAACCTTCCTGTTAGGCTTCCACACGCTTCTTGGATGCCAATGTTAACAGATAGGGGTTAAAAAATTCTCTGTACAGTAGAACCTCAGTTCATGACCATAATTCATTCCAAAACTCTGGTCGTAAACCGATTTGGTCGTGAACAGAAGCAATTTCCCCCATAGGATTGTATGTAAATACAATTAATCCGTTCCAGACCATACGAACTGTATGTAAATATATATTTTTTTAAGTTTTTAAGCAAAAATATAGTTAATTAAACCATAGAATGCACAGCATAATAGTAAACTAAATGTAAAAACATTGAATAACACTAAGAAAACCTTGAACAACAGAGAAAACTAACACTGCAATGGTTCGCGCTATAGCGCTACCAACCTCTGGCTGAAAGCACTTTTTTAATGAGTTTTAAGCACAGGGAAAAAAATGAACATTTGAAAAAAACCATAATTTAATAAACCACCAAGAAAAATAACATTGCAACAATGCACGCTATGAACCGATCGCTGGAAACAGAAGTGAAAACAAAATCAAGCCCAGTGCATTCTTTAACTGCCTTCCTACCTTAATGCGTCCAGCTCTCTCTCGCGCTGCTTCTATGTGTGTGTTTGTGTGTGCGCGCCTCTCTCTGGCGCTGCCTCTGTGTGTGTGTGTGTGTGTGTGTGTCGCGCTCTCTTGCTGTCTCTCTTTCTCTCTCTCTCTCTCTCTCTCGCTTGCTTGCTTGCTGCACAGGAAATGCGCAGGGAGAGACTGAAAATGTACAAACCGAAAGGGAAACTGGCTTGTTCGTATGATGAACTTTTTGGTCATAAACCGAGTTGTACATGTACCGAGACGTTCGTGAACCGAGGTTCGACTGTATATATAAAATCCAATGTCTGTCTGTCTGCTTTTCACGAGAGAACTACTTAACGGATTTAGAGAGAGGTTAGGAGCACATGCTGATACAGCACATTGCCGCACCCACTACATGACAAACCAACTCAGGATCCAGATTAGGACCTGAGTGCAGCCATGCGACGGGTGACACCTCAGCACCACACTAGTTCAGATGGAGTGGAGCAGTGGGAGGATTTTTATGGTGGCTGGAGTGCCAATTCTGCCACTAACCCCCAAGTTTTTCCCTGCAGGTTGGAGGGCCTACATGCAGGGCTGGGTGCAGATTAACGTCATATCCAGGACGGAGCAATTGCAGGTTAAGGGGCTTGCTCAAGGGCCCAACAGAGCAGAGTCCCTTTTGGCATTTTTACGGGATTTGAATTTCCGATTGCCAGTGCAGAACCCTAGCCTCAGAGCCACCACTCCGCCCCAAAAATAAAGCGAAAAAAGCACTGAAAACACACGAGCGTAATGCAAGAGAAGCTTTCACCGCCAGAGCGAGACACAATTCGGGCACACAACTGATGACATTTACTCTCGCTCTGTAAACGCCATCTGTTGCTGCATTTTTTTCCCCCCACTGCACTTGCAGTTCAAACGTAGAAGCATCGTTTGAACTTCTGATCAAATTTCTCTCGAATTTAGTGTTCAAACTCTGGAGCATTTGAAGCTAGAATCGTTCAAAGTGTGAGGCAATGTTGAAATCAAGTCTAATCAAAAAAAAAAATATTGTGTTTCATTCAGCTCGTAAAAAAATAATGCAAACTTTGTATTATATAATAGGAATTAAATTAGAGAAAACTGAACCAACATTAAAACCTCTATGACATTTCCGTTTGAATTATTGTAAGTGCAAAGCATAAATGATGAAATCAGGCCAAATCAAACCAAAATGAAAACCGAGGATGATCAGCATGCAGAAACTGAGTAATAATCCAGGTCAAGCATAACGTGTGTGGCTAAAATCAAATGGAGCCAAAATGAGAACATTGACACTTAAGGAAGATTCACTTTTGCATTTAATGTGAAGAATACTTCGTTTACTGCGTGAATCGCATAAATCAAGTCAAATCAAATCAAAATGAAAACATTGATGGCAACTGTTCTACAGTTAGAATATTAAAACCGATTAACACTCCATGTCGAGTGTAAGTGTCCTCATCAGGGAGAAAACATGTGATTAAACTTAACCAAGATTTAAAAATCAATATTGATCGCGAGTCAATTTTGCATTAAATATGACAAATGCTTCATTTACAGCATCCATCCATCCATTATCCAGCCTGCTATATCCTAACTACAGCGTCATGGGGGTCTGCTGGAGCCAATCCCAACCAACACAGGGCGCAAGGCAGGAAACAAACCCCGGGCAGGGCGCCAGCCCACCGCAGGGTACACACACACCCACCCACCAAGCACACACTAGGGACAATTTAGGATCGCCAATGCACGTAACCTGCATGTCTTTGGACTGTGGGAGGAAACCGGAGTACCCGGAGGAAACCCACCCAGACACAGGGAGAGCATGCAAACTCCATGCAGAGAGGACCTGGGAAGCGAACCCAGGTCTCCTTACTGCAAGGCAGCAGTGCTACCCACTGTGCCACCAGGCTGCCCTCATTTACAGCATACCTTGTATAAATTCATATCAAATTAAAATTTAAAAATGTCCATGATGACTACGTTTCAGTCTGCTATCCACCTTAATAAACGTTTAAGTGTCTGTGTGTCCGTCTGGTTGCTGTGTCTCTGTCATTCCAAAAGATGGCGCATCACCCGGGGGTGGGACTGCTAGGAAACTAATGAAGCTGCAGGGCCCCTAATTCCAGAGGGACCCCAGAAATGACTTTAGTCCATCTTGCTTAATAATTTCGGGTGTCTACTGCAGGAGGAGGGTTTAAAAAAAAAAAATCATAATATTAATAATATAGTGTAATTCAATACAAATTAATAGTTCAAATAAAAATGAAAAGGTTATTAAAGTATCATATAGGCTTGCCGTAAACAAAAAAATTAAATACACAATTATAAATAAAATAATTTAAAACACTATTAACATTTATGACAATAATTATTTTTTAATTAAAATTATTTATCTTAGGCTAGCTGTAATTGAAAAATGAAACCATATTTTGTTGCTTGCATTCACTGTAAACATTTTTATTTCTCAGAGGTGTCTAAAATAAAAGATTATAATGATTGTGGTCTTTTTTATGTGTTATTTCATCATTCTGTGATGCATCATGCATGTATGTGTGTGTGTGTATATATATATATTTTATTTATATATATATATATATATATATATATATATAGTATATAATATATGTATGTGTGCGTGTGCATGTATGTATGCATATATTTATATATAATATTTCCCTAATTTGTTGTCACCTCATCATGTACAAGAAACTTGTCACACCAGTGACTTTGACATGCAAGATAATCCAGTAAAAAATCTGAGATGTACTGGTTATTTTTTTTTTAAACATTTGTCATGGAACAACCCCACTGAAGAAGATAACAGTGGTTACCCAGACTTTGTTGCTAGTTGTGAAGGGGATGCCATAACAGTTCAAGCTTCAGGACCCCAAAAATATGGATCTGCTGTTGAGCATCACAAACATTTTTAGTAGTAAAATTCAATGCATTTGTCTCTCCAATAGATGGCGCAATACAACCATTTGCATTAATGCATGTTGCTACTTCTTGCATTCCAAAACCCATCAGTGTTTCCCAAGCTTTTTTTTCTGTAGTTGCACACTTTTTTGTAACCAAAATCATCCCAAGGCACTCCAGTATTTTACTAACTACAAGCACATATACAGTATATCTCATACACTTGCTCAACTGCACAAAGAACTATAAAATTGGAGTTTGCAGACATAGAGCTTTGCCAGTCCCTCAGATGCAATTTGTATGCCCACAATCCACCAGCTGATGATCACACACCAAGGGCAGATGGACTGTAGCAGCCAGGTGACACGTCTGAAGTGCTCTAACATGGCAATCACAGAACTGCTTTTATGTCAGCTCCTCCTGGTAGAACTATCCTCCTCAGACAGGTCTCAACCACCAAAGGTCAGAAGGACTTTTCTGTTTTATGCTCTGCATTGAGTACAAGCCAGATGTGAGGTGTGGACCATCCTAGCGTGTTTGTCTTGTCCCTCTCAGGTGCAGACTGAGGTGGGGAGCTCTCATGGTGCACTAACACTGCAATAGATGATGCACTGTAAACACTAACACTGAGGTCTTCATTGATTACTTCAATCGTAACCCATCTTGGTTGGGTAGCACAGCTAGACCGCCACATAAAGTGTTAGAAATAGGCCAACTCGAACAAACACTACATAGCCTGTCACATTTCGGACTGATTATTAAGTTATTAACGCTCTGTGTATCTGAGCCAATAGTAAAACAGCGATCAAGACTAGCGGTATATTCTCATCTGCTTCTTAAAAGTAACTAATGCTCCATATTTAGCGTGAATCGTACAAAATAATCCAAATGATGCCGGCACTGCCAATGAACACATACTTTTGAATCATTCACGTAACTAATTACAAATTCTTTATGCTCAACATATAAAAACCAATCAATCAAATGAATACAAACAGTTTTAAGTGAAAGTATGAGGTCTTCGAGTCAGGCTTCTGCTTTTTTGCTGGTTTCCTTAAATGCTTGCTGTGTTCTTCCTTGTTTTTATTTGTCTGTTCTCAGACTAACTGTGTGTCCTCTGCTCTCGTTTTTACAGGCACAGCGAATTTGACTTCATCTCTGGCACTCGCATGAGAAAGTTAGCTCGTGAAGGAGAAAATCCCCCCGAGGGCTTCATGGCACTGAAAGCGTGGAAAGTCCTAACCGAATACTATTCCTCCCTGGAGAAGGAGAAATAAAAACGTGATGTGTGCATGTGAAAACGCTGGTGTTCCCAATGTACAACACTACCAATGTTTGTAAATTGTTTGCCTCTTTTTAATGTAAATCTTAGCCATGGTATACGTTCATACCTGCAGTAGTACACCTGTGCATTTTTCCCTGCTATAGTGCGATCTCTTTATAATGACAAGCGATCCCAACCACTTGGAGCTCCAGCTCTTGACCAGTCGAGGGGGGTCAACTGCGCTTGCTGGTTCGGCCAAATCCCCCAACAGTTTATTCACCCAACTACTGAACAATTTCACTTCCGTTGGTCTCTTTCTTAAAGGCTCATGGGCCAATCTGGATACATTTGATTGAAATGCTAAAGTTCTGCCTTACTAAAATTATCTTCTCCTGGCTTTAATGATTTTGTGCTGCTATTTCCTAGGCTCACTCTGTTCCAATTCCAAAACATTTTTTTACTAACAAGCTGCAGAGAAACTTATGAGATCAAATTGTTTAGGCTACCACATGAAGGCAGCAGAGACAGAATACAAAGTTAGACCATGCCGAAATAAAAACCCCTCATTCTAGAGTAATGCTGCAGGCTGTGGTGGTGCCTGTCACCTCAGGAGGAAGGAAATAAAAAATGTGCAGTGATGGGATATGTGGGGAGTCGGTAGAAGGATTCGAGGTCAGGAGCGATGAGTGTGGGGTGTGTGCGCGTCTGTCCATTTATATTCACACTTACTGCAGTGACAGGACTGTCCAAGGACTCTAAAAAACATGAACTTCATTTCAGCTTTAGCACTGTTTTAAGTGTCATTTGCTGAAGTTGAGGAATCCAATTGAAATATGCGGCAAGAAGGGAGTCCACCTGGACCAGGTGGCCTTCTCATCCATGGCTAATGCGAGTGGAAAAACAATTGAAGATCAAAAGCTTGAAATGATTTTGGGAACTTCTTTTTGTTTCACCTAAAAAATAAAATTTATATAATGAAAAATATATAAACAATGATCAGCAAAACTCAATCATATTTAGTAAGACCTAAAGCGATTTTATAATAATGTCTATTAATTATGAATTTTCTAGAGTGACCAAATTCTGCCCAATAGTGGGCTACATTTACTGATCAGTGCCTTTATTGCTACAGTAGATGTTCCATCATGTGCCTTCTCTAATTCAGCTTTGTTTTACAAATTGTATCATAACTAGTTTTTATATATTTAAATAAAATATTTTATTAAATTATAACAACTTATCTCAGTTGTATTCTTTCAGTTGGAATATTGTTTCTTCAAAGACCCAGGCAATTATAAGCAAGCTACTCATGATGCTCTCTCAATTCTTTAAACCAATGCAGTCGCGCTTGCCTCTAAGAGACCACACAGTGTCAATTACTTCCACACAAGGCCTTTGGTCTTAATGGTGCAGTGGCTGGTGCTGCCGCCTCAAAGAGTCAGGGTTCAAATCGTCACTTAGTCACTGTCGCTTTGGGGGGTGTTCTCCTACAACCCAAAAACAAAGATGCTAGGCTGACTGTGGACTCAAAATGGCCCTGTGATGATCCACAGCTCATATCGGCCCAGTGACTCAATGTGGAGCATAAATCAGAACAGTCCTTCTGATGTTCGGACAGAAAACGTAAGTGCAAATCATTTATTTAATCAATTGCTCAGTTTAATAATGAATCAAAGCCATCTGAGTTCTCCTACTTACAAACAGATATTGATCTCTCTCGCTCTCTATATATATTTTATAGACACATACATACATACACAGAAAGAGATAGAGTCTACTGTATAGCTATCTCTCTAACTTAATGCCATCTAATACATATTTAAACTTTACATGAGAAAGAGAAAGAACAAGCCAACATAATTGAAGGAAAACTTCAACTGATTTAGTTAGCATAATCTACTGCAGCGGAAGGCCAGGCTTAGTTTCAGAGTAGAGCCACTAGGGGGCAACAAAAGCAAACCAAATGGGCCGACACAGCCAGCTGCTCATTTCTGTACTGCACTGCCTTTACACAAATTATAAAGAAAGAACAATAGTAGACCAAATAGTATAAAACATCACAATGCTGAAATACAAAGTGGTCCACCGATTATTATGTAAAATTAACATCTTAACTAGTAATAAGACATTATTAGAGTACAGAATTATT
This sequence comes from Polypterus bichir lapradei, assembly GCA_026402145.1. Classification (NCBI taxonomy): domain Eukaryota; kingdom Metazoa; phylum Chordata; class Cladistia; order Polypteriformes; family Polypteridae; genus Polypterus; species Polypterus bichir. The sequence continues at coordinate 44,544,222 of JANRMT010062813.1, read as the reverse complement.
AATAGTGTGAATAGAATTGGCGAGTTGAAATAAAACTACAGCTAGTGAGAAAATGGATGCAAGCTTATGCAATTTTTAATTGATCCCTTATACAGCTGAGGCTGTTAAAATGCAATATAAAATGTACAAGTGTTCCATAAAATAAATGCAAACAGTAAAAAGGCAAATGTATTTATTGACCTTCCTAAGAAAAATACAAATTATACATTTCATTTTCAGAGCTAGAATCCAGTCCACCAATGCATAATAGTTTATAACCTATAAAGCCAATTCATTTTTTCTTTTTTGAACACATAGAATGGAAAAAGATGGACACCCCCTGAAAAACACAGCATTTATAGGGAATCAAGAGCCTTAAATACACAAAAACCAACACAAACAGTAACTGAATAATCAACTCACCTTGTGCGTCTGCATTAAACCCTAAAAACTGATTTCAATATTTCTTTTTACATATTTTTTAAATTAAACTGAACATTGCTCTGAGCCTGAAATTGGAAAACATCCTCCTTAATAACAGGATGAGGTCTCTGTCATTCCAACAGATGGAGCAACACAAACATCTGTGGTAATAAAATGCATTGCAGATGTCATTCCAACAGATGGCACAGTCACAAGCATTAACACTGATTTTACGAATCCCAAATCAAATAACATATAACAGAGACAAATGCATTGTGGTGGTCATTGGAACAGATATCATATCACCAACATTAGCATGGATTTTATTAAAAGGCACGTAACAGAGACTTATGCATTGCAGTTGTCATTCCAACAGATGCATATTATTACTAAAAATGTTTATGATGCGCCATCTGGTGAAATGACAAATGCAATTAATTTTATAACTGCATGCATTACAAAATACATTTCAACAGATGGTTCACAGCAAATGTTTAACACCGAGGTCTACATTGATTACTTGGATTTCAAACTAGTCCATCTTTAATGGGTGGCACAGCTAGTGCAATATAAAAATCATTGAAGTATTTCAAGTACATGGCGGCTGACCTGTCCATCACAACGTGGACCCCAGCTGCCACAACCATGTCAAATGAGAAGGGTGCGTGCTACAAGCCTCAAGATGTCCCACACCATCATCTGTGTGTTTGGAGTTGCACTTATGAGGACATTCTGATCAGGAGACTGGAAATGTCACTCAAATGCGATTCTCTTTTTTTCATGACCTGCTCTCCCTGTTGCAGGGTCTCTGGGGAGTCCTGCCAGTACTGGGTCAAAAGCAGAAACCGTTTAGAGACAGAATGTCAAGCTATCTCTGGGTAGAGAGTCACAATGGGCTATCAATCCATTCATGCAAGGTTGTGGAGGACTGAATTCTATTTCAGAAGCACTCATGTCAAGCAGCTTTAATTGCAACTGTGGGCTGCTACAAAAAAAAAAAAGTCGGTTAGTAACTGTATGTGAGTTTGTTTGTACTTTATCCTTGTGTCCTCATGGCTTTAACACCACAATCCAGACATCTGATGAAGTGTAACTGGTGACAGTAAACAAGCCCACCAGTTCTGTGCTGCTGGGGAAAAGAAAGGAATCACATTTTTCTGTTGCAGTGATGATCAAGATATAAAAAGGTTTATTGCTAGAATATGAAGGAGACACTGACTGGCTCTGACATTGGGTGTGTTCTAAATGGATGCAAAACTTTGTGGCACTAACCGCAAACCCCAGTGTGGCTCAACATATCTGCTGTAGGAAACAGAAAAGTTAAGGCAGCAGAACAGAGTCCAGGTGAGGCCTCATGATGACACAAGCAGATGGATACAAATGCATAAACCTCTTAACAGTTTAAGTCTTGTTTTCAAAGAGAAACAGCAGGGTCCAAATGTCTTTGGCCTGTGTGCTGGCTCTTAAAGCCATGTTTCTGTCTTTGAGACAAGAAAATGATCTTACAAGGGACACAAAGAGCAAACCGAGGGGCTCTGGGGGTGCCTTGGATCTTAAGAACTGAGCTAAGCGGGTGGCTGAAGTAGTCATCCCTTCATGCTGCCACTTCATTGATACCCAACCAGAAAAGCTTGATGACATCTCACATTGACTTCTGATTTGTATTTCAAAGCATCCGATTAACAAACATCACGGGGGATACAAGACAGATTTAAAGTCTACTTGACAAATCTAGAAGGGGGCACTGTAGAAATACAAAGAATACTACGACCAAAAAAAAAAAAAAAAGGCTCAAAGTAGAATTCTGTTTATTGTCTATTGAGGAGTCTTCCATCTGTCAAGAAAGTAAACATGGTAAATATGGTATAAATACTTTGATACTGGATGTTTGTTTGTCCGAACAAATGCCTCGAAGCACAATCAGCATACTGGAGGATCAGAACAGAACAGGACAGTATGAAAGTCGCATTATGCATACAGCACTATGATCTCTGAATTTTGTAATATTCTTAAAAGAAGCTTCATTTTCTTTAGGCGTTTTTCAGAAACTGTTACAAATGGAATAAACCAAGCAGCCCAGAACCTGAAGAAATGATTCCTTGTCCCCCTTTATCTCTTAAAAGAAATATTTTATTTGGATAATTCCCTGAAATTGTAGAACAACATAAAGAACAAAAATGTCTTTAACCCAAAAAGTACAATCTGTCCCAGGCAGTAGCAGGAGGCCCTGATATCGCTCTCCTTGCTCCACCTAATAAACCTCTGAGGAAGGCGACTTTGGGCTTTTTTATTATACAGGTATCTGCTAGTACTGAGTCAAGTAAGGCTGGAGAGGATTTTTCTGAAACACACAATGGCTTTGAGAGCTAAACTCAAATCACACCCAGACGGTATCAGAATACACACGACTAATAACTGGACAACCAAACTGTCATATATGGGATAGAAGGAACTAACAACAATGATTCTCCACTTATTTTTCTGTAATAATAATAATAAAAAAAGACTGGAGAAATTTACAAATGTTTTTAACAAAACACTTTGATAGTATTTTCTTGAAAAACCACAAGATCATTTATATAAAAAAATGAACTTAACTGAGGCGTTTGATGGATGCCACACATCTAAAAACATACTGCAAATCCAAGTGCACTGATGTTACATGGCTGTGAACATGAACGGGCATTGGAAATTAAAAGCTTCATTACATTTTCATTTTATTTTTTCCACACTTAACAGGATTATATCTTTTCTGCTTCTGTACACAAACATTTCTCCGTTTCAAGCAAATTGATTCATTATGTGCTATACAGAGTCTTTGGTCGGACTTTCAAATTCAGTCTAAGGCAGCATGTATTAGGGAGGTAGGAACACCCGCACTTTTGGACTTTTTCATTTTTTCAATTGCTTTAAGAAGATCATCCTTCTGAATAGGTCGAATAACATCATCCTCCTCTTGGCTAAGGACAAGAACGGCAAAAATTAGAAAATAAACAATGAAAATATGAACAAAAGCAAACCAGCAACTTTCATGTCCATAATGGCATAACATTCTCAGAGCACCTCAGGTCAGTTTAGTGTCTTCCATCAGGTGCATAAAGGGAACAGATCCTGGAGGGGACACCAGAGGACCTATTGAGACACACACACACACACACACACCAAGACTAACACTTAAGAATTTAAAATGGGGTGATATACATTTCTTTGAAATGTGGAACAAGAATAGGAGGACGTGGAGAACATAATACAGAAGCAAACAGCCTAAATAATAATATTTGAAAGCACTGCAAATGTCATGTTTTTAAACAGTTTTTTTATATCTAGTCCATTTTAAAAAAAAGTCACATTGCCAAGATTATGAGCTCTTGTATTACCTGCTCAGAAGAGGGCTGCTGTTGTGTATGTAATCCCGCACACAAAGCAAAGCGGCATCTCGGCACATTTCTCTCAGGTCACTTCCAGAGAATCCATCAGTTTCTTTAGCAATGTTATTAAAGTCAACAGCCTCATCCACCTTAAAAGTAATAGAAGTGAATACTAAAAAATAAATCTTAAAATGTAATTATATCTTCTTAAATTTGCATCCGATTCTGTGTTTGCTGGAGTGCTACAATGGCTGGTTTAGGAAAACATATGGAGATGAATGAGGAGAACTACTCTGCAACGGAAATTGTGCATTTTAGAAGTGTAAAAAAGAAGAACATTAAAAAATTATAAATTGGACTTCTCCAGAGTTCAATTACATGTGCTCGAAAGTGACAGATCTCTGCAACAACCCATATTACTTTTTTTTCCTCCCATTCATTCATTTCTGAACTTTCTGCAAATATGCACTGTCAAAGATCGCTCCTAACGGACACATAATGCAGAGAAAATGGAACAAGATAAAACCAACAAAAACAAAGAAACAAAAAAATAAAAAAATACAGGACTTCAAAAGTAAAAGCACCAACCAAAGCAAGCTATAAGATACCAGCCGCAGTCCAATTATGTATGATCCCTGACCACGCCACCAAACTACACCACAGAATACACCAAGTAGTTGAAGGAGGCACTTTAACAGTTTAGGGATCTGTTCATTGCTTACTTTAATACTGTAAATGGCTCACATTGATAAAGGAAGACATTGAAATGAATAGCACAGAGATGGAAAAGGTCCTAAAGAATAAGAAACTTAACACTAAACAGACTTGACTCCAGATTTATTAAATATGCTTTGCAGTGTGATGCTTAACTCAGAGACACACACACACACACCACACACAAAAAAATTAAATCGGAAAACACTTGATGGATTTGTAATGTTGCCCTGGAAGAAACCACCTATGGATTGTTAGGATTCTCAAAAAAACATGTCTTATAGAAACTCTGCTAAGTATACAGAACACTGAATCCAGGAAATGACAAAACACAGGCTTCTCTTTGTAAATAACCTATTACAGGTAGTAAGCTCACACTATTTGTTTTGTAGTGTCCTTTGTCTGATGACAAAGAGAAGATACACTATAAGGTGAAAAGTTTGTGGACTCCGGACCATCACACCTGTAAGAGCTTCTGGAGTCCTCTGCTTTGCGACTTGAATCGCCTCCACTCTTTTGGGGATGCTTACCACAAAATGATGCAGTGTGTCTGTGTGCATTTGTGCCCATTCAGCCAAAAGAGCATTTGTGAGATCAGGTATTGATGTTGGATGAGAAGACCTGGCTTGCAATTGACATTCCAAATCAGTTCAAAGGTTTTCATTTGGGTTTAGGTCTGGGCTTTGTGCAGGCCACACCAAACGTCTTATTATCATGTCTTTATGGAAATGGCTTTGTCACGCTGTTGCCAAAAAAGCAGAAGTGCACAATTGCCTAAAATGTCTTTGTATGCTGTAACACTAACAGAACCCTTTGCTGAAACCAAGAAGTCTAGCCCAACCTCTGAAAAACAGCTCCAGACCTCCAAACTTTACAGTAGGCTGCTAGAAAGTGAAGTGTGATTCATCACTTCAGAGAATGTTTCCACTGCATCAGAAGCAAATAACTACATGCTTTACACCAATTCAGCCAATGCCTGGCATTTTCCATAGCGATCGTTGGCTTGCTAGGGACTCAACAGAATATAGAAGATTTTTAGGTGCCATGCTCTTCAGCAGTCAGGTGCCACCCTCTACGAGTTTCTGTGGTCTACCACTTTATGGCCAAGCTGTTGTTGCTCCTAGACACTCCCCATTTCAAAGTAATACAACTCAGAGTTGATCAGGGCAGATCTAGCAGAGTAAAAGGTTCATGTACTGACTTGGGGCAAAGGCAGCATCCTATGACAATGCAACATTCAAAGCCAGTGAGCACTTCAATATGACCCATTATACTGCCAACTTTTGTCAATGGAGATTGAATGGCTACTGCATGTGTTTTGATTTTATGCACATGTTAAGAATGGGTGCGGCTGACACCAGAACTCAGTAATCTGGAGGGGTGGCCACAATACTTTTGACCATATAGTGTAGTTCACCTTTGGCAGAGCGAAAGTAATAGTTCTTTATGGAGGCTACTATAATTACAGCACTGAAATCACAGAAAACAAGACACACTCTAACAGCAGCATGCCAGAATCACAAAAGGCATGGATACGCCATAGTCTTAGTTGTCCAGCTAGAGTGTAAAAAGAAAATGTATTAATTTTCCACACACTCGGGGATGCCATGGAACCCCTGAATATCCATGTTAAAGACAGAGTGAGTGGAATATAAATGAAGACTCATGAATAAGTCCTGAAAAGCTTAATTACGTGAAAGAGAAGATATAGAAGACTTATCAATCTAACACTGAAATCACCAAGTAGAGAATACACATTTATAACTTAATGAGCTTTTTAATTTTTTCCCCTTTTTACAAATTTTATTACTACACAACAATATGTGCCAATTTCTATATACTGAATAAAATATCATTAAACACCGTAGTGTGCCACGACTTCTTATATGTTTGTACTGAAACTTTAATGCAATGAAACTTTACGCTAAAAAGGTGCATTACTACTTAGAAGTCTTTGTTGCAGTTGTTTTATACAGTGTATACACAGTGAAACCAACCATTACATGAAATGTAAAAATATTTTAAATCAGTGGTTGTCAAGTTCAGTACTGATGGGCCTTCTTATGGATGCAGGTTTTGGGCCAACCAATTCCACCATCAGTAAATCACTTAATCTTTAATTGATTTCATTGTTTAATTAGCTTTCCTTTTTATTTCTCCTCTCATTTAGCACTCATAAAAGTGCAATACTGCAAGATTTATACTTGTAGGAAATCATGAAATATTTGTAATTTTGCTTTATCTTTGACTGTTTAACTCGTCATTTTCTTGTAAATTACTTATTCTGTGTAGTTTAAAATACCGACAATGACTGACAGAATGCTAAAGGACAGCATTTTCAGTATTATCCACTTGTGTGCTTATCAATAAAAACAGAACATTAAAAATAACAAAATATTAAAATGCACAAAGAACAAATGCTCACTCATCTGACACACAAATTCTTGCTTCATTCAGCAAACCTGTAAAATAACCACTTTGTCATTTCCGGATTAATACACTGAATAACAAGTTGCTTAACTATTGTAGGAACCCCATTAAAAGAAGAAACTGACTTCTTCAGCAAAAGGGGTCCTCCAGGACTGAACTTGAGAACCACTGCTTTGAGACATACTGTACTTCATCCCGTTTAACACACAACAGGAAGGAGGAATAGAAAAATAATACTGAATGAGGTCAGAGGATACAAAGCAATAAAATAAGGCAGAGAAATTTGGCAAATAGCCTCTCAGAATTTGTTTAAATAATTAAGAGGTAGAGAGGGACAGTTGGAGAAAGGGATGAATTGCATTCATACTTATTAATTTTTTGTAGATGCTACCAGACCAACAAACAATCATTACTGGGAAAATGCCATCTCACATTTTATTTATGTCGGCATTTGACATGTCTTTAATTACCCAGTCTACTTACTATTTGGCTTTTTGGATTCTGACGTACTCCCACTTTTGTAAGCCTCCACATAAAACATATTGGAGACTAGGGTAATCATATACAATAAGGTGACACAAAATGTTTGAAAAATACTGACTTTTTTCATTTTTAAAAATGTTATGAATGAGAAATATGTCATTTTTGTACATTTTCAAATAAACAAGTTTCACATATTTAGAAATCAAAATGTACATCCGACTTACATTTTCATTTTCCAATATTAGTTTTAAAATTTCTTTCCGTTGCCTGAGTGTCTGCAAAACACAAACATACATAAACATGGACACATTAATCATTTTAAGGACATGACTAACATTACAAAAAAAGACAACTTTGGTTCTCAGGGGATTACAAAGTAATGACACAGGAATTTAACAACTGGAGCTTTTCTATAGTAACTGCTAATGAGTCAAGTGATGTCTTAGTAAAGAGTTATTTAAATACAGTACAACTGCATTCAGTTTAATTAACTAATAATAATAAAGTAACCAGACACAAATTAAGACGTAACATTCCACTGTTAAGAGATACTCCTACAGCCTTTCTTTACTTGCAGTTGGTTCTCTCTTTGAATAACAGAATCACTACAAGTGGTATCAACCATCAGTTAATACATTTGTTTTATGTATCATATCACTTTCTTATTTCATACAATGTTAATCTTGCACTTTCCAACATTAAGCTTTCCCGTCTCATGTCTTTCCGTAATATTAAGAATATTAACTTAGACTCTCTTTCCTCTAGTATTGATTCCCTTATGGAAATTAATAATTTATCCAATCCTGAAGAACTGGTCTCACAACATTAACACTGGACTTAATGGTATTCTTAACTCTGCCGCTCCATTAAAAACTAGATCTGTTTCTTTCTCCTTTTCTACTCTCTGGATCACGCCTGAACTTCAGCTTTTGAAAGCCAAAGGCCGGCAACTTGAACGGTTATATAAAAAACTGGACTCTTTGTTTACAAAGAGATGTACAAAAACCATATACTTTATTACAAGGACTGTATTGCCCAAACTAAATCTAACTATTATACTCTAATTATTTCTTCCAATGAAAGAAACACTACTTAACAATATCACACAATCCCCAGATTCTTTACCTTCTCACCTTTACTCAACTGAATTTTGCAATTCCTTTATGTCCTTATTTAATGAAAAAATCCAGAAGATTCATCAGTCTCTCTGTATGGATTCCTCCAGTACTTAATTTGAATGTCACCTACCAATTCACTCATTTTGCTCTTTTCAGCTTCCTACCTTCTCAGAAATCTCAGATCTTGTCTGTAAGTCTAAGCCATCCACCTGTCAACTGGACCCACTCCCTACGGTTCTGGTCAAAGCCTGCCTCCCCCCTCTGGTCCCTCTTATTTCTGCTACAATCCACTCTTCTTTCACTACTGGTACTGTTCCTTCATCTTTTAAAACTGCTGCAATAACCCCAATACTGAAAAAACCTGGTGCCGATCCGACTAATTTCAGTAATTTTCGTCCTATTTCTAATCTACCCTTCATTTCCAAAATTCTTGAAAAAATAGTGGCTATTCAACTTTATTCTCATTTATCTCAAAATAATCTGTATGAAAAGTTCCAGTCTGGTTTTCGTCCCCTCCGCAGTACAGAAACAGCACTTAAAAAATTACTAATGACCTCCTTATGGCAGCTGATTCTGGTTAAATTACTATTCTCATCCACGTTGATCTGATTTGACACTATTTGTCACACTACTCTTCTCAATAGATTATCTGATTAGCTGATTGTTGTTTTACTCCAGAGCTGAATGAAATAAATTTAAATATATAAATATATTTAAATATATAAATATATCACTCTTTCATCACATACTTCATTTTTCTTGTGTGTTATGTCCTGAAATAAATTACAAAAGGTATATTGGATTAATCTAAGCATTTGGCTAAAACTACATATTATTGGATTAGATGGAGGAAAAGGCTGATTTAAAAGACAACACTGCTATGAATATGATTGGAGTAGGTAAAAAAAAAGATAAAAGATGTTTTGTGTTATAATGCAGAACACCTGCTGGTTCCTCTTTGTTCAATTGCTGTAAAGACATTACTGGGAGTAAGCAGGGAAAAACTGCTACTGTCAACAATTAATTTAGGATGTTGCATTGATTTCTTACCATCCCATAATTATCAAAGAGTAGAACAAATGAGCTGCTTCAGATTCTCAAACAGCAGTGTACAGTACCAGTCAGCATCAATTGATAAGTTAGTTAATTTGAATTACATTAGTTTTAGAACCACAGTAACTTATACTACTTATATTCGCAGCATGATGGTCCACAGTAGTATACACTTTTTCCCAGATTGTTATTTCTATGATTTATGTTCAATCATAAACTACAGTCTATGCTTCAAAGACCAGTGTAAGTACATTAGGGGTCTATGGCACAGCCGTATTTTTTTTAGTATAAAAACAGTGCAGCAGCTTAGGCTTGTGGGTTTCAGAGTGTACCGCTATGAAGTAATGTGGGCCATTCAACAGGAAGGCGAGCCGATTGCTTGTTACGTTCAGGTGCGGCCAGCTCAGATGTTCTACAGTGACAGTTTATGGGTCATTTGATGGCACACGTGTGTCAACAAGATATGAAAGGAGCCTGGGCGGAAAATAAAAGAATGAAAGAGAGAGAGAGAAAGACAGGACAGGAAGTGAGACTAGTAGTTAAAAACTGAAACAAAGATGAGGGTGGGAAGGAGAGAAGGAATAATGTATCTTAGCTGGTGTGAGAGCCATGGCAGCTGAACAAGAAGCTTTATTCAGAGCAGTCAACCCCTGGGGTGTAGGGTCACTCCTGCTGAACACTGCAAAGGAGCAGAAGCAACCAATTGCTCCAAGAGTCCTAAAGCTGCCGAGTGACAGTGATGGGTGAAGTAAGCACGGTTCTCAATGGTCCCAATGGACACTGAGGGACTGTAGTGAGAACAAAAAACAGAAATGGTTAACTGTACTTGTCTGTGGACGTCTCCTACTGTTGAGAAGAGCTCAAAGGGTGAGCAGAGGAAACAGTTTAGTGAGATGCTGGGATGTTTGCGATTCTTTTAATAAGACATCTCCTGACTGTGTTTTATCCTTGATTTGAACCAGTTTTGGAATCATATATTTGTTATTTTAACCTCCAAAAGAACACTGTTTTTAATCAAGGATTCTTCACATTGGCTTTTTTCATTCTTGACCTGTCTCATTTCCACTTGCTTTTTGCTATTTCTCTATTTTATTGGGTCCCCTGACCTGTTTTTAGTATCTCTGTTTTAATTCTCTCTTAATGTTTGTTTTTAATATTTTGCTTTTAGTCCGGCTTGTTTTAACTGTACAGCGCTTCGGTCAGTTGTAATGCTGTGTTTTTAAGCGCTCAACAAATAAAAATGGTATGGTATGGTAAGGACTATTTATTTATTTATTGAGAACTTGCACTGTAATTTAATGTTTGGACACTTCCTTGGCAGTGAACAAAAGATCCAAGCAATTTTATATCATTTTTGTTGCTTCCTCATTGCCCTCTCAGTCCTTGGATCATGACTATCAATATCCCAAGTTCAAACAGCAAATGCTAGCTGCCGCAACCCGGGCCTCACATACTTGCATTGTATATTTATGCTCACAGTAAAAGAGGATGAAGAGCTACAAAAAATTTTAAGTTTACTACTTTATCTATCCTATAAATAATGAATCATCTAAATCCTTGCTAGTATATATTTTACAAGAGAATACACTGTTGGGATTATTTTGCTTTAGGTCAATTTATACTTACAGGCTGGTTAATGTGAAACCTTGTAGGCATCCGTCGCAAAATAGCAGAATCCAAATCCTGTGGACGATTCGTAGCTCCCATTACAATAACCTAGAAAATATAATAAAGATAATAATGTTCACTATGCAGAAATACACCTAAAAATTAAACACACTATTTATTTGTTTATTTAATTATGTATTTAATAAATTGCTACTTAAAAGCACTAGGTGGAAAAGGTGGGAAAACAATTCTGAAAGACAGTGTACCTAGCCACAGAGCGCTGAGGTGTTTTGTGTTATTTCCCCCTTCTTCACTCTGCTGTTCTTTTGTTACTTTACGTCCTTCATTTATGCAAGCAAGTGTCTTACTGTTTAAAATAAATGCATCTGTTCTTGGCATTAGGTTGGGAATGAAGAGATGCTAACATGTACTCCCCCATTATCATACAATACATTTTTTGTAAGATTTACGTACCCCATTGATTCAGGTCAAAGTAAATTATGCCTTTATCCTTTATGTGTATCTAAAAAGTTATTTGCAAAAGTACCTGACAATTATAATCGGTGTCTAGGCCATCCCACAAACTCATGAACTGAGCTTTCATCATTGCAGTTGCTTCATGGTCAGTACTAGAACGACTCCTTAGGAATGAGTCTTAACAAGAAGAAAAAAATGTACATAAATAAAACAGAAAAAAATAAACAATACATACAAAAACAATACAGCAAAAAAACAAATAATATGCATTACAATTTTCTTCTGTTCATAAAAGGTACAGAAAAACTGGTGAAGGAAATAAGGCTGAAAAAGATCATGCAACAAAAATATCTGATTATGCCAAAAATACATAGGTAGGAACTTTAAAAAAGCACTCAGTAGAACAGAATGTGAGATGCATTTATTTTTGTTAATTTTGTTATTCTGTTGTCCATATTTATCTAAAATAAGATTTTGTTAAATTGCTTTATTTACAATGACCCACCTAAATTCATGATTCCAGATTAAGTTAAAAAAAATATTAGTGTGAAAATTTTAAAATTAAAACATGACTACTTCAATAGTAAGAAATGTATTCTAATATTATACTAGAAAAAAATATCCCGTTTTAACCCTAACCTATATTAATGTTTGGAAACTGAAGAATTTAAAATCAAGTTGCTACAAAACAAAAGTATCCACCAAAACCAAAGTGCTGTATCAGGAAATATAAATTGCAACTTATGTTATATATTTAAACAATCTGAATGTGAAACGATGGGTTTTCATGTTGTCCACCTTTGATTTATCTATCCCCAGGATAGATAAATGTCACTGTATATGTCACAAGAACCAAACCATTAAGAGGCAAACTTACATTAAAACACTGAGACAATCTGTAATTGCCAGTTCACCTAACTTACGTATCTTTGGTATGTATAAAAACTTCAGGATACCAGGAATCTAGAAGTGTCAGACAGCAGCACTAACCACCACAACCAGTACTGTTTTTCCCTTGGTTCTCAAGTGCATATGTATTTCACCAATTTCAAATAAATGCATTTTACATACTATATTGGAATATGACTAGATAAATGTCTATTACGAAACAGAAACACAGATAGAAAAAAAATCTAAATCAAATAACAAAAAACTGTCATAAGAAAATGTTAATATTTTGGAAGAAAATGCTGCTTCCCATACACTAGTATGGGCAACAAACTGGAAACTGCCACTCAAGATCTTATGCATGACATAGTTTAATCATACTTAAAAATGTGGCACGTGAAAAACAAGTTTCATATGAACATTTGAAAACTGTATATATGTCAAGACTGCACTTTCCAGGAAATGAACATTGACATGAAGAAAATTATAATAAAAAAAAAAAAATTCAGAAAGGCAAAACTTCAGCCGACATCTGGAATGCCCAGGCGAGCCAGGAATAGCAAGAACTGAACCACAAATACACTGAAGTATTATTTTCTACAAATACTGATAAAGTTGAGGACATTTATTTATTTTTTTTTACTATTTTAACTGTATGAAGTAATTCTGAAGGCAAAAGACCTTGCCATGCAATAAACCTTACCATGCAATAAACAGTAATGTCATACTGTAACACACTAAACTAGTTATCTATTTATTCAACATGTTTTTGCATTCATTGTTTTAGATGTTTTACATCCTGTCTTCTCCTCAGGCCTATTACTGCCCTTGCAGTACCATTAATATGACACTTGTGTGCACTGTTGTCAGCTTTTATCCTAGATGGTGGCTTTATAAAAAGTAGCTTGGACAAGCTGGAGGGAAGTACTAAAATAGTGAAATTTTGCCTTAACCCTAATTTAGCAGTGTTTACAATATTTATTATTATATTTTTACAATTAACCTGAAATATCCATATGAACACTAATACAACTGCCAATAACCCTAATTTACCAGTGTTTACAATATTTATTATTATATTTTTACAACTTACCTGAAATATCCATATGAACACTAATACAACCACTAATGTAAAACATAGCTATTTAGTTCTCTACTATGTAAACTGCATATTACAAATACAAATGGTTTACCTAGGACTCTAATCTTTTGGTAGCAGTGGTTGTTTAATTATATTTAAATTCTATCCTATTTGTTTTCTTATATCACAGGGTCTGCACATTTCTTCTCAGTGTAACAACAAACGGGGGTGGGGTTAGGGGTTATTTTACATGCTCTGGGAGGGATTTCAGCATAGAATAATATGATCATAATGAATTACCTATTGATTTTGCCAAGTCCACATACAAATTTATTCAATCACATTTTATTTTCAGTACCTGTGAAATAAGTACTACTTAAAAATATTCATCATTTGTCGCCCTCTGATTGAGATCCATAGAGGTCTAGATCCCTAGTAAAGGATCAAAAATAACATCATATTCTTTCAGCACTGACATTGAAATTGTCTAAAACAACAACCCCACATGTTTATGTTTGAATTGTCATTTTTCACCCACTGAGAGTGGTTCTTACAGGGCTGGGTGCACCAGTAAAGAATCAAATATCAAAAATGTTATCATATTCATGATCAGCAACCTCAAAATAGCATAAAATGACACTGCACATGCCTGTATTATCAACTCCTATTTCTTTGAAGTTTTATGAAAACATACAACTTTCATCCCTTGTACCCCACTAGGGGGTGAACTCCTGGGATTGGTTGATATGGCATGAGTCCTTCTGATCATTTTTGCTAAAGACTGGTTTGCTCTTTTTTAATAAGGGTGTAATTTCCAGCAAAAAAAATAAGCAAGGCCAAAAGTGGTCTAAAAATGAGGAGTTTTGTCATGTCTAGCAGGCCAAAACAACGGGAAATCCAAAAGTTTGATGTCTTGCATAACTAGATATCAAGATGAGTCAAACGGTATATCTATATTTGGGGTTTTCTTGTACAAGTGAGTGAGAAGGTGCTGAACAAAAAAAACTAAAGACATTTCATAACATTCATATAAGTAATTCTTAAAGGACACAAATAATCGCATGTCTTATAGTAAAGTTAGTACACTACCAGCCTGCCAAAACCGTTATCACGAGGACAAAGAACATTGCTTTATGTTTTTTGGAAAATTACCGTTTAGGGGAAGAGAGTAAGAAAATATTCATGGATGAGAAACAACACATCAAAGCACAGTATAGTCTGTTCTAATCAGAGGTTGTCATTAAGAGCTTTGTTTGCCACAAGTCTGTCACCCAACATGTATATATCATATTTGGATTGATCTTGCCAATACTTTTTTTTTTTTTTAACTTTTACATTAAAATCAATAAACATTGTTTACCTATAATTACTTTATGTTAAAAAGTACATACCAATTTCATCTATAAATATGATTGAAGGCTGTAATTTAATTGCCAGAGAAAAAACAGCAGCAGCAAGTTTCTGAGATTCCCCATACCATTTATCAGTTAAAGTGGATGGCTGTAAATTAATGAAGCGAAAACCTGCTTCTTTAGCAGTGGCTTTGGCAATCAGAGTTTTTCCACAGCCTGGGGGACCATATAGAAGGACTCCTACATAAACAAAAAAGCAGTCACATTACAAATTATATTTATTATTCACATATGAGGAATTAAAAAATAGAGAAAGTGAAATAGCAGATGCTCTAAACATGTTATTTTTTTGTGGTTTTCACACGTGAGGAAGTAAATAACCTCCCAGAGGTAACCTGGACTACTAAGGAGGTACTGAGTGATTTGGAGGGAGAGAGAAACACTGCTCAGATTAAACAGGCTGAAATCAAACAAATTATTTGTATTATCTGTCGACTTCTTAATTCTCTTATTATTATTAAAGTGTTCTTGAATGTAAGAATCACAACCTTTTTCCCAACAAAAAACTGTAAACCTACTATTGCCCACCCCGTGTATGTGTGTGTGTGTAAACACACATAGATACATTTGCACGCCACTCTATGTGTGTGTATGTAAGTATTCATTCCCCTTGAAAGTCATAATTTTCTACATGACAAAAAAGATTTGCACTCATATTTAACCTATATTTATGCCGTAACAATACATTTACAAAGCCAAAATAACTTTTTTGTAGATATTTAACAAAAAGAAAAACTCAAAGGTTAGTTGTTGCATAAGTATTTAAACCTCTGTGCTTTAGAAGTTTCAGGTTTACACAAATGACAAATGGGTTACAGTCATTTCAACATAATTAGGTACTACTTGTGAGTCTTTTATAAAGCACCCTTTGTAAGAGCCAAAGGAGCATTCTGCTGATGTGAGAAACAAAGTCACTGAAATGCACAAGACAGGGAATGGCTACAAAAAATATTGAACATTTTGAATGTCCCATTAAGTACTGTCGGATCCATCATCAGAAATGGGGAAGGTTCATCACAGCACCCAGACTCTTACTAGGACAGTCTGTCCCTCAAAACTGAACATCAGAGCAAGACATTAACTGAGTGGTGAGAGAGGCTACTAAAAATCCAACCGCTGCTCTCGGAAGTCTGCAATGGTCTTGGCTGAAACTGGAGTGAAGGTGCATGGGTCCACAATTTCAAGAGCTCTCCATAAAACAGGCATATACGGGAGGGAGCAAGAAAAAAGTCATTATTTAATAAGGTTCACATAAAAGCATGTATGGCATTTGCTACCAAGCATGAGAAAGACCCGATGTGGGAGAAACTTTTATGGTCAGATGAGACCAAAATAGAACTTTTTGGACAGACTTCAAAAAGGTATGTATGGCATAAATCTAATACTGCCCATTCCTCAAGAAAAATCACACCTACAGTGAAATATGGTGGTGACAGCATCATGCTAGGAGGATGCTTTTTATGTGCTAGGACTGGGAATCTTGTCAAAATTGAAAGAGAATGGATGGACAAAAATAACACAATATTACAGGAGAACTGTTGACTGTTTCCCTTAGTCTCCAATAGGCTGTTTATGTACAAAGGTTCCTCAAGTATGGAATGCTTATTTTGTCAAATAGTTGTAATTATACATCTAAAACTGCCGATATACCAAGACATTTGTAATTCTAAAATATGCATCTTTTAGAAAGAACAAACCAAAAAAAAGTCTCAGCATACCTTTTGGAGGCTGTAGCAGTCTTGAATTATGAAAAAGATGCCTTTTTTGAACAGGAAGAATAACGGTGTCTTTAAGTTCACTTATGACTTCATCCAGACCAGCAATGTCATTCCACGTGATCTGAAACAAAATTTACATTGTATTTGCTTTGCATTTTCAGTTAATAAACATAATTTGCTAATAAAATATGAGCTTGTAAGTTTCTGGCTTCTCTAAGTTTCATTTTTCAACATATCACTCTTCAATTTTTTGGAAGAGATAATCTAAGAATCATAACTTTACTGAAAACTAAACATCTAATTAATAAATTGCTAAGCAAAAACATAAAATGATACATGTTCTTTACAAGGCAAATAATGGAAACCAAACTGAGATGAGATTTAACTTATATGAAACTCTTAAGATGGTGCTGCTAGTGAGGTGTACCGCTTTTTTTTTTTTAACCACGCTTTATATTAACTTCACCTGTTCGTTGTCTGGTACAAATCTTGTAATCGATATTTAACTCACCTCCTATTGTCTAAATGACTTGAAATTCTGCACACTCACCCACTTCCGATGACAATACATGAATCAATAATCAGTTTCACCAATTAATCAATTCGTCCATGTTAAGAAATTAAATTTTCATATGAAGAATAGTTCAAGATTTCACCAATAGATGGTGATAGTAATGGATAGAGCTAAAACAAACCCAAGACTAAAAAGTTGAAAATTATATATACCATATATATGGTATATATATATACAGTATAATACTTTTTAAAAACCATGCTTATATTAAGTTAAAAAGTGTAGTAAAAAGTAAAAAATAAAGTCTCTCATACATTATTCATAAAATAAAAACACTTCTTAAAATCTTAGCAAAAGCACCTACCTTTTATTTGGAGAGTGATGTATGACAGACTTTTTTTTTATAAATACATAATACAAAAACTAGATTTCATGCAAAATAACAATTCAGGAAATTCAAGTGCTAGAAGTAATGGATGTCATCACTAATTTAAAACATACTCTCAAAAAGTATCTTACTTGCTTGAGATTTATACTTAATAAAAAAACATATTTACCTGCATAGTCAGAGGGTCAACCAAATGAGCAGCTATGCTCATTTCATATTCAGAAAGCTTAACATTCTTCACA
The DNA here is from genome assembly GCA_026402145.1 of Polypterus bichir lapradei. Taxonomy (NCBI): domain Eukaryota; kingdom Metazoa; phylum Chordata; class Cladistia; order Polypteriformes; family Polypteridae; genus Polypterus; species Polypterus bichir. The sequence goes on along the minus strand of JANRMT010062813.1, from coordinate 44,526,326 downwards.
CCAATTTGTTTCATAAGTTTTTCAGCCTGTGAGGAAAGCAAGATGATTGGCTCAACCTCAGTCACTGTCTCACTGCCCATCATAAAGGGCTGTAAGCAACCATGAGATATATACGGTCAGTTTCATTTCACAATAATTAAAACATCCATTTACTATGGTTGCAGAGAGCAATTATTCCAATATTCAAAGCAAAATATGTAAATCATTTTCCTTCTTACAAATAAATAAAAATATTTTTCATACCTGCTTTTGTGCTTCAATTTTCTGTTTCCTGGTTGGATCAATAGCATCTACCATCCATTTAATGGTAAAGTATGTCACTGTGCCAAAAATAGTTAGACGAAAAAGTAGGCCAATCACTTCATTGCGACTCAGAGGCCGAGCAATGTTTTCAGTAGGAATTTCTTTGAGAACCATTTTTAACTGGGGATCTGACAAAAATAAATACATAAAAAAGCAACAGTTTTGATGTTTCCCTTTTATACACTGCATAACAGTTAATCACCAGTTGTGCACCTCTCTGAGAGCCATGTTCCTTTCTCTTGTGAAATGCTGAAGGTCAAACCTTATTTTATGTGACTGAGTTGAGCAAATTCTTGCAAGGAACACAATTATAAGTTCTGTTGAAGTGTTAATCAGTAATGATTTTATGCTGTTGATTCTATAATGAATTACATTTGTGTGTGTGCTGTGGGTAAGACGTAGACTACTTAGTTAAGGGTTTTGGTTTGTAACTATACGTAAATCAATACCTTTCTAGTGAAATCAGCTAATCCATGCAGAAATTAAGGGAACACCATTTCATATTTAATTTGAATATGGTTTAAATCCAGAGTACATAGAAATAAACCACACAGACACTGGGAGAAAGTGTAAATACCTCACTGACGGAGAGCAGGTCATGATTGAACCCAGTCTCCTAGATCTGTGAGTCAGCAGCACTAACCACTACACACAAAAAAAAATTTAAATTAAAACAATGTTAAGATTCCAATCAACAATTAAATAAAATTGTTTTGACTTGCAAATATAACATCAAAACATTCTTGTATATAATATATTGTTAAAACATAAAACACCATTAACTTTACCTTTTACTGTAGTTGGTCTTTTTTTTTTTGTTTTTTTAAGGATAACTTTGGTATTTTTCAAGTAAAAGTTACTTCTTCTCAATCCACATGAAAATTATGTTCAAAAGTAAAGCATATTTTATAAATTTAAAAAAAAAGAATAAGTAACTAGCCCATTCTTGTTTTATAATGTAACTTATGGATACCAGGATCACAAAAAAGGCCTTAAAACTAACTATTATCAAGTAATGTCTTGAGATTGTACATATATATTTACACATATATATATATATATATATATATATATATATAT